>CM056494.1:27223104-27835738 GCA_029783415.1 Anisodus acutangulus
GAGAGACACCAGTACATAGAATTGAGTTTTCTTGCTTGATTGTTTGGCTACTTGATCCCCTAATAGTGCTTTAAACAAATACACTCAAGTTACATGACTTGACATAAATAAGCTAGAAATACATAACTAATACTGGAAGTAAAGCAGCTCTATATTTACATGGAAAATGACCTAGACATATACAATGGAAAAATTGGTCGATGCAATAGTCGACACTTGGAGGGGCCGCATTCTTGTCTTTGACTTCAGATTCTGTGCGCTGTCGTGCGGCGAAGCGCCGCACGAGTGTTGGTTGTGGTACATCTGATGCTGGCTCTGTCAAATGCCGTGCGTTGGGGCGCTGCCTGCTGAGGGGCACTATTGGCATCTGCTTGCAACTGAGTGCAAGTGCGAGCTATCAGTGGGGAGACATAGGCACAAACGCCCTTGTCACTTGGTGCGACCAAGATCACGGGGTCATCCATGACACTAGGCGCTGGGAGGCTTGTAAGGGCGCCATGGAGCGCGACCAAGGAATCATGAGGCATAGCTGGAAACAGCAGATGACAAAATATATGGATATTTCTATACTGTTTTAGTAAAGTTTGCTCTAATATATATTAAGTGACATATTTTGAGCATTCAATTCAATATCTTAAGATAATGAGTGAAGTAACTCTTGATAATTATATATTTTTTTTTTTGGAAATCTTTACACCGATGAGGGACAAATATATTTATTTAACATGTAAAGCAGTGAAGCTTCTCTAATGCTAAAGTAATTTTTTCAAAAAGCAATAATGTCTAACTCATTTAGTTCGCTAAACAGATATTGCTGCATTTCAAAGAGTGGAAGGATTAAAAAAAGAAAATCACAATCCACATAGTGATCATAAAAGGGACCTTCCTGTTAAAGTGAAAATAAGGTATGTGGAAAAAGATCTAAATGAAAGAGATGTTTTTACTACCACAAATCTAATGCTTCTTCTTAGTAGGTCCCACAAAAGATTTTCTGTCACCTAATGTTTTTTCTATATAACATCCAACCCCTCATCTCCCTTCCTCCCTTCAACTAATTTTCCCTTTTTTAATCTTGTTTGCCTTAACTCTTCTTTATTGTAATTGCTTCCATTTCTCAATACACTTTTCAGATACAAAACCTGCAAAAACTGTCCACTAGCATGCAGTGGCAGTTAGTATAAAAGTTTTTAAGGTAGTTAAACTTTTGTATGCATGAAGCTAAGAAGGAGGTATTCAATTATTACATTGACTGGTATATAACTTGTCAATTATCTGAAGTAGCTAGTTGGAGTTAAAGAATTAGTTTTTTGTACAATGAAGGAGAGTGGTAGGAAACAAGGTGTAGCTTCTCCATGCGCAGCTTGTAAGTTGCTAAGGAGGAGATGTGCACAAGATTGTGTTTTTGCTCCTTATTTTCCAGCTGATGAGCCACACAAGTTTTCCAGTGTGCATAAGGTCTTTGGTGCTAGCAATGTCAACAAGATGCTTCAGGTGAGAGCTAGAGCTTCCCAATAATTTTAATTTATTTCCTCAATTATGTCTAATTAAGCCTTATTAATGATTTTAGATTGCATACTAGACAATGTTATGTTATTGCTGGACATGAGACATAGTTATTGTTATTATATTGTGTTGAAGAATGTTATTGCCAAGAGGATGTTCTACCGGTAATTAATGGAGACACGCTTTAGTTTCATAGTAGAAGTAAAAGATGCCATAAGGGGACAGAGGAGGAATGGGAAGGCAAATCTTGGGTAAAATTGCAGTGTGAATTGCTATATTCGTTGAATTTAAATTATATTGATAGTATGTAAGTTTTTATATTGTCAATATGTATAACTTAAATTTTAAGACAAACTGAAAATTGTTAAGTGGAGCAGAGCCGAAACCAGAACTTAAATTATATGTATTCAACCTTTAAGATACTTATCATTGAACAATATATTTAATATTATACATTCATATCTACTATTTCTTGTAACTTTAGTAAAATACATTTATATAAATTTATACTTAGCAATGAAATTACTGGGTTCGTGTGAACCCATTACCAGCAAGTTGTATCTGCCCCTGAAGTAGAGACTATTTTTATTGGATTTTAAGTACTTATATATACCAATATAACATATTTTTGTAATATCTATCAAATTTAACCTATTATAACATATTAGTTATTTTATTTCCTAAAGATTATTAGCAGAAACTTACTATAGAAGATTACATGTTGAGCTTATAGTGACTATAAAAAACTTTTATACGTGTAATGTTTTAGTTATTTGTATATGATTATTACGTGAATGACCCTTCAAATCACGTATTAAAGAGAAAGGTCACATATAATACCGAGTTAAAGTTGGAGATATATAACTACTAGTACGATAATTTTGACTAATTTCAGCTACGAACTAAAATCGATAAAAAACTTTAATGTGATAAAAGTGAATTACGACAATAATTTTACTGTAAATAATTTTCTTTTTGTCTTATCGGTAAGACGAATGAGAGTCTTGGAGTAACTGGTAAAGTCGATGTCATGTGACACCAGGAGTTCACGGATTCAAGCTGTGAAAACAGTTACTTGCAGAAATGCAGGGTAAGATTGTGTACAATAGACTTTTGTAGTCTGGCCCTTTTCCGGACTCCGCACATAGCGGGAGCTTAGTGCACCGAACTGCCCTTTTTCTTATCTATGAGACAATAAAAATATTTTAATTTATATTCTCCATTATTGGCTCTATAACGGCTGAAAACGGTCCAAAGACCCCACTGCTGTTACCTTAGGTAACATCAAATCTTTAATTTTATCACAATTACACATTTACACTAGACATCTTCCGTATATTCTCAGTGGAATTTCTGACTTTGCCTTTATAATTACTAGGAGTGGCCAGTGGGCCGGGCTCGAATCTGACGGGCCGGGTCTGGCGGGGTCGGGGTCGGGGCGGGACGAGCCAAGGGGTCTGGGTCGGGTCTAGCGGGGTCTGGCGGGGTCGGGTCTGCGGGACTTGCTCCAGTCCCGTCCCGATCCCGATCCCGTCGGTATCGGGGCCGGGGCGGGGTCGGGGCGGGTTTTCATTTTTTTTTTTTAAATAACATATGTATAAAAAAAACTCAATAAACAAGATAAGATAGTGTAATAAAAACATCCCAAGGTTGTTTTTGTGCCTCTTATATTAATAGACATGATTTTTTTTTTGTAATACAAATACAATTGTCTAAAATCTAAATTGCAACTTTGTGGTGTTGTCCAAAAGTTGCAAATTACATAATAAAATTTCAATTAAAAAAATTACATTCTCAAAAAACACATGTTCTAATTGCTTGATGATTTCCTGTGGTTCTTCGGTTGGAATTGGTATTTGTTGGTCAAATTGATCCACGTCGCTTCCACTACCTTCGGTTAAGATTTCGTTATAGTTTTCTTCTTCTTCTTCGTTGATCTCCGGTTGACCGCACCTTCTCCGCTCCGCTTGTATCCAATCTCTGAATAATACTGCAATTTCCAAGCTGTCTCAGGCTAATGAGTGTCTGTGGTCTCCTATTTGATATCTGCCTGCAGAAAAAGCGCTTTCAGACGCAGTTGATGACGCTTGAATGTTCAAAACATCTCGAGCCATCAATGAAAGTGTCGGAAAGGTCTTCTCATTCCCCCTCCAGTATTTCAGCAAGTCTTCATGTCTATCTTCATTGATAACTTCTTGATATGGTACAGAACCCTGCAAAACAAAAATATCCAACTCGCTAATTTGGTTAGTAGTAGAGGTACGGCCGCACATTCTATTTCTGAGGCTTTCAATACTAGCCGCAGAAACAACATGTCTTTTGTGAGGTTGTGTTGAAGATGAAGAAGATGGTATGGAAGCCGGCAAGTTACTAGTATTTTCTTGTTGATAAAATCTATATATATTTTTGCATTGGTATTCTACACTAGACAACACTTCTTCTTTAGTTTGTTCAATAGGTGGTGGGTGATTTAGATTTTTGGGACTTGGAGGTGGTAGTACTTCTATACAATCGTAAATAGTTTCAATTAGTGATTTAGTACTGTCTATTTTAATAGTAGGATTTAATACAGAACCAATAATATAAATAGAGGGAATAGGAATAAAATATTTTTTTTATTTTGACAAACATTTTTTTAATAGCTGCCTTATAAGCTGGTTTTTTCATATATTCACTAAGTAATAAAAATATTAGAGTTATATAAAACAACATAGTTGAAATAGTAGGATAATATATATCGGAAAATTCTTTTGTTGCTTGAAATTTTTTTTCTAAAAATACAATAAGTTCGGAAATTTTTACCCAATCACTATCTAAAATCATATCAGCTGGATTTTTGTTATGAGAGTTAAAAAATAAAGTTATAGGTATTCTATAGTCATAAGCAACAAGTAGTTGCTCGTATAAAGAATTCCACCTAGTGGATACTTCTTGTGGAATTTTTCTATAAGGTAGTCCACAATCGTGACAAGTTTTTTTATATTCTTTTCTACGTTGTACTTTATTACTTTTAAAAATAAAGTTTATAGCAAATTGTATTTTACTAAGAATGTCTTCAAAAAGTGATAGACCATCCTTTACAATTAAGTTATATATATGGCACGCGCATTTTATATGAAAATGATCTGAAAAAGATAGAGTTAAACTATTTTTTAAAATTGTAATTGTGTAATTGTTAGAAGAAGCGTTATCTAATGTAATAGTCATAATTTTATCGGTTATTCCGTAATAATGGCACACTTGATAAATATTATCTGCAATAAAAGTACCAGTGTGCCTATCATCTATATATCTATACGCTAAAATACATTTTTGCATAGACCATTTATAATCTATCCAATGACAAGTTACAGTTAAATAATCATGGCCGTTAGTACTACGACCTTTATCAGACGTGATAGATACTTTGCCATTAAAATGATATAATGAAAAACGTAAATATTGTTGATATTCATGCGCGAATTTAAATACATCTCTCTTAACAGTTGATCTAGGAAAACCGTTAAAAGCAGGATTATATATATCTCTAATGTAATGAATAAAACCGGGAGATGAAGGAAATGAAAAAGGCAAACCCTCCACAAAGAACTAATTTTGATATTGCTTCCCTATCTCTATGTTTATTGTATTTAGAGCCTACAATTCCCGTCATAGGGTTAATTTGACCTTGTCCTTGGTCCCGGAACAAGATCGATATGTGAACCTTGTCCGATGGAGCGAGCGTTCTTTGCACCGGTTTTGAAGTCTGGTATTGGGCATACCTAGCTGGATGAGCACTTACTACGTGTCTAATTAAACCCCCCGTCCTACCGTGACCTTTTCCAGTTTTAAATTTTAAAACATTTTTACAAATTTTACATATAGCTACTTGATTCTCTACGTCCCTATCAAAAAATGTCCATGCATCTTATTTTAATGGTCGTTTTGCTGGACCTCGTCTCATACTAGGGGGAATAGGAGGTATTTCAGTTGAAGGTGCACTAGTGGGTGTGTTGTCATCAACAATAGTGGGTGTATCATCTAGATCATCGTCTAAATTAAAGTCTTCTTGAGTTCCAGAAAATAGTTCCTCGTCTAAATCTAATGGTATTGTAGAAAAATGTTGAGTATCAACAAAATCATCCTGTGTAGGAATAAGATGACTAGAAGAAGTACCCTTGCCCTGGTTGCCCCTACTAGAAGAAGTCTTACCCTTACCCTTAAACATACCTCTAATTCCTTCCATTTTAATTATATGCTAACAAATAATTAAAGTAAATGAAATTAAGTGCGCTAAATAAAATAAACAGACAATAATAATTTAATGAAGGAACGAATGTACCAAACGCCGACGTAACGTCGACGTGTAATCGAGAGGTTGAAAATTGAAACTTTGCTCGATGGAAGATCCTCAAGCTAGTTGCCAACTTCACTCCCAATTCCCAAATGAATAAATAAAATTGAATATTTAGCAAACAATGTAGACTTGTAGAGAGATATATTGAGAGATTGTAGGAAGATTTGTGAGAAAGATGAAGAGAAAATGAGTTATTTATAGTTGAAAAATTGGGTTAAAGTGTAAATATAATAACTTATGGGTTAAAAATAAATATTAAGGGGTAGGGGTTGGGGGAGGGGGGAGGCCTAAAATGATCGTTGGCCAACGGCCAAAATCTAAAATGGTCGTTGGTGCAACGACCATATTTGCAAAGGGGGGACAAAGGGCGGGGTCGGGGCGGGCGGGCCTGGGGCGGGCTCAGGTCTGGCGGAACGAGACATTGTCCCGTCCCGAGTTCGAGTCCCGCTCCCGTTTTTTTTTTTTTTTTGAGCGGGGTCGGGACGGGCTCGGGCCGTCCCGGCCCACTGGCCACCCTTAATAATTACCCATCTTCAGTCTGTATCATAAATATGCATATATAATTGGAAGAGATAGACATTGGAAGAGACAGAAAATGGAAGAAGAATAAAGAAAAGTGCTTCTTTGTAAAGAAAGTCTAAATATTTGTTTCTTTTTTTTTTTTTTAATTTCTTGTGTGGTACATAATCCCATAAGGATAAGCATATAGTCAAGGATTTGTTATTCCAAAGTAATTTTAGAAAAGTGCTTGGATCACTTGCATTTTTTCCTTGTTTTAAGAAGGTGAGTTCACACTTAAAAGACAGATATTTCATGTTAAAAGTTCAGGTTTTTGCTTTACTCTTTTTTTCATGGTTAAACAAGTTTTCTTTTGGTGTAATCATGGCATCACTATTGTGTTTATCGTTGGTCAAGGTTTGGGGCCCTAATGTGATGACATTACTTGGAGGGACTAGAAAATTATGCCACTTGCAAAATAGGAAAGACGTTCCATCCATGCAATTCATACTAAAATACCACAAACACCCCCTTGAGGGGGGAGGGGGGAATTAAAGGAAAAAGGAATTGAAAATAAACTGATTAATTTTATTTCTATTAAATTATTTGATCTAGTGTAAACCTCAATTGAAATTAATTATTCTCTGTAGGCCTAAATATCCTCTTTAAAGTCATAGAATTTTACTAATCCTAGCCGTTCTCTAATCGATTTAAAGTGTATCTTTCAACACCAATAATGTTGTTTATATAGACAATATTAAAACTTGGGGTTAGATTAACTAACGGGCCATCTCACTTAGCTAGCACCCCTGGCCCAAAAAGATATTTTAACTAATACTATCATTTAATACAATTGACCTTCACTTGAAAATTAATCATTTTTTACAATTTAGAATTTGCTCATATAAATTTTTGAAGTTTAAAGTGGAAATATTTTTGCAGGAGTTACCGGAATATCAACGGGGGGATGCAGTGAGTTCAATGGTGTATGAGGCTAATGCTAGAGTGAGGGATCCAGTTTATGGTTGTGTTGGAGCTATATCATCTTTGCAGCAACAAATTGATCATCTCCAAACACAATTAGCAATTGCACAAGCTGAGGTGGTACACATGAGGATGCGCCAATTCTCGTCCATGTCTAGAGGGGGCACAACCGGGAACTCGCCAGACGACGTGTCGCCATCGTCCCGACACACTCAAACTCAACCAACCATGTCCCTTTTTACCATGGACATGGTGGTAGATCAAGCTAATATGGGGGAATCCTTATGGTCATGCTAGTAACTATTTACTAATTAATTAGCTAGTTGATTCACTAGCATGCTTGCCTAGTCTTTTCTAATATTTGCTATCAAGGTCTTACTTTATTGTCTGCTTCTTTTCCTTACTATACATCTTTATAGCACATCTCTACCCGACCCCTCAAGAGATGATGATGACCATCATTAACCATATTGTAAATGTCTAAACATATAATTATGAGCTATTATGATATATGTAGTTATGTATGCTCAGTTGACTACTTTATAATTAATTTCCTCTTTGCCTTTTGTGTGGGGTAGACAATTGGTTAAAAAATTTGTATCTAACGATTTGATGGCAGTACCTCAATTATGTGGTCCGGAACTGCTCCACCACTCTTAACAAAATGAGTATATTTGCACTTGTGTAGCACGTGTATATTAAGTCATTCAGTATATAATTTAATAATATCAATATTATCAAATAAAATTTTGAGTAAATAATTATATATTAAAAATAAAGTACAAGCATATGTGAATTATAAATGTGGGTTGTCTTAGGGGACTTTTTTGTCGAGATCAAAATAACTTGTCGAGTTTAAATATTTATGTCTTTTTCAAGTGCAGATGACTCGATTAATATTAACTATTTCATTTGACTTACTATCACCCATTTGTTCTCGTAATTCAACATGATAAAATTAGACGTTTTAATTGCACTTTTCTTTTATATTTAATTTTCTTAATATTCAATAAAATTGGTGAAAAACCAGACTAATCAAATTATTCTGTTATAAATCAATATTAATTTATTGGTTCATAACACCAACTATAAAAATCATATTTATTTATTTTATTCAAAGCCACCATCTTGGTGGGGGGGGGGGGGTACCATGTATATAAGTAAAAGTTAAATACATAAATGAGGTATCTGATGCCTAACCTCAAAGCAAAAATAGAAGACAGTGAATACCAACATCTTTACAATATTAATCCTTAGCCCTATCAAACTAACTTATAAATCTTTTTTTACAAAATATAAATATAATGTTTAAGTTTTACATTTAAAAAGGATTGAGATCATGATTTGGAATCTCAAATCATGCCTTTTTGAAAATTTTAAAATTTGAAATCATGATATTAAGTTGAAGTTAAAATTAAATTTTTGTGCAAATTTCATAAACAAATACTTATTTGAAATCAAAATATGAAATCATAATTTCATATTGCATGGTAAAACGCCTACTAACTATATACAACTTACAAAAGAATTGCACATGAATGTTTATATTATACAACATCCTCATAAACAATTTCATGATGTTTTTTGGTACTAATTCCAAAATTAAGAATTCTCCAAGCGTCTATGTTCAAACAACTTTTTTTCACAAAATAATACCTCTTTATTAATGCATTAGTAAAGCGAAAGAGCCACAAGTCTCATTTACAAGCCACGTGGAGAACTGTTCGTCCCATTAGATCTCATGAACTAAATTTTTTGAAAAACTAGCTAGAAGGTAACTACACCTATTGTTATTCCTCCTAATAAAAGAGAAAGTGACTCTGTCCAATCTGTATCTTAGGTGAGCAATATCTTCATAAACATTTTGCACGATCCAAGGTGGTGTCGTCAAACCTTGTGTTATCATTAATTCCTTTGAATCAAATAAAATATGTATAATCCTTCATCATTTACGAACAGCTATCTGCATCGCCTCTCTAACTGCTATAGCTTCAAAAATGAGTGGCTTCCCAACTGTCTGGATTGGAGAGCCAAAGGCATGAACCAACGAACCATGAGCATCAATTGCCACTTCACCTATACTTGCCTTCCATGTCTCTCTTAGCAAACCTGCATCTGTAAAAATACAATCCCATCTTGACAATAGTTTAGTCTTGCATCAGCCACATTTATATCACTTTTAGGACCAAGAGCGGAGTTAAGATTAGTAAACTCATGATAATCAAATAATGCTTGTGACATAATATTAAAGCATTCCACATTTCATCAGCCACATCTATTTCTTGCTTTCCAAATAAACCACATTATATGCACTGATAGGTTTAAAAGGTTCACTGACTCAGGAAATTATTTAACATTCACAAACAATTATACCATCAGTGAGCAAAGTTATGAATAAGGTGAATATTAGGCTATAATAGCGGGCTCATTTTCCAAACAGCTAGGGATCTAGGGCAGCGGAAAAACATATATATGTTCAATTGTTTCTTCTTCTAATCCACAAATATTACATGTAGCATCTTGTAGACATAGCCTCTTAGTTAGCAGACTTTTAATAAATAAGGCATTGATTAAACGCCTCCTTAAGAAATGCTTATTCTTAATATTCACTTTCCACAAGTTTAACCAAAAGTCTTTAGGAAAGGAGTGACTACTCGGTTCAGTTCTATCATTCCGTCCCTCTTGAGTGTGCAAAATAGATTTTGCAAGGTGGTATCCTGACCTTACTTCATAAATTCCCGATTTTGTAAAATGCCATAATAACCCTTCACTTTACTTGGAAGCTAACATAACTCAGAGAAGTGAGTTTATGATCTGCCACTTGATTGGCCTCTCTGAAGCAATGATGAATTGACCAATTGATGCCATCAAGTGGATCCCTGGTCAGCTGTCTAGTTTAACGAGACTCGGAGTTCTCTTTTAATTCTATTATCATGTTTTTTATTTGATCACTCTTAATAGCTCATAACTTGTACTACTTGATCTTGTATTGTATAGTTTGCTTCTACGTTGTAATTAAATATTCGGACACTACAAAAAAAGCGCATTTTAGCCACGCTAGAAACTGTAGCTAAATGGCCCTCAAACCGTGGCTAACACTACTTCGCCACAGTTATTTAGCCTGTGCCCAAAACGGGTGTCGCCAGCAAATTAGCCACGGTTTTGGCGTCCGTGGTAACATTTAGTTAGCCACGGTTCGGGGGTAAATTAGTCACGGTTCAACGGTGGCAATAGTACACATTTTCTTTTTTTAAATCACAAACAAAATTAAATTACCCACGGTTCAACCATGGCAAAAGTACACATATTTTTTGAAAAAAAAATACAATTATTTCCCTGCATTTTCCTGTTATTAGAACAGAACTGATAGGCACTAATACACAAATCATTGTTATAATGATCAAAGTTTCAATGTTCTACTAAACCACTACTAATTGGGATTCCAAAAGCAGCCGCGGTCAAACATTACCACCTAAACCACGCACACGATCAAAATGTTCGGCTCCATATACTTTTCCAATAGGATAAGACAATATCTTCATATGAACACTTAAAAGTGGCAGCATGTTCTTGATCTTGAGGTATATGGTCTGATATTTTATCCTACAAGTAAAATAGAAGAAATGATTCTCATACCAATACTGCAAACAATGGATTCATGATCCTTCATTCCATATTCACATAGCATGAGAACTACGATACTGCAATAAATGGTGTGAGTTCGTTAATTAAGTAGGCTATAATTAGGTGGAATCTGTTAGAAAACCTTCAAGGCCGAAACTTAACATCTGATCTTTGTTTGATCAACCTTCTAATGAGTTCAAGAAATTGATCCCATGCCATTGTCTCTAAGTTATGCAAATATAAAATCAGCTAAAAGACTTGACATTCTATTCAGTCGTACCTACAATTTTGGAGGACAATATGAGCTAAAACTTGTATCCATTTCATCTGCAACCAACCAGTGATGGAATATATGAAGCATATGCAACCACAAAGATAATACTAGTAATTACTACTACTATTTACATTGGAACTCTCTCCATGTAGTATCAAATCTAGCTTATATATGCATTACTTAAAATATCCTCATAGACGATGAATTCAATTCTTTTGTTAACAGCAATAGACGATGAAGAGTTAGCGTCTTCATTTCACACACAAGCACACATATTCCATAGTTAAACAAGTACAAGCAAACAGAAGCACTTCCAAGATATAACAATAATGTAATTAATAACTGTATGTTTTAGTTCAAGATCAGCCCATAACATATTACTAACTATACCATAGTCAATATCCGCAAATGCTATTATACTGGACATAAGGCAACTTATGAAAAGGTTCATCGTTGTCAATCCTATAACCACCTAGTTGACGACACGACATGTTTATATTTTTTTGGTATCATCATCTTGTTGTGAATCCGTTGAGTCAAGCTGGACTCTTCTGCAACTTTTTATGAACATTGGTGCACCTCATTTTATTCAGGTATACTAAAAAAAACTTCTTGCCAAACATCATATATAGAATAGCTACCCAATACATAACTTTCAGCCTGAAAAAAAATACCATTACATGGAAATAGTGTGTTGTTAAAGACTTAAGTGAAAGACGCATACCTTCACTAAGGCGCTGAATCTTCTGTCAAATTTGCTGCTCATTGGCAAAACCAAGATAAGCAAACACCATATACAATAAGCAACAGCCTTTGTCTTGCACCAAATAGCCCTATTCTTAAGCAACTCAATTCACCAAGTGGGTTGCAGCAGAAGCATCAAGCTTGTCGAACAACAAGTTTAAGGTTTCTGCTGTAAACCTCTGTCCGGAAATTATTGATCTAACAACATCATCAACAACTGCTAACACCACAACAAAGTTGACGAATGTGAGGGTCCAAACTAACAAAGTTCTTGAAAACAACCTTGAGAAAGAAAGCATGATGAAGATATCCAAAGGCCAACACTTCAGCAATCAGTTGGTACAAAAGTCAGTAGCACTAGAACCACTCTTGGTAATAAAACTAAAGTCCTTTCAACAGTTCTATTGCGTATCTGATCGTGTGCAGTAATATGTTTCACAGATGTTAAATTTTTAGTACATTTAGTCTCGGTACAGAACATCTTGAAATTATCGACATGAATTGTTCCAGCAATCAGGTTGAATCTGCCATTTTGAAGAGGGCTGATAGACATTTTGAAGAAACTAGTGGAGGTGACCAGTCATGTCATGACTCCACCACTCCCTTGACTCATGCCGCAAGGCCTACCAAACAAGCTGCTGTGGTGCGCGACAAAAGCACCATCCAAGAGAACATACATATTTTCTACTCTCTGGTTTTCCGGTTGATGAGCTAGAAAGGACAGCAAAGGTGCCTAAGTTATGTGAATATGAGGGCAATCACTGTTCTTCCATTAACAACTTAACTCAGCTTTACCTGAACGTCGAAGTAGAGAACTCCGTTCTCAGAATTCAGGTGAAAGAGTTGAGCCACAGGCTTCAGTTTCTTAGGAAGATCGTAATCTGTCTAAACTCTTTAGCCGAGACAATTGACAACACAGACGTTTATGGTAAAGATGATTTCCTCCACGGAGGAGTTTGTTTAGGTTCATAATAAGTAAATGAAATTCATCTCTTGTAGACGCTAAGCTTACTCGGACTAGAGTCTAACAATGGCATGGAGAAATGAAGCTTTTGGTATGTGTAATGTGTCTGAAGTATTGAGTTACAGGCCATGCTCGCTGCAATACACAGACTTCCACTCAGTATGACCTCTAGGTATTCTAAAGCCAACACAAAGATGAGTTTCTTACTGTCTTCCCCACTAGTAAGTGTTTTCCCTTATGTCTAGATTGGTTTTATACTGTATTATATTATACCCAACTCACTTACTTGGAGAAGAAGCCTTTGATTTCTCTCCCTGTCCCTTCTTTTACCACTTGGTAAACTCTTGTGATTGATAAGCAATGTATTTTTCACTTCTCAACAGTCAATTTGCACCATTTATGAAGATTGGTTTAGTTCATTATTAGATTTTGAACAAGTTTTAGTGTTATAAAACTTAGAGCAGGAAACAGAAGTTTTAAACTCTAACCACCACTTTCCTCTTGTTAAACATGAAAAATCTAATTCTAAACCTCAAGCTGAAAGACTTCTCAACCTTCTTCTATAAAATTGGTAAACGGCGGCTGGCATACAAATTGGAGCTTCCTATTACTTATGGCGTAACAAGTGCAATCATAAATCTGGAATCGATGGCATCACCTGATAGCGGAATAAGCTGCTACAAATACTCCTTAAACTGATTACCATTAGTTACAAAACTTGTCATCTCTATGTACATTAAAAAAGGTCAAAAGAAATTAATTACACCCAATTATTTGGCAGAGAAAAATCATGGAAGTGAAAAGAAAATTCCCCAGCAGTATCCCTATCATGCCTTGGTTCTGATTCATCACTGTGACTTCCTCTCTCATCTTCAACTTCTGGAGGCAATGGCATCACCTGATTATCATTCGGTTGGCGTGCCAACCTAACTTCAGGTGGCAACGGTGGTAGCATGGTCGGGGAAATAGTCTTCGACCGATTAGTGCTACCACCATTTGGCACGGGGACAGAACGGTCCCAAAGAAACACGTGCATGAGAATTGGAACCTTTGCATGGCGATGCAAAGACAATTTTTGGCTGAGAGAGACGGTATCAAAGCACCTGACTGCCCCCGTTGGAGAAACTATCCATGGAAGTACCTTTTGGTTGGATATTCTTGATACAACTAAAAGTTTGCATTCTTTGGTTGCTTCTTTGTATAGATTGCTAAGGCCTGATCTTGAGGAAGGTGCATCCTCATCACCTTCAATTACTGATGATATGTGAATAAACCCCTAAAGAGTTGAATTTTTAAGTCAATAGATAAGCAGAGCATAATAATGAAAAGTAAAAAATAGAACTTTAATATATGGTTAGTGAGATTTAACATAATTAAAGTAAATGACATTCTAACTAGTATGTTCTAACTTTAAAGATCAAACTACAATACTACATAATTTTTGAGATACTAATGTAATTGTATAGGCTTCCATAGCAATCACATATTTTGGTTCTGTTGGAAATTTGCCTTTGATGGGGTTGCGTCCACCCATCTTTAATGACTTAAACACTCGGGTTCCACATGTTGGAGACTTTGGTTCTTCACACGTGCATAATCTACTAAGTGAGTAGATTACCGTAGGGCCAAGGATCGTCAAATTTCGTTAAGAAATGAAAGAGATATTGGTCCACGAAGTAAGGTGTTTGAGGCATGAAAATATGGTGTGGGACAAATCTACCACATCGGTGGGAAATGGAAGAATTGTTCTTTTTATAAGCCTAAAAATGGATAAGGGTTTGGGACCCCAAGGGGTAACCCATGTGTTTGAAGGAGGGAGGACCTAGGTGTGCTTGGGTTCAAGGCTAGCCCCACACGCGCACTGCCGCCGCCCGCCCATCCCGTCCGGGCTCGAGTCTCGCGGGTCGCGGATCGTTAGACCCCAAACTACTTAGTATTTACAGTTTGGTCCCTGGAGTTTCAGAAAATGCTACCAGCAACGGAAAAGCCAACAGGTTTTATGGCATTACCATCTGAAACGTTTTGCACTTATTACAAAACGTTTCTGCCTCCTAAACACTATAAAGAGAATACCTTACTCTAATTTTGAGTAGACAGTACAGAGAAAGAAAAGAAATAGAAGACACAAGTCTTGAACAAAAGCAGAAACTCTTCCTTTTCCTCTAAATTTTCCATTCTTCAGCAGGTCGTTTCCATTCTTCAGCAGGTCATTTCATGTTTGTTTTTTTCGTCAAAATCAACCTATTTGTTTTGTAGTGTTGATTAGTTGTTGTTTTATCTTGGGAAACTATTGCCCGCTAACGTAAAAGCATATATACGGGGCAATCTTGTCTTAAAGATAGAGAGCCATCTCTCGACTCAGCCGGTGGTGTTGTGATTATCTAATTGGTTGCTAAGTGTTTCAGGTGTGAACTTGAAACTCAAAGGACTCTAACTGTTCGGATTCTCAGCAGTTCTATAAGCCACAAGTGTAGCAGTTCATGTTCTTGTATTTCTGAATACAAAATCCAGATTTGAAGTTCTAGTTAAAGCTTAAAAGATTGACAACTTCTTGTTGTATTCTTTGTTGTTTATCCTTTCGAACCACTTGTAATATTTATTTACTTTTCATACTGCTTCATATCCAACAATTTTAAGGCAAGATAGTATTAGTGTTCGAAAGATGTCGGTCAATAGTTGTGTGACCAAATCTGACTATGGTTGTGGTTTTCTGGTAGAAGACAGTTTTGATTATGCTGTTGACGATCAAGGTGTTGATGGTGTCACCGCTCCCGAGAGTGGTAGAAGCAAGCGCCCTCGAGAGGTAGAGTATGTCGATTGGGACAAGAGGAGAAGGTTGAAAATGTTGTTCTATCATGTAGCAGAGGTCCTATATCTATCCCAGACAAAGGATCTGAATTATGGTAAGGAGGAAATGGACACTCAGTCTGACTGAAGTAGGCCAGAATCCAAAAGGTCTAAGTTAATTGTCCTTCTTTGTCTATAATGTGTTTAGATAATATCTTAATAAAAGTGTGTAAAGCAAGGCTAGGAATATGAAAGTGTTTTCATTAATAATTATATTCCCTACACTCTAAAATCAGATATTGAATCTCCCTCTTTCCTGGTTAAAGATTAGTGCTGGAAAACAAAACTTAAAAGATCCATTTTTTTGTGTGTAATTATTAAAAGTGTGTAAAGTATGTTCGCACATACGAAGGAGGGATATCCACTAACTGTGCGAAAATTGTTACCTCTCTTAATCAAGCGCCAGGAATTGTCTGGGCAACAATCTCAAGGGAAGAAGACTAAAAGATAATGACTTATCTTAAGACGTTGAACATGTCACACTATATGATAGAAGATCCTTTCATTTGATAGGATGGTATTGGACACTCAGCCGTACAAAGCCTACGGGCGACTGGAGTGGGCTAGAGTTTTAAAGTCTTAAATGATCTGAAGGCTAAAAAGAAAGCAGAAATGAAATTGAACACTCGGTCTGCCAAAGCAACTGGAGTGGGCCAGAGTATCCAGATCACATATTATCCAGTTACGCCCTAACCACGGATAAGAGGTTGTTCATGTGAAGCAACGCTACCTCTAAAGTAGAAAGGGTTGGAGAGGTTGTCCTCAAAAGGACTTCAGGGAATGGTATCACTCTAAAAGGAGGTGATACATGTCCCAAACTTGGTTTCAGGGATGTTGTTTGTCAAGCTGGTTTGAGACTAGTCCAATAGGTCTGTAATAACTAAGAATGGTACAGTATATCTGTAGCCAAATGAATGATATATTTGTAATCCGTGCATCTATGCCATCATAGATTAAGACACGTTAAATAGAAAGTCATTCAAAAACAAACTAAGTTGAGATTGTTTCCTTCTGTCGACATAAACCCTCAAAATGAATGTGAGGTGGGCGAAAAGGTAAAATCACCTCTCTATTCCGTAAAAGGAATAGCGAAAGAAGCACCGCTCCTCTAGAGCTTAGTCACACCTACATGGGTGATTTGAAGTTTGTACAAAATAGAGGAGAGAGACAAGTACTTTATGACCTTCATTGATGATGGTACAACGTATTGTATCCTTTGTTTGTTGAAAAGCAAAGATGAAGTTGTTGAAGCAGATAAGCGCTACAAAGCAGAAGTTGAAAATCAACTAAGCCTACAGATTGAGGAATTCGTAGTGATAGAGGGGGAGAATGTGAATCATCATTTATCAAATGACTGCTCCTTACTCACCTCAGTCTAACAGTGTTATCCAAGCACAAAGCCGTATGCCCAAAATATCTAGGGCAAGGCGATCCTTACCGCTAATGCGATTCTCAACAGAACTCCGCATAAGGATAAGGATAACCCTCCATGTGAAACATGGAAAGGATCCCACCTACAAATGTTGATGTGGGGTGTCTTGGTAGAGGTTGGAATACCGAAATAGGCTAAGACTGTAGATTGCATATCCACTAGATCTGCAAATAACAGTAGCGTTTATCGCTTCTTGGTGTCAAAGAATGCTGAATTCTTTGAAGATAACTTTCCTTGAGAAGGAAAAAGAAGTAATTGCTCGAGGTTAACAAGAACCCGTGAGTGCCTGATTATCCAAAACCAGACGTTCCAGATCTACAAGACTCGAAAGTTGCTAACTATCCGGAACTTTGTTCCAGATCTACAAAACTCAGGGATTCTAGATGTTGAACCGAGACGGAGCAAAGAGGGGAAAAAGACTTGTTGCAGTCCTTTTAGCTTGTATGGTTGGAAATGAACCATGGACAATTAATAAAGAATTATCATCTCCAGAAGCACTGCTTTGGAAAGAAGCTACAGATTTCATCGGATAGAACCATGCTTGTGTAATAGTTGACTTTCCTCCGGGAAAAGAACCTTTGGGTTGTAAAAGTGGATACTCAAATTGAGTACAAAGTAGATGGATCTACTGTCGAGTAGAAGGCCTCGGCTACTTGGACATGTGCTCCTCTGTGAATAGCTTAACATCCAGGGCCATTATAGTCTTGCGTGACATGGATGTTGATACAACCTTCCTAACCGGAGAGTTGGAAGGGGGGATCAGAGTTGGTTTGTTGGACTGTTGGGCTTCTTCCTGAACGTTCTTTTTGGTCCCTGAAATGTTTACATTTTGGTCCTGGAACTTTCAGGTGAAACAAAAATAATGAATTTGACAACAGAAATATTGACTCTGAAGTTAGAAAGCTAACAGATGGAAAACCAACAGTCTGAAAGTGGAAGTCATATTGAAACAAAAGTCTCGATATGAAAGATATGGGTATCACATATGGCATCTTAGGAATTGGAATTTCTAAGACATCTAACGGACTGGTCTAATTCCAAACTCATTTGTGAGGGAGTTGACAGTCTCGTTGAAGCCACCAATGGATATAAATCATAGAATTGATTGGAATCATGATGCATCCATATACCAGGAGCGATATGCGCAGGTCACATGTAGTTCAATGTATTTTACAACTACAACCGACCTGCTATCGGCTTACAAAGTAGATCAGTTGAACTAAGGTTCATTCGTGATTCTAAAAATGATCGATAGAAGGCGTTAAATCGGATATGACGATATATGAAATATTTGCTTATCTACGGATTATGGTGTTCTGGATGTCCAGCGGTTCTGGGAGAACACAGTGATGCAAACTGGACATCGGACTTGAAGAACACCAAAGTTACAAGTGGATGTGTATGGTGTCTTTAAAAATCCTCTAAGCAAACTTGCATCGGCCGATTCATGATGTAATCAAAATTTATCGCTTTAAACAAAGCAAGATACGAAGTTGAGTAACTTCACGACTCCTTAGAGGACGTCCCTTACTGGGAGAAACTCGTATCTTCGACAGTTATACACTGTGGCTAGCCGGTCGGCTTCAGAATGTCACGGATGACGGTGTCTGGACATATCTGTCGGAGACATAAGACCGCATGGCAGTTGATCACCACGGGTGTCATTCCCGTTGATTACATCAAAGGATAATATAGCGGACCATTTAACTAAGGGACTACCTGAAGATCAAGAATTTTGTCTGTCTAGGGGAATGGGCTTAAAAACCCTAACAATATGAACCTTTGCGGTGGTAACCCAACCATACTGATTGGAGATCCCAAGAATTTGGTTCAATGGGAAAATTAAGCTGCAAAAGGTTCAGTTGAGCGCTTCGGTGGATGCAAGAGCACTTCAGATGATGATTTCTGTAAGGAAACATGAATCCAAAGTTGTTCCCACGATAGACATTAAGGTGTTGCATGCATAGTGGGTAAATGTTAAGCTTCCAAACCCTTAACGATCCTCAAATGATTGAGGTTAAGGTTGGGGAAACTTTTAATGATTCCTATCACTTGTGAAGTGGGGTATAGCAGGATACCTTGTAGGAGATCACTTATTTAAGTGCGAGGACAGGCCGCCTCAAATGAACGCACTTAAGAATCCAAGTATGTCCACGGCCACAATGGACAGAACAATAAGAATGAAAATAAATAAGGGGAGTTATTGTGTTGGTATCATTGTCTTGGCTTACACTAAACACTGACGGTTCAAGACATCACGGTCACCGCGCAGTAAGTCCGGTGGTATTCAACTAGAGAAGGTTCAAAGCAGAAGCTACCTCTCCTGATTCAATATCTTTTCGCTGAAAGACTGCTGAAGTTTGGCACCCTGTGTGCACCAATTCTCTTTCAAGAGGGGATTGTTGGAAATTTGCCTTTGATGGAGGATACGTCTAACCATATTTAATGACTTAAACACTCAGGTTCCGCATGTTAGAGACTTTGATTCTTCACACGTGCATAATCTACTAAGTGAGTAGATGACCGTAAGACCAAGGATCGTCAAATTTCGTTAAGAAATGAAAGAGATATTGATCCACGAAGTAAGGTGTTTGAGGCATGGAAATATGTGTGGGACAAATCTACCACATCGGTGGGAAAAGGAAGAATTGTTCTTTTTATAAGCCTAAAAAATGGATAAGGATTTGGGACCCCAAGGGGTAACCCATGTGTTTGAAGGAGCGATGACCTAGGTGTGCTTGGGTTCAAGGCTAGCCCCACATGCGCACTACCGCCGCCGCCCGTCCCGTCCGGCCTCGGGTCTCGCTTGTCGCGGGTCGTTGCACCCCAAACTGTTTAGTATTTACAGTTTGGTCTTTGGAGTTTCAGGAAATGCTGCCAGTAATGGGAAAGCCAACAGATTTTATGGCATTACTATCTGAAACGTTTTGCACTTAATACAAAACTTTTCTGCCTCCTAAACACTATAAAAAGAAGACCTTACTCTAATTTTGAGTAGACAGTACAGAGAAAGAAAATAAAGAGAAGACACAAGTCTTGAACAAAAGCAGAAACTCTTCCTTTTTCTCTAAACTTTCCATTCTTCAGCAAGTCGTTTCATGTTTGTTTTCTTCGTCAAAATCAACCTATTTGCTTTGTCGTGTTGATTAGTTGTTGTTTTATCTTGGGAGACTATTGCCCGCTAACGTAAAAGCATATATACGGGGCAATCTTGTCTTAAAGACAGAGAGCCATCTCTCGACTCAGCCGGTGGTGTTGTGATTATCTAATTGGTTGCTAAGTGTTTCAGGTGTGAACTTGAAACTCAAAGGACTCTAACTGTTCGGATTCTCAGCAGTTCTATAAGCCACAAGTGTAGCAGTTCATGTTCTTGTATTTCTGAATACAAAATCCAGATTTGAAGTTCTAGTTAAAGCTTGAAAGATTGACAATTTCTTGTTGTATTCTTTGTTGTTTATCCTTTCGAACCACTTGTAATATTTATTTACTTCTCGTACTGCTTCATATCCAACAAGTTCATCCATAAACAGTAACTCAAGTGCAAAGGCAACCTATGACAGAATAAGAAGACAGATTACCCTTACTATATCGTCTCAAGCAACCTCTCAAGGAATAGGGAGTGAACGACCATTCTATCTAGATCGGTGATTCCGTTCGGTTGAGCATTATCCACATAAGCATATAATATTTAAGTGTGAATAGAGGCCAAGAACTAAAAAATCTTAGGGGTTGACTCTTCGTAAACGTCACAACCGATGACCTATGGCCTTTATTATAGAAACTATATGGTAATTGAAAGACTATAGATTTCTTAAGGGAAAAAGGCTAACTCTATTCCTAGATTAGGTCTTAAAAAAAGGCTATCCATAGACAGAATTAACTCCAGGCTGGCATGGCTTTGAGGTTCACTCAAGATCCGGATTCCCTCTGGATCGGGGCCATTCTTCTAAGAAATAAGAAAAGTAGGGCAATAGTTGACTCTTCACACTTACCCCATCTCAGCTTTCATTGAAAATCTCATCAATTCATAGGTGAAGTAAATCAAACATATTTTCAGGAAAAAAAAACTATAGCCCTTATTCCTTGCATCAACAAGCAATCCCGCATAAAATAAAGGCTACTGACTTGGCTGATTCACTCACTTCTTTTAGTGAATTGGGTGCCACCTTACTATTATAGATGTATGGCTCGCGTGCTTCCACTATTCCTTGATATCAGAAAGCAAACAACTCTTCCCGGTGTCTCCCCAGGGGGCTCACACCCACCTGTCCATCAACAGTAGGACGAGACGTCCGCCCCCATAGAAGTTCAAGGACGAATACGATATTGAGATCTTTATAGATCGGTGGCTTTTTCCAAAAGTCTCTTTTTGTCGAGAGGCACCCATCCTCATAACGTAAAGGTTGTGAGATAGCGTTGACTGTAAATCCCCTTCTTAGGATTCAGAAAGGTCTGCGAACCTATGCTTCGACTTTCACTGGCGGGCTCGATTTTGTTCTTGTTATTGTGCCCTTAACACGAAGCTAGGCTTGTGAGTGCATTAAGTAAATTAAAGAGATATTAGCTAGTCTTAATTGTGCAAGATTGAGCCCTGTCCTTGGAAACCATCCATTCAAGCCTTCCCAATCCTTTTTTCGAGTTTTTTTATCGGACTTTCTAAATCCATATGATATGATATGACTTTCAAGCTTCCTAGCCTGGGTTTATGTGAAGCATGAGAACATGAGCAAGCTCAGTCATTCGCTACTCGTGTGACCCCGCCTCATGGATTTCAGAAGGGCCTAAAATGCATGATGATTCGATTATACAAGGGGCTAGCGCGCAATGGCTTTCTCTGATAGAGGCTCGCTTATTTCCCCAATCGCCCGCACTGCTCAAGTAAGTTAGACTTCGTTTGCCCCATTGTATTATGTGCAGTTTTGGGATTCAACTAGAATATATTATATAATAATTGGGATCACGGGCTAGAACATGGTCTAATTTGGAACAAATAATTAGTCAAGTTGGCTTACAAAAATGTACTTTATCATAGCGAGTAAAACTGTGATCTAAGTTTATGGAAGTTTTCGTGGTGTGCAATGTGTATGATAGTGAATATATTTCCATATATTCACCATATATTCTGCAATATTCTGTAGTTAATATTTTAGTGTAATTATGTAAAGTAGAGAACCTTATTCCATTAGAATTATAATTGTACACACTATATATATTGTATTAATGAAAGGACTTCACTCAAGGAGATTTACACCATTCTACATGGTATTAAGAGCCAAAAAATCGCTCCCTGCCGTAAACCCTAATTTTGGCCGCCCTTCTCTTCCCTTTTCCGGCCCCAAACCGCCTGTATACAGCCGGTATACATCTGATATACGCTGATATACAGCTGCCCAGCCCTCCACTTCTACAACTAGCCTCGTATACCTCTGATATACTACTGATACACAGCCTTTTTACTTTTTCTATCTCTCAAACAGGTCGTATACCCCTAGTATACAGCAGTTCTACACCTTTTTATTTCTCTACTAAATTTCGAATACCCTCATGGTGTCACCCGCGGCCCACATAGCTTCTCCCGCTTTCTCTTCCTCAACACTCGGCGTCACAAATTCTCCTCCCTCTTCCACCACCCCAAACACCTTTCATTCGTCTTTTCCCGTAACTAATATGAAGAACTTCATCCCGTTGATTCTTGATCAAGAGGATGGATAATACGCATCGTGGGTTGAACTCTTCCATATTCATACATGTGCTTACAACGTGCTTGATCACATTGATACCACCTATCCCCGCCTACCCGACATCGATGACACGACGTGGAAAAGGCTTGACGCCATCGTCAAGCAGTGGATCTATGGCACTATCTCCAAGGATTTGCTTCATACCATTATGAAAACCGCAGCTTCGGCTCACGAGTTATGGACATGGTTAGAGGAAATTTTTCAAAACAACAAGCATACACATACCGTGTATCTTAAGGAAAAATTCAACACCACCCGTCTTGAAAAATTTGGGAATATGGCCGACTACTGCAAATAATTAAACTTGCATGCCGATCAACTATCCAATGTTGGTACTCTAATTTCGGACACAAAGATGGTATTGCAGTTGATTAATGGTTTACCAAAAGGTGAATACGATATCCTTGCAATGATTATTTAATAGGTCGATCCCCTACCCAGTTTTAACAAAGCACGATCCCAAATTCTATTAGAGAAGACGAGAAGAGCGAAACAGGATGATCATACCTCCAAGGCGTGGGTGGTTGACGCCCCCGCGGAAACCACCGCCACCTCTGGCTAGCCACCACATTCCAACCACCAACAGCCGCAACACAATTGCGGTGGCCGCAGAGGCAGAGACCGCGAAAGTGGCCGGGGAGGCAAAAGAAAGGGACGTGGGCAACGGCCCAACCACACAAATAATCAGCCGCAGGCCCAGTACCCGACACAGTGGGCCAGCCCACTTTCTTAGTAACTAGTCGGGCATTGGGCCCCGTTGACCAACCCTTTTCCAGGATAAGCCCAGCAACAACAGTGGGTACCGCTGAGGCCTAGGCTCGATTCGAAGCCCATCCAATGCTCGCCACCAGGTCCAGCCATCGTGCCCACTATATAGCGGCCCAAAGAATGACGCCCAAATTTCACTCCAACGGATTTTGGCCAAGTTTTTTATTCTTTAAATATTCAGCAGCCCGATGATGCGTGGTATATGGATACGGGCGCCACGTCTCACCTCCCTAACAATTCTGGTAATCTTCATCAACTGCGCAATTTAAATACTCCTCAATTTATTATGGTCATCGCTTTCCAATTCAAAGGTTTGTCCACACTCTAACTCCACCACATCACCCCAGTTCTCCCTTAATTACGTCCTATATGCCCCTAACATTATCGAGAACCTAATCTCTGTTAGAAAATTTGCCACTGATAATTCTGTATCTATTGATTTTGACCCATTAGGTTTTTCTGTGAAGGACCTACGTACGGGGAGACTTCTTACGAGATGTAATAGTGTGGGGGACCTCTATCCTTTCCTATCCACGTTTTCTGCCAGTGTCAATCCTTTCACATCTCCAGCTGCAATCTCCTCCTCAACGTGGAATAGTAGACTTGGACATCCCGGAGCTCCTGTTTTTTATTTTCTTAGAAATCACAATTTAATTAAATATAATAAAGGGAACCTTGCCCAAATTTCTACTCTTGTCATCTTGGAAAGCATGTTAGACTTCCTTTTACGTTATCTTTGAGTATTACTTTTTCTCCCTTTGATATTATTCATGTAGATTTATGGACCTCTCTTATTACTAGCAAATTAGGTCATAAATATTATTTAATATTCTTGAATGATTTTTCTCACTTACTATGGGTCTATGCGCTCCACTTTAAATCTTAGGTCTACTCAAAGTTTCTTGAATTTCATACGTATGTTAAAATACAATTTGAAAAAGAAATAAAAATATTTCAGTGTGACAATGGTCGTGAGTTTAATATTTCTCTCTCTTTCATAAATTATGTGCGGCTAATACTATGGTCTTTCATTTCTCCTTCCCCCATACTTCCCCACAAAATGGTAAAGCCGAATGAATTTTCCGTACAATTAACAATATAATTCGTACCTTACTTTTTCATGCATCTCTTCCCACAACTTTTGGGTATATGTATTAAAAATGACATAATACCTTCTTAACGTACTACCTACCCGTACGCTCCAAACTAAGACCCCTACTGAGTTCCTATTTTGTCGTATCCCTACCTATGATCACCTTCGGATTTTCGGTTGTCTATGCTACCCGAATCTTGTCTCCATCGTCCCTCACAAATTAGCACCTCGTACCACCCCGTGTGTCTTCTTTGGGTTCCCATCGAACCATAGGGGGTATTTATGCTATAAGGTGTCCACATGTAAAATCATAGTCTCTCTCTAGGTCACGTTTGATGAGAACGTTTTTCCCTTTGCCAACATCCACCAATTTTGAGCCACCGATTATGGATTCCTTGATGGCCCAAATACCTCACCTCTCCTTCAAAATGCACTACATTGGACAAATAACATCCCGTCAAACATTACCCCACCCACTGCCCCAGTTACGGACCTCACTGCTCCAGTCCTATCGCCCCCACCTACTGCCCTGTCACAAATAACCCTGCCCCATCACCCATCCCGTCGCCCAGTTACCCAACACACTGCCCAGTCACCCGACACGCTGCCCAGACCCGCCAGACCCATTGCCTCCTACAACATCACCCGAGCCCCATTCCCCATAGCCCCTGCCTACCACCACACTACCCGTGATCCAGCCCCAACCCACCATATGGAAACACGTGCACAACACAAGATTTTCAAACCAAAGGTTCACTTTAACCTATCCACTCAAAATATCTCACCTATTCCTAAAAACCCAAAATTAGCCAAACTTGACTCAAATTGGAATGCCCCTATGCGTGAGGAGTTTAATGCATTAACCAATTAGCACACTTGGGATCTTGTCCCGAAACCAGATGGGGTGAATGTGATTTGTTGTATGTGGCTATAGCATCACAAATTCAGAGACAGTGGTGAGCTTGAACGTCATAAGGCTAAACTTGTGGCAAATGGTACATGGCAACAGGAGGGAGTTGATTGTGGTGAGACCTTTTGTCCGGTGGTCAAACCAACCACCATTCGCATTGTGTTGAGACATAGCTATGGGGAAGAATTGGCATATTCACCAACTTGTGTAAAAAATGCTTTCTTACATGAGGATTTGAAAGAAACTATTTATATGCATCAACCACCTGGCTTTGTGCATTCGGAGGTTCCTCGGTATGTCTGCCGTCTTCATAAGTCACTATATGGTTTAAAACCAGCCCCCAGGGCTTGGTATGAGAGGCTTGCTACATACATCATACAGATCGGGTTCGTGTGCAGCAAAAGTGATCATTCACTCTTTATTTTTCATCGAGGTACTGACACGGCTTACCTTTTTTTACATGTGGATAATATTGTTCTGACAGCTTCTTCTGATACACTGAAATGTGAGATCATTGCCCTGCTCAAGTTCGAATTTGCTATGACAGTTTTGGGTAAGTTGAGTTATTTTTTGGGGACATCAGTGACCAAATCTGCACATGCCATGTCCTTATATCAGTGTAAGTATACAGAAGAGATTGTCTGCCGGGCTAAAATGGCAAACTGCAAGATCATGTCCACTCCTGTCGACTCCAAGTCAAAACTCAGTGCAAATGACGGGGATCCGGTCAGCGATCCCTTTCTTTATAGGAGTCTCGCAGGTGCTCTTCAGTATCTCACCTTCACTCGGCCCGATATTGCATATGTTGTTCAGAAGGTGTGCTTATTCATGCATGCTCCTAGGGAGCCTCACTTTACAGCTCTTAAAGGTATTATTCGGTTTGTTAAGGGCAATCTTGACTATGGACTACATTTATATCCCTCCGCACCGACTAGATTGCTCTCTTACACGGACGTCGATTGGGCAGGCTGTCCGGACACTCGTCGCTCTATGTCAGGCTATTGTGTATTTCTGGGGGATAATATTATTTCATGGTCTGCCAAGCGGCAAGCCAAACTTTCACGTTCGAGTGCAGAAGCAGAATATCGAGGCGTTGCAAACGTTGTTGCCGAGCTATGTTGGCTCCGTAAACTCCTTCTTGAGCTTCATTGTCCCTTCCGTAAGGCATATTTGGTTTACTGTGATAACATATCTGTTGTCTACTTGTCTCATAATCCGGTTCAGCATCAGCGAACCAAGCATATTGATATGTATATTCACTTTGTTCGCGATAAGGTTTCAATGAGTCACGTTAAGGTGTTACATGTTCCTTCTTCATATCAGTACGCAGATATCTTCACTATGGAGCTTCCTCGGCAATTGTTCCTTGACTTCAGATCCAGTCTTAGCGTCTGACCTCCTCCCGCTCCGACTGAGGGGTGTGATAGTGAATATATTTCCATATATTCACCATATATTTTGCAATATTCTATAATTAATATTTTAGTGTAATTATGTAAAGTAGAGATCTTTATTCCATTAGAGTTACAATTGTACACACTATATATATTGTATTAATGAAATGACTCCATTCAAGGAGATTTACACTATTCTACGTGGACTTTAACATATCACATCTAACCTCACAAATTGATTAACTTAGATACCTCGACGATGAAACTGCAGAATGATGAAGTTAATTATAATAAGGCTCTATGGTCTTCTTTAAAATTACAGTGAACATATATAAGTGGAGTAACAACGAGAAAAGTGAGCCATGCTAAGCACGTGCTACAACAGGTAAAATACACTAAAAAGAGCAGTCCGGTGCATTAAGCACCTGCTATGCGCGGGGTTCGGAAAATGGCCGGATCACAAGAGAAATACACTAATGTTATAAAATAATCAATGTATATAAATTAAATTATATGGACCGTAATAAGTGATGGAAGAAAGAAGTTAATTAATTAGTTAGTTACCTCTTCAGTTCTGCTGATGGCAAATCCAAGTTTAACATCAGTTTCTTTGATTTTGATGTCAATAGGAATCTCTCCACCAAGTGGGGAAAACCAAAGACGAACAGCTCGCACAACACCAATATCCACTCCATGGTAATCTTCAAAACCATACAAACTTGCATTTGCAAGGTTTGATAAATCAGAAAGTGATCCAGCACTTACAGTGCACGACGCTGTCTCCCCTGATATCTAACAGAATAGAGGAAAGTTAATAGTCCTATCATATCTTGATTTTACATAGATAATTGTTTAATATATACTATATTTGCCATTTGTAGCGGACTCAATAAAAAATTAATAAGTATATTTACTTGCAAATATTGAACTTAAATATTTAAAATACTGGTGAATTAGGCGTTTGGACAATATTTAATTGAAATTGGAAAGAAATAAACAACATGTAAGTTGAAATTATTTATGAACATACGTTTCACCTGGAAAAAAGATAAAATTTTATGAGTGAAAACAAATATTTCACTTGAAATACTCCTCAAACAAAATTTTCAATATTGAAGTACAATATTTACAAATATTGGTGGCCAAACTATTATTAGCCAATAGTGAACTTCGGTATTTACAAATAATGAAATAATATATTACAACCTCCATCTCAATTTATGTGGTATCGTTGGAATTTTGAGAGTCAACTAAGTTTTTCTTTGATCGCAATTTCTTTATATGTCTTTTAAATAGTTTAAGTTGGTGATTATTGTGATTTATAAGTATTTTTTTACGTAGTTTCCAAATATATAAGTTTTGTTTCAAAAAACTTAAAGCTTTTGTGTGTCAATTTAAGGTCAAAATTTAAAAGTTTGAATCACGAAATTCTAATTGTACCACATAAATTGGGACAGAGAGAATAGTATATATAACTTAAATTATTTTAAGTTCTATCGGATGAGACGAGCTTTGAGGAAACAAATGAACCAAAATATTCTCACAATTAAATTAAAGTTTGAGGGGTTAATAAAAATAAATATTTAGGTACCTTGGTAAGTAGAGACTCAGTCTGGATATTCATAAAGATAATGGGAACACCAGAGGCTTGAGAAGCAATAAGCCAAGAATTTGCTCTGGAAAGAGTGTCTTCCAAATCATTATAATGAATTGAAACTTTGTCTGAGGCTTTTGGCAAGAGAAGCAGTGAGTAAAAGCTACTTGAATTTTGAACTGCTAGCAACTCGTTCATTCTCTTCTCCCATGGATAGCTAACATATCCTTCTTGAAGTGGAGTTCGTGTCAGTGCTCCCACCATTCTTGACTTCCTTGAACCTGCATTATTTATATAATTTCATATATATGCTTTTATCTCCTATATATCATGTATATATGTGAATATCCATGTAAATCTATAAGTGATATCCATGATATACACATGTTGCAGTGATATCCATGAAAGAAATAACACTAAATACACGATATATAACATGATACACATATTTGTATGTCTGATTTTTCCTTTGAAACAAGTCTAGTTCACTTCCAATCTTCCTCCTATTTTATATCTGATCTCGTACGGTGTTTCCTTCCAATTTCAATCATACTCACTCACACTCGTGGAATTCAACAGGAAGAGGAGAAGGAGATGAGGAGAGAAGAAACACAAAGTTAAAATTTGTTTTTTCCTTTATCCCTTGATATTTGGAAAGGATATATATTTCAAGCTTGAGCTTAGGAGGAGAATCTTCAGTATCTCCTATCATCTAATTGATTATCGCTGGATATGGCTATATAATACCAAATTTTTTGTACTTCAATTACTAAATATATTCTTTGCCCAATAATATATCAATATCGATTAGGGGTTATATATTAGTATCAATCTCTTAAGATTAAAATCTTTAAGACTTTCCTATTAAGATTTGTATGTAACCTTCAAAATGTAACATTTATTTACCAAGCATATATATTCATATATATATATATATAGTGATCCATTGGCATAATTGGAGTACTTTGTTCTATGGGCGGCACATCATAACCCCTCCACCAGGACCACCAGGACCACATCCCACTAACCTTAACTTGAAAGAGAATTTCTGATCTAAAAAAATTCACTCACCCTTGACATTTATATTAAATTAAAATAAATACATGATAAGTTTTCATACTAATTTTGTTATCACTTAACCAAAGTTATACTCTACATTTTCATCTCTCGTTGTATTACTTCATCATGATAAGTTAATACAGTTTTGATATTGTTACCTATAAACCTTAAATCATGTAGAGGTCCTACATTATCCATTTTTTAATATGATTATGAAGCTATTATTTACCTAGAAACTATTTGGACAAGAAACTAGGTCATTCCAAGTAGACAAATATAGTTTAATGGATAAATCTTTGTCAATGTGACTTTAAGAATATAATCCCTTGATTATTATCATTAATGAATGAGTATATATATAATTTATAATCTCCATAATATGGAAAATCTTATTCCTATTCTAATTCCAAAACCCTATTCTATTTGTACAAGAATTCTACAATTATGGTAAGTGTACAATGCTAATTAAATACAACAATATATTACCAAAACTAACTCCCAAACCGTGATATACACGGTTATGTTTCCGTGATATACACGGTATACACAAGGCATTGTATATGCTGTGTATATCATGTATATCACGGTATACTTTATCACACCCCCGCAGTCATAGCAGGTCGTCGTCGTACGCTGAGACTGTCCCTAAAATCCTCAAATAGAACCGAGGGAAGACCCTTAGTAAAGATGTCTGCAATTTTGGTACCGAGAAGGGACATGTAAAATGCGTACTTGTCCACGAGCTACATTTTCGTGAACAAAGTGGATATCCATATCGATGGGTTTAGTGCGCTGATGTTGAACCGGATTACCAGAAAGATAGACTGCACTAACATTATCACAATAGACAAAGGTAGCTTTCTGAATGGGAAAGTGAAGTTCTAAGAGAAGATTACGTAACCAACATGATTCAGAGACCACATTGGCTACCCCTCGATACTCGGCCTCTGCACTGGAGCGTGATAAGGTAGCCTGTCGTTTTGCAGACCATGAGACCAATTTATCACCAAGAAACATACAGTAACCAAACGTGGAGCGTCGGGTATCCGGACATCCACCCCAATCAACATCTGTGTAAGAGACAAATGTAGAGACCGACGATGGATATAGATGCAAGCCATAGTCAAGTGTTCCCTGGATGTAACATATAATGTGTTTGAGCGCATTCATGTGCTCAATCCAAGGATCATGCATAAACAAACACACCTACTGAACGACATAAGTAATGTCAGGTCTCGTGAAAGTAAGATACTGAAGTGTACCTGCAAGGATGCGATAATGGGTGTAATCCTAGTACTTAGTGTCAGATGTAGCACTCAGCTTTGGCTGAGTATCAACTGGAGTAGAAGTAGATTACAAGACGACATACCAGCTCTTTCAATGATCTCATCGGCATACATCCTTTGTGATAAAAATAAACCACCTGAATGACGAGTGACAACAATCCCCAAGAAATAACTTAAGGGCCCAAGTCTTTCATAGCAAATTCTGAACTGAGGAGTGTCATGATAGACTTGCGCAGATTATCAGACGAAGCATTCAATATAATATCATCGACATACAACAAAATGTATGCCAGAGGAGTACCACGATAATATATAAAGAGAGAATGATCAGACCTATTGTGAGAAAAGCCAATAGAAGATACATAATCTGCAAACCTTTTATACCAAGCCCGTGGAGTCTGCTTAAGTCCATACAAGGACTTCGTCAGCAAACAGACATGATGAGGATGATTGGGATCTCGAAAAACCAAGGGCTGATGCATATAAACTGTCTCCTTAAGATCACCGTGTAAAAAATATTTTTCACATCCAACTGATGAATAGGTCATGTCATTGAGAGAGCTAAACTGAGAACAGTACGAATAGTAGCTGGTTTGAGCATCGGACTAAATGTTTCACCACAATCTATGTCAACCTGTTGAGTTTTACCATCCCCTACAAGACGAGTCTTATGCCTCTCAAAAGAACCGTCAAAATTTTCTTTATGAATAAAAATCCACATAAACCGAATAATATTAACACCAGAAGGACGGGACACCAACTCCCATGTCTTATTTTTAATAAGAGCATTATATTCGTCAGTCATAGCCAATTTCTAATTTGGGTTATTTAAAGCGGATACATGGTTACGCGGGAGGACGGATTTAAGGACATTAGAATTGAGATTAAAATACCGTTTTGGTTTCAAAATACCCTTTTTACTACGAGTAACGAACCCTTGACTCGAGGAGGAATTGGAGGGATTTTGGGTAATGTGTGGAATGGGGATGGACTGGCCAGCAGGCAGTAGGCCTGCTGGCCCAACAACTCGAACATGAGGCCCAATAACTGGAGTAGAGGGTGAAATAGGGAAGGAAGCCAAGCCAACCCTGGGCTGAATTGGCGAACAGTATCGAGAATGGTAATGGGCCACGATTTAGGCCCAACTAGCGGTCCATCAGGAGCTTTGGCGAGGGGAATTTATGGGCCAGCAGGCAGTGGGCCTGCTGGCAGATTTTGGTCATGGGTCAAATCGGATAAATAGTGCATAATATACGGTGAGACCCCGTCATCCATTATACGAACTAGGCACAGAACTACATACATTAGAAAATGGAAATTGAGTTTCATCAAAAATCACATGGCGACTAATAATGATTTTATTAGAGGATAAATCAAAATATTTGTAACCACGATGATTAGATGGGTAACCCAAAAACACACAGGGGGTAGAACGTGCTTGAAGTTTGTTAATTGTAGTGGATGGAAAAAGAGGATAACATAAATACCCAAACACCCTAAGATGAGAATACGAAGGATATTTATTGTAAAGAAGTTTAAGTGGGGAATTATTGTGTAGGTTTTTGGTTGAAAGTACGTTAAGGAGTTAAGTATCCATTTGTATGGCATGATGCCAAAAAGAAGGGGGCACGGAAGCATGGGCTAATAAAGTTCGGACAATATTATTAATTGTACAAATTTTTTGTTCGGGTTTCCCATTTTGTGAGGACGTATGAGGACAAGAGAAACGAAAAACTATGTCATTAGCATCACAAAATTCCCGAAACAACCCATTATCATATTCTTTTCATTATCACATTGAATATTTTTTATTTTCCATTCCAATTGGGTACGGATAAATGCACTAAATTTTAAAAATGTGGAAAAAACTTAAAATTTTTTCGTTAACAGAAAGGTCCATAAAAATTAGACTAATCATCCAAAAATAGAACATAATAATGATGGCCCAAAGATCTTAGAACGGGAGATGTCCATAAATCGCTATGAATAATGTCAAAAGGCATCAAAGTACGAGAAGTAGAGGCTACAAATGGTAATCTAACATGTTTCCATAACGGACAGAAATAACAAATTGGAGTACTACACGTACCCTTACAAGAAATAAAATTGTTTTTATGCAAAGAATAAATAATTGACGACCTAGGATGATCCAAACGTGCATGCCACAAGGAAGGAGCTAGAGTTGCAAACGTCGATGGCATGGCTTGACTCGAGGAAGTGGTGGTGGTTTTAATTGGATAAAGATTTTCCCTACTATTGCATTTCATGAGAGGTATCCCTGTTTTGAAATCCTTCACAGAAAACCCAAATGGATCAAAATTAATGGAAACCCAATTATTAGTGGTGAATTTTCGGACAGATACTAAATTTTTAATTAAGTTAGGGGCATGAAGAGTATTTTTTAAGACAAGAGGAGGATGTGGGGGAGACAAAGTTGTATGACCGGAACCAGGAATTGGAATTGAGTTGTCATTACCAACAATAATGCCACGATTCTGCTCAACTTGAAATAAGACGAGAGAGTACCTTAGTCGGACGTCATGTGAGAAGTGGCATCGGTGTCCATGTACCAATTCGCGTCTGGAGTATTTAATCCAAGTGTATGCATAGCGGCCTCAATATCGGTGGGTGTCGGGATCGAATTAGGGCCCGCAACATTGAAGACTTGCTGGGGCCAAGGCCCAAACAGACCAGCCTGCTGACCCAACTCGGAACGCTGCTGGTTGTTGTTGTAAGAACTCGAGAAATTGGGCCTGTGATTGGGCTGGACCGGGGCCCAAGTTCCCTGGAAATAACTGGGAGGGCAGTATGCGGGACTAGGCCACTGGCCGCTCGTCCAGGCCCACTGCCAAGGGGCCCAGCGCTGAGACCAGACGAGCTGGGGCCCAGAACCCCGAGGCCCACCGCCGGTGTTGTTACTGTTTCGTCTGCCACTGTTGTTGCCACCGTGATTTTTCCCATTATTTTTACGGTTTTGACCCTTCTTGTCGCCACCGTTGTTGCAGTATTGACCTGAATTATCAACAAAACCATGAGAGTTATCAGACGTAATCATCATCGCCACAGAACTTGCGCCGGTAGCCGCCTTTTTTACCAAGCCGCCTTCTTCTAATGTGAGCATTGAACAAGCTTGATAAAAAGGTGAAAGTGGATTACTTTGACGGAGTAAAGTCCCAACACCATTATATGCCTCAGATAGGCCTGCAACCACTTGAAGAACAAGACGATTATTGGTAACAGGCACTCCAATGTTACGGAGTTGGTCCGCTAATTCCTTGAGCCGTTTACAATAAGCTTAAACATTCGGGAAATCTTCCATGCTGACTTATGAAAATTCTTGCTCAAGAGTGACAACTCGGGAATGTTTATTAGCCTGGAATATATCACGCAATCTATTCTAGGTAGTCATAGCCGTAGTGTCGGGTCCAATAATCGTCTATAAAAGGTCGGTAGAAATAGTTGAGTAAATTCACTGAAGGGGACGGTAGCATCAAGGGTTATCAATAACTTAGGATTCTCCTCGGGGGTAGGTACATAGGTGCCGGAGGAATTATGTGATGGAGGACTTGATGTGAAAGTGCGTGAATTTTGAACAATTCCGCCCACGTCGCATATTGGACTTTTTTCATTTCAAGAACAATAGGGATGTGGTTCTTGATGTTGGAAATAGCAAGGGCAGGATGAAACATGTTCTTCGTGGTAGACATAATGAAAGAACAATAATTTTGGAGGGATTAGTTTAGAGATGGAAATTCGGGAAAAGAAGAAGAAAATCAGCTCGGAACCGGGAGAATATAGTGGAATCCGAGAGCAATTTTTGGGAGAGGGGCGGAAGTATTTGAGTCATGTACTTCTTCTACCATATAAGAATATAATCCCTTGATTATTTTCATTAATGAATGAGTATATATACAATTTACAATCTTCATAATATGAAAAATTCTATTCCTATTCTAATCCCAAAACCCTATTCTATTTGTACAAGAATTCTACAATGAGTGCACCAGTACTTTTAAAGGCAGCTTTAGAATTTTTTTTAAAAAACACAAAAATATGTGCACCATTCAATCTTGTTTGACCATGAGTTCCTTCATTTAATATCAGATACTCCCTCCGTCCAAAAAAGATTGACCTAGTTTGACTTAACACAAAGTTTAAGAAATAAAAGAAGAATTTTGAAATGTGTGGTCCAAAACAAATCTTAGATATTTGTGTGGTTGTAAATAATCTAATAAAATTAAATTATTTCTAAATATAGAAAGGTGTATATCTTTTTAGGATAAACTAATAAGGAAAGTAGGTCAGTCTTTTTAGGATGAAGTGAATATATTTTAAGAATTATACACATAATATATTAGTTTACTCGAGTGACTTGGATTCACGTGGCCCATTTAATTTTCTATATAATTGCCCATGAACATCTCCTATATCTTAGGAATAATAAGTAATAATTCAGTTTTAAGGGCTTAAATTTTTTTCAAAAGTCAGTACTCCCTCTATCCCAAATCAGTACTACAATAATGGTGTTATTGACATATTGACGTACATTATTTGACTAAATTATTTGTTGTATGTTACTTCCTAGTCCGCAACAAGATGTTAAAAAGTATTTCAAGAAACAAATGCAAAATGAAAATAGGAAATTAAAGGCCGGGTGTCAAAGTCCACTAAAACGTGTGAAAGAAAACAACTTGTATCACCAAACAAAAGAATAGTAATCCAACTACTAGTGTAGAAGAGAGCAAAAGAGTCAAAGAAAAAGAAAAGTCAACCACAAACGCACCTTGCAATTCCAAACACTCCATCTCCGTCCGATCAACAAAACCAACCGCATAGTTTGGATCATCAATAGCTCTAAGCATATACTGTTTTCTTCCGCCAAACTCATTCGGAACGATACATGCCTTGTTCAAATAAATTTAAAAAAAAGTATAATAATTAAATATATAACTTTCTTTAACAGATTAAACTTATAGATAATATATTAAAAAAAAAAGTTCAATACCTGTAACTCATTGAATAATTCATCATCAGATACACGTCTAACACGAACGGAAATAGAAGTTTCCTTGGCCTTGAAAGAATTATGCATGATCTTTTGAATACCATTTTTGCCATTTTTGAAGGGTGACCGGAGAATCATGTTCCCTATTCGAAGCTCCTCCACGATATCGCCGGTGATCAACATGTCTCCGGTCCATTCATCGGCTTTTGAACTTCCTTTTAAGCACTGTATGGATACAACTGATGATGAAGAGTTTACTCTTGATGTTGTTGAGAATGAAGAGTTTGTGCTTCCTGATGAATTTGAACGTTCCATGGGCATTTCTTTTGTTTTGGACAATATACTTGTGCTTATTGTGAAAGATCAAAAATGGGCTTTAGATAAATAAATGAAAAGACCTAGAGGTTGGTTATGTTGAGGTTTCTTGGAGAAGTTTAGGGAAGAAAATAATATAGACATGGGAGACGAGAATAAGGTCATGAAAAGATCTAAGATGGGTTATTTTTTATTGAAAACCTAAATCACTTCATTTCTCGAAGAAACAAAAATGGGGGGGGGGGGAGGGGGAGGGTGGTGGATGGTAGTTGAGGAATTTAGGAAGAAGGTTGTGGGAGAAAGGAGAGAGGAGAATAATAGGAACAAAGGAAAATGGAAATGGAAGTTGAGATCTAGGTAAAGGACTACTGAGGTCAAATATGGAGGAGTTGGGAAGTTAAATTGAATTACGTAAGGGTACTTTAATGTCTTGGAAGTTATAAAAGTCTTCTTTAGTTCATTACTTTGTTTTTACATGCCAAATGATTTGAAGCGAAAATTCCTCTTTCCCAATTGTTGGGTGTAGACCTGTCCAACGGGTCAGGACCCGCCCAGCCCAGCCCGGCCCGATCCGACCCGAAAAAACCAGTGTCAGGGTCGGCTTATAGCTGACCCGCGAACCACCCGACCCGAAAAAGCGGGGACTCGATCTTATGTAGGGTCGAGCCAGGGTCAGAATATTTTACCCGTCTGACCCGGCCCGACCACCGACCCGACTCCGACCTGCATATTTTTTAATATAATTTATATTATTTTTCCTTCATTAATATTTATTTTGTACTTATATATATTTTTGTCATTAATATTTAAGTGATATAATACATATTTTATAATATATGTATTGCTCTAATCTACATTGAGCTCGACATAAAATAAGATAAAAACGGTAGCTGGTTATTAATTATATGTTTATATTATTAGTCGTTCTGTTAATATCACGGAAGCATAATGTAGGGAGAGAAAGTAGTTGTAAATTAGTGAAACTTTAAATGGTCATAACTCTACGCTCGGATGTCTGTTTTACCCGATTTTTTTTATTTTGTATATTTTTTCGAGATGGGGTCGTTTTGGTGCAGCCATTTTTTACGAAAATGGCCATTTTCCCCATCAATTTTTGTTTTCCCACAAATCGATTTATAATTTTCCCTTTTCTTTAGTAAACATCTCACGATACACAATAGATTTCAACGTTAAAATTCCATGGTAGTGTAGGTGTGAATGTCAATTTCAGTTTTGGAAATTCAATTTTTTAAAAAAAAAATTCCTTGACCCGACCGGCCCACCTAATCCCGTCCCCCTTCCGACGGGTCATGGCCGACCCGTGACCCGTAGGGTCCCCGAAGGGTCAGGGCCGAAATTTTTTTAAAAAAATAGGGTCAGCGTCGGGCAAGCAGAAAAAAAAAAACCACCCGACCCGAGCTTTAGACAGATCTAGTTGGGTGTAACAACTGCTCACTCCGTCTCAATCTATATATCAAAATTTAAACAAATCTTTTTTTAATTCTATTTTTTCATATATCTTTTAAATATTTTAATTTATCAATTATTGTGACTTATAATATTTCTTACGTAGTTTCAGAATATATAAATTTTGTTTCAAAGAACTTAATGATTTCATGCACGAATCTATGATCAAAATTAAACTATTTAAATCCTCAAAATCCGAACAATATCACATAAATTGAGAAATAAGGAGTATTCAGTATTCACACTTCACTATATTAACTAATTCGAGTCCGCTTAACATAAAATGCTTTAAAAAGTGTTTTCTATCAATAATTTCTTCATTATTCGATTTGCACCTAATATTTTTATTGAAAGAGAACTGATTGCATCCATCTCATCACACTTCTTCGTGATTGAAGTAATGGTGGATGGAGAATATAAGTATGTACTAGATTCATATGAACCCATACAGAATATAAAAACATATTTAAAAAAATACTAAAATTATAATAACTAAAAAATTATGAATCTGTTGTAAAATAAGAGTGAAATATACAACTATTGAACAAAAAAATGGAGACAACAAATATGGGAATTAATGCATTTATTATTTATTTCTTCTGTGTTTATAAAAAGGATGAAAAACATCTCTTTTATAGGGTATGAAACCACCGAATGTTACATATCTTTATGAGAGTATTAATAAGATAAGTTAGATAAAATTAATAACATACATGCATATCTAAATGACATCCACTCTCAATTAATGAATTCATAACACTCCCCCTTGAATGTCCATAGATAATGTGCCTCGTTAAAACCTTACTAGGAAAAACCCAGTGGAAAAAATTCTAGTGAAGGAAAAAGAGTACATATTTCTAATAATACACATTTTGGTTGCCATATTAAAAATCTTACAAGGAAAACCCAGTGGGATAAAACCTTATACGAAAAAAATAGTACAACGTGTATTAACTCCCCCTGATGAGAACTTCAGTCCAAATGCTTGAGTCTTCGCATTCCAATCTTGTGCACCATCTTCTCGAAAGTTGCAGTTGGTAGAGACTTAGTGAACAAATCAGGCATATTATCACTTGAACGAATATGTTGCACATTGATATCACCATTCTTTTGGAGCTCGTGTGTGAAGAACAACTTTGGTGAAATGTGATTTATCCTATCTCCTTTTATGAATCCTCTATTCAATTGAGCAATGCATGCTGCATTATCTTCATATAAGATTGTGGGTATTTTGTCATATTTCATATCAGATTTATTTCCAAGCGATTCAAATTAGTCCTAACATCAATTGAATTTATTGATATTTCTTCATTTTCTTGAGTTTGCGGCTCATTGATTTCTTCAAGAATATCAGGATTGATCAAATCTTACATTTCTTTATGATATTCTTTCTTAGTGTTATCTTGATAATTTATTTTTCTTTTTCTAGGATTCCTATCCTTAGAACTCAATGGTCTATCATGCTTCAGGCGTGCTTTGTACTCATTTGCTATTACACTAGTAGATAGTCCTACAAGGACATCAATCTATATTGGGACATTCTATGCAGGGCTATGTGATTTGGTAATCCTTTTAAATCTGTAAATGCGTCTGTCATTTGATTTGCTATTTTCTGTAAGTGAATAATCTTTTGGATCTCTTTCTCACAAATAAAATTACGTGGATCAAGATGAGACAATGATGAATTATTCCACAAAATTTCCCTTTTTATTTCATTATTCTCTCCCCCTGGTTTTGGAAAAATTGTCTCATCAAATCGATAATATGCAATTGATCTTATTTCAGTATCTCCATGTAAGGAATAAATTATATCATGCTCATAGTTATAGCAAGATAAATAAATGCATCAATTGAACAAATATATGGTACTTCGGGACCAATCTAATTTTCTCATTTCAACTTCTTTTAGCAGGTAGTCTACTGCTTTTCGAAAACTCTTCAAAAGCTTCAATAATATTCAAGTCACCAACTTGCACAACATTATAAAAGATTTTGGATATCATAAAGGGATAAGGGTAAACAGAATCATCTTTGTACCCATCATCAATAAATATTTATTAAGGTGATTTCAGTACATCATCCTTAGTTCGTTTAATCCTTTTAAGGATTACAAACATGTTTTTCAATAACTTGTATATGCTTCAGGCATTTTGAATCCTTCACAAAATTTCATATAAATTTTGTCACGTAAGTCATATAGGCTGAGACAATTTTCATTTAGTATTTAATTTACATGACATTTTCTGATGTCAGGACTGCAAGTCCAGTAAATTTATCAAGATGTATCTACTTGATAGTTATTTCTATATCAATATGATTTTATGAGACGTAAAATTCAAATCCTCATAATATTATACAATATTGCGCACTATATTATATCAAAGATAGCATCGACGAGATATCATTTTATATCAGTTTGCAATTAGACACAACTTACTGAGATCTTATCAACTTCATTATTATTTTTTCCAGGTACCCGAACCTTGTATGAGGTTTTATGAAGTGTTATGTCGTAGGCTCTTCAAGAGCACATTGCCTCCTTATTATGATCATTTGTTCCTCCCTTTTCCCCTAGGATTATTGCATTTGAAACCGATTTGTATACCATGCTTCACGCATGTTGTAAATCATGTCCTTCAGGGACATTTAGGAGCATATTGCAGTTGGAATATTAAATAGTTGGGTAAGTAAATGCTTCTAGCATTTAACTTTAATTATCGTTTGAACGAGGATCATACTGATGATAATTCACAACATATTTCTTAGATGTTTATTCTCTCCCCCCTTATATTAGAAAAACTAACATACATTTCAACCTTCTTTGGGGAACCCATCTGTATGCATCGTGGTAGATTCATTAATCATATACTGCACAACAAAAATTATTAAATGCAAATATTTGGTTCCTGATCTTGAACCAATTATGAGGGGAGAATTTTTCACAATTTATTAGTCTGAAGCATACAAACGTCGTTGTATGCAATTTATCATATTTCAGATCAACACATGAAACTTTGTTCTCATTCGCAATGGTTTAGCTATTTATCGGAGGCATTCAATGCTAAACCAGCTTGAATATAAACCAGCATTAATAAGATGAATTACCTTGATTACATAATCTGAAAATTGTGCTCTCAACTCAATTATTTTGAACAAGTAACTTTGCATATGTCAAACTGCGAGTTGACGATAAACGCACATCTGACTGTCTTATCGATGCATCTATTTATAACATCACATAACAGGTGAACGAGCCCTTATTCACCTTTTATATTTTTCAGAATTTAGGGAATTCAATCCCAACATTAGCTGGTGTAATCAACTTATCATGAGCACAAGTAAATTAATTCTTGAAGAATCTTCTAATTCTTCAATATATTCTGAATACAAACTTAGCACATCAGATTTAAATCAGGACAACCAAAATTGTCACGTCAATTGATAAAATTATTTGTACTTATAAACTTCAAGTTTATCATGCCATGTGCTATTTGTTTTAGTAAACTTCCGGTTTACTATGACATGATTTTTTTTGTGTACCAATAAACTTCTGCTTTACCGTGACATATGATTTCATCATACTTATATTTGTGTAGTACAATTTAGAGAATAAATAGGGTAATCATTTACATACATATTTCTTACCCACTATGATTTTGAAGATATTTAATCCTCCAATTAATTCTAGCTTCAATATGATATCCTATTTACTTCAGTAAACTTTGGGTTTACTACAACTTATGTTTCGATCATAACAACTTTGTATAGTACAATTTAGAACGAATTACATAATAGTATATAAGCTCTTCAGGAGCCTCTAATTTATTCTCCATAATCACACATATTATTTGGACACTATTAGTTCCATGATCTTCTAGATAAATAGTTAGCTCTTCTGGAGCACTTGATTATTAATTTTGTACAACCAATATTGCTTAGATAATGCTGGTATCATAAAAGAAATTATAGTTAAACACTACTGGTGTCATGAAATAAATAGTAATTAAATGGACATTTAAAGACAATACAATTTATAAATGATGAAAAGTAAGTTCTAAACTTTATTATTTCAGACATCTCCTTCAGGGAGAATGCCATTAACATTCGAATATTTATCATTAAAGCTGCGACAGTAACCATAATATATCAATGTGGTTATAGTAGATGGTATTCTACGCAATTTGTATCCTTTTTCTTAGAATGATACATAATAAAAGTTTTCAAGATGATTTGACGTGCGATAGGTACATGGAACAATGACTTTCATACCACAAAATAATATTTATATCATTTGTTATTCAATCTCTGCAGGAGGTGTGTTGTGGTATTTCTTCATTCACTTCGGGGAATACAACATGGTCATTTAGATGCGCTTTATACATAATTTTTTTAATAGCTCATTATTTCACTCAACCACAAGAAAACACCGCTTCGATATATTTCTCAAATATTTTTCTGCTTGTCAAAAATCATATCAATACTTCTAGACCATCAAAATACATATAAAATCATTCCTTAGTAGTACATCCCAACACTTTAAGAAAATTGCAGCAAATTAAATATAAATATTTCCGTCGTTACTTTGTCACCTTATATAACTAAAACTGAAGCTTGCAAGAAAATAAGAAAAACCTTTACATGCATTATAAACTCACAACATATTTTGGGGAGTAAAAAAAGTAAATTTAGAAGTTGAACCCTTTTGAAAGTAAAATTCAAAGTCATACTACTTGGGGAGTAAAGTTCAAAGATTTACCTTTGGTAGTAAATTCAAAGTTTACTACTTTTGGAGTGAAGTTCGAAATTCTACTACTTTTGGAGTGAAGTTCGAAATTCTACTACTTTTAAAGTAAAGTTCGAAATTCTACTAATACAAGAGTAAATTTAAGAGTTCTACTACTTCGGGAGTAAATTTTAGAGACTTACTGCTTCGGGAATAAATTTTGAATTTACTACTTCAAGAGTAAATTTCAGATTTACTACTTCAAGAGTAAAATTTAAAGTTTTACTACTTTCAAAGTTTTACTACTTCCGGAGTATAGTTTAAAGATTTATTACTTAAACAATAGAGTTTAAAGATTTATTACTTAAACAATAGAGTTTAAAGATTTATTACTTAAACAATAGAGTTTAAAATTTGCTACTTTGGGAGCAAATTTCTGAGTTTGCTACTTCGGGAGCAGAATTCGGAATCTACTACTTCGGGAGTAAAGCATAAAATATTTAGAATATTTTTTTCTCAATTATTATACCTCTTCTGGAGGTGAGTCGTGATAACTTCACAACCAAATGCACGTTCGTATATATAAGCTTTACTATATATTGTCACATTCACTTTAGGAAATGAATCTGTAGTTATAACATTTATCAAAAGTTTCCATTCTTCAGGAATGGAAAATATCTCAATGTGCCTTAAACATATCAAAATAATGATAACTTAGAACTTCTTTAAGATCTTGCTACTTTAGGAGCAAATCGAGGCATATATATGATGTGGATAAATTTTCTCTAACATATCTTCAATACATCCATTCGTTGCATTCGGGAAAAAAAGAAACTAAACATCTCTTTGTAAATCTCAATATATAGGAATGTAATCATTACCATCATTATATTTAAATAGTAATTGTGTAAACATCAACATATATAAAATAGAATCAAGCTATGTGTGAATTCAAGGACCACTATTTAATTAATTCGGCAAACTCATATTGATGAGTTTCATATATTGAAATCAAATAATTGCAGATATCCACAAGATTGAGAAATCAATATGATACCATTGTTAAGGTGGATTTGTAAAACACATACCTTTGATCTTTTCAAAATAAGTGCTCAAGGCAGAGTCTCGTGCTGATAACATATTGTAAAATAAGAGTGAAATATACAAATACTGAACAAAAAATAGAGACAAGAACTATGAGAATTAACACCTTTATTATTTATTTCTTCTGTGTTTATAAAAGGATGAAAAATATCTTTTTTATAAGGTATGAAACCACCGAATGTTACATGTCTTTATGAGAGTATTAGTAAGATAAGTTAGATAACAATTAATAACATACATGTATATCTAAATGACATCCACTCTCAATTAATGAATACAATGAATTCATAACAGAATCTATAATTTTAAAAGTATAATGAATTCTATGATAAGAACCTAATGATTGAATTCATCAAATCAAAATTCTGAATTTGCCTCTCGATCCAAATAAGAAAAAATGAGAATTCATCTTACTTGTTTTAGTACTTGGTACACTTGGAGAATTAAATACTAAGCCCTTGACTTAATCTTTGTTTTGATCGAAGCAAACACTTCATACTTTTGATGATGTCAATAGCAGACATTAAGATTACAAATGCTGAAAAGGCAAAACATTTGGCTGAAATATGCTAAATTAGGCTGTTTTAGTCACTTAAATCATCTCTTGAAATTGATTTTAGTAAAATGTAAAAATGACAATAAAGATTGGTTAGTAAAAATGTAAAATGTAAAAATGACAATTTAACAGAATTTTGAGGAGTGGTCATATGAGATATTTGTCATGGGATATCAATTGAAAAGTATTGGTTTACATGAATCTCTTTTTGACCACTTTCCTTCTTTTCCCCAGCTTTTTGGCCTGTGGAGCTTGAACATGAACAATTGAACACTGCCATTCATCTACCTTCCGTAGGACAACCAAACAAAATAAATGCATATCATCATAAAATGCACTGCACAGAGCTCATAAGGATGGACACCCATTGTCTATCTAGGGCTTTGCATTTAATTAATAACAATCTATATTTTTTCTTATCTCTAGGACTGATAATTTATACAGCAAACTTCTTCACCCTTGTCCAAAAAAAAAAAATCCTTCACTTACTATTTTGGTATTTGTATATACATCTTGTATTCAATGGTAAACAAACATTTTGTTGGAAATTAGCCTTTGGCGGGGAGATGCGTCCACCCATCTTTGATGAATTAAACACTAGTGTTCCGCATGTTGGAGACCTTGTCTCTTCGCACATTCATGATCTACGAAGTGAGTAGATGACCGTAGGGCCAAGAATCGTCTAATTTCGTTGAGAAATGAAAGAGATATTGGTCCACGAAGTAAGGTGTTTGAGACATAGAAATGTGGTGTGGAACAAATCTACCACATCGGTGGGAATAGGAAGAATTGCTCTCTATATAAGTCTCTAATGTGGTAAAGGGTTTGGATCCCCAAGGGGTATCCCATGTGTTTAAAGGAGGGAAGACCTAGATGTGCTTGGGTTCAAGGTTAAGCCCACACGCGCGCCGCCGCCGCCCGCCCGTCCCGTCCGGTTCCGGATTCACGGGTCGTGGGCTGTGGGCCTTTCTGATATTATCTTTTTGGACCAAAGAACTCTGCCAGATGTACAGTTTGGACCAGAATTCTTTCATATGTACAGTTTGGTCCATAAAGTTTCAATATTTACAGTTTGGTCCCCAGAGTTTCTGGTAAGGTGACGGAAGGAAGAAAGCCTACCGTTGGGACTGTTTAGTTGAGGCATTAATCAGCCATTACTTGGCTGATTAACTCCTCCATTAACAGCCCATTACTTGGCCATGAACAGCCTTAAATCAGCCTCGTTGATGGCCATTTACTGCCTTTACTTGGCTGTTTTAATGGCCTCCTAATGGTCATTAACAGCCATGTCTTAGGCAATTGTACAGCCCCTTCTACTTGCTATATATTGAGCCTTCTTTGGCTCAATTCAGTGGCAGAAACATAGACGAAAATACAGTGCAAAATAGGCCAGAAAACAGACTGAAAAAACCACGAAATCAGTGAGCAAAAACTGCTCGAAACAGTGGCTGAAAATCAGTCAAAAACAGTGACCAAACCCTCACGTATACACAAGATATACACTATAGAGACACACTATATACACAGAGACAAAAGAGAAGAGTAGACAGAAACTCTTCCTTCCTATTCCATATCTTCAGCAAGTCGAGTAATATTTGTTTTCTTCGTCAGACTCAACCTATTGGCTTTGTAGTGTTGAGATTAAAGTGTTATTTTATCTTGGGAGACTATTGCCCGCTAACGTAAAAGCATATTTACGGGGCAATCTTGTCTTAAGGATATAGGGCTATCCTCGACTCAACACACAACGTTGTAACGATCCAGATTTAGTTGTTTCTTGATTTCAGGTTATCAAGATTCAAGACACAACAAGCTTGCGGCAAGAAAAGAAGATTGGCCTATTTGTTCAACAAGATTCAATTTCTGAAGATTGAATATTTGTTCATCCTTTCGAATACTTGTAATAGTTATTTACTTCCCGTACTGCATTATAAAGTACAATAGAATACCAACAACTTAAGACAAGATTGTATTGTAATACTATTAGTGTTCGAAAGATGTCGGTCAAAAGTTGTGTGACCAAATCTGGATATGGCAATGGTTTTCTGGTAGAAGAGAGTGATGATGATGAACATGTTCATGGTGTCACCGCTACCAAGACTGGTTGGAACAAGCGCTCACGAGAGCCTGAGGATGTCAACTGGGACAAGAGGAGAAGACTGAAGATGTACTTCTATCTTGCAGCAGAAGGCCTGTATCTATCCCAGACAAAAGATCCGAATAATGGTGAGAAGGAAATGGACACTCAGTTTGATGAAGTGACTGAAGTGAGCCAGAATCCGAAATTGAGATAAGTAGGTTTTCTTACTTGTCAAGAATAAAGATTAAATGATGTCTGATTAAAAATGGATTAAAGTAAGGAGGAATATGAAAATAATTTATATTCCTTACGCTTTAAAATCAGAAGTTTAATCTTATATTCTTTCCCGTTTAAAGATTGGATTGTAAACGACTTAAAAAGATCCGTTCTTTTAAGTGTAATTCTTAAAGTGTGTAAAGTACGTTCGCACATACGATGGAGAAAGATCCACTAACTGTGCGAAAACTGTTACCACTTTTAAGTAAGCGCCAAGAATTATCTGGGCACCAATCTTAACGGAAGGAGTCTAAAAGCTAAAGACGTTGAACCTGTCATACTTGGCAGAAGATCCTTCATAGGATGATATTGGACACTCAGTCATACAAAGCCTCCGGGCGACTGGAGTGGACCAAAAATTCCTTTGATATAATGATATTGGACACTCAGTCATATAAAGCCTCCGGGCGACTGGAGTGGGGCCATAATTCATTTCATAGGAAAAGTAATGGACACCTGGTGTGGTGGGCCAGAGTTTCCAGGTCATAAATGATCTGAAGGCCTAAAGAAAGGCAGAAAAGAAATTGGACACTCAGTCTGCCAAAGCAACTGGAGTGGGTCAGAGTATCTAGATCACATATGATCCGGTTACGCCCTATCCACGGGCAAGAGGTTGTTCATGTGAAGCAACGCCACCTCTAAAGTAGAAGGGGTTGGAGAGGTTGTCCTCAATAGGACTTCAGGGAATGAGATCACTCTAAGATGAGGTGATACATATCCCTAACTTGGTTTAAGGGACGCTGTTGGTCAAGCTGGTTTGAGACTAGTCCAACAGGTCTGTAATAACTAAGAATGGTACAGTACATCTGTAGCCAAATGGATGATATATTTGTAATCCGTGCATCTATGCCATCATAGATTAAGACACGTTAAATAGCAAGTCATTCAAAAGCAAACGTTGTTGAGATTGTTGCCTTCTGTCGACATAAACCCTCAAAATGAATGTGAGGTAGACGAAGAGGCAAAATCACTTTTCCAAATTCCGTCAAAGGGAATAGCGAAAGAAGCACCGCTCCTCTAGAACTTAGTCATACCTACTTGGGTGATTTAAAGTTTATACAAAATAGAGGGGGGAGACAAGTACGTTGTGACCTTCATTGATGATGGTACAACGTATGGAATCCTTTGTTTGTTAAAAAGAAAAGATGAAGTTGTTGAAGCGGATAAGCGCTACAAAGCAGATTGATAAATTCGTAGTGATAGAGGGGGAGAAAGTGAAGCATCATTCATTAAATGACTGTTCATTTCTCACCTCAGTCCAACGGTGTTAGCCAAGCGCAAAGCTCGTACGCCCAAATTATGTGGGGTGGCTTGATAAAAGTTGAAATACTGAAACAGGTCAAGTTGTACCTAAGATTGTAGATTGCATATCTGTCAGGATCTACAAATAACAACAGTGTTGATCGCCTCTTGGCGTCAAAGAAGGTTGAATTCTTTGGAGATAACTTTCCTTGAAAAAGGAAAAAGGAGTAATTACTCAAGGTTAACAAAAACCCGTGAGGGCCTGACTGTCCGGAACTAGACGTTCCGTATCTACAGGACTCGAAAGTTGCTGGCTATCCGGAACTTAATATTCCAGATCTGTAGAACTCAGGGATTCTAGATGTTGAACCGAGATGGAGCAAAGAAGAGGACAAAGACTTGTTCCAGTACTTCTAGCTTGTATGGTTAAGAATGAACCATGGACAATTAACAAATAATTGTCATCTCCAAAAGCGCTGCTTTGGAAAGAAGCTACAAAGAGAGAAATAAACTCTATCATATAGAACCATACTTGCGTAATGGTTGATCTTCCTCCGGAAAAAGAACCTTTGGGTTGTAAGATGTGCTCCCCTGTGAGTAGCTTCACATCCAGGGCCATTGCAGTCTTGCGTGGCATGAATGTTGAATTAGCCTTCCCAACCGGAGAGTTGGAAGAAGAGGATCAGAGTTGGTTTGCTGAACTGTTGGGCTTCTTCCTGAACTTTCATTTTGGTCCCTGAAATATTTACATTTTGGTCCTGAAAGTTTTAGATAAAACAGAAACAATGAATCTGACCACAGAAACATTGACTTTGAAATTAGAAAGCCAACAGTTGGAGAATCAACAGTCTGAAAGTAAAAGTCAAATTGAAACAAAGTCTCGATATGAAAGATATGTGTATCACATATGACATTTTAGAAATTGGATTTCTAAGACATCTAACGGACTGGTCGATAGTTGACAGTCCCGTTGAAGCCATCAATGGATATGAATCATAGAACTGATTGGAATCATGGTGCACCCATAGACAAGGAGCGATATGCACAGGTCATGTGTAGTTCAATGTATTGTACACACTACAACCGACCTGGTATCGCCCTATTTAACGCATCGATTGAACTAAGGTTCACTGATGATCTTAATACATGATCAATAGAAGGCTTTAAGTCGGATATGACGATATCTGAGTTATTCGCTTATCTACGGGTTATAGTATTCTGGATGTCCAGCGGTTCTGGGAGAACACAGTGATGCAAACTGGACATCAGATCTGAAAAACACCAAAGCCACAAGCAAATGTGTATGGTGGGTCTTGGAAAATCCTCTAAGCAAACTTGCATCGGCCGATTCATGATGAAATCGGAGTTTATCACTTTATACAAAGCATGAAAGAAGTTGAGTAACTTCACGGCTCCTTAGAGGACGTCCCTTATTGGGAGAAACTCGTGCCTTCAGCAGTTATACACTGTGGCTAGCCGGTCGGCTTCAGGAAGGATACGGATGATGGCGTCTGGACATATCTTTCAGGATCTGTCGGAGACATAAGACCGTATGGCAGTTGATCATCACGGGTGTCACATCCTTGTTTACTAACTAAGGGACTACCCGGAGATCAAGTGTTCTGCCTGTCTAGGGGAATTGTCTTAAAACCCAAACAATACGAACTTTTGTGGTGGAAACCCAACCATACTGATTGGAGATCCCAAGAATTTAGTTCAATGGGAAAACTAAGCGGCAAAAGGTTCAGTTGAGCGCTTCGGTGGAAGCAAGAAGCACTTCGGATGATGATTTCGGTACGAAAACATGAATCCAAAGTTGTTCCCGCGATAGACATTAAAGTGATGCCTGCATGGTGGGTAAAGGTTAAGCTTCCAAACCTTTTAAAAGATCCTCAAACGGTTGAGGTTAAGGTTGGGAAAACTTTTAATGATTCCTAACACTTGAGAAGTGGGGTATAGCAGGATACCATGTAGGAGATCACCTATTTAAGTGCGAGGATGGCCACCTCAAATGAACGCACTTAAGAATCCAAGTGTGTCCATGGCCACAACGGACAGAAACGTAAGAAGGAAAATGAATAAGAAGAGTTATTGTGTTGATATCATTGTCTTGGCTTACACTAAACACTGACGGTTCAAGACATCACGTTCACCGCGCAGTAAGTAAGTCCGATGATTTCAACTAGGGAATGTTCAAAGCGAGAGCTACCACTCCTGATGCAATATATTTTCGCTGAAAGATTGCTGAAATGTAGGCACCTTGTGCGTGCGCCACAATCTCTCTTTCATAGAGGGGATTGTTGGAAATTAGCCTTTGGCGGGGAGATGCGTCCACCCATCTTTGATGAATTAAACACTAGTGTTCCGCATGTTGGAGACCTTGTCTCTTCACACATTCATGATCTACGAAGTGAGTAGATGACCGTAGGGCCAAGAATCGTCTAATTTCATTGATAAATGAAAGAGATATTGGTCCACAAAGTAAGGTGTTTGAGACATGGAAATGTGGTGTGGGACAAATCTACCACATCAGTGGGAATATGAAGAATTGCTCTCTATATAAGTCTCTAATGTGGTAAAGGGTTTGGATCCCCAAGGGGTATCCCATGTGTTTAAAGAAGGGAATACTTAGATGTTCTTGGGTTCAAGGCTAAGCCCACACGCGCGCCGCCGCCGCCCGTCCGTCCCGTCCGGTTCCGGGTTCACAGGTCGTGGGCTGTGGGCCTTTCTGATATTATCTTTTTGGATCAGAGAACTCTACCAGATGTACAGTTTGATCCCTGAAGTTTCAGATGTATAGTTTGGACCAGAATTCTTTCATATGTACATTTTGGTCCATGAAGTTTCAATATTTACAGTTTGGTCCCCAGAGTTTCTGGTAAGGTGACGGAAGGAAGAAAGCCTACCGTTGGGACTGTTTAGTTGAGGCATTAATCAGCCATTACTTGGCTGATTAACTCCTTCATTAACAGCCCATTACTTGGCCACGAACAGCCTTAAATCAGCCTCCTTGATGGCCATTTACTGCCTTTACTTGGCTGTTTTAATGGCCTCCTAATGCCATTAACAGCCAAGTTTTGGGCAGTTGTACAGCCCCTTCTCCTTGCTATATATTGAGCCTTCTTTGGCTCAATTCAGTGGCAGAAACATAGACGAAAATACAGTGCAAAATAGGCCAGAAAACAGACTGAAAAAACCACGAAATCAGTGAGCAAAAACTGCTCGAAATAGTGGCTGAAAATCAGTCAAAAACAGTGACCAAACCCTCACGTATACACAAGATATACACTATAGAGACGCACTATATACACAGAGATAAAAGAGAAGAGTAGACAGAAACTCTTCCTTCCTATTCCATATCTTCAGCAAGTCGAGTCATATTTGTTTTCTTCGTCAGGCTCAACCTATTGGATTTGTAGTGTTGAGATTAAAGTGTTGTTTTATCTTGGGAGACTATTGCCCGCTAACGTAAAAGCATATATATGGGGCAATCTTGTCTTAAGGATAGAGGGATATCCTCGACTCAACACACAACGTTGTAACGATCCAGATTTAGTTGTTTCTTGATTTCAGGTTATCAAGATTCAAGACACAACAAGCTTGCGGCAATTAAAGAAGATTGGCCTATTTGTTCAACAAGATTCAATTTCTGAAGATTGAATATTTGTTCATCCTTTCGAATACTTGTAATAGTTATTTACTTCCCGTACTGTATTATAAAGTACAATAGAATACCAACAACTTAAGACAAGATTGTATTGTAATACTATTAGTATTCGAAAGATGTCGGTCAAAAGTTGTGTGACCAAATCTGGATATGCTAATGGTTTTCTGGTAGAAGAGAGTGATGATGATGAATATGTTCATGGTGTCACCGCTACCAAGACTGGTTGGAACAAGCGCTCACGAGAGCCTGAGGATGTCAACTGGGACAAGAGGAGAAGACTGAAGATGTACTTCTATCTTGCAGCAGAAGGCTTGTATCTATCCCAGACAAAAGATCCGAATAATGGTGAGAAGGAAATGGACACTCAGTTTGATGAAGTGACTGAAGTGAGCCAGAATCCGAAATTGGAATAAGTAGGTTTTCTTACTTGTCAAGAATAATGATTAAATGATGTCTGATTAAAAATGGATTAAATTAAGGAGGAATATGAAAATAATTTATATTCCTTACGCTTTAAAATCAGAAGTTTAATCTTATATTCTTTCCCGTTTAAAGATTGGATTGTAAACGACTTAAAAAGATCCGTTCTTTTAAGTGATTCTTAAAGTGTGTAAAGTACGTTCGCACATACGATGGAGAAAGATCCACTAACTGTGCGAAAACTGTTACCACTTTTAAGTAAGCGCCAAGAATTATCTGGGCACCAATCTTAACGAAAGGAGTCTAAAAGCTAAAGACGTTGAACCTGTCATACTTGGCAGAAGATCCTTCATAGGATGATATTGGACACTCAGTCATACAAAGCCTCCGGGCGACTGGAGTGGGCCAAAAATTCCTTTGATATGATGATATTGGACACTCAGTCATATAAAGCCTCCGGGCGACTGGAGTGGGGCCATAATTCATTTCATAGGAAAAGTAATGGACACCTAGTGTGGTGGACCAGAGTTTCCAGGTCTTAAATGATCTGAAGGCCTAAAGAAAGGCAGAAAAGAAATTGGACACTCAGTCTGCCAAAGCGACTGGAGTGGGCCAGAGTATCTAGATCACATATGATCCGGTTACGCCCTATCCACGGGCAAGAGGTTGTTTATGTGAAGCAACGCCACCTCTAAAGTAGAAGGGGTTGGAGAGGTTGTCCTCAATAGGACTTCAGGGAATGAGATCACTCTAAGATGAGGTGATACATATCCCTAAATTGGTTTAAGGGACGCTGTTGGTCAAGCTGGTTTGAGACTAGTCCAACAGGTCTGTAATAACTAAGAATGGTACAGTACGTCTGTAGCCAAATGGATGATATATTTATAATCCGTGCATTTATGCCATCATAGATTAAGACACGTTAAATAGCAAGTCATTCAAAAGCAAACGTTGTTGAGATTGTTGCCTTCTATCGACATAAACCCTCAAAATGAATGTGAGGTAGACGAAGAGGCAAAATCACCTTTTCAAATTCCGTCAAAGGGAATAGCGAAAGAAGCACCGCTCCTCTAGAACTTAGTCATACCTACTTAGGTGATTTGAAGTTTATACAAAATAGAGGGGGGAGACAAGTACGTTGTGACCTTCATTGATGATGGTACAACGTATGGAATCCTTTGTTTGTTAAAAAGCAAAGATGAAGTTGTTGAAGCGGATAAGCGCTACAAAGCAGATTGAGAAATTCGTAGTGATAGAGGGGGAGAAAGTGAAGCATCGTTCATTAAACGACTGTTCATTTCTCACCTCAGTCCAACGGTGTTAGCCAAGCACAAAGCTCGTACGCCCAAATTATGTGGGGTGGCTTGGTAAAAGTTAGAATACTGAAACAGGTCAAGTTGTACCTAAGATTGTAGATTGCATATCTGTCAGGATCTGCAAATAACAACAGTGTTGACCGCCTCTTGGCGTCAAAGAAGGTTGAATTCTTTGGAGATAACTTTCCTTGAAAAAGGAAAAAGGAGTAATTACTCAAGGTTAACAAAAACCCGCGAGGGCATGAATGTCCGAAACTAAACGTTCCGTATCTACAGGACTCGAAAGTTGCTGGCTATCCGAAACTTAATTTTCCAGATCTGTAGAACTCAGGGATTCTAGATGTTGAACCGAGACGGAGCAAAGAAGGGGACAAAGACTTGTTCCAGTCCTTCTATCTTGTATGGTTAAGAATGAACCATGGACAATTAACAAGTAATTGTCATCTCCAAAAGCGCTGCTTTGGAAAGAAGCTACAAAGAGAGAAATAAACTCTATCATATAGAACCATACTTGCGTAATGGTTGATCTTCCTCCGGGAAAAGAACCTTTGAGTTGTAAGATATGCTCCCTTGTGAGTAGCTTCACATCCAGGGCCATTGAAGTCTTGCGTGGCACGAATGTTGAATTAGCCTTCCCAACCGGAGAGTTGGAAGAAGAGGATCAGAGTTGGTTTGCTGAACTGTTGGGCTTCTTCCTGAACTTTCATTTTGGTCCTGAAAGTTTAAGATAAAACAGAAACAATGAATCTGACCACAGAAACATTGACTTTGAAATTAGAAAGCCAACAGTTAGAGAATCAACAGTCTGAAAGTAAAAGTCAAATTGAAACAAAGTCTCGATATGAAAGATATGTGTATCACAGATGACATCTTAGGAATTGGATTTCTAAGACATTTAACGGACTGGTCGATAGTTGACAGTCCCGTTGAAGCCACCAATGGATATGAATCATAGAACTGATTGGAATCATGGTGCACCCATAGACAAGGAGCGATATGCACAGGTCATGTGTAGTTCAATGTATTGTACACACTACAACCGACCTGGTATCGTCCTATTTAACAGATCGATTGAACTAAGGTTCACTGATGATCTTAATACATGATCAATAGAAGGCTTTAAGTCGGATATGACGATATCTGAGTTATTCGCTTATCTACGGGTTATAGTATTCTGGATGTCCAGCGGTTCTGGGAGAACACAGTGATGCAAACTGGACATCAGATCTGAAAAACACCAAAGCCACAAGCAAATGTGTATGGTGGGTCATGGAAAATCCTCTAAGCAAGCTTGCATCGGCCGATTCATGATGGAATCGGAGTTTATCGCTTTATACAAAGCATGAAAGAAGTTGAGTAACTTCACGGCTCCTTAGAGGACGTCCCTTATTGGGAGAAACCCGTGCCTTCAGCAGTTATACACTGTGGTTAGCCGGTCGGCTTCAAGAAGGACACGGATGACGGCGTCTGGACATATCTTTCAGGATCTGTCGGAGACATAAGACCGTATGGCAGTTGATCATCACGGGTGTCACATCATTGTTTACTAACTAAGGGACTACCCGGAGATCAAATGTTCTGCCTGTCTAGGGGAATTGGCTTAAAACCTAAACAATACGAACCTTTTCGGTGGAAACCCAACCATACTGATTGGAGATCCCAAGAATTTGGTTCAATGGGAAAACTAAGCGGCGAAAGGTTCTGTTGAGCGCTTCGGTGGAAGCAAGAAGCATTTCGGATGATGATTTCGGTACGAAAACATGAATCCAAAGTTGTTCCCGCGATAGACATTAAAGTGTTGCCTGCATGGTGGGTAAAGGTTAAGCTTCCAAACCTTTTAAAAGATCCTCAAACGGTTGAGGTTAAGGTTGGGGAAACTTTTAATGATTCCTAACACTTGAGAAGTGGGGTATATCAGGATACCTTATAGGAGACCACCTATTTAAGTGCGAGAATGGCCGCCTCAAATAAACGCACTTAAGAATCCAAGTGTGTCCATGGCCACAACGGACAGAAACGTAAGAAAGAAAATGAATAAGAAGAGTTATTGTGTTGATATCATTGTCTTGGCTTACACTAAACACTGACGGTTCAAGACATCACGTTCACCGCGCAGTAAGTAAGTCCGATGGTTTCAACTAGGGAAGGTTCAAAGCGAGAGCTACCACTCCTGATGCAATATCTTTTCACTGAAAGATTGCTGAAATGTAGGCACCTTGTGCGTGCGCCACAATCTCTCTTTCATAGAGGGGATTGTTGGAAATTAGCCTTTGGCGGGGAGATGCGTCCACCCATCTTTGATGAATTAAACACTAGTGTTCCACATGTTGGAGACCTTGTCTCTTCACACATGCATGATCTACGAAGTGAGTAGATGACCGTAGGGCCAAGAATCATCTAATTTCGTTGATAAATGAAAGAGATATTGGTCCACGAAGTAAGGTGTTTGAGACATGGAAATGTGGTGTGGGACAAATCTACCACATCGGTGGGAATAGGAAGAATTGCTCTCTATATAAGTCTCTAATGTGGTAAAGGGTTTGGATCCCCAAGGGGTATCCCATGTGTTTAAAGGAGGGAAGACCTAGATGTGCTTGGGTTCAAGGCTAAGCCCACACGCGCGCCGCCGCCGCCCGCCCGTCCAGTCCGGTTCCGGGGTCACGGGTCGTGGGTTGTGGGCCTTTATGATATTATATTTTTGGACCAGAGAACTCTGCCAGATGTACAATTTGATCCATGAAGTTTCAGATGTACAGTTTGGACCAGAATGCTTTCATATTTACCGTTTGGTCCCTAAAGTTTCAATATTTACAGTTTGGTCCCCAGAGTTTCTGGTAAGGTGACGGAAGGTAGAAAGCCTACCGTTGGGACTGTTTAGTTGAGGCATTAATCATCCATTACTTGGCTGATTAACTCCTCCATTAACAGCCCATTACTTAGCCATGAACAGCCATAAATCAGCCTCCTTGATGGCCATTTACTGCCTTTATTTGGCTGTTTTAATGGCCTCCTAATGGCCATTACCAGCCATGTTTTGGGCAGTTGTATAGCCCCTTCTCCTTGCTATATATTGAGCCTTCTTTGGCTCAATTCAGTGGCAGAAACATAGACGAAAATACAATGCAAAACAGGACAGAAAACAGACTGAAAAAACCACTAAATCAGTGAGCAAAAACTGCTCGAAACAGTGGCTGAAAATTAGTCAAAAACAGTGACCAAACCCTCACGTATACACAAGATATACACTATAGAGACACACTATATACACAGAGACAAAAGAGAAGAGTAGACAGAAACTCTTCCTTCCTATTCCATATCTTCAGCAAGTCGAGTCATATTTGTTTTCTTCGTCAGGCTCAAACTATTGGCTTTGTAGTGTTGAGATTAAAGTGTTGTTTTATCTTGGGAGACTATTGCCCGCTAACGTAAAAGCATATATACGGGGCAATCTTGTCTTAAGGATAGAGGGCTATCCTCAACTCAACACACAACGTTGTAACGATCCAGATTTAGTTGTTTCTTGATTTCAGGTTATCAAGATTCAAGACACAACAAGCTTGCGGCAAGAAAAGAAGATTGGTCTATTTGTTCAACAAGATTCAATTTCTGAAGATTGAATATTTGTTCATCCTTTCGAATACTTGTAATAGTTATTTACTTCCCGTGCTGCATTATAAAGTATAATAGAATACCAACAACTTAAGACAAGATTGTATTGTAATACTATTAGTGTTCGAAAGATGTCGGTCAAAAGTTGTGTGACCAAATCTGAATATGGCAATGGTTTTCTGGTAGAAGAGAGTGATGATGATGAACATGTTCATGGTGTCACCGCTACCAAGACTGGTTGGAACAAGCGCTCACGAGAGCCTGAGGATGTCAACTGGGATAAGAGGAGAAGACTGAAGATGTACTTCTATCTTGCAGCAGAAGGCCTGTATATATCCCAGACAAAAGATCCGAATAATGGTGAGAAGGAAATGGACATTCAGTTTGATGAAGTGACTGAAGTGAGCCAGAATTCGAAATTGGGATAAGTAGGTTTTCTTACTTGTCAAGAATAAAGATTAAATGATGTCTGATTAAAAATGGATTAAAGTAAGGAGGAATATGAAAATAATGTATATTCCTTACGCTTTAAAATCAGAAGTTTAATCTTATATTCTTTCCCGTTTAAAGATTGGATTGTAAACGACTTAAAAGATCCGTTCTTTTAAGTGTAATTCTTAAAGTGTGTAAAGTACGTTCGCACATACGATGGAGAAATATCCACTAACTGTGCGAAAACTGTTATCACTTTTAAGTAAGCGCCAAGAATTATCTGGGCACCAATCTTAACGGAAGGAGTCTAAAAGCTAAAGACGTTGAACCTGTCATACTTGGCAGAAGATCCTTCATAGGATGATATTGGACACTCAGTCATACAAAGCCTCCGAGCGACTGGAGTGGGCCAAAAATTCCTTTGATATAATGATATTGGACACTCAGTCATATAAAGCCTCCGGGCGACTGGAGTAGGGCCATAATTCATTTCATAGGAAAAGTAATGGACACCTAGTGTGGTGGGCCAGAGTTTCCAGGTCTTAAATGATATGAAGGCCTAAAGAAAGGCAGAAAAGAAATTGGACACTCAGTCTGCCAAAGCAACTGGAGTGGGCCAGAGTATCTAGATCACATATGATTCGGTTATGCCCTATCCACGGGCAAGAGGTTGTTCATGTGAAGCAACGCCACCTCTAAAGTAGAAGGGGTTGGAGAGGTTGTCCTCAATAGGACTTCAGGGAATGAGATCACTCTAAGATGAGGTGATACATATCCCTAACTTGGTTTAAGGGACGCTGTTGGTCAAGCTGGTTTGAGACTAGTCCAACAGGTCTGTAATAACTAAGAATGGTACAGTACATCTGTAGCCAAATGGATGATATATTTGTAATTCGTGCATCTATGCCATCATAGATTAAGACACGTTAAATAGCAAGTCATTCAAAACCTAACGTTGTTGAGATTGTTGCCTTCTGTCGACATAAACCCTCAAAATGAATGTGAGGTAGACGAAGAGGTAAAATCACCTTTCCAAATTCCGTCAAAGGGAATAGCGAAAGAAGCACCGCTCCTCTAGAACTTAGTCACACCTACTTGGGTGATTTGAAGTTTATACAAAATAGAGGGGGGAGACAAGTACGTTGTGACCTTCATTGATGATGGTACAACGTATGGAATCATTTGTTTGTTAAAAATCAAAGATGAAGTTGTTGAAGAGGATAAGCGCTACAAAGAAGAATTTGAAAATCAACTAAGCCTACGGATTGAGAAATTCGTAGTGATAGAGGGGGAGAAAGTGAAGCATCGTGGGTCGTGGGCTGTGGGCCTTTCTGATATTATCTTTTTGGACCAGAGAACTCTACCAGATGTACAGTTGATCCCTAAAGTTTCAGATGTACAGTTTGGACCAAAATTCTTTCATATGTACAGTTTGGTCCCTAAAGTTTCAATATTTACAGTTTGGTCCCCAGAGTTTCTGGTAAGGTGACGGAAGGCAGAAAGCCTACCGTTGGGACTGTTTAGTTGAGGCATTAATCAACCATTACTTGGCTGATTAACTACTCCATTAACAACCCATTACTTGGCCATAAACAGCCTTAAATCGGTCTCTTTGATGGTCATTTACTGCCTTTACTTGGTTGTTTTAATGGCCTCCTAATGGCCATTAACAGCCATGTTTTGGGCAGTTGTACAACCCCTTCTCCTTGCTATATATTGAGCCTTCTTTGGCTCAATTCAGTGGCAGAAACATAGACGAAAATACAGTGCAAAATATGCCAGAAAACAGACTGAAAAAACCACGAAATCAGTGAGCAAAAACTGCTCGAAACAGTGGCTGAAAATCAGTCAAAAACAGTGACCAAACCCTCACGTATACACAAGATATACACTATAGAGACACACTATATACACAGAGACAAAAGAGAAGAGTAGACAGAAACTCTTCCTTCCTATTCCATATCTTCAGCAAGTCGAGTCATATTTGTTTTCTTCGTCGGGCTCAACCTATTGGATTTGTAGTGTTGAGATTAAAGTGTTGTTTTATCTTGGAAGACTATTGCCCGCTAACGTAAAAGCATATATACGGGGCAATCTTGTCTTAAGGATAGAGGGATATCATCGACTCAACACACAACGTTGTAACGATCCAGATTTAGTTGTTTCTTGATTTCAGGTTATCAAGATTCAAGACACAACAAGCTTGAGGCAAGAAAAGAAGATTGGCCTATTTGTTCAACAAGATTCAATTTCTGAAGATTGAATATTTGTTCATTCTTTCGAATACTTGTAATAGTTATTTATTTTCCGTACTGCATTATAAAGTACAATAGAATACCAACACATTTCACAATCCAATCTCTACTCTTAAATAATATATCAAGAGTCTAAAACACTCTCACGGGTTGTTTCTTCTTCTTTTGTTTTTTCAAGAAGGGGCGAAGCTAGGTAAAACCCCCTTTGCCAGAAAATTACAATGTATATACAACGTTAAAATTATTTATTATGCATATAAAACAGATATTGAATCTTCTTGACTTCTTCGTGTGTTCACTTCTTTATATTTTAAATCCCATTAGTGAAGATCTTGACTTTGCCACTAATCAAATTCCAATTCCATATCTCAGTCACTTCTTCTACTTCTCCCGCAGTCACAATCAACAATGGTACCATTGTTCAGCTTTCCCAACTAATCTCATTCAATCCAGTCTCTTAACTCTCCTTCAAACTACAAGGAAGGTCTAACTACTCTATATTGAAATCAAAAGTCGTAACCCTTCTCTTTGGTTGTGGTCTTCTTTGATATTTTGATGGATCACTATGTCCTCCATTTGTGCATATTCAATAGATGAAGCAAACAAAGATTATCCCTACCCTGCATTAACGTGTATCATTTCAACCCTTGATTTTGAGTATTTGAGTCCCGTTCCTTGATTTGAGACTCCCGATAAATTCATATGGTGTTTTGGAATTTGTCGGAATAATTTGTTTTGATACCCGAGTCTCGAGTAAGCTTTGGGCAAAAAATCATATTTCAGCATGTTGCGGCTGAAATTATATTCTTACTAGTCCAGTTACGTTTGATTGTTATTTTTTTTAAATACTTTGAATAGTGTTTACCCCAAAAAAGTTACAGTTGAATTTGTAAGTGATTTTAAGGATATGTGGACGAATTTGTTATATAAAGTGATAAGCGATTAGCCGTAAATAAGTAAATGAAAATAACAAGTAAGAAATATAGCCTGAATTGTTGTGAACCAATCCGGGCCTTAGCTTAATTTCTTCGGTTCCGAGCCAATAATGAGAGCTTAAATATTATGATTACAATGAACAAAATCGAGCAAATATTAAATGAGAATGGGATGCCCCTCCAACATGAAAGTGGGGCTCCTTTTATAGCTATCAATAAAAGTCATTTACGCCCGAGAATCATTCCTTAAATAAATGTAGTTAAATGAGAATAACAGCCACTTAATTAACAAAGAGTAACAACTGGCGCCATATCCAGAATGGGTATGCGTTGAGCTTCTCCGGTCCTCTATCGGCGTCACTTGGCTCGGTCGCTACTCGGTCTTGATTTGATACTCGGACTCACCCCGATGCAACTTTCATTCGGTGCATAATTCTATCATCTCCTTCGATTCCCATATCTAAAGCATGCCACGTGTCGTGTCGGTTTTCACCGTATACAGATAGTCCCCACACTTCCCGGACCAAAGTTTACCGAAGTGACGGAAAGTGAAAATGATTTTTTCGATGTCTTCTCTTGCAAGCTTCTTTTCAATTCACTCCGAAATAGGTGGAAAATAAAATGTTTCCTCTTCTCCATGATCTAACTCACGTCTTATCACTCTATAACTATGGACACGTGTCACTTTCTGATTGAACCGTCGTTTTGGTTCAAGAACCGAAATGTTTCATAATGATAATCACACCCCTATAAAAATCCCTATCTTTTCCTTTCACAAATTTTACCTTCTGCTAAATCTCCTTTAATCTTTTGAACATTCAACCTTCAAATCTTCATATCTCCTTCAAATCTTCACTAAGATGGCCCAAACTACCTGTTCTACTTCAAAACAATTTTCTCAGGCTCCGTCACCTCCGCCAGCCACCGATGATGCCGCCGGTACCAGTGAATCTCCTGAGGCTCAGGATGTCGTTGAGCCCAGAGCCTTCAACATGCTCCCGTCCTCCTTTCATTTCGATAATGAGTTCGACGTTCAAACTGCCTCCAAAAAAATCCGATCGAGGAGAAGAGGCTAAAAGCTGACCGTCCTCTATCAGGGCCTCCGACCTCGATACAGTCTGAAATGACTACGGTTGGACCAATCTCTCTGAGATCATTATACCAGACCTGGACGAATACATTACCACCTTCAGGTCCGGGTATTCCAACGTATACACCTACCATTTCACCTTCAAGCTTATTCCTCCGATTGACAACACGATCCTCGAGATGTGCAGGACTACCAATTTGTGCCCTGCACAAATTGGTCCATCTGTCTGGAGGGTAGTTACCTGTCTCCGATTCCTAGCCAATTTGGTCGATGAAACTTTTACTTTGGATCATCTGATCTGTTTATACGTCCCATGGTTCTTCCGTGGCGGGATCATTCATCTCTCGAAATGAGGCAAATTCCCCATCCTCTCTAGCGTCAATGAAAACCATGACCGAGGTTGGCTGGAATGCTTTGTTGTTGTTCCTACCGCTGAAATTATCCCTGCTAGGTACATGAATTTCCCAGAGGAATGGAACATGCACCTTAAGTAACTAAACGTTTTCCTTTTCTTTTGTTTAACTTATGATTTCAATGTATTGACTTAAGCTCATTTTTTTACTTTTCCAGTTGTCCGTTGGATTCTGGCTCACGTGGACAATCTCTACACATGGGTCGAGATGGTCATCAACTCCTACCCACATAAAAAGTTGACATGGAAAGAGCTTTCCAAAAAATGACGGATGGCCCAAAATCACGGTTAGTATACCGTACCCTCTTTTTTGTCTTGTGTTAACCTTGTACTTATTCTCACTTCTTCTCTTTTCAAACACCCAGGTTTACTGAAGGGCACTTCGACCCAAGGACCAACATTTCGGCTTCACCAACTATCCTCAATCTGGTACTCGATCTGGCCTCATCAGTTCACCGTATCACCGAGGTACCAAAGAAAAAAAAATCCTCCAAATCTAAATCTCAAAGCCTCCAAAGTCACCTTCGGTTGGATCAAAGAGGAAATGAGGTCCGAAAGTGGGTGGCCCTTGCAGAAGTCAAGACACCGGTATCTCACTAGAAGATGTTTGGGTGAGAAAGGGCACCACCACTCCATCGGAAGAGACTCCTGCCGAAGTTAGAGAAGAAAACGTTGTTACTAAAGTAGTCGGACCCATTCTGCCACCAACTGTTACTACAACTACTCCTTCTACCATGCCGCGGGAAACCGAACCAGTCATCATAGAAGGTGATGATGAAGCCACAGACAAGTAGCCTCTAGCAAAGAAATCCAAAACTTCCACTTCAACTCCTCCACCATCACAATCGCTCCAAAGCTTTGGGCAGGAAGATTTTGATCGCTTCTTTAGTGAAGCTGGAACCTCTGCATATCCGGCGCCATTGGAAAACACCTCTAGGTTTGCTCATTTAGTCATCCCCCAAAAACTTACCAAATTCACCCGAACTAGAAAATATCACCCCAACTATCGGTCTAAACTCGTGAGTGTCTTCCCAGCTCCGAGTGAGGATCCGAGAAGAGTAAGAACTATCGTTTTCTCCTTCCCTAAGGACACAAACTTCCTATCTCGACCGGTCGGGGTTGTGAGCTACCTTAGGCCTTTGATCTCAGAGTCCAATAAGGAAAAGATGAGAAATGGCTAATGGCAATGTCTCTTTAATGAAGGCATGCATGCATCGAATCAGGTACATATCTCCTTTGCTCATTTCAAGTTATATATTTGTCTTTCATTTTTCATATTCTAATTTCGATCAGGCTCATATTTTTTGCAGTCATTCATTCTTATCAGCGAAGGCTTCCTCCGATGTATGAAGGAGAATGAAGACCTTAATGGGCAGCTGGACGCCCAAGAAAAATAAATCCAACATCTCAAAGGGATTCTCGAATAGAGAGAATCTCAACTTTAGCAAGTCGGTAACTTGCCCATCGTCTGAGCTGAATTGGCCAAGGTTAGAGGTAACTATCTTCGAGAAATAAACCTCGAGCTTGTTAACGAGGATAACAAAATCTTGGATAAGGAGAATGAAAATGTCTACCATGACATCCAAGTCCTCACCCATAAGCTTGGAGAACTAGAAGAGGTTTGGCACTACCAAGCTCAGAAGGAAGATTTCCTTAATGCTGATCTAGATTGCCTCAAGAAGAGCTTGCCAAGATTGATACGGTAAGAGCTTCTGAACAAGTTGCACTGAAGGCGGCTCAGGATCAAACCAACCAAAAAGTCCAAACCAATGAAGGGCTGAGAAATGAGCTCGGGACCTCTAACTAAAGAAATGCTGAGATTTCAGTCTAATTTAACCAAACCCTGGCTGAAAGAGACCAAGCTCGTGCGGATGCAGAGGCTGACCAGACAATACTAAGAACCGAGTACATAACTTAGAACATCCGGAGGTACACTTTGGAATAAGCTCGAGATATGATCTCAAATATTGATGACAAGATTGCTGAGGCAAAAGAGATCGAGCTCAAAGCCTACCGCAAGTTGAAGGGTGACAGTTTCGAAGATGACCGAGAGGACTCTGAATCTGAGTCCGACTAAACTTCAGGCTTGCATGTCTTTGTATTTTGTTTTTCCTTTTGACATATTTTTCACTCACCATTTTCCGGCCTTGTTTATAAAATGAATATCCTTTTAGCCATAATTGTTTCTATCTTTTAGCATCCGTTATTGCTTTCCTCTTTTCAATAACTTAGCCAAGTAAAGTTTTAACCTAATTCGGGCTAATTTCCTCCGATTTCAAAGTTCTATTTAAATAAACCATCACTTAGTTTGTGTCGACCCGGATGAGAGTTCTTCTGGTATTAAAAATAACTTAAAAAATTGTTGAATACAAACCAACACTTTAATTTACTTCATACCGAGCTATTCCTTCCGGTTTTGGGTCATTTAATGACTAAGTATAATGACCTTATTTTTATGCTTATGAATAAGACGTCTCTTGTTCATCTCGGGCATGAATGTTGGAGCTTCGTTTATTCCAACTTTCAGACAATTCAAGTGTCTTTGAGAATAGGCTAAATTAATTGGACCCGATGCCTTAGAAGCATACTTTTGGAACATTACTTATGTTTGCTCTGGCTTCTTTTATGACGACAATCCCCAGTTAAAGACCTAACAAATTTTCTAGCTCGTAAGCCTGATGATTTTATCAATTGTTCAGAGATAAGCATATGTAGATAAGTTTTCGAGGTAAATTTCGAAATAAAGTGCAATTTCATTCAAACTTTGCTTCGGTCAAACAACTAGACAAGATTCATTCGATCTTTTTGCCTTTAGACGATTTGTCGTAATATTAACAATACTTGGGCAATATTCATTCGATCACCCTTACAATAATCCTAAAAAACTTTAAAAAAACTTTGACTTTATTTGCTTTTCATTACCGGGCAGTCCCCAGTCCCAGTGTTTGTCCGATCTTCAACTCCGGTATTCAACTACTTAGTAACACGCTTTACATTGTTGCCTCATTAAAAATCTTGCAAGAAAAACCTTTTTTAGAATAAAAAATGTGCTAATGGAAAAAGAGTGCAACACGTGCTTTTAGACCTAATTCTAACTCTCTGGTCTTTGAATGATGACTCCGTGTTTGTTCCTGCAAAAGTTAGCAATATCAGCACAAATAAAGTTCAAAAAATTAATCGATCACATACTTAGCAGTAATACCACTCCAAGTGTGTAATGTTCCAGTTGTTTGGAAACTTTTGAACATCTTCGGCTTCCAACTGGTACAAGCCTTTACCGGTTATTCCTGACACTTTGTAGGGACCGTCCCAATTCGGGCCCAATTTTCCTTTGTTAGGATTTTTGGTGTTGAGGGTTACTTTTCGTAGAACTAAGTCCCCTACTTGAAAGTGCCTAAAGCTAGCCGTTCAGTTGTACTATCTTCCCATCTTTTGATTTTGAGCCACTAACCGTAGCAATGCTAACTCACGGTGTTCATCCGTTAAATCAAGGTTGACGGCCATAGATTCATTGTTTGATTCTTCGGATGTAAGGCTAAAACTTAAGCTCGTGTCGCCAACTTCCACCGTAATTAGTGCTTATGCACCGTAAACCAAAGAGAACGGTGTCTCCCCGGTGCTAGACTTTGGCATCATTCTATATGCCCACAACACCTCTGATAGAATTTCTCTCCACTTGCCTTTCGACTCTTTTAGTCTCTTCCTCATGTTCTGAATGGTTGTTTTATTTATTGACTCTGCTTGTCCATTTGCACTCGGGTGATACGGGGTCGACACTATCTTCTTGATCTTCAATCCCTCAAGAAAGTCATTTACTTTCTTTTCAATGAACTGACGACCGTTGTCGCAAGTAATTTTCGTCGGTATGCCAAACCGGCAAACGATGTGATCCCAAATGAAATCGATGACTTCCTTATCTCTAACCTTCTTGAAGGCATTCGCTTCAATCCATTTTAAAAAGTAATCAGTCATAAACAAAATGAAGCGTACTTTTCCGGGTGCCCGTGAGAGTGGCCCCATAATATCCATCCCCCATTTCATGAATGTCCATGGTGACAGAACCAGATGCATTAATTCTGCCAGTTGGTGAATCATCGATGCGTGCCTTTGGCATTCATCACATTTTTAGATGAAGTTCTTTGTGTCTTCCTCCATCTGAGACCAATAGTACCCGACCCTAATCAATTTTTTGAACCAACAATTTTGCTCCTGAATGATTTCTATAAGTCCCCTCGTGAACCTCGCGCATCACATAATCAGTTTCCCTGGGTCCTAAGCACCTCGCTAAAGGATCATAAAAGGACCTTCAGTACAACTGGCCATCTACCAAGCTAAACCTAGCTTCCTTAGTACGAAGTGCCCTTGACTCATTCGGATCCGTAGGCAATTTCCAGGTAGTCAATATACTTGTTGCGCCAATCCAAAGTCATGCTTGTTGTATTCATTTCAGCATGGCCACCATCAATCTCAGAGTTTAGCAGTTGCACAACTGTTCCAAAATTAAACTTCTCAGCTTCCACGGATGACCCCAAATTTGCCAAGGCATCGGCCTCATTATTTTGTTCTCGAGATATGTGTTCCATAGTCCATTCTTTGAACCGATGCAATATTACTTGAATTTTCTCGAAGTACTTTTGCATCCTTTCTTCCTTCACTTCGAACACATCATTCACTTGATTAACAATCAAAAGCAAGTCACATTTTGCTTCGATGACTTCTGCTCCCTAACTCCGTACTAACTCTAGACCTTCCATCATAGCCTCATACTCGGTTTCATTATTAGTTAATTTCATAATTCTTATTGATTGCCTAATAACATCTCTCGCATGTGTCTTAAGCACTACCCTGAGTCGGAACCTTTCACATTTGAAGCTCCATTCGTGTACAAGTTCCAGACCCCTGAAGTTGCTCCCGAGGTTATTATCAGTTCTCTTTCTACTTCAGGAATCATTTCTAGTGTAAGATCTGCTACAAAGTCTGTTAAAACCTGAGACTTTATAGTTGTTCTAGGATTATATTCTATGTCATATCCACTAATTTCTATTGCCTATTTGGATAACCTGCCAGACAGTTTCGGTTTATGCATTATATTTTTAGCAGATAAGTTGTTACTACACATATAGGATGACATTGAAAGTATGGTCTCAATTTTCTAGTAGTCGTTATTAATGCTAATGCCAATTTTTCTAAATGAGGATACCTAGTCTCTGCACTAGCTAATGTTCTACTCACATAATAAATAGGAAAATATGTACCTTTCTCTTCTGGAACCAAAACTGCACTTACGACTACTTCGGACATTGACATATTACAGGAAAACTGCTCATCTGCCTTTGATTTATACAGCAGCAGCGGGCTAGACAAGAACTTATTCAAACCCCTCAAAGCTTGTTAGCACTCCGGTGTCCATTCAAATTCGTTCTTCCTTTTTAACATAAAGAAGAACCTGTGACTTTTCTCCGAAGACCGATAGATGAACCTACTCAGGGCGGTTAGCCTTTCGGTGAGTCTTTACACCGCCTTCACATCTTCAAGTACCTCAGAAATTTCTTTGATAGCTTTGATCTTATCCGAATTGATCTCTATTCCTCAGTTTGAAACCAAGAAACCCAAGAACTTGCCCGAGCCAACTCTAAAAGCACACTTTTCTGGATTCAGCTTCATATTGTACTTTTGGAGTATGTCAAATGTTTCCTGAAAATGCTTTAAATGGTCCTCTGCTTCCAAGGACTTCACTAACCTATCATCGACATAAACCTCCATTATGTTACCTATTTGGTCCTTGAACATGCGGTTAACTAGACATTGATATGTTGCTCCGGCATTTTTTAAACCAAATGGCATTACATTATAACAATATGTCCCGTACCTAGTTATGAAAGAGGTTTTGTCTTAATCCTCCGAGTTCATTCTAATTTGGTTGTACCCGAATATGCGTCAAGAAAACTCAGCATCTCATGCCCCGGCATAGCATCAATCATTAGATCGAGGTGCGACAAAGGAAAAAAATCTTTTGGGTATGCTTTATTCAAATCCTTAAAATCTATGCACATTCTCAATTTATTGCCCTTTTTAGGTATGACAACTACGTTTTCTAGCCAGTCGGATACTCTACTTCCTGGATGAAACCTATATTCAAAAACTTTGTTACCTCCTCCTTCACAAACTTGTGCTTGTAGTTGGTCATTGATCTCATTTTTTCTTTATCGGAGGAAAACTTGAGTCCAAATTCAACTTGTGAGTCATGATCTCCAGTGGAATACATGTCATGTCTAAATGGGACTAGGCAAAGCAATCATCGTTAGCTTTAAGAAATTGAATTAATTTAAGCCTAAACTCCGGGGTTAACCCGGTGCCTAGGTATACCATTCTATCTGGCAGATACACAAACAAGATGACTTGCTCCAACTCTTCTATAGTTGACTTCGTAGTAGCTGAATCATCCAACAACACGAATGACCTCGGGACGCGATAGTAATCTTCATCTTCCTCGTAATATGTCTTCTCCACCTTCTTCTTTCTTCAGACTCGATGGGCTTGAATTCTGTGATTGCTATTTGACTTCTTTGCCTTTAGTCGCGTCCTTTACTTTCTTTGGTGGTTGCAATGACTCATCTACCACGAACATCTCCCTTGCTACCTGTTTCTCTCCTCGAACTGCCTTAATTCCCTCCGGAGTTGGGAACTTCAGCATCTTATGCAATGTCGAAGGTATGACCTTTATGTCATGTATCCAGGGCCTGCCGAATAGTGCGTTGTACCTCATTTCACCTTCAATGACATAAAACTTCGTTCGCTGAATTATCCCGGCTGCATTGACTGGAAGAACGATTTCCTCTTTCGTGGTCTCACTTGCCATGTTGAATCCATTTAGAACTCAGAATGCCGGTATAATTTGATCCAACAATCCCAATTGCTCCACCACCTTCCACCGGATGATGTTGGACGAGCTACCTGGATCAATTAAAATACGCTTAATCTGAAATTTATTGATAAAGATAGAAATTACTAGCGCATCATTGTGAGGTTCAATGATGCCCTCCGCGTCTTCAATGTTAAAAGATATTGTCTCCTCCAGTACGTAATCCCTGGATCTTTTCTCCCTAGTTATTGAAACTTTTGCCTTTTTGCAGTCATGAAGGATCCCTTCGAAACGTTCATCCCTTCGATAATCATGTTTATGACATACTGGGGGTTCAACCGGATCCGCTTGCTTGTTTGCTTCCCTATTTCTGTAGTTTCCCTTTGTTCGATCGCTTAGAAACTCGCGTAGATTGCAATTTTTAATAATAGGGCCACTTCATCCCTCAATTAACGATAATCCTTCATTCGGTGACCATGAGTACCACGTTAATCATAAATAAAACTTGAATCTCTCTGAGTCGGATCTGTCTGAAGTGGTCTCTCGGCCACCTTGTCTCTTTAATATTATTAGAAGAAGATCCACTGATATCTTTCTTAAATTACAAACCTCTGCTAGTAGACCATCGATCATTGCGCCTATCCCCTTTGTCCGATGAGAAGTTGCGATTGTTACGACCTACCGATCTGAAGTTCGACCTTTCAGTTTCCCATAGGGTTGATACCTATCTTAAAGGCTTTAATTCTGACTAAGCTACTCTATTTGATTTATCAAAATTCTTGTTCCGTACTACTGACCCCGAAAGAAGTTCGAGTTGATCATCATCCACTCGGATTTTAGACTCATATCTATTGTGCACGTCCGTCCATGTCACCGCCAGGAACTCGAACAAGTTCTCCTTTAGTTTTAAAAAGGTACTGGAACTCTTAGGATTCAATCCCTTGGTGAAGACTTCCGCTACCCATTCATCCGGTACCCGGGGAAGAAGAATACGTTCCTTTTGGAACCTTGTCACGAACTCCCGCAGAAACTCCACATCCTTCTGAGCAATTTTGAATATATCCCCTTTCCTCTCTTGAACCTTCTTTGCTACGACATTTGACTTTATAAAAGCATCTACAAGCATATCAAACGAGTTAATAGAATATTCATATAACATAGAATACTATGTCATTGCTCCCTTGGACAGTTTTTCGCCAAATTTCTTCAGCAACACCGATTCGATGTCATTCGGGTGCATGACATTTCCCTTCACCGCACAAGTGTACGACGTCACATGCTCATGTGGATCTGTAGTTTCATTGTACTTTGGGAGATCAGGCATCTTAAACCTCTTCAGTATCAACTTCGGTGCTGCACTCGGTAGGAATGACAACTGGATGTATCTCTTCGAGTCAAGTCCCTTCAGGATTGAAGGCTCTCCCAAAACCTGGTCTACCCGTGAATTATAGGTTCCAGCCTTCTTTTCATTAGTATCCATTTGCTTAGTAAAATCTTGGAGCATTTTCAAGACCTCCAAGGATTCATTTTCCCCCGAACCAGTGCCATCTCCTTCGACTCGATCTTTCTCTCGAACTTAATCTTCATCCCGTATGGGATGAGTTTCATCAGCAGCACTTGCCCCACTGCTCTTCTTTTGCAATTGTGTAATAGCCTCATGTTGTTCCTTCAGCATGTTAAAGATTCGAGCCAAATTTATTTTGCCATCCTCAGCATCATCCGGTGTTTTCTCACGTGACCTTCTGGATCCCTAGGGTGAAATCACGGGGTTATTCCAATGCTCGACAATTATCGGATGAACAGGCAAACCACCATTGTTGTTATTGATATTATTAGCAACATTGTCACCGTTGTTGTTGTCATCGTGGTTGCTAACCTCAACGTGGATTTCACTAGCCATTCTGCAAGTACTTAACCTGTTTTCACAATATCTCAAAAGAACAAGAGAAATTTGAGTTTGAACAAATCACCACAATTATTGTTAGCTCCACGGTGGGCGTCAAACTATTACCCAAAAAAGGTACAGTTGAATTTGTAAGTAGTTTTAAGGATACGTGGATGAATTTGTTATATAAAGTGATAAGCGATTAGCAGTAAATAAGTAAATGAAAATAACAAGTAACAAATATAGCCTGAATTGCCGTGAACCAAGATGAATTCCTTTAGTAAAATTGACCAGGGCCTTAGCTTATATGTTTCGGTTCCGACCCAACAATGAGAGCTTAAAGATTATGATTACAATGAACAAAATCGTGCAAATGTCAAATGAAAATGGGATGTTCCTCCAACATGAAGGTTAGACTCCTTTTATAGCTATCAATACAAGGCATTTACGTCTGATAATCATTTCTTAACTAAATGCAATTAAATGAGAATAACAACCACTTAATGAACAAAGAGGAACAACTAGCGCCATATCCGGAATGGGTACGCGTTGAGCTTCCCCGGTCCTCCATCTGGCGTCACTTGGCTCGGTCACTACCCGGTCTTGATTTGGTACTCGGACTTACCCCGATGTAACTTTCATTTGGTGCATAATTCTGTCATCTCCTTCGATTCTCACATCTAAACCATGCCACGTGTTGTGTCGATTTTCACCGTAGATAAATAGGTTGTTAGCTGAGTCCAAAACTGTACCACTAAAGCTAATTACTTTGACTAAAAAAAAGAACACCTCGTATTGTCAAGTATTTAAGTGGAATATTTGTTTAAAAGATCTCTTTCTTGCACCAATCCTTTTCATCCACCATCTCCTATCTATTAGATTAGCGTTTTCCACAAAATAAATAAGAATTAGTGGATAATAAAATTTAGGGATATCATGGAGTATCTATAATGAATTGGTAGGTAATAGACTATTGGCGATACCATACATTTTATAGGTTATCCGAGTTTGAGTATTCCATCAAGCGACAACGACTTTTATTCAATTAATTAAAATCTACGAGATAATTATCTAGTCAAAATGTTCCATTTTCTCTAAGCAAGCGATGCTACTTTTATGTGTTAACTTATTGGAGCCAAAAAGATGAAGCCAAGTGTTGGCCTATACTGTTAAAACTAGTTAATGAATAAAACTAGCCATGTTGGTGTGAATGAGAAATGGAAGGAAAATGAAGGAAACCTTTCCGAACAGTCACCAACCTATTCTGAAGAGGCACCTTCAAGGCTATATAAACTGAGGCAATGCCTCATTTTTAAGACAACAAAAACAAAAATTTCTGCATCTAAAAAAATTCTGCATTCTTTTCACAAATAAAACTATCGAGTCTTACTGTGTTTCGTTGCCAACTTTGAGTTCGTCGAAGTCGAAGGCGTTTGACGTACCGCTACTCCTGCGACAGGTATATCCGTTTTATCCTGGGAGGAAGTAATCCATAACCTCGGGTACAGTGAGGGGATTAAATTCCTTAAGGACACACAGTGAATTCTGTGGTCTCGGATATTTTCTTACTTCTGCATTATTTTCCAGTTTCTGTTTTTCTGGTTTTTGTCTTTCCGTTTGGTTTCTGGTTTTTGTCTTTCCGTTTGGTTTCTGGTTTTCCTGATTTTTTTAACACAGGCCCAACAACAAGCTTAAGGAATTTACTCATTATTTTTGTGTTCATTTGTTCTTGTTTAACAATTACAGAACATTGTCGGAAAAAGGAAAAAAAGGTGTATGTTTGCTGTTTTGATGTAACGAACTTGTATGTTGTTTGGAGACTAAAATCTTTGAATTTTCTACTCCGGTTGAGATTAAAGTTTCCATAACTTTCTACTCATTTGGGTACTTGATTTGAAGATATAAAAACTTCATCAAGTATACAACATACAATTTACTGGAAAAAAAATATTTGTTATTTCGGTGTAACGAACTTATATGTTGTTTGGAGACTAAAATCTTCGGATTTTTTACTCCGGTTGAGATTAAAGTTTTCATAACTTTCTACTCATTTGGGTACTTGATTTGAAGATATAAAAACTTCATCAAGTATACAACATACAATTTACTGGAAAAAAAAATGTTTGTTGTTTCGGTGTAACGAACTCATATGTTGTTTGGAGACTAAAATCTTTGGATTTTCTACTCCGGTTGAGATTAAAGTTTTCATAACTTTCTACTCATTTGGGTACTTGATTTGAAGATATAAAAACTTCATCAAGTATACAACATACAATTTACTGCATTTCGTTTCAAGTATTTTAAATCTGTTTGTGTAACCTTGATTCGGTTTGAAGAAATAAAATCTTCACCGTTGTGTATTACATTTGTTGCTGTCAAAACTGATTCGGTTCGAAGTCTTCACCGTTTATTAAACTTTTTCTGTTGCTTCGTTTGCGACAGAAATGGGAGACATGACTCCAAATTTGAATGTTGCTTCGTCTTACTTACTTGAGTCAAATAATTTATGGCATTCACGTTTAGGACATGTCAATTATAGAACCTTGCGAAAAATGATTAGTTTGGAAGTATTGCCTAAGTTTGAATGCAATCAATCAAAATGTCAAATCTGTGTTGAGTCTAAGTATGTTAAACATCCTTATAAGTCAGTTGAAAGGAATTCAAGTCCTTTAGACTTAATCCATACAGATATTTGTGACATGAAGTCAATCCCATCTCGCGGTGGAAAGAAGTATTTCATAACTTTTATTGACGATAGTACGCGGTATTGCTACGTTTATTTACTTAATAGTAAAGATGAAGCAATTGAAGCATTCAGGCAATACAAAACTGAAGTTGAGACTCAACTTAACAAAAAGATTAAAATGATAAGGAGTGATAGGGGCGGTGAATATGAATCTCCATTTGAACAAATATGTTTGGAATATGGCATTATTCATCAAACAACTGCCCCTTACTCGCCACAATCAAACGGAATTGCGGAAAGGAAAAATAGAACCCTGAAAGAAATGATGAATGACATGTTAATAAGTTCTGGTTTACCCCAGAACTTGGGGGGGGGGGGGGAAACCATTCTAACATCTAGCCGAATACTCAATCGAGTGCCCCATAGAAAAACAAAATCTATTCCATACGAAAAGTGGAAAGGAAGGAAGCCCAATTTGGGATACTTCAAAGTGTGGGGATGTTTGGCCAAGGTGCAAGTTCCTAAACCCAAAAGGGTAAAAATAGAACCTAAAATCATTGATTGTGTTTTCATAGGATATGCCACAAATAGTAAGGCATATCGATTTATAGTTCACAAATCAGAAAATTCCGACATTCAGGTGAATACGGTAATTGAATCAGATAATGCTGACTTCTTTGAAACCATATATCCGTATAAAAATGAATGGGAGTCGTCTAGCAAAGAATCTAAACGACCTCGGGAAGAAACAAAGGAAAATATTCCTAATGAGGAAAATCCAAGACGCAGCAAACGTCAAAGGACGTCTACTTCCTTTGGACCAGAATTTCTAACATTTTTGTTGGAGAATGAGCCTCGAACCTTCAACGAAGCTATGTCTTCATCGGAAGCTCAATTTTGGAAAGAGGAAATCAATAGTGAGATAGAATCCATATTAAACAACCATACTTGGGAATTGGTTGACCTTCCTCCAGGGAATAAACCTTTAGGTTCCAAATGGATTTTTAAGCGGAAAATGAAAGTTGATGGTACTATTGATAAATATAAGGCAAGACTAGTTGTTAAAGGGTTTAGACAACGAGAAGGTCTTGATTACTTTGATACATATTCACCGGTAACGAGGATTACATCTATTCGGGTGTTAGTAGCGTTAGCCGCCGTGTACGGTCTTGAAATCCATCAAATGGATGTGAAAATAGCTTTCTTAAATGGAGAGTTAGAGGAAGCAATTTACATGGAACAACCTGAGGGGTTTGTAGTTCCAGGAAAAGAGAAGAAGGTGTGTCGACTTGTTAAGTCTCTTTACGGACTAAAACAAGCACCCAAACAGTGGCATGCAAAATTTGACCATACAATCTTGTCAAATGGATTCAAGATAAATGAGTGTGATAAATGTGTCTACATTAAGAACACTCCGAACCACATAGTCATTGTTTGTTTGTGTACGCGCCCGTTTTTGACCTCGCTCTGGTCAAAGCGGAGCGCGGACGTGTTCGGGTGATTCCTGGGTAAAAAGGGTTGAGGAGTCGCCACCTAATTATTTTTACGGTGAATTAGGACACCTAAATATTAAACTAAGTGTTGCAATGTAACTCCAATTTTAAGGTCTGCGAAACTAGTGAGATTCTAGGTAAGGGTTCTTTATTATCCTAAAGGGAAGGGGTTAGGCATCCTTTAAGATCCGCTAACTTGCGGTTATCCGGTCAAACTCAGGTTAATTATTACTAGAAAAATGCATGTTTGAAGCATGAAGTTAAAAGATGTTCGCAAATAATTAATAAAAAAGGGATGCATTTTAAAAGATAGATAAATGTAGAGATTTTTCAAAATATGCATTTATATGATATCTAAAGAGAAATACATTTAGAGTTGGAAAAATATGTTTTTGACAATTGATAGTAAAACAATTTATTTATAATGTCAAAGAAGTAAAATTTTGGGAATCAATGAATTGTAAATTGACAAAAGATAAACTTATTCGGTATGATTAATAAAGCAAATAAAAGAGGACAAAAGTTGTTTTTGAAAATCTTGAATACGCGTGACGAGCCTAAAATAAATAACTAGCGAAGGGTTTCTAAGTTTGAATTTAACCGAGCCTACAAATAAATAAGCTAGCGACGGGTTTCAAATCTTAAACTACCCTATGAATTAATCCTAAGTTTGCCTATTCTAAGCATTTCAATAATTACATAAGTGCGATAAATAATATTACAATACAAAGCGAGATAAAAGCTGAATTAAAGAAAGAAATAACAATAAATAAACTCCGAGGAATATTTGTCGTTATTTACTTTAATCCTCGCAAGTCGCCAAGAACAAACGGTTAGAAATATTCAACTACAAATAACTTCATATCCGTATTCAAAACAGTGAATGTTTTGATCGCTGAGGGCTCAGACTTAAATTTTGAAAAGAACATTCCAATCACGTCGTGGCTGCAAACATATGACTAACGTGGTTTATTTTGATTGCCTCGCCTACTAAACGTGTTGGTCTCTCGGGTGAAATAGAAAGGATCACTATAATCATGTCGTGGCTGCGAATATATAACTTGTTGGTTATTTTAGTCACCTCGCCTACTAAACATGTTGATCTCAAATAAAAAGGTTTAAGTCTTCATCATTGCCCAGAAGTTATATTTCCGTCTTTGCAATCGTATGTGGGCCTCAAAATCGACGGATATTTTTCATCGGCCGATGTAGTATCGTGTTCAAATCAAGTAAAATAAAATCGAACAGAAACAAAGCAGCGTGGCAGATAGCGATGCGTAAAAAGCGAGGCGTAAAAACAATTTCCGAAAATGACGCTGTCTAGTTTAAAAGCGAGAAAAGCAGTAGAACAAATATTTGAATGCTAAAACAGTGAACTGAAATAGAAAGCAATGTTTGAAAAATGCGGTGTTCGATTTAAAGCGATAAAAAATGATAAAGCAAGAAAATAGTAATCAAAGCAGAGCAAACCAAAGCGAAAAGCGGCGCCCGAACGATGCGGTATTTATTCAAACAAGAAAAGCGATAAAATATCCGTCGCAAGAAATTTAAAACAGTAAACTTAATAACAATAATATATCCGCTGTATGCGGATGTCTAAAACAGATTAAACTAAAAAAAGCGAGAAGCGTCTGAAAGAAAAGCTCGGCCTCAATTCAATTTAATCGGCCTTAATGCGATATTAATAAAACAAGAAACAAAGCGATTGCTAAAGAAACGAGCAGTGAGCAATTTAAAATACCCGACCCGAGTTCTGAAATTCTGGAAATATCCAAATCGGGTCGACCCGGCCCGAATCAGTGATTCATACCCGAAATCAGATTTCAGTACCAGTTTCAGATAACCAACAACAAGAAATATGAAATGCAAGAATTCTGAAAATGTTCAAATCGGGTCGACCCGACCCGGATCAGTGATCCAAACTCGAATCAGATTTCAACACCAAATTCAGATAACCAATAACAAGAATATGAAATGCAAGAATTCTGAAAATGTTCAAATCGGGTCGACCGGCCAATTGGAGTTTCAACCTGAATCAAATAATTTCATCAATTTCAGATAACCAATGATAACAACAAAGAAGAATGTAAGAAAATTGGGAAAATCTAAACCGGTCGACCGACCGGTCGATGTTTGACCGAATCGTGTGTTCAACCCGAAGTCAAATAATTTCATCAATTTCAGATAACCAATGATAACAAACAAAGAACAATGCAAGAAATTTGGAAATTTAAATCGGGTCGACCGACCGGTCAAGAATCTGACCAAAATCGGTGATCCAAATCAAATCTTAACACCAAATTCAGATAACCAACATACATAAATATGAAATGCAAGAATTTACGAAAATGTTACGAACAAGGTCGACCGACCGAAATCGATGAAGAAAAATCAGAGAATCAAAGGGGATGACAAACCTTTTCGGACTTGATTCTTGAACAACAAAGAAGCCAAAATGCTTTAAACTCAAGAACACAAACAAAATATTTATGTATATATGGAATAATCTTCCGAAAATCCTTCCAAAATCTATTTTTTCTTCTCCGAAAATCTCCTCTAAAAATGAAGAACAATCATGGGGTATTTATAGGTGGATTCCCCCCCCCCCCCAAAAATCGAGTTTGAAATTCGAATTAAAGGTAAAGATTTCTGATTTTTGGAAGCGGATTTTAGGGGTATGGGCGTGGGTCGAAGTGACGGGAGTTGGTGGTGGCAGGGGGTTGGTGTTGGCAGGGGTGAGGTGAGCGGCGACGTGGGGTCGCCGGTATAGGGTGTGGGGTCGCGGCTTGAGGGTAAGGGTAGGGTTCGGTTCCCCCATTTTTTCTGATTTTTGGTTTTTAAGGGTTTGTTGGGGAATTAAAAGGGGCAAAGGGGAAATGGGTTTGGGCTGGACCGGTTCGGGTCGGGTTCGGCTGAAGGCCGATTGGGCCTGGGGAGTTGGGCTGGCTCGGCTTTGGTGGTAAGGGAAATAAAAATGGGAGTTGGGCTTTGGTTTGGATGAAGTTGTTAGGTTAGGGAATGGGCTGGGAGTTTATTTTGGGATTGGGCTTGGACGAAAAAATGGGTTTTAGTTTAGGTTGGGTAGGAATTATTTTGGGCTAGGAAATAAAATGGGTGATGGGATGGGCGTGGACGAAAATGGGTTTTAGTTTGGGTTGGGTAGGAATTGTTTTGGGTTAGGAAATAAAAATGGATTATGGATTTAAAAATATAAAAGAGGGTTTAATATTAAAATATTATATATATATATATATATTTTTGTAAAAGATGTGAATTATTTAAAATAACATAACGACGTGATAATAATAAAATATAATATTCGCGAAATGCTTAATGCTTAATAAAAGGGAAATGCGATGCAATTTTGCGAGAAATAAAATATCATAGAATATTATGGATAACTTATGATTATTATAAAATGCAAATGATATAAAATATGCGAATAATAATAATAATAAGAGAATAATATGCATATATATATATATTTTAAAATTGTTTTAAAAATGTCAAAAATGTTAAAAATTACGAATAAAATCATAAAAGATGGGACAAAATTGGGTGTCAACAGATGCCCCTCTTTGGACGGAGACGATGAAAGAGTTTTCGGCCAAAGAAGTTGACTGAGTAGCCAATTTTATCCCGATCATCGGGACTGCATAGAATTCCGGGGGGGAAGTGAAGTTGTAAAAAGATGGTGCACATTCAAGCAACAATGCCCCAGTGTCGACTTAGGATGACACTGGTCGCAGATGCGAGAAACTATTGGAAAAGAGCGGATTGACGTTCGAAGTAGGTTGCTGACCAATTTGCCTCGGTTCGCCGTAAGAGATAGTCCCACGCTGTGATGAAGTTCCTGCAAATTAAAAACTCCTGCAAACTAAAGCTTAAGATATAATTAGTGTATAACTGCTGAGAAAAATTATAGAGAAAATAACTTAAAATTCCCTTGTTATAAGGTGGGCGCCTGACTGAAATTAAAATTCCCTTATTATAAGGTGGGAGCCTGAAGTGACGTCGTTGGATCGACGTGTTGTGTTAAAGACGTCGTTGTAATATTGTTGACGTCGTTGTAAAAAAGACAGTTGTTGTGCTGCATGTAACGTCGAGGACGTTGTTGTAATCTTTGTTTCTTTGTAAAGAAAATTGTTGTCTTTGAAGACGTCGTTGTAATCTTTGTTGATGTCATTGTAATCAGAAAAATAAATGTTGTCGCGTAAGACGCCGTTGCGTAGGCGTGTTGTTGATGACGCCGTTGTATGGGCGCGTTGCTGATGACATCATTGTAATGTTGTTGATGTCGTTGTAATGCTGTAAAAGATAGTTGATTTGCAGAAGACGCCGTTGCATAGGCGTGTTGTTCATGACACCGTTGTATGGGCGCGTTGCTGACGATATCATTGTAATGTTGTTGATGTCGTTGTTGTAAGAATGTAACGCTGGGGTCGTCGTTGTATCGATGTGTTGTGTTGAAGACGTCATTGTGATGACGTTGTTGCAAGAATGTAATGTTGTTTGTTGTAAGAGATAGGCGTTGCGCTGAAGACGTCGTTGAAATGTTGTTGACGTCGTTGTAATGTTGTAAAAAAGGCGGCGTCTTTGCCGTAACGTCGTGGACGTTGTTGTAATGTAGTTTTGCTGTAGAAGGTAGATGTTGAGCTGAAGGCGTCATTGTAATGTTGTTGGCGTCGTTGGGATGCGGTAAAGATAGTTCTTTGCATTGCCGTAAAAGATAGTTCTTTGCGTTTGAAGACGTCATTTGACGTCGTCGAGAGATCTGATAAAGGATAATTGTCGTGTTGCGTTCTTTGTAAAGATAGTCGCTGCTGAAGACGTCATTGTAGTCTTGTTGACGTCGTTGAGATCTTTGTAAAGATAGTTGTTGTGTTGTCGTAAAAGATATTGTCGCTACCGAAGACGTCATTGTAGTCTTTGTTGACGTCGTTGAGATGCGGTAAAAGATAGTTGCTGCATTGCCGTAAAAGATAGCTGTTGTTTTGAAGACGTCATTGTAATGCTGTTGACGTCGTTGAGATGCTGTAAAAGATAGTTGCTGCGTTGAAGACGTCATTGTAATGTTGTTGACGTCGTTGTAAAGCTGTAAAAAATGATTGTCGTGCTGCCATAACGTCGATGACGTTTTTGAAATGTTGTCTTGTTGTAAGAGATGTAAGTGTCGTCCTTGCCGTCAGTTTGCTGTAATAGGGTTCCACGTTGTGCTGAATCTTCTGCCGATCCAAACTCATGTGAATTGAAATGTCGTCCTGGCACGGGCGAAAATGTGATGCGACGTCTTTGCCGTCGGGTTTGCCTTGTTGTCGTTCTTTGTGATTCGAAATAACATCTTTGTGCAGACATAATAGTCGGGACCCTGTAGGTCAAGATGATGTCTTCGTATAAATGCAGAACAAGAACGTAATCCTTGTAGTGAGTTGTGGTGCCGAAATTCTTTGGGGAATTGATCATAACTGATGTGGCTTCCCTGCTTTTTCGACCTGAAGAACCTGTACTCAAAGAAAATTTGTGAGTTTGGGGAGGGGCGGTTGATTCGCCTTGACTTTGTAGCTTTGGCTCTTGATAGCTGCATGTCCTGCTGATTCGGACCTGTAGCCCCTGTCTGGTTCCCAGTCTTGGCTAACCGTTAATGAAAACATTTGTTGAAAATAATTTGTTTATAAGAAAGTATTCTTGTCGAACTGCTAATGAAAATATTTGTTGAAAATGATTTGCTTATAAGAAAGTATGCATATATGTAAATGTCTGTCGAGCAGCGACATGCGGTGAAACAAAACAAACGTCTTATCCAAAATTCTCTAAGGCTGAAGACTTAGTTTGCCGATGTTTTTCCATGTTTATCGGCGTCCTCCGACAGTGATCCCTTAAAAATGCCCCAGTTTCCGATATGTGAGGATGATGATCTTTTAAACGGACAACCGAGTCTTGTGTAGATTGCTTGCCTGCCCTATCAGGGTGATCAGATGGGTGCATTTTGTCATGTACGAGATAAAGGAGAAAATATTTCTAATGGTGGGACCGAAGCCGATTTAGGCCGCCTACGTATCCCCATGAGGGAATCAGGTCGTGACGTAGTTCATTACAAGCAAAAGGGGATTGTAAGGATTTTCTAAAATGGGACCGAAGCCGATGTGGCCGCCTACGTATCCCGCCGAGGGAATCAGGTCATAACGTAGTTCATGTGGCGAGTAGATTGTAAGGATTTTTCTAAAGATGGGACCGAAGCCGATGTGGCCGCCTACGTATCCCGCCGAGGGAATCAGGTCATAACGTAGTTCAGGTTAGCAAAGGAGATTGTAAGGATTTTTCTAAAGATGGGACCGAAGCCAATGTGGCCGCCTACGTATCCCGCCGAGGGAATCAGGTCATAACGTAGTTCAGGTTACAAAGAAAAGAGATTGGGGAAATTTGTGATCTAAAGAAACGGAACCCTACATGGGTTCCTTTGCGTATCCCGCCTGGGAGCGCAATTTTTACAACATAAGAAATGCATTACATAGAGAATAACTAATCTTAGATATGGTATCTCTTCACTGCATCTGCATTGATGGTTTTTGGCCATTCTATTCTGATAAAGTTGCCCCGGACAACTGCGTCCATCTGCTTTCATCAATCAGTCTCTTAGTAAATGATTCTGTATTCACTTGGTTGCGAAAGAAATAGCATTGCCCCAGTAGAAATCCTGATCGTAATGTGGTAGCCCAAGAGTACCAATGGCAAACGTCCGTGCCAATGCTTTTAACTATCAACCATCTTGATGTTTCATCCAAATCTGGCTTTGACTTATTCCAAAAAAAAACGCCTCAATTCTTCCGGTTGTGATTCTCCCTTATATTCTACGAAGCCTTGCTTGTTTGGGACCTTGTTTGCTTGTTTCATTATATGTCACATACTGCCGACAAATTAATTTGCATGATGAAAAAAGAAAAGAGAATTATTGAACAAAACATATTTTATAATAGCAAAAGCAGTGCAGATTTGTCATTTTAAGCTTTCAAAAGGTAGAGGCAAAACGCATTAAATGCATATATGTGATTCAGGCCTCAATTTAAATCGCGTTTTTTCATTAAGTACTAATACAATTTGGATAGACATGATTGGGAAATAACATATGGGGTGCTCCGCCAGTTTTAGTCAACACGAATCAACTTTTGGGGAAATAAATAAGGCAAAATGAATCTCCTGAAAAATGAAGAAAACCAAATTAGTATAAGGTGAGTAATTATTGATTTAAATAATATACACAGTGGAAAGCGATGAAAATAGCGAGCAAATTGTATATGCGCGTCCTAATATACAAGGGCCTCTCTTATGCCAGGTGGGCCTAAACGCCCGGATATGCAGGATTACGACAGATTTGATCCAAGCTGCTAAACTGCAATGCTTTATCGGAAATGAGACAAAATGAATGTACATTTTCCAATTTCAGCATGTCATGATTAGTTTTGGATTAGTCTATCCTTATCACGCTACACATAATATGATGATTGGTCGTTGGGTTGTGAGACCCGTAGACATCTTTGGCGGATTTCTTAATTGTGGAGTCGATACCAAGGATCGACCCACCTAAGGTGTATGCATGCATGACTTAAAATAAAGGGTGGTATAGCTCTATCTTAAATTTTCTAAGATTTGGCTGACTAGACTCAAGGTTCCCGAGCGGACTGCTCGAGTGAGAAGGCTACGCGGCCAACCGGATGGTCCGGACGCTCCGCGCATATACCAACTCTCCTAAAAAATTTGGAAATTTGAAAGAAGTTTGCGGGTGCGCAAAACACACCTCGCGTGTAATGTGTGATAGTGTCAATTTTCCAGAGTGGAAGAAATATGAGCGAAATGCCAATTTAAGGAAAGCAGTAAGAGAATATAGTAATTAAAGCAGTTATGCATACAAAAATTCAACAGAAAATAATTAAAAATAATAGATCAAATAAAGAGCGATATAAAGCACAATAATGATTAACCTGAACTTGTTATGGTTAAGAACCTGAATCTCCCAGTGAGTCGCCATCTTTGTCTGACGCCCGATTTTCGACCTGGCTCGGGTCAAAGTGGAGCGCGGACGTGTTCAGTGATTCCTGGGTAAAAAGGGGTTGAGGAGTCGCCACCTAATTATTTTTACGGTGAATTAGGACACCTAAATATTAAACTAAGTGCTGCAATGTAACTCCAATTTTAAGGTCTGCGAAACTAGTGAGATTCTAGGTAAGGGTTCTTTATTATCCTAAAGGGAAGGGGTTAGGCATCCTTTAAGATCCGCTAACTTGCGGTTATCCGGTCAAACTCAGGTTAATTATTACTAGAAAAATGCATGTTTGAAGCATGAAGTTAAAAGATGTTCGCAAATAATTAATAAAAAAGGGATGCATTTTAAAAGATAGATAAATGTAGAGATTTTTCAAAATATGCATTTATATGATATCTAAAGAGAAATACATTTAGAGTTGGAAAAATATGTTTTTGACAATTGATAGTAAAACAATTTATTTATAATGTCAAAGAAGTAAAATTTTGGGAATCAATGAATTGTAAATTGACAAAAGATAAACTTATTCGGTATGATTAATAAAGCAAATAAAAGAGGACAAAAGTTGTTTTTGAAAATCTTGAATACGCGTGACGAGCCTAAAATAAATAACTAGCGAAGGGTTTCTAAGTTTGAATTTAACCGAGCCTACAAATAAATAAGATAGCGACGGGTTTCAAATCTTAAACTACCCTATGAATTAATCCTAAGTTTGCCTATTCTAAGCATTTCAATAATTACATAAGTGCGATAAATAATATTACAATACAAAGCGAGATAAAAGCTGAATTAAAGAAAGAAATAACAATAAATAAACTCCGAGGAATATTTGTCGTTATTTACTTTAATCCCTGCAAGCTGTCAAAAACAAACGGTTAGAAACATTTAAATACAAATAACTTCATATCCGTATTCAAAACAGTGAATGTTTTGATCGCGGAGGGCTCAGACTTAAATTTTGAAAAGAACATTCCAATCACGTCGTGGCTGCAAACATATGACTAACGTGGTTTATTTTGATTGCCTCGCCTACTAAACGTGTTGGTCTCTCGGATGAAATAGAAAGGATCACTATAATCATGTCGTGGCTGCGAATATATAACTTGTTGGTTATTTTAGTCACCTCGCCTACTAAACATGTTGATCTCAAATAAAAAGGTTTAAGTCTTCATCATTGCCCAGAAGTTATATTTCCGTCTTTGCAACTGTGTGGGCCTCAAAATCGACGGATATTTTTCATCGGCCAGTGTAGTATCGTGTTCAAATCAGTAAAATAAAATCGAATGTAAACAAAGAAGCGGCCCGATAGCGAGTAAAAACAGAGGCGTAAAAACAATTTCCGAAAATGGCCAGGTGTCTAGTTTAAAGCAGATAAAGCGAGAGAACAAATATTTGAATGCTAAAGCAAAGGAACTGAAATAGAAAGCAATGTTTGAAAAATGCGGTGTTCGATTTAAAGCGATAAAAAATGATAAAACAAGAAACAAGAATGTCAAAGCGGGAGCAAAGCAAAAGCGAAAACAGCGCCCGAACATTCGCGGTATTTATTCAAACAAGAAAAGCGATAAAATATCCGTCGCAAGAAATTTAAAACAGTAAACTTAATAACAATAATATATCCGTTATGCGGATGTCTAAAACAGATTAAACTAAAAAAAGCGAGAAGCGTCTGAAAGAAAAGCTCGGCCTCGAATTCAATTTAAATCGGCCTTAATGCGATATTAATAAAACAAGAAAGCGATTGCTAAAGAAGCGAGCGGTGAGCAATTTAAAATACCCGACCCGAGTTACGAAATTTAAATATCCAATCGGGTCGACCGGCCGAATCGATGACTGACCGAATCGATGATTCATACCAAATCGATTTGATGCAGTTTGGATAACCAACAACAAGAAATATGAAATGCAAGAATTACGAAAATGTTCAAATCGGTCGACCCGGGCAGTCGATGATCCAAACTCGAATCGATTTCAACACCAAATTCGGATAACCAATAACAAGAATATGAAATGCAAGAATTCTGAAAATGTTCAAATCGGGTCGACCCGACCCGAATTGGAGTTTCAACCCGGAATCAAATAATTTCATCAATTTCAGATAACCAATGATAACAACAGCAGCAATGTAAGAAAATTGGGAAAAACTAAACAGGGCCGACCGACTGGGTCGATGACGACCGAATCGTGTGTTCAACCCGAAGTCAGATAATTTCATCAATTTCAGATAACCAATGATAACAAACAGCAACAATGCAAGAAATTTGGAAATTTAAATCAGGTCGACCCGACCCGGGTCAGTAACCCGGCCCGAAAATCAGTGATCCAAATCAAATCTTAACACCAAATTCAGATAACCAACATACATAAATATGAAATGCAAGAATTCTGAAAATGTTACCCGAACAAGATCGACCGAATGGTCATTGACTAACCAAATCAGTGAAGAAAAATCAGAGAATCAAAGGGGATGACAAACCTTTTCGGACTTGATTCTTGAACAACAAAGAAGCCAAAATGCTTTAAACTCAAGAACACAAACAAAATATTTATGTATATATGGAATAATCTTCTGAAAATCCTTCCAAAATCTATTTTTTCTTCTCCGAAAATCTCCTCTAAAAATGAAGAACAATCATGGGGTATTTATAGGTGGATTCCCCCCCCCCCCAAAAATCGAGTTTGAAATTCGAATTAAAGGTAAAGATTTCTGATTTTTGGAAGCGGATTTTAGGGGTATGGGCGTCGGTCGAAGTGACGGGAGTTGGTGGTAGCAGGGGTTGGTGTTGGCAGGGGTGAGGTGACCGGCGACGTGGGGTCGCCGGTATGGGGTGTGGGGTCGCGGCTTGAGGGTAAGGGTAGGGTTCGGTTCCCCCATTTTTTCTGATTTTTGGTTTTTAAGGGTTTGTTGGGGAATTAAAAGGGGCAAAGGGGAAATGGGTTTGGGCTGGACCGGTTGAATTCGGGTTAATTTGGCCGATTGGGCCTGGGGAGTTGGGCTGGCTCGGCTTTGGTGGTAAGGGAAATAAAAATGGGAGTTGGGCTTTGGTTTGGATGAAGTTGTTAGGTTAGGGAATGGGCTGGGAGTTTATTTTGGGATTGGGCTTGGACGAAAAAATGGGTTTTAGTTTAGGTTGGGTAGGAATTGTTTTGGGTTAGGAAATAAAAAATGGATTATGGATTTAAAAATATAAAAGAGGGGTTTAATATTAAAATATTATATATATATATATATATATTTTTTTTTTGTAAAAGATGTGAATTATTTAAAATAACATAACGACGTGATAATAATAAAATATAATATTCGCGAAATGCTTAATGCTTAATAAAAGGGAAATGCGATGCAATTTTGCGAGAAATAAAATATCATAGAATATTATGGATAACTTGATTATTATAAAATGCAAATGATATAAAATATGCGAATAATAATAATAATAAGAGAATAATATGCATATATATATATATTTTAAAATTGTTTTAAAAATGTCAAAAATGTTAAAAATTACGAATAAAATCATAAAAGATGGGACAAAATTGGGTGTCAACAGTTTGTACGTGGATGATATGTTGATAATGAGTAACGACATTGCTAACATAAATGCTACTAAGCGCATGCTTGCTAGTAAGTTTGATATGAAAGACTTAGGAGTTGCCGATTTAATTCTAGGAATTAAAATCCATAAGACCCCTCAAGGTCTAGCATTGTCTCAAACTCATTATATTGAAACGGTACTTGAAAAGTTCAAGTATTTGGACTTTAAAGTTGCAAAGACGCCAATTGATATGAACTTTGCTCTTGTAAAGAATAAAGGTGAAAGTCATTCTCAATTGGGTTATGCCAGAGTGTTGGAAAGTTTGATGTATATCATGAACTGTACGCGACATGATATTGCGTGTTCTATAAGTAAACTAAGTCGCTACACTAGTAATCCCGACCAAAAACATTGGCTGGCAATGAAACGAGTTTTGGGGTATTTAAAACATACTCAAAACTTTGCTTTGCATTATAACAGGTATCATGCAGTTATTGAAGGATACAGTGATGCAAATTGGATCACCGGTTCAACTGAAACTAAATCCACAAGTGGATATGTTTTTACCATAGGTGGAGGAGCAGTGTCTTGGAAGTCATCCAAACAGACATGTATCGCCCGCTCTACAATGGAATCTGAGTTCATAGCTTTAGACAAAGCCGGTGAAGAAGCTAAATGGCTCCGAAATTTCTTAGAAGATATTCCATTTTGGCCCAAACCGTTGGCTCCTATATGCATATATTGCGATAGCCAAGCGGCAATAGGAAGAGCCGGGAGCCTTATGTACAACGGAAAGTCTCGTCACATACGACGAAGACATAATACCGTTAGACAACTACTCTCTAGTGGAATTATCACAATTGACTATGTTAAGTCAAGAGATAATGTGTCGGATCCACTAACTAAAGGCCTAACTAGAGAGGTAGTTGAAAGATCATCAAGGGGAATGGGACTATGGCCGAGGACAAGTCATCGTGACGGTAACTCTACCTAGAAGACTGGAGATCCCAAGATCTAGGTTCAAAGAGATCAAACAAAGTCATTAATGACGGTTCAACATTGTCACAATAACTCTTTGGTACATTCTCGTGATGAGACAATGTTCAGTACCAGGATAAAGCATTGTGGCTTTTTAATGGTTCCTAAGTTTGGTACGGGGTATATCAAATAGTGTATCTACGGGATGACACATTTAGGAATCACCTATGTAAGTGTGAAGTGTAAGCCGCTTCAAGGAGAATTCTGTAAGGCCAATTCTCTACGCACTTATGAACCAGGCAGTGTTCATGGCTGAAACGAACAAAACAATGAGAACCAAAGACGGTTAAAGGGTTAATTGTGTGACATGTGGTTGTCTAGGTATACACCAAAGCTCGACGGTTCAAGGTTATCAAATCTACCGATTGACCGAGTATATCCGACATATGTTCACTACAGAAAGTTCAAAGAGAAATCTACTTATCCAGATGCGATTAATCCTTGCTTACGAATAACACAATTTTTTGTCATGCATGTTTTTCATCATATAGCCATTCCCCATTCATGTGGGGAATTGTTAAAACTAGTTAATGAATAAAACTAGTCATGTTGGTGTGAATGAGAAATGGAAGGAAAATGAAGGAAATCTTTCCGAACAGTCACCAACCTATTCTGAAGAGGCACCTTCAAGGCTATATAAACTGATGCAATGCCTCATTTCTAAGACAACAAACACAAAAATTTCTGCATCTGAAAAAATTCTGCATTCTTTTCACAAATAAAACTATCGAGTCTTACTGTGTTTCGTTGCCAACTTTGAGTTCGTCGAAGTCGAAGGCGTTTGACGTACCGCTACTCCTGCGACAGGTATATCCGTTTTATCCTGGGAGGAAGTAATCCATAACCTCGGGTACAGTGAGGGGATTAAATTCCTTAAGGACACACAGTGAATTCTGTGGTCTCGGATATTTTCTTACTTCTGCATTATTTTCCAGTTTCTGTTTTTCTGGTTTTTGTCTTTCCGTTTGGTTTCTGTTTTTCCTGATTTTTTGAACACAGGCCCAACAACATATACAACAACATACCTAGTGAAATCTCGCAAAGTGGAGTATGGGGAGGATAGAGTGTATGTAGACCTTATCCCTATCTTGAGAGGTAGAGATGTTGTTTCCGATAGAACCTCGACACAAGGACAAGTAACTCAAAATAGTGAAGCTGGCCCATACAATGATCAAATTTATTTCTAGTCGCCAGTAAGGATTTTTCTGACATGCGTGATGTTGTATTCTTAACTTGTTTGGTTCATATGCCAATTATGTATCAATGTTATGCAAGATTGTGCACTATTAGTATTCAGAGGTTTATACCAAAAGCCAACAATTGTACTTATGCAAAGATTAAATTAGCAATACAAAATTTTATATTGCAAACTAAACGCGCTCTATTTATTGTAGAAAATTTTACGCCCAGGCTCCCTTTACTTATACCTTGAACCAAATAATCCTAACTCTCCAACCTCTCTCTATTTACACACAAGAAAATGGAAAAGTAAGCCCAACTCATGTCAAACCACTGAACACAAACTCAATCACATTATTGGGCCAACAGGCTTAGGACATAAAACTACATTTTATTAATGGGCCTATTGCACTTGTGAGCATTTTCATATGTCCATGAAAAGTACAAGAAAACCTCCAAGTAACCAAATGAAAATGTGGTCAAAATTTGCATACATACATAGACTTGGGAAGGAAGCAAAATGTATCATCTCATAGCAATAAATAGGAAGCATAATTGCTAGTTCAGGCGACATCCCAAAATTGCATAATTGACACATTTCATCTTTGCTACAATATAACAATAAGTTAACTAAATATAAGACTAGTTATATCACTTTCATGTACTCTACTATTTCACTACCTAGATATAATACTGTCAATTCGGCATCATTGTCAAAGGAAATGATGGAGGTGCAGAAGCAGCCATAGAGGTTGATGAAACTATACTGAAGCTCTTTCAGGTCCAGATACCAGGCCACCAACTTCTTCTACTTTGCATAATCTATTCTACTTGTAACATTCACGTCCGATAGCCTGAAGAAAGGATGACAAGTTAACCACAATAAGAAAAATAAAGAATGTTGTTGTGTGTCTTTGTTCTCTACATAATGTTACAGAATCACTATAGAAATCTGTATCATTATGTATATAATACTATAGCTGATTTGTAGGGATTTGCATATCTAGTTATCATAGTTAGGTGATTCTCTTCATGTATTTATATTACTGTATTCTTTGAGTAATGAATCAAGTTATTCTCCATACCTTCTCTCAATTTCATGATATCAAAGCCACTAGGGCTCAAAGTCGTCGTTCAAAAATTCCATACGTTTCTGGCACCCTGAGAGGTCTACACTATTTGGGTCACCCTAAGGAGTGACTAGTTTATCTCACCACCATCATAAGAAGAGATAGAAGGATATTTCCAGCAAGAGCCATCTCCAGTTTCACTCGCCGGTGCGTGGTCTGACAGAACTAATTTTGGCATGCTGCTCCGGTATAGCCTCGTCATTCACGACATATTCTGGTACTAAAACTCTCTTCAGAAGGTATGTTCTTCACTTCATATTTTTGTCTCTAGCGTAGATCTTTGAAAGATCTTTTTTGATCTCTTCTTCCAACCACCATTAATTTTGAGTGTTGGGCTTTGGTATTTGTTGGGTTTTGTCATTTGTAGATCTCAGATTCAAATTTTATTTTGAACCTTTCTGGTGGTACTGTCTAGATTCAAGAATTCTGTTTGGAGACTATTTATGACTATATATTTCTAAGACTTGAGTAAAGTTTCACGCTTTCATTAATTCTTTTTGAGGTCTGTTCGAGACTATTTTCAGCTTGGGTTTTCAGGTCTCAGCATTGCAAAAATCATCTTTTTTGGTTTGAGGGACATTTTTGTTGGCAGATTATACCTATTCACAAGTCTTGTTGATTTGGTTGTTGCCCTCGTTACGAGTAGACATCTGTAATTTATTTTTCAACTATTTTTCGACTAATAGTTGAAAATGTCTGGTTCTGGTCCATCATCTGAGAAAATAATTTTGATTTCAGCAGACGAGTTTGCAAAATTCTCTCAATATCAAAAATTATTGAAGAGTTTCTCCGTCGAGTCAGGTGATAAATGGGTGATCAATTCAGGTGCCACAAATCATATGACAGGTAATCCTAATATTTTTTCTAGCTTTCAGTCACACAAAGCACCCTCTCCAGTTACTATTGTTGATAGATCAACATGCAATAGTGTTGGATTTAGTACTATTAAACCAACCTCCTCTATTACATTTTCATCTGTATTGAGTCTACCAAATTTGGCTTTTAATTTGATTTCAGTCAGTAAAATTACCAGAGACCTTAAATGTTATATCTCATTCTTTCCGGATCATTTTCTATTTCGTGATCTTACCACAAATCATGTTATTGGTAAATGACATGTATCTGATGACCTCTACATTCTTGACAAATGGAAATGATGTATATAATGAGGGGTGTAAGTGGGTACGTGGGTTGGAGTTTGGTTGTGTACGGGTCAACTCAAAAATGGGACGAAAATGGGGTTCTCGGGTTTACCGAACTCTGTCGGCAGTGTGGTGATTGGTGGTTATTTCGGGTAATTTTAGGAAGAATTGGGTTTAGGCGTTTTATGGGGTTATTGTAGACACGTTGAAGATTGTTCTAGTGATTGGACTTTATTAGTTTAGTGTTGGAGGATGTCGGAAGTTTACTGAAACAATGAGGTTCTCGATTGGGGTGTGTAGTGGGCTGTTTGGTGTTATCGGGATGACACGGCTGAATTGTGAGTGGTTTCGGTTGGTGGCTTTGAGTGTGGGTGTTTGGGAAGTCTTGTGGGATGTGGTGGTAGAAAGGAGATGGTGGTTTGAATAAGGAATGAACACGGGATGCTAGGTGCAAACTCGAGTACAAACCAAGTATAGGACGGTCGATATAGCAAGGATAATGACACGAGGGTTTTAATGCTCGAGTCGACACCAAGATGAGTTTGGCCAATTGGACAGGGTCTTGACTAAGGTTGCCAAGTACAAGCTCATGAACAAGCCAAGTGAGGGTGGCCGATAACCTTATGATAGACCCTAGGCTTGGGTTTGGTTAGATCACACAAGGTCCAACGTCCACTCGCACCAAAAGGGTTCCTTAAGCTTGGGCTTAGCTAGGTCACACAAGTCCTAACCAAACTTACACCGAAGGGACCTTAGCTTGGGTTTAACTAGGTCACACAAGTCCTAGCTTCAACTTACACTAAGGGGTTGGTTCACACAAGAACCGAAAGCCCACACAAGTTGAATACTTTAGTGTTTGAGTAAAACTCAAGTTTTTCTATTCATCAACTCTGATTTTTACATAAACATAAGGGTCCTATTTATACTACTATATGGACTATTCTAGAAGGGCAAATAAAGGGTTCGGCCAAGGTGGGAACGGGGAAGGGGACGGGTCGACTTTGGAGTAGGGGATGAATCCCAATCTTCTATGCATTCTAGATCATTCCTTGGCATCCTTCACACATGAACTAGTTAGTTCATAAATGGTCTTCTTGGATGATGTTGAGAATCATCCCTTCTTGGCATGTACTCATGAACCATCTTCTTGGAGTCCGATGAGAACTCCTTCCTTGAGTGTGTATTCTTGACCGAATGGCAAGATGCATTGCTTCGGCCAACCGTCCAAGTTCTCTAGGCCTCATTGGTGTCTTCAAGTGCATGAATGAAATCCCATCTTGAAAGCCGCACGTTCTAGATAGTTCCTTGTCTTTAGCACCTTACCCATTCTCGACCAAGTCATCCATTTGGTAGTTACCTTCGGCCTAGTCATCCTCTTCTATTACATGATGCAATGATTGTGTCATAAAGGGAGCTAGAAGTTATTATATGGCTCATTGTAACTTATCCAGATATTGATTTTCCAGTAAGTGTTGTTAGCCAGTTCATGTCCGCACCTACGGTCAAACACTGGAAGCTTTGGAACAGATTTTATGTTACTTAAAAGGAGCTCCTGGACTTGGCATATTGTATAGCAATCACAGCCATACTCATGTTGAGTGTTTTGCGGATGCAGACTATGCTGGATCTAAAATTGATAGGAGATCTACTACAGGTTATTGTGTCTTCTTTGGAGGGAACCTAGTATCATGGAGGAGTAAGAAGCAAAGTGTTGTATCTCGGTCCAGTGCAGAATCCGAGTACAGAGCTATGTCACAATTTACGTGTCTGATTATGTGGATACATCATCTTTTAACCGAAATTGGATTGAAGTATCATACTCCAGCAAAACTCTGGTGTGATAATCAAGCTGCTCTTCATATTGCCTCAAATCCGGTATATCAAGAAAGAACTAAACATATTGAGGTTGACTGTCATTTTGTTCACGAGAAGATTCAGGAAAACATGATTTCCACGGGCTACGTGAAGACACGAGAACAACTGGCTGATTTGTTCACAAAAGCGTTTGTAACAAGCTGGGCATGATTAATATCTATGCTCCAGCTTGAGGGGGAGTGTTATAGAATCCCTATAGAAATCTGTATTATTATGTATATAATACTATAGCTGATTTGTAGGGATTTGCATATCTAGTTACCATAGTTAGGTGATTCTGTTCATGTATTTATATCACTGTATTCTTTGAGTAATGAATCAAGTTATTCTCCATACCTTCTCTCGATTTCACATAATAACTCATACGCTACATAGGTTTCTCTTGATCATTCCGTAAAGCTTTTGATAATACTATATTCCGGGAAGTTAGCATACAAAGAGAAGCACAAGTCTTTCGAGGGACAAAAGACCGAGTGTTTGAAAGTTAAATCTATTAATTGCAGTCTCATGAGTTAGAAAGAGAAATACTTGCTAAAGCCATCGTTTTTGTGCAACCACATCCCTTGACTTAGCAACAGGAGGTCGCCTCCTCCTAGATTCTGCACTAATAGATGATGCCTGCTTTGGTTTCAATCTGGAGACTGAATCATGTGTCTGATTCAATGATTTCTCCTTCAAGGGGCTTACTGGTCGTGACTTTGGATGTCTATCTGTTGGTTTCACTAATAAAGGTAAGCTGTCGCCCTGCTCCTGTTTCTGGTTTTCCCTTAAAGTATTCTCACTGTGATAAATGCTGATATCTTGACTAGAAAAAAGAGGTTGAGCTATTCTCCTTGGGGAGCTATCTGGATCTGAAGATGAAGGACTAGTAGTACTGTCCATATCATAAAGGATGTTGTTTGTCAACGGAGGAAGCTGCACCCCCTTTGATCTCGTTGAAGAAAAAGATGGTCTTCTAAGTCTTGTTAGATTCACGACCTGCTAAATGCCAAAATTCAATCATAAAGCACAAAAACTGATTTCTAAGATTTTGCCAAAAAAGGTTCACGCTTTGCGCAGACCTAGTAAATCAAATTACTAGTCCAATAAGTAGAAATAAATTTTAGTTTGGAACATAAAGTTTAAGCATTCTGTTTTCAAGAATTCAAATATGCTCAAGTAAATATACTGTCAAGATTAGATCGTAATTAAGTTTAAAAGACCACTTTTTTCTCAGACATCGCATCATTAATCAGTAGGTATAATTGATGGGGACATTTACAAAAAGTAGTGTAAATCAAAATTTTGCCACAACTAGTAGCAAATTTTGTTAAATAACTTGACAACATTCTGTTGCAACATGTTCTTTCAAATATACAGACACAGACTGCTAGAATTTGTTAAGAGGCATCATTACCTTCTGCTCTAAGGTTAAAATATCTTTCTTGAGTTTTGTTATAATCATATTCTTTCTGCGGATGATATCTTCCAGCTCTCCAATCCTCTGTTAGACCAAACCAATGGAACAAAATTATAAGTAACTGTAAGAGTGGTATTCACCACATTGGCTTGTACAAAGAGCCGCACACATTTCTACTTTAATATTGTATAAAAAAAAATACATGTTACGGTACCTTTGCACCAAAAGCTTCTGCTGATTGAAGAAAAGTGGATAACTCCTTGATGGTGGCATCTTTTTCTTCACATTCCTTCCTGATATTATAAAAATCTTGTTCAACTGCTGAAGTGTTCAGCTGAAAGGAATAACATATGTTGCAAATTAGAGCCACGATGGTCGGGAATTATTTATTGTCTCTCTGAATTACTTCAATGCTAAACTTCTTTAGGCAAAATCTTTCAGAATCAATTTGTTGAAAACACCAACATTTGTGCATAAGCCAAAAGAAACAAGATCTTTATTGCAGTTATAGCTCGCTATTTTATTCAGCAAATGCCATCAACATATAAAAGCAAGAAACATAATTATCATAGGTGGAGAGTAAACGATGCCAAGACCTTACTCTTGATTTTTCACGCTCCCTATTGAATGATTAAGGAAGAGTTACAATCATGTCTAGACCCTTGTATCTCAACAAAGAATGTGCAACTTCTATGTCTCATCAGTAAAGATTTAAAAGACAGAGTTAACACGGTATCTAAATGGTGGTTACATCAGTGATTATCTATTTGACTTTGACTTCTAAAAGCCGAAGTACGTATAAGGGAAAAACAAACTAATGAATTAATTTGAACAACAGTTTGCAAATTGGTCCACTGCATCAACTAAACTCCAAGCAGCCTACACTGAAATTCAGCTGCCTTTAGAAATTTTGAATGCACGTTACCAAATTTCCAGGATATCCAAGCTCAAGAAGTGCATATTCATCCGTTTGGGAACATTTTTTTTTCTGTTGGAAAGTGTGGTCATCTAATTTCTTAGACATGAATATCCATAAGATGAGAAATTCTAATGTGGAATACACTATTGGAAAACAAAAGATTCATAAGCAAAGTTCAATGCTAGTTCATTACATAATCTACAAATCTAATAGATATTGTAGTTACCTGAATGTCTACAGAGGAAGTCACACTAGCAGCCCAATCTGAAAAATCAGACATACGTCGCTCCTCTGGTTCAGCCTGATTTGCTGCTGGAGGCATTTCAAATTTAAGCATCTCTTCTCCCTTGATCATATTCCTCTAGTTAAGAGGAAAGAAACGGTAAGCACCGGATTCAAGTCCCAACGGGGTACAAAAATAAACAACTACCTCAATTCCATACTAGTTTCTACTGTTCTTCTATATGATTTGCTGCTGGAGGCATTTCATAACTAATCACCTCCTCTCCCTTGGATCAGAATTGATTTTCAGCAAAATACTACAAGGGCCTAATTGAGCCAGTCAGGATTGTTTACCTCGTAAAAGTTGTTGGACTGATTCAAGTGTTGCTCACAAAGAAAATAGTCATTTGTATCTGCTGCAGTCTCTGGCTGATCCTTGAAATAGTTAACCTGTTCACATAATGTGTCCAGCTTCTGTTGCATGCCTAAGAGCACTTGATCCTGCACATATTAGAAGAAGAATTGAAAAACCGGAAGAGACAAAAATTCATCCAAAAACAGTTTCTATCCCAATTTAAATGACACTTACCATTTAGGAACATCCATATGTAACATCATCACTAAGGACTTTCAACCGTTGCTGCATAAAACTTAAAACTCTTGCACTAACAATATTATTTTATACAGTTTCAGGACTTTCAAGAATACTAGTAATACATTTAAGTAAACTTTTAAATTTGATTAAATGCCCCTCCACACATATCCTTAGTAGTAGTATTTAGTAACTGTGTAGTTATCTATTCTTCGATGTGTATCACTAACTATTACGCTTTTGATTTGTATTTTGCTTTTTTGTTATCCTATTTTTTTCTGTCTGCGTCGAATTCCTTTTCCTTTATTTTTCGTTTCTTTCCTTTCCTTTCCTTTCCTTTCGAGCCGAGGGTCTTTCGGAAACAGCCTCTCTGTGCTACAAAGGTCTGTGCTACAAAGGTAGAGGTAAGGTCTGCGTGAATCTACCCTCCCCGGGCCCCACTTGTGAGATTACACTGGATATATTGTTGTGATTGTTGTTGTTTTCTCTATCCGACAAAACTTTCAACTCTAACATCCTAGGCTACATTAGTGAATCAACACCTCTTATGTAATTTGGAACAAAGGCAGTACTTGATTTAAATAGCTTTTAACTTTTCGAAAATAATATTTAAGAAGCAAAATAAGTGAATTTAATTTATAAACAGAAAAACTAAAAAATGAAAAAGAACCAAGTACTAATGCAACAACAACAACAACAACATACCCAGTGAAGTCCCACAACGTGGGGTCTGGGGAGGGTAGAGTGTACGCAGACGGTAAGTAGAGAGGTTATTTCCGAAACTAAAAGAAATAAATCCTATTAAATTACCCGTCAAAAATTCAAAAAAGATCCCATTAAATGAAATTATTAATGAAGAGGAGAGGTGGTAACAGCAGCATTAAACAGTTAATTAACAATAAATAAAACCAGTACTTTACGCAATAATGTAAGGACATACACAAAAAACCCATTTACCAAAAATAAACACAAGCACAACTAACCCTAAGTTCAACAGATTTCTTCAGCCGAAAAATCTGCTTATTCTTCTTCGAATTCGCAGCAGCAACAGCAACAACAGCAACTATAAGAATCCGATGAATGGGGCTAAACAGTTCCCAAGAAACCGCTTCTTTAGGTTTTAACCCACCGCCAATGTTCCTAGCAGACGTTGCTTCCTCTGCGCCGACAAGCCTTCCTTGAAGAGACACCCAGGCAAGCTGCCTTTTTGCTTTTACGGGTTGGCTCGGCTGTGAATAGCAGCTCGAAAGCCGCCGAGGAGAAGGAGAAACTGATGGAGTGAAAGAGAAAGAAAACGCCGAGCCGGGTATAAATTCTTGATCTTCTTCCATGGAGGTGAAGAGAAAGAGAAGGGGCGTGATTGAAGCTTTGTGTCAGTATTGTATTTGTTTTTTTTGTTTTTTTTGTTTTTTTTGTTTTTTAAGTTTATATTTATTTATATGCTTTCTAAGTTTTGAATTTATATTTGGGAGGGAATAATAGGATAGTGTATTTTAACGTTTGGAGAATATACACGTGGTACTAGATTGCCAAGCTGGATATTTCGTATTTTTAGCTAGCCGTTGACGAGATTTTGAATTTTGAAAAGTTTGGCATTTTGCTATATTTCTTTTGTGGGTTGATGCGGCATGAACTTAATTAACATATCACGGAAACATTGACATAAAATGTATGAAGAAAAAATAGTTGTAAATTGGTAAAACTTTAAAAATTGGCGGTTGGCGCAACCAATTTTTAGAAATACGTCCATTTTTCTAATCAATTTGTGTTATCCCCCAAATCTGTTTCTAATTTTCCTTTTTCTTTAGTAAACATCTCACGATACACAATAGATTTCAACGTGAAAATTTCATGATAGTGTAGGTGTGAATGTCAATTTCAGTTTTGGAAATTCAATTTTTTTTAAAAAAATAAAAAATTCCCGACCTGGCCCGGCCCACTAAAAAAACCGATATAATCCAATATGTTCGGCAATATAAACCGAACATATCAATTTTTTTTAAAAAAAAGTTGTATTCAGTTTTTTTTTTTTTAAAAAAAAAAAATTTATTCGGTTCATATTTTTCAAATACAAAACCGATATATGCCCACCCCTACATATGACGTTGTGTTTTTCTTAATTGGGCTGGTACTAGAATCCACATCAAATAAAAATATGGCACGTCATTTATTTATTTTTTAGTAGTTCTAAAGTATGGGTGTTGCTCATGTATCCCATACTAATTAATATAAATTTCTTAAAAACCACATAAATAAATATATTAAAATGTATTTGAGTTATAAAAATAAGGGAAGAGAGTCAAATATACCTCTCAACTTTGCGATATAGAGCAGATATATCCCTAATTAAAAAGACAGTGCAAATATACCTCGCCATCACACAAAGGGTGCATATTTGCCCTTTTCATTAACAAACCCTTTTTTTCAAATTAAAAATCATTTACCCCATTTTTAAATTAAAAATTAAAAGTAAAAAGGTAATTTTTACCCAATTGAAATGTTAGTCCAAATTTCATGAAGCACTCTGCTCCTTCCTTCCACCTCCTTGTCGCCAATGCTTTCACCGACGCCACCGACGCCATGTCCTCTGCACTACCGGTGAGAACTCTTACCCGACATATGAAATTCACATTAACTTCTATTTCTAAACTGTTAACGAAACAAACCTTATTTCCTTATAGTTCCGAGGCAGCCGAACTTTTCACACCGTCCTTCCAGCTAACGAAATAAACAAGACATTATAAATGGAGACTCTCACTTCAATTCTGTTCATGAAACTAATCGAAACTTCCGTCCATCTCCTAATTTTTTACCTTTCCGACCAACGTCGAATAATATCCATCCTAATTAAAGTAAAAAGATAATTTTTAATTTTAAAAAATGGGATAAATAATTTTTAAAAATAGGGTCTATTAATGAAAAGGGTGAATATGCACCACTTGTGTAACAACCTATATTTGCACTACTTTTTAACGAGGAGTATATCTACTCTATATCGCAAACTTAAATCAATATTTTCCCTTTTCCTAAAAAATAAAATTGAAAAACTAAAATCTCAAAATAATGCAAAGCCTTTTCTCACCCTAAAAAACTATATGAAAAAAGATTCAGAATGATATGTATAATTACACTTAGAACTAATATAGTAGCAGTCTCCAACTAGATGAGCAAGATAGCGATGACTAAAAGGCCAATTGGTACAATTAGTGCAACAAGTAAATGTGGTTTGTGAGATATTTGGGGACGGTCACAGGGAGACCAGTGTCCATTGAATCTCGAGTCCTCTTAATCTTAAACACATAATAATGGTAAACAAGTTAATTTGAAATTAATCTTTCATTTATGTCAAAGTCTTAACTTACATAGGTCTAAAACAACTCTAGCCAAACTGTCTTTACTCTCCCAAATCAATCACACGAGCTCGATCTATTAAAAAAATACCTACGAGGTTAAATGAATCCAACGTAAATATCCATATGGAAATTTTAGACTAGGTCAAAGTCAACTTAAAAGTCAAGCCCGAGCTCATGAGCAAAATTGGAAATTGATTACGTTTTCGGGTTACCCACAAACCCTATGAGTGCATATCTATAATTAATTTTTAAATTTGATGTCAAAGCGATACCCAAATCCTCAATTTTCACTCTCTTAAACCTAGGGCAGAATATCCCAAATTTTACTTCAAAAATCCATAAACGAGGTCTTATATTTAATGGGTAATCGAAATACTTAATCAAAACCAAGTTAGAATCACTTACCCAAACTTTAGTGATGAATGTACTATTTTGTGTCGCCCTAATCCGAGACACCAACACCCAAAAATAATTAAATAACTTGAAATCTTGGAATCTGTCAAATTTATGGTATCATGTTCCATTCTTCACGTCCGCAATCACGACCTGTGTATTGCTTCCTCATTGCATTCACGGGCATAGTTTCAGCGATCGCGTAGGCCAATTGACCGCAATCAACCCCAACCCAACCCTGTGCTAACGTGCTCCAAACCCTCGCGTTTGTGTAGCACAGTTAGCTAGCACCTCATGATTGCACCACTGTGCCTTGTGGCCGCGATGATCAACACTAGTAGCAGAAAAAACTACACAGTTTATTTTGTGATATTTTGTTCTAAAAAACATCCGACCCCCAAGGGTCCCAACCCGAACCCCTCAAATAAGTCCCAAAAGATTATATCGACCTTTACAAAGTATTTAATCCTAAAATAAGGTATTAAAACTTAAAAGTAAGGGTCATATTAAAATAATATCCGAAAAAGATGAACTAATTTTTGAATAAGTCCTTTGAAAGTTGGGTCACCAAAATAAACATAGAATTTATACATAAGATAAAAGATTGCAACAAAATCTTTAAGTTAATAGATGAATTTAATTATTCAACAATTTTTTGTTAGAATCAGGCTACTACTCAAAGAATCAGGTCCTTTGGATAATTATGCAAGAAGATAAAGTGCGGAATGTAAAATCAACACAAGTATTTAGCATGGAAACACTCCTTGCTCAAGGGAGAAAAAACCATGACCTATCTCCTGAAGGATTTTTTCCAATCTTTACTAAACACAAGCAACAAGTTGAAGGTTACAACTGTAACGATCTGTTTGGTCGTTTTGAACTTTTGGACTTGTTTTCCCAAAAATACCCTTTCTGTAGTTTTATTTTAGGTATTTGTCACTTTCGGGTATGGGTGGCGCCGTTCCCGAGGTAATTGGGTGAGTTTTGAATTTATTTTAGTGAGTTATGAAGTTCTAAAGTTGAAGAGAAGAAGAGGTTTGACCCATAGTTGACTTTTAGGTGAATGCATCTTTTACGAAGTTTTGTCAATTCCGTTAGGTCCAAAATGCCATTTATGACTTAGTAGGGTCATTGGTTTGGGTCCCGAGGGGTTTGGATCCCGAGGGGTTTGGGTGAGATTAGGGTACTTGGTTGAGATTTATGTCATTTTGAGAAAGTTACGACATTTTTTATGGATAAGCGTGTCTTAACGAGCTCGTATGGGTGTTTCATTGATTTGAGCAGCTTCGTAGCGTGGTTTATAGTCAAGAGTCACTCTTGGTTGGTGTTCATGGGTTTCTGAACGAGTTTTGGGTCATTGATGGAGAAACTAGTTAAAGTAAGAATTGGAGTTGACCATGGTCAACATCGAGTCAAGACGATCTTTTTTGGGTGTTTCAAGTGCACTAGCAAGTCTGGAGCGTGTCTTATGATCAAAATGCACATTTGGTTTGTATCCAGGAGGTTCCAGATGGGTTCCATCATTTCCCATATTGGAACACACTAGAAAAATCTGGTGTGCATCTGCTGATGTTGCTCTTCGCGGTCGAGTGGCACAGACCGTGATTGCGAGCTTCTGTCTCAACTGGTAAATGCGGTCTCGAAGCCTTGGGTCGCGATCATGAAGGTTTGATTCTTTAGGGTCCCGCGATCACGTGAGAGGACTCGCGGTCGCGAATAAAGGAGGACTACTGGGCAGAATAAAACCCCAATTCGAACCTCATTGTTCATATTTCGATTTTGGGAGCTTGGGAGCTCGGAATTGGGTGATTTCAAGGGCGTTCTTCATATTTCTTGGTAAGGTTATAACATCCCTTTTATCATTCTACCTTCGATTATTATGGAATTAAGTCATAGAATTCATTATTTAAGCTTGGAAATTTGGAGTTTGCCATGAAAATGGGTTTTCAAGTAAAACTTTAAATTGAAGGTCGATTTATGGATGGATTTCAAAGTTTTTCGATATTCTTACTAATTAGACTATGGGTAAACCAATTTTGCAATAAAATTTTAGCTTTACCCTTGTGGGCTCGGGGTTGGCTTTTGGGTCCATTTTTGGATTCCAAAATAAAGTATAGTAATATGGGTGTCGTTGGACTCGTCTAACCTTGTAGATTACCATTTTGACTAGATTGAACTCGTTCAGTAAGTTTGTATATGATGAAGCTTTCGGGAGGATTAATCTTCGTGCAGACCGAGCTTGGAGTCATTTATGAGCTATGGGACTTCATAATAAGGCAAGTTGACACTTACCAGACTCTAGTATAACGTTTATTTATTGGTATGATGTTAATGAACAAATGAGAGTAATGGGGAATTGGAGGTCCTGTATTAATGAGATGATGAGCACAAATACGGGGACCGATGAACTTAACTTGGATAACTGATGAACTAGTTAATATACTTGAAGGAGATTACGTGTTTATCTTTCGGGCCATGAGCGCGGTGCATAAATCCGCTTAGGTTTGGTATGATTGTTGATTATTTGGGCTTGTAGCCATGTTTGGTATTATATCCTTGATTGAAATTGTCATGCATTCATCACTCCACATCTCATCTAAATACTTGAAAAGAAACTGATAAATACTGAATGTATTGATTATGCTAATTTCATGGTGTACACATATCCATATCATTCATATATCTATATTTGGCATTGAACTGTTGAGATATTACTGAGAGCAGCTTAGGAAGTATGCTTTGGGATATGGTACATGATACGAGAGTGATGACTGATGATGATACTTCACCACCGAGCTAGTATCCGATGGGATCAGATGGGTATATGGACCTCATGAGTCCCACATGGGTCATGTGACAACTACTGCAACTTCGTGTGTATATCGGGTACATATGGCCATTGCATATATACATACATATCATCTACATTACATTCATTTATATTCTTTATATGTATTTGATACTATGTGTACTCGGTGTTGATTTCTGTAGACTTTATGATCATGTGACTTTTAAGGAGAGAAATACTAGCACTTTGTAGCTTATTCTTCATGTAAGATGGAAATATGAGACAATATGATAATGATATAAATATGGGATCTTTATGACCTTGATTGCTAGAAATGCTAATAAAGATTGGATTTTATGTCTTGGATTGTTAAGGACGATATAGATATGGGATCTTTACTTATTCCTTAGTATAAGAACTAAAAGATTAAACCTTTAATGGTAAACTTGTTTATTTGGATAAAAGATGTAATCTTGAGGATTTAGATGCCCGATTGGGTGTAGGTTGGAACCTTATTGCTAAACTTATCCTAATTGAGGTAGGATTAGAAGACTTTAGTATGATCTTTGAAAGGTAGTGTACTTTATCATTCGGTCGGTTGTGGATTCCTTAGTTAGATGGTTCTAATGCTTATAAAATGTTTAACTTGACTAATTAAGCAAGAAGAGAAGTATTGGGTGTACCAACCCTCGCCACCGCTATAGTTAGGATCGGTCGATGATGTTGCTGGATACACGTGATTTTCGTACTCACTCTACACTTGTTGCACCTTTGTGTGCAGGTATTGATCCAGATCCTAGTAGAGCATGGACACGACACATTGGATAGCTTATCGAGTGTCCAGGGTGAGCTGTAGATGCTTTCCCAGCACTGGACTTTCTTTGTCCTATCTTTCACTTTTTGTCTTATGTATTTTAGACAATATGTTGTATTAAGTTTTAGACTATGTATCCCATTTATCCCTACCCCAACTCTCTCTTTTCTTCAGCAGTTCCAAACTGTTGGCTTATTCTATTCTCCCTTCAATGACTCTACCCAGTCAGAGAAGTCCCATACAACTCGACACACACCTATTACAAATTTTAGGAATAGTAAATAATTGAAACCACACTTAAAACCCTAACTATTACAACACAAGAACTAAATGATAAATCTTGATAGGAATAAGTTACTTATTATTGTTGTAGTCGGCTCTCCCGTGACTCTGGTGTTGACTCTACTCTCACTCTAGATGTATTTCTCTTTGTATGTGGTCAAGTTCCAAAGCTTTATGATGTCTTTTTCATATAGGTGTGGTTGTCGTCTTCAATAGTATGAATCCATCCAAGTATTGGTTTCATAATTCGTCCAAAAACCTATCCTTATTTGATATGGATTTCCTTCTTTTCTTGTTTATTCACGTACAATATCTTTCTCCTATTGCAATGTTAATTTCATGTTTTCAACTTATGGTAAACTTTTCATAACTTGAAATCCAACTTCCCATCGAACAAGATTGAGTCAAGAATTCCAAATCTCTAATTTGGCATGCAACAACTTCTCTTTGACAATCTCCAGTCTTCATTCTAAGGACTGGTTCCTATGTTGTTGTGATTTCTGCACTAGTTCCTTTGAGATTTGTTTGGACTCTTGGTTCTTCAACATCTTCCTTCAATCTTCCTTATACTTGATTGCCTCTTGACACATAGTTTGTTAATTATCAAAACTTTATTTTAAGCTCTACACCATTATTGAGACAGCAATTTCTCCTTTTTTTATGATGACAAGCACATATCAGTTTCATATGTCTTCATGCGCCCTTAATCAAATTCTTTAGCTCTTGATCACGTCTCCCCTTTGGCATAACTCCTATGTTGATAGTCTCCCTCTTAAAACCAGCTCCAATGTTGTTCAACGCTTATAGTTTCATGTTGATACAACTAAGGCTCACTACACAAGGTTTGTAAGCTTGTAGTAGTCACCCTCGAACACAACAAAGTATGTAAGATCACTGAGTCGGAATCTAGGTCTTAACCTTCCATTCATTGCATCCTAGTAGATGGCTAGGTTCCCTGTCTAAGCAAGGTATGTAGGCCTGCTTAATATTGCTAAGGGACTTACCTTCCACTTTTTGCAACTCTATATGTAGCTAGGTTTGTAGTACCTAATCATGTCCAATATGCCAATGATAAGCATAAGGACTAGATTCTTTTATCAACAATGCAAAACAACTCTATATATGAACTGCTATTCTATATTTTTCCCGCTTTTGACGTCATAAAAAACAACAATACGAAATACTAAGATTTAAAGTAGTCAGTCATTGAGGAAAGTAGTAGAGATTCTCAATCTATTTTGAGTAGTCCAAGCTCCAAGATATTTTTTACAAAGTTATCTCTTCTTAGAGCCTTTGTAAATATGTTTGCAATTTGATCATCTATGTTACAGAATTCCATTGAGATATGTCCTTTTCTACACGATCTCTTAAAAATAGGTGTCTGACATCAATGTGCTTTATTTTTTTAATGTTGAACTGGATCATTTTCCATGTTCACAACACTTGTGTTATCACTAAATATTTACACTTTCTCAATCTTGACACCATAGTGTTCCACAACAACTACATACTTCGTCTCTGCAGTTGATAATGCTACTGAGTTTTATTTCTTCGTAGCCCATGAAATTAAGCATGAACCTAGAAAGTGAGCTATCATAGAGGTACTTTTCTATCCACCAAGTATCCATCATAGTCAACATTGACATACCCTATTACTTCAAAAGAACCTCCAATTGGAGAGGACCAGTTCCTATATGCCTTTTAAATATTTGAGAATATTTTTCAAAGATTTTATGTGAGATTCCTTTAGACATGATTAAAATCTGGCACATAGTCCAACACTGAACATAATATCAGGCTTGCTCGTGGTTAAGTATAATAATGAACCAATCATACCCCTGTACTTCTTTTCCTCAACCAAGGGACTAGCTTCATCTTTGTCCAGTCGAGTAGTAACGGCTGTAGGAATATCAATGGGTTTTGTGTTATTCATGTCAAATCTCTTAAGCAATCCTTGATGTATTTTTGTTGTCATTGTGCTTTCTTGGTTGCTTTACTTGTAATCCTAGGAAAAATTTTAGTTTTCCCATCATGATCATCTCAAATTCACTTCCCATAAGCTTGGCAAACTCATTAGATAGATTTTCATTTGTGTCGCCAAATACAATATCATCCACATATACTTAAGCAATCAACAGACTTGAATTCTTTTTAGTAGGAACACAGTGTTATCAATTTTACCCCTTGTGAATCTATTGTCAAGAAGAAATTTTAATATTCTTTCACCATGCTCTTGGTGCCTATTTTAGTCCATATAATGATTTATCTAGTTTGTACACATGATCTGGATACTCACGACTCTCAAACCTAGTAGGTTATTGCAGATACACCTCCCTTCAAGTATCAATTCAAGAAGGTACTCTTGACATCCATCTGATAGAGCTTGAACTTCATGTAGGAGGCAAAAGCAATGAGCATACATATTTCTTTTATCCTAGATACTGGTGTAAAGGTTTCATGGTTATCAATTTCTTTTTCTTGGTTATAGTCTTCTACCACCTGCCTTGCCTTATTTCTTGTGATTGCTCTTTGATCATCGAATTTATTCCTAAAGACCCATCTAGTCCAATAACTCTTTTATTTTCGGGCTTTAGTTCTAGATGCCATAACTTATTTCTTTCGAATTGATGAAGCTCTTCTTGCATGGCAATGATCCAGTCAGCATCGACAAAGCCTCATTGATATTTTTTTGCTCAATCATTGATAGGTAGGTAGTGAAAGCACATAGATTTCTTGTCATGGATATTATTGTAACACCAGAATTTACGGAGGTGATTAGATTCTCAATTGAGTGTGCTCTTTTGTATCTCTAGTTGATTCCTTAAATGATGGGGGAATAAGGTTCTTCATTATCATTTTCTTGTTTAGTTCTCCCTTCTTGTCACACTCCCACCTTTGAGGGTGTGGCTGGTACCCAGTGCCTAACGGCCCAAGCGTACCACCTATTTTCCGTACCCTGGATATACATGTACTTGGGCCAACAAGGCCTCAGAGTAACTCTTATAAGGCAAACAAGATGTAATAACTTATAGAAGCCCATATATATATATATATATATATATATATATATATATATATATATCTATACCGAGAAGGCCAACATAGCCACAATGCACATCATTAGACTAACATAAAGGCTAACAAGGCCATACATGACTTATGTATACAGGACAACTATCTACAAGCCTCTAATGAGTACATGAACATCATCAGGTCAAGACAGGGCTCCGCTATACCCATAACTATGTATAAAAATCATATCGACTCTGACTAGCACCTACAGAACAAGTGGAGAGCTCTTACACCATCGCTGAGCGGAGGTGCTACTGGAAATGGGCGTCGCTTCATCTATCTGAACCTGCAGGCATGAAATGCAGCTCCCCAGCAAGGGACGTCAGTACGAATAATGTACTAAATATGTAAAGTAAGAAATGTAAATAAGGGTATGGAATAGACAACCTGTTACTCTAAATGCCACTGAGGAGGTATGATCTGCATGCTTTTCTTTTAAAAATATAGTCATATATATATATATATATATATATATATATATATATATATATGTATAGGCCACGCTATGGGGCAATATAATCAGCATATTGTACCCGGCTATAATAGGACTGGGTGTTATCGTACGCAATTATAGTGATGTGCATATATAAGTGTCGTACCCGACTGACTATAGTGTGGCTCGATAGAAAATAAATACATATATATATTTAATTAATGAATTACCTCAAAGACCAATAAGAACAAGATGGAGTGACACAAGGTCTTTAACCCCCGCCTATTATGGATCTATGTATGACAATCGTTACAATCTAACAAGAACTCAGAACCAATCATGTAACAAGGAACATCATGAAGTGAGTAAAATACTCCTGATGAGAGACAAATCAAAAGATATCAATAAAGTGTGGAAGGTACTCCTGACAAGGGACATATACGGTACATGATATGTTCAAGAATCAAGAATAACTATACTTTCATCTTTCAATGAAGGATTAGGTAGGGGAACATTAATTCTATAACATTTTCTCTATGATCATGCCAATATAGAGAAAAGGTAAGCCTTACATACCTATATCTAACATGTTCCATGACCTCTTTGAGTTTACTTGATGTAATTTAATCTACAATAATGAAAATGTTGCTATTGTCAAGCCACAGATGATTCAACTATCGTATACCCAACATTAATCTTATTCTAGAACAAAATAGGCAGCATATCCCCTGTCTCTCTTACCTTCCTCAAGTCCTCAAAACAACAATAAAACACAAAAACCAACAACTACATACTTAGCTCTCTAACAAACAAGAATAAGACAACAAGAGGCAAGCTCGTCTTATAGAGATAACCAACATATCTCTTCATACTTCTCTTCTTCCTACCATACTTAACATAAACAACAACAGTGCACAAGTCACCTTTCATAATTTCCAACCATATAAAGTCATATAACCAACTTCATAATAGTCCAAGATGCAACAACATCAAAATGATGAGCTCTGGCCTTTATCTTACAAATTCTTAATCAATCAAACTAGCTAGGACTTAGACAAGCTCAAACATATGTAGATAAGACATAGTATTACCTTAACCAACAAGTACATTCCTAAACATGAGCTTACTTCATCTTGAAGGACTCTCCAAATCAACCATAAGAAGAAGAACAATGATCTAACGAGCACCATGGAGTTCTAGCGGTTGATTCATCTTGTTGGCCTTTGATTCCACCCTTGAACTATCTATGAACCTTGAGAGAGCATTTGGGGTGTTTTGGATCAAGAATGATGAGAAATGAAGTTAAAACCATGCTCCACTGATTTATATACAAAAATAAGCCTCCACCGCCTCAAATGTACGATTTGGGATACGGGTCGTACTTCATAAAATGGTTTGTACTTCCCACTATTTTTTCATTCTGTTATGCAACATTTGCTTAAAACGTACATAATTTTTTGCACAGAGCTTCGATTGATAAACGATTTGATGCTTCAAAAGATAGACTCGATGAACTTGAATATGATAGTTAATACACCCCGTAAGTCTTCATATACTTGTAGATATACCCATGGAATGTTGGGCCAAATCATATCGTAACTCATGACCAACCTTAGGAATTCGACAAAACTTAATCCTTTCCATTTGTTTAACCTCTAATATTCACAATAGTTACTTAAAACTTGTTAAATATAGTTTAAGAACTTGTAACCTTAAATATAATCTTCTTCTCCAAGCTTATGTCAACTAACTTATGATGCAACTTAGCGTACAATAATATGGGATGTAACATCATTCCCTACTTAGGAACCGTCGTCCTCGAATGTAAAACTCTTAGATACTTACAAAATATTTTGCCAGAGTCTCTTCTATAAACTGGACTAAATCAAACCTGTCAAGCAGCCAAAAAACATATCCAATGCCACACAGGGTCACGTAATAACATAATACGACATATTAGCCTCTCACGACTGTCTATTTATACAGAAATAAAAAAGGTTAACCATAAGTCACCTCAATTGTCAAATCTCATAGGTTAGGCTATATTCGTCACCTCTGTATAAACAACATGGCTTATACAAGGCACATCATAAAAATTCATAGTTATAAGATATGAATAGGGAAATCATATCACACAAGTGTCAGCATAAACTGATTATCTGAAACAAGTGAGGATATTTGGGCTTCGTGTCCTTCTCAGCCTCTCACATCATCATTTCTACATAACACTTTAACATAGGCTATTTCTTTGGTTCGTAGCTTCCGATCTAAGAGGGCAACTGGAATCCCTTCATACGATAAGTTCTTTGTAATATGAATATCATCTACAGGGTAATACAGAAGGGATTTCTCATGGCGTTGACATATGAAACACTTGATGAACTACTTAAATTTCTGGAGGTAACCTCGGCTCACAGGCCGCCTAGCCAATTCTTTGAATAATATTTTACGATTCGGTGTACCTAGCGTTAAGTTTGCTCCTCTTTTTCGACCTTCCTCACGCCCTTCATATGCGATACTTTCAAGAATCACCATCTTGGAATTTTAAGTTTTGTTGTTATCTATCTGAATACGACTTACTGAAGATTTTAAGCAGTCAACATCTTCTGTTGGGTGACTTTATTTGTTTATGACTTGATGCTTCAAAGAAGATCTTATTAACTCTGTTTACTTTCTTCTAATTATCCAATATGAGTGTTATATCCTCGCTCATTTAAGGCTTCATATAGTATCATTCTGATGTTTAACGCGATAGCCATTGTTGCACGCTTCTTACTAAGAGATAGGTGGTCATCCCAACTCTCTTTAGAACCCACTATGCAAACTCGTAACATGTTCTCGAGCGTCTAAGTCATATGCTTAATTTGCATATCTTTCTGAGGATGGGGCTAATCAGAACACCCATAATTCTTTTCGAAACGATCTTCAGAACTTAGTTATAAACTGAATACTCTTGTCAAATGTCATAAAACCGAGACATCATGAAGGTAAACCATTTTCTTGATCATACAATCTTGCGTAGGTCCTGGTTGTAAAAATAGTTCTGACCGACAAAAAGTAAGTTGGCTAGTCGATCTATTAACAATCACTTAGATAAAATCAACTTATGGCAATATCGAGATAAACCCTAAGTGAAATCCATATTAATCATTTCTCATCTCCATCGGATCCTTAATGTTTTGAGCCTACCACTGGCTTCTAATGCTTAATTTTTATCTGCTGACAACTAATATCCTGAATACAATCTCTATAAGGTTCTTTCTCATATCATTTCATTAATTCATTCATTAACATCTTGATACATCTTAGGACATCCTAGATGGATATGATATTGCGGATAATGGACCTTTGTTGAATTTTTTCCTCATAGTTCCGCTACATTGGGGACATACAAATGGCCATGGTACCTAAGGGTTCCTCTTTCATTAAGCTAAAGGGTTGCAGTTCCCCTTTGTTAAGTACCCTGCCAAATTTTCCTAAAAATGGGATCTTTATCTTGATGCTCCTTATCTCTCCCTATAAAGGATGACTTTATTGAGTCTTGAATCTTAAGAGTATCATCTTTTGAATTCATTCATTAGGCTTCACCTATATCAATTGATATATTTCTTTCGTTAATTTTCACACTAATCATGCTGCTTGCAGTTACACCCACGTATTGTTATTTCCCTACTACTGCCACAGAGGTGACGTTGTTATATCCCACACGAATCTACTTTTATTGGGGCTCTGAAACTAAACTCTTAAACTTGCTAACTGATGAATTTCTTTGGCTAATTTACTCTCTGTTCTGCCTCTAGGCAAGCCATGCTACCCATAGATCTTAACTAATATTTCCCTAAAGGTTGACCCCATATTCTAATGAAATTCCCCTTCAAGTTATATTAAAACATAATCTGAATACTGTTATTCCATTGCTTTTACCAGTTAGGGTGAAACTATCGATTTCTGAATAGTAGCTCTGCTATAATCTCCTTTCAATGCCCCTTTACCACCTTGTGAAATACTCTTCCACCATAGTCTAGCTATTTATATGATTTCCTATCGAGGAGGACCATACTTAACTATATCATCTTGGCTCACTTTTTCTTACTTCACACTTCCAAGGACCGCTAATTGTTTCAAGAGGACTTGTAGGTCTCTATATTATTGCGACTTGTCTTGGGGCATGCCTTTATCATAAATAGGAAAAATTCATCCTATATTCAGTTATTACTGTCGAAAGGTATCTTGGAGATATTTAAAGTCATAGAAAGTATCTTGCCATTTGTCAACTGCGTGCTCATTATAGCAGGCCCTGAATCATGGGCCCATAATCCTTCATGGCTTCTCAAGCCGCTCTTAAGCATAAACAATCTCATTTTCTTATTTATTTGAAATATGAGTATTACAAATGCGTTGATTTATCTCAACCTCTATCATCTTGGAGTATGTCGGGCCCTAAATATCACTCTGAGTTCTAATTTTTGGTTCTTTATTCAACCAACATAACTAGTAATAAGTTATTGACGTATTTCATTATTGGATACACATCCATATTCTGAGGTGATTTACATTATTGGTCAACCTTGCTGTAATCCATACTTAAACTACTATAGTCGAAGTAAATTATTTTCTCTTGTCTCTTAGTTAACATCTTCTAGCAATATATTCTTCAGAATGAAACTTCCCGTTCATTTTTAAAGTACAATCTTATCATCATATATCTCTATAGAATCTTGTGAACCTTTAACTATCTGAGATCATCCTTCTTACTTTCACTTTCGCTTTCGTTCTGACAGTACTAACTCTGAGTAAAACCTTTAGCTATTTGCATCCATTCCCAGGCTTCATAGCTCCTTATATTTAATCCACTTTATACAAACCCTTTTTGTCATTACTTTCTATTTGAAATACTTTCGGAGAGCTGTGATCACTTACTTGCGAAATTGAATCTTCAAACACTAGGAACAACCTTTAATGCAACATTTTGTATCGTCTGACAACTAGTTCGGTCTCTTAACTACCCTTCTAGGCTTTATATACATCATTTTTCGTCGTAACTTAACTTATCATTTCATTCATTAATTCTGAATAACCCCTTTTTAGACCTATTCTTTTGTCTTCGCTTATACACTCTGCTTTTTTTTCTGAACCTCGTACATCTAGGTGCTCTTACTGTCAATTAGTAGTATGGTCAAAAGATTTCTATTGTTACCCTTATAGCATTTATACTTATATAATATCCCATAACCTTAACATATCCACAATATTTGAATAACCCAATCTTATTCATCTTAGAACAATTCATTGTAATCCTTGTTACCTACTTAATTACTTAACCATCAAGTTAGTTCTATATCGATTCTCTATCGTACTATCTCCCATATGGGAGGAGGGCCACTTTCTGCGTTGAGGGATTTCCTTCCAGAAAAGTCATATTGTTGTCTCAACACTCTCCAAAATTCTGTGATCTCTTAACAACTTAAAATTTGCCCCAAAATAATTCCTTCATACTAAGAATTACTGAACCATTTTCGTAGGTAAAATGCCATGTATTCATAACTGATATGCTCAATCTTGATAAACTTCGCATCCTCTAACCAAGACATTAGTCTTAGAGGGGGCTTCTTTTCAGACAACCTCTAAAGGTCTCTCTGTTACAGTTTATTCTCTTACTTGTCTAATTTCTTACCTTACAACTTCATAATATCTTTTATTATAACAATCTCTTGAGTCTCCGACTCATATTTTGCTTGACTTGAGGCACTTTCCATTATCGATATTTCCTGACTCATGAAGCTAAATCATCCGGTTAGTATATCATGTTGACCTTTGTCAATTCAAATTTCATAATAGACACTTGGTCTCATAACACATTCTTCTTCTCAACTTAACATTTACTTCTTCTTACCTTTTGTTTTACTCGGCTATGAACTTGTCGCATTACCATACTTTACCTTAACTCTCTGTCGCTCCTCATATTTACTTAAGTGTCCCACTTATCTTTTCATCACTCTCTTACTACCCTGAACACTTATTGCCTTAGTCCAAATACTTATAACAAAACATCCTCTCGCCTTTAACTTCTTCTTCTAAAATCATCAACTATCCTAACCTTCTTTTTCCGCCCCATAATTCCCATTGAAATCAGTTCCTAATAATATAAACAACTCCCACTTCCAGATTCATTAAGATGTGAACTCCCAATATTTCATGAGCTCTATCACTATTTGGGGCCTTCAGTGACGTCAAGCCTACAAGGCACCCAACTGCGCTATTACCTATATTGCTTTCCTCATATCTCAGTCAGACAGAATTGATAGTGAAACTGATGTGGCTACTGATACCGAAGCTTCCATTAGCTTTTTTAAGGTTATTAAAACCGAGATATCGGAGGGAGTGACTCACTCTGAGCCTTAAATGGACTAGTTTCAATAGAGGGCATACATTACATAACTTTCTTACTTTGGGCCTCGGACGAATCAACCTCAAGGGTGGGCATACATCTCATATTTTTTTTTAATTCTTCCTTGACATCCCAGCTAGTTGTATCTCTTCTGGGTATAGATTTCCCTGTACAACATATATCCACGCTTACGTTAGACTCGATTCCCTACGGCTTCACTCTATCGCACGATCTAGATCATGAAAGGAATGTAACCATCCTAAATGTCCTGTAGCCTCCTATTTATAAGTGTGGCACACTACACACCTATAAATAAGACTCCACTAGACACAGCTTGTAGACATCCCTAGGGCAGACCTGCTTTGATATCAAGTTTGTTACACCCCAACCTTGGGGGGTGTTGCCGGCACCCGGTGCCTAATGACCAGAGCGTACCATATCTCATTTGTACCCTGAATACATATGTACTTGGGCCAACAAGGCCTAAGAGTAACTCTCATAAGACAAATAAGACGTAATAGCATATAGAAGCAGAATATCCCAAACATATATATATATATATAGCAAGAATTTTGATAAGGCCACAATGCACATCATCCTTCAGCACATATTAATTTAGAGGGATCTAAATTCTAGGCAGCGAGGTGAATGAAACTTCTAAAGGATTATGATATCATTATACTTTATCATCTAGGAAAAACTAACGTGGTGGCTGATGCCTTGAGCTGCAAGGTGGTGAGTATGGGTAATTTGGCTCGATTGGTTGTTTCAGAGCGTCCTTTAGCCATGGAGGTTCAGACTCTGGCTAACAGTTTGGTGCAATTAGATCTTTCATAATCGGGAAGAGTTTTAGTGTGTATTGAGGTAAAGTAATCTCTCTTGGAGCATATTAGGGCCCAATAGTTTGAGAATGCTTAATTATGCAAAATTCGTGATAGGGTGTTGTGTGGTGAGGCCAATGAGGTCGTGCTTGATGAGGAGGGGGTTCTGAGGATCAAGAGATGTATGTGCGTTCCTCGTGTTAGTGATTTCATTCATTTGGTTTTAATAGAGGCTCATAGTTCCCAATATTACATTCATCCAGGTGCTAGTAACATGTACCATGATTTGAGATAGCATTACTGGTGGAGTCGGACAAAGAGAGATATTGTAGATTTTGTTGACCGGTGTGGGAATCGTTAGTAGGTTAAATATGAGCACTAGAGACCTGGCGATGTGCTACAGAGGATGCCTATTCCCGAGTGGAAGTAAGAGAGGATTGTCATGGATTTCATTGTAGGTCTTTCGAAGACCTTGGGAAAGTTTGATTCAGATTGGGTTATTGTGGATAGGCTAACCAAGTCTGTGCACTTTATTTGGTTCAGGTTACTTATAATGTGGAGAAGTTAGCCAGGATTTACATCCGTGATATTGTTTGATTGCACGGGGATCCTATTCCTATCATCTCTGATCGAGGTCCTCAGTTTACTTCCCATTTTTAGCAGACGTTGCAGGTAGAGTTGGGTACTTATGATTCATTAAATTTCCTCATCAAACCACAGATAATTAGCTTCACTTATTCGCTCTTTTATTAAGCAAGAAATTCACACACATGAGGCATACCAGACAAAACTACTCAACAACAACCAACCACTCATACTAAACCCTTAAGCAAATAACACTAACAGTTACTACGAAATACAAACCAATAGAATCCACCGACCATAATAAAGTCCGACAGTGAGTACTCACACTAACAAAGGCGTAACCATACAGTCCAATCCACATAGACAAGCCTATCATAGCAACCAATTATGTCCAATATACTTAATCTAATCATGCAATTCTATTTAATCATGAACTTACCCAAGTTCTAATAACCAATCCATGTCACGTTATCACACAACAAATAATCAATGTATGAATGCATTGCATATGCCATGTACCTTTATCCTCCAGTATACAAGCTATCAAGTTTTTATTATGATCAACACACCCATGGAGGACCCGTGATGCCCATATACTCCTCCAGAATTTCCCATCGGAGCCTAGCTCTTAGTTGAATAAAAATTGTTACATGCGTGCAACTCATACCATGTGTATCATCATCACCTCAATATTGCTAATAATCTCACAAATATTCTTATATTTTTGGTATCTTGGACCCGCAATATTTCTATACCACTTTCATATCAATATCATCAGAACCACGAGTGTATGAATACAAATGACCATACAAGGCAAGTAATCATGATGTAATGAGATACAACCAAGTGTAGAGATGATTATCATATGCTTTCAAGAATACATCAAATATCATCCCAGTATAATCAGAATATAATATTAAGCATGTGTGATGAATAAGCACAACGATAATAAGTATGGCGACGAGCCCACATAAATGGCAACAAGACCAATTAATCAGCAATTAGAATCAACTTAAGGTTGATTCCCCAAATCACTCATCATCACAGTTCAATGTCGGAACCCTCTCAAACATTCATCACAACTTTTTGAGTGGAACCCCAAACACTCCCAATACCCCTCAATATTTATAACTAATTACGTACTTCTATCGAGGTCTAGTGAAAGTAAAGCGTAGCCTACCTCAAGTCAGTAGGAGCCACGAATGTTCCACCATTTATACACGGCTTGACTTGTTCGAAATGCCTCATCATAACGTAGTCTAACACACAAGCGCTATATATTAATATCAAACCAAAGCAGATACAAGAACCTAGCTTGTAACTATGTAAAGGGACATCTAATATCCATACCGGCCCACGGTGTCAAAATCTAAGCTTTATTACTTAAAAAGGCTTAAAACAAGATTACTAGTTACATCCTTAAGTTAATTTGAAAGATAACCTTAATTGGACCCTCAATTTCATAATTCACTAAAAGTCGGAATTTCTAAACCCTGGGATTTTCCCTAATAAGAAGGAGGATTTCATAATCAAATTAAACTCTTCAACATGGTTATTTAATCATGACCAATACTTATTAGGAAAATCAAGGTTAACCTATTCATTCCATATCCTTTATTTATGATACAATTAATTCCAACTACCATAGAGCTTTCAACTCATCTTTCCCAATTCATAAGTTCCCCCAAGACTAGAAACATGCAAAACAATCAAAAGGGATGGAGAGATTACCTCTCATGAAGGATTTTTGGACCCAACCTCAACATAGTTCTCTCTAGACCAGCCCCCAATTTGAGATACAACATTTTGGATAGTGGGGCATTTTCAGGTCATTAAATCAATCGAGATACAGCCATTCCGCCCATGCGGACCCGACCCCGCAGGAGCGAATACGCTTCAATATAAAAGTTGACCGCTTAGGCGTAGGCACTTGATACCTCACCTTAGTGCTGAGGCTGAAAAATATTTTGCACAAGCAGACTTAATTCTTCCGCTGGCGTGGGCACTGCTCTCTCAGCGATTCTTCACTTTGATTAATCTTCTTTTTGAACTGCAAGAGTTACTTTACTCAGAAATTCCACAGGTGATATTCATCGGCGAATTCCCAGATGAGGGATATGACAGGAATCTAGAGAAAAGGTTCATGACGACCGAACGGGTCATTACATCATATATCAATTAAATGAACGTTTGTCCTCGAACGGGGATAAACGAGAAGTAGTTTATAAATTTTAAAGGACTCAGAACCTGGTCCCACAATGGATTATTCTAGACCATACATGACAACGACAAAAAATAATGTCATATAACATCACCAAGACTCCACATCACTAACTTTTACTTATAACATAAATTTCGTTACAAATAATTTGGGCTAGTCGATGGAAACAACTTACTATGATTATAATCTTGGGAAAAGAATCATTTGTTTGGAGAACTTTGGCTTTCAGGATTCACGGTATAGCGTCATGCCATCGGTCACACTATCGTACATCACACCATGCCATTTAATACTGAATTAGTAACATCATTTATCTGTATGACTAATTGAGTTAATCTCTGGCAAGGATCATATAGTATAAAAGAATGGCGGGGGCCTGACACTTCACAAGAGTTATATGAGGCCCAAAAGGCAGGTTTCCATTCAAACAGGTGAGACAAATTATTCATCAAGAGACAACTTATTTTAGAAGGCATCACATACACAATAATTTTAAATAAGAAAGTTACGCAATGGCAGAGGAACGAAGCGCATGATCTCACTCGCGCATATGCACTTCATACCGCTGGAGTGGTAGACAAATGAAGGGAAAATATCATAGGGGCGGCTAGAGGACCCGCTCCGGTGCACACACTAGCGAGGATGACACTTCACGGAGGCAAGAATCACAGATTTCAAGAGTCAAAATCGTCCACTACCCCACTTTTATCACACTCCCCCTCAACTCTATTCTTCCACAAATGCCCCCCCCCAAACCCTCTCAACATCACACTGCCAAATACGTCTCACAAACCCACCCCCATAATATTATTCCTTCTTTTTCACAAACACTTCCCTCATATCCACTATTCTACACTTTCTCAACACACCAAAATCAAACCCGAATGGTGGTGTGCATATCGAGGCACACAAAAAATCTTTCACAATACTCAAAACTCAAGATTCGCCACTCGGTAAGTTCCACAACCTTGCACTACGCACGAATGGCATCATAAAAATAGAAATATGTTAATGGGTCGAGAAATTTCATGAAATCTTTAAAATTTTGGGTGGTGGTTATTTGTTGGGATGGATCCATAAATCGGGTATAGTTTTAGTGTAATAAGAGTCTATATATCATACAAGTTCATATAGAACACAATGGAAGGGAGTTTTCAGAGCCAAAATAGGGTAAAAACCCTTGGGTTTCATCTGGGTTGGTCTGGGATGATGACCTCGCTTTGCCGGATAGGTTCCCCTAAAGCAGGTCCGCTAAGGCGCAAGGTTTCTTCACCGAAGTGAACATACTAGATAAAAGACATTTTCGCATAAGCGAATGATTTCCTCGCTGGAGTGGATTCGCTCTAGCGACACTTGTTCCGCAGAAATGGAAACATAACAGAAATAACGCTAAACAATAGCTTTGCACCGGTTGACTCGGGTCAATATTTGTTGGTTTCTTTAGCTCGTTAGACACGTAACAACATGATGCATATAACTTTATCACTGAATTTACTAGAATTTGAACAATGCAGATGTATTTTTAGGAGATGGACCAAAATCCGATCGAAACCTTATCCAGACTTATGGTCTTATCAATGAAGAGCCCGTAGCTAACTATGACAGGGTCTGATTCATGTCAAAGGACTGTAAGAACCGCTATTATGCCAACCTGAGGGACAAGAAGTTGTTTCTTGAGAGGGGCATGGATATAACTAACGTGGAGGAGCGCATTCTTGACTTTTATAACCGACTAATGCAAATTGGCTGGAATTGCTTTGCTCTAGCTCCCTGCCAAACTAATGAGGATTGGGTGCGAGAGTTATATGCCAACCTAAAATGTGTGAGGCTGACGGAGCCTATCCTTGAGATCAAAATTTAGGGTAAAATGGTACCAATCGGGGCTGAGGTGATAAATGCCCACTATGGCATGCCGGACCATCCCGCGAAGGCTATGATGCTAAGAATGTTTATGGTAATGGACATAGTTAGTTGCACAACTGATGGTTAAGGAGAATAGGGGCAAGATTATCTAGGCCAACAAAAAAATAGGAATCACAAACAAGTACTTTACTATGGAAGAAAAAGATGACAGAATATTATCACTCACAGGGTACGTCCTTCGAAGAACACTTCTGATTGCACGTACATTCATGCCCTGATTATAGCTTATATGCTTGATATCCCAGTGAATGTGGGCTACCACATCATACTGGAGTAGAGGGACTATCAAGTCAAGGATGGGCCTAGCCTGATGTTTCATTCTTTGAACACTGAGTTATGCCGGAATGAAGGAGTGACTGACCATCCTACCGATGACTAGATTGATCCTGAGGGGGCCTTTTATCATTTGAAGGTGTCAGGAGTGGGTACCCTAGCTAAGAGTAAGAAGAAAAAGGTGGACTTGAACGTGAGCGGGAATGAGGATAATGATGATGGGTCACAGTCACAGTCGCATCCACATGGGATGTTTGGTTCCATGGGTTCTCAATTATAGGAAATTCAAGATTTGGTTGTCGAACTTTCTAGGCCTTACACTGGGGCTAGTACCTAGGGTGTTTTTGTTGACTACTTTACCCAAGAGGAGATGAGATAGTACCTCGAGGCACAGAAGGGACTTCAGACCTCAATTGGTACCTTGGAGACTACGTATAAGGATTTGTCCAGGGATCATGATAAGCTTTGCACGAGCTTCAAGAAGAAAAAAAGGAAGAAGTCCAGGGGAAAGATACTCGTGAAGGTGTGGAGAGGTATCAAGGGCTTGTTCAAGCATTTGAATTACAAAAAATCCCTCCCAGTTGAATACAGACTTGATGGTGAGGACTACTCATTCCTATGCAATCCTGAGGATGGGGACAACAGCAGCACCGAGGTAGGTGGTGCGGTGGCAAGTTCTAAGAGGCATGGTTGAGCTCCTATTTAGTACTGGTTAATATCCCGTGTCGGGATTCATTTCAAACAATTTTAATTTATGGTTTTGGTTGGATGTTTTGATATTCACGTTTGGCTACTTGCTTGTTTTGTTTTGCTTGGGTTGGTGAATGCTTCGGACAATTTGGATACTTGTAGCTAGTCGTTTATTTATGTATTGGTTGTGATTGTAGGATATTTGAGTACTTTGGATATCTATGTTGTTGGTTGGTTTCCTCTGATTTGAATTTCTATGATATAAGTTCATAGGTGCATAGGTAGAAGAAGAAACAGGGCAGAACCCACTGGTTTCTACCCAGTAGTTCCACTGGCGCAGGAGTGCACTCCGATGCGGTGGGCTCGCCCTAGTAGGAAAAATTTGGTTAGGCGGAGTTCAGGTAAGGCACGTGTATTCACTGCGGCAAAAACTTAATCTCACCCGCGCATTCGCTGTGGTGGACAATAATTGTAGAGGCGGACACAGTACAACCATATGATACCCACTCTTGCGACCCACCATTTGTTGGCGCGGATCTGCAGGTGCGGAAGAATTTCATTGGGGTAGAATACCTGAACTAGAACATAATTTCAGATTTAGACAATAATTCAAACTTTCAGAATAACTTCCAGACATGATTTTCACACACGATCCACTCGAAAAGAGTGTCAGGATCATATACCAATTGGAATCGTCTAGTTACCAATTTGAATAAACCAGATATCAAATTTAATGAGGAATCGCGATAGGAGTGAAAGAATGGAAGAGTTCCTAAAATGACTCATAACCTCTCGAGGATGGGTTCAGACGTCATCGCACCAATCCGCGAGACTCTACTAAACACAGTCCGTTTACTCGTGAGACCGATGAACCTAGGGATCTGATACCAACTTTGTCATGACCCAAATCATGGGTGTCACGACTTGAATAGTGCGTCCCCATAAAAGCTTTTTTTTTAGGATCCGACAACTTATGCAGGAACTTTTCAACAGACCGGTTGCTGCTTCCACAACTGAGAAGGCTTTATTGAAAGCTTTAAAAGAGTGGGAGAAATAGGATACATGAGCGTTGGATAATGGTGGCACCTACACAATCCCCCCCCCCCCCACGTAGGGGAACCAATCCCGAAAACAACTTTAAGAAGGTTAAGAAAAATGCGGAAGAGTAGAAATACATAATAAAATATCAGCTTTCATTAAAACACCTTAAATAATCGATCCTTACAACGACCTTCTTTTCCCAAAACCTTGTCTAACTTATACAAGGACTCTAAGATACAATGACTGAATGAGAATCACAACAATACTGCTCCAAATAAAGAAGGCAGTCTATACAAGATGGAAACTAAAGATACCAGGATAAATGGTTTGCCTCAACTTCTCATGCTCCAAGCAGCAACCTGAATAGACCGTGTACCTGCATCCATGCAAAAGATGCGGCAAGCGTAGCATGAGTACACAACGTATCTCCATAGGCATCATAGGTCAACAACGACAGAAGATATGCAAAAAGAGATAAATATTAAGTTGACGCCACATAATCCTAACTCTAACAATTCAATAAGCCAAATAGTTCACATAGTTCACATATGACCACCAAATCTTCTTGTTAGTCCGAAGATTCACTAAATCATGTAAGAAATCACCATCACATAAAACATAATAACCATATAAACACCTAACTTATGCAAGTTCATAGAAATATCAATTAACATGGAAGTTCCTAAATCATACGAACACGTAGTTATCCAATTGGTCTATCAATCCATACAACATATTTGACCTCACACACCCAAATGACCATACATATTTAAGTCAACACTTAGTTCATTTAATCACTACCTTAGACATTCCACATTTCACCCTAAGGATAGAAATATTCTTCTAACACCGTATTATTCCCAGTCCCTGGCCGTAAGTGTAACTGCAACCAGGCACATGCAAACACACATTGTCTCATTAACTCTCTTTACTATATCTAATCTTTAACCCCACCTAGACTTCGTACACTTACGCTTGTTGTACTTATGGTTTATTAAATTTCCTCATTAGACAATAGATAATTAGCTTCACTTATTCACCATTTTATTAAGCAAGAAATCCACACCCATAAGGCATACCAGAAAAGACTACTCAACAACAACCAACCACTCATACTAGACCCTTAAGAAAATAACATTGACAGTTACCAAGCAATACAAACTAATAGAATACACCGACCACAATAAAGTCTGACAGTGAGTACTCATCACAAAGGTGTAACCATACAGTACAATCCATATATACAAGCCAATCATAGCAACCAATTATGTCCAATATACTCAATCCGATCATGTAATTCTATTTAATCAGGAACACACCCATGTTCTAATAACCAATCCATGTCACGTTATCACATAACAAATAATCAATGTATGAATGAATGTATGTATGGTATGAATGCAATACATATTCCAGGTACCTTTATCCTCCAGTATACAGGCTGTCAAGTTTTTATTATGATCAGCACACTCATGGAGGACCCGTGAAGTCCATATACTTCTCCAGAATTTTCCATCGGAGCCTAACTCTTGGCTGAATAATAATTATTGCAGGTGTGCAACCCGTACCCTGCATATTATCATCATCTCAATATTGCTAATAATCTCATAAATATTCTTACATTTTTGGTCTCTTGGACCCGCAGCATTTCAATACCACTCTCATATCAATATCATCAAAACCATGAGTGTATAAATGCAAATGACCATACAAGGCAAGTAGTCATGATGTAATAAGATGCAACCAAGTATAGAGATAATTATCACATGCTTTTAAGATTACATTAAATATCATCCCAGTACAATCAGGATATCATATCAAGCATGCGTGATGAATAAGCTCAATGATAACAAATATGACGACGTGCCCACATAAATGGCGACGAGTCCAATTAATCAACAGTTGGAATCAACTTAAGGTTTGAGTGGGAGTCCAAAACACGCCCAATACCCCCTTAATATTTATAACTGATTACGTACTTCTATCGGGGTCTAATGAAAGTAAATTGTTGCCTACCTCAAGTCAAGCAGGAGCCACGAACGTTCCACCATTTATACACACCTTGACTTGTTCGAAACACCCCATAGTAATGTAGTCTAACACACAAGCGTTGTATATTAATATCAAACCAAAGCAAATACAAGAACCTAGCCCGTAACCATGTAAAGGGACATCCAAAATCCATCCCGGCCCACGGTGTCAAAATCGGAGCTTTATTACTTAAAAGGGCTTAAAACAATATTACTAGTTACTTTCTTAAGTTAATTTGAAAGATAACCTTAATTGGACCCTCAATTTCATAATTCCTTAAATGTCCCAATTTGCAAACCCTAAGATTTTCCCCAATAAGAAGGACGCTTTCATAATCAAATTAAAATTTTCAACATGGTTATTTAATCAAGACACATACTTATTAAGAAAATCAAGGTTAACCAATTCATTCTTCTTTATTCATGATACAATTAATCCCAACTACTATAGAGCTTTCAACTCATCTTCCCCAATTCATAAGTTACCCCAAGACTAGAAATATGGAAACAATCAAAAGGAAGGGAGAGACTACCTCCCATGAAAGATTTGTGGACCCAACCTCAGGAAATTTCTCTCTAGACGAGCCCTCAATTCGAGATACAATATTTTTTTATAGTGGGGCATTTTTAGGTCATTAAATCAATCGAGATACAACCATTTCGCCCATGCGGACCCGACCCCGCAGGAGCGGATACATTTCGATGTAAAAGTTGACCGTTGAGGTGCAAGCACTTGACACCTCGCCTCAGCGCTGAGGCATAAAAGTATTTCACATAAGCGGACTTAATCCTTCTGCCGGCGCATACACAATTTCGTTGGCGTGGCTCTCAACAATTCTTCACTTCAATTAATATTCTTTCCGAACCATAAGAGTTACTTTACTCACAAATTCAACGGGTGATATTCATTCGCGAATGCCCGGATGAGGGATATGACAGGAATCTAGATGAAAGATTCATAACGACCCGTTCGGTCATTGCATATTACTCTTGCACTCGTGAGACCGGTGAACATAAAGATCTGATACCAATTTGTCATGACCCAAATTATCGGGCCATGATAGCACTAACCATAAGGGTCAGTAAGCCGACCACAACTACTTAGTCTGAATTAATTAGAGAAATAAAGTGCGGAAATGGTTAAAAACAACTCAATATAAGTCTTAATAATGTAAATAATATAAAAATATTGAAAAGTACCCCAACACTGGTGTCACTAAGTCAACAACTAACTTGAAGGAATACAAGTATGGGAATACATCCCGAAAATACATAAGTTGTGTAAACATGAAATGAAAGAAATCTGAGATAGATAGAAGGATCTGATGCCATGGATCGCACTGATGGCTCACCCCAAATTATCCTGAATGACCTAATCAACGACCGGCAGAGTCTCGTGCTCCGCTCGTTCTAGGATTAGATTAGCACACAAAAAGGGTGTAGCAAGTGTAGCGTGAGTAAAAATACAAGGGGTACTCAGCATCGTCGACCGAACCTAGATAAAATGGAGATGAGGGCTGGCCGTACGAATACCACTACCACACTAAGCCACTATTAGTATGAAGCAGCAACAAAGTCAATAAATCTAACATTCAAGCCTAAGTGTAAGAAACCTCTATTTACCCAGATTCATCTAAAATAACCAGGTCGTATGAAGGAAAGAGCAAATAAACAGTTTAGGAAAGTAAATCAACAAAGAATAATAAAGTAAAATGATATGCAAATGTTATGTAATGCAAGGCATTTTGCATCACCCGTACACACGTTCGAACATTAAGGAATCATGACCTATGGGGGACTCGCGAGGTCCATATACCACCTGGAATTATTTTTCTTCAGGCTCCTCAGCCATTACTAGGCACACAATACATGTCTCTAGCCTCAGGCTTATAATCAACATATCACTCCATTCAAAATCATTTCCCCTTGGACCACATATGTATTCTCAAATATATAATGCATGAGATACCATATAAAGCATGAATACGTCATGCGCAATAGAAAGAAGCTAAGATATGCAATAAAGAAAAAATCTTTTATCAACAAAGCCATAAAGATCCGATCTTTATTCAATTTCACAATAAAGTCACCATCTTTAGCTTCTTTTCAACTTTTAACGAGTATTTAGGAGTGATGAGTAGGACAATATCGAAAAAACATGCATATACATATTAAGACTAAAAAGTACAAGTTTCATACCCCAATCACAGATTCATAGGATAGTACTATCTATCAGCTAGTGCCCAAAATACGACATTCACTACATAATTTTAATGGCGCAAGCACGCATAACATGTCGGCGATACCCGATACAAGTGTTCATCACCTCACAAGTATCGGGACCCCCTTATTATCCTCATTACACCATATTTCTTAGTTTATTTGATCAACCACAATGCTTTAAATAAGGTACAAGATCTCAACTTGCCTGAAATAGAAGCCTGATAGTCATAATGAAGCCTTTCCATTTCGTAACGCCTCTAAATAGTGCCAATCTATTCAAATATGGAAACTACGTTAACATATGATTCTAAAGACACCCATATTGCTATATGAAAATTGTTTGTTCAAAAAGTCACCCAAAAATAGAATTCTGAGCCACAAGGGGTAAAATGGGAAATTCATACCAAAATTAGTTTACCCATCATCTATAGAGTCTATATACCAAATATCAACCAAATCCAACATAAATTTCATGAATAATTGAAGAATTCTACATTTTCATCTTAGGGTTAAAACCCACCAATTTTTCCAACTTAAATCATGATTTCTAGCATGAATTCTCATAATAATCGATGATACAATCATAAGAGAGTGATTAAAACTCACCCGCTTGAAAATTCCCTCAAAAGGCTCTCCAACCCGAGACTCAAGCTCCAAATATGAGAATGAGAAATAATGGTCCGAACTAGGATTTTTATTCCATAGCCAACGACTTTCGCAAATGCGGACCCTTTTCCGCAGAAGCGAGCCTCACAAATGCAGGCTTTCCTCTGACCCGACCTTTCGCAGATTCGGCTTGTACTTCGCAGAAGCAAACTGCCACCATCCCGACCCACTTCGCAAAAGCGAGCCATTTCTTGCAAAAGTGGAACTCGTAAATGCGAGCTTTCCTTCGCAAATGTGACTACACCAGAAACCAAAAAAATTCCACAACTCTTCAAACATTGATCCAACACCCAATACTCATCCGAGACCTCCCGGACACAACCCAAATATGTAATCCACTCCAAATACATGCAATGAACTTGCTCGCGCACTCAAAATCATCATACGAGGTCATCTTGACCTGAGACTTACCAAGGTCAACTTCATAATCCTTAAAAATAGATTTCCAAGCAAAAGTCCAAAATACGACCGAGTCCCTCGGGAACCAAACCAATGACTCAACTAAGTCATAAACGATATTCCGGACCTAATGAAATCGACGAAACTTTGAAAAAGACTGAAATGCCTTCGATGTTGACTTTAGTCAACCAAAACTTATCCTTTAACTTAAGAACTTTCTAAAATCCACAATCTTACTCGAGTCACACCTAAATCACTCAAGACTCGTTCCAACCATCCACTTAAATAAAAAATCACATTCCGGAGCTAACAGAATCATCAAAATTCGATTTCAAATGCGTCTTCCAAAAAGTTAATTCCTAGTCAAACTTTTCAACTTAAGACTTCAATTTTCAAAACTTATGATTTTCTTTCATTATTTTCGTCTGATTGCTTCGGAAATCTCGCCATTCATATCCCCCCGAGTCAATTACATCAAAACAAAGCTAGGGGAAGGGTCATTTATGAGAAATTAAGCAAAATATCCAAACGACCTAGCGGGTCGTTACAGAAATAAGGGTCAAATTTTTGTATCAGTTAGTTTTATATAGGGAAAATTAAGTTGAGTGTCCATCCAGAAATCTAGTTTGCCATTTTTAGCTCAACTATCCAATTTTTGCCCATATATATTTTTCGGTAATCTATATTATCGAAAGTTTAGCCGACTTCAATTTCCACTAAACAGAACCATTGCCCCTTCTTTCTTATTTTGCTTTCTCTTAGATATACATATCTTCCTCTGTTTTCCCCAATTTCATAAGTATTCTCAAATCCGATTCTCTCCAGCCCGGAAGTCCGACCCGTATGGTTCTCCATCAGACTTGGAAGTGTTGTGGGCAGAATGGCGCATTTCTTATTGAATTTGGAACCATTTATCAAATTTAGATGTGGATTCATCACGTTGCGATATTATATTTCAAAATTGACGTTATAATCCCCTATCATGGACTCGATTTGGGCGAACTCCTGTACAGATGTTGCTCATATCAAATCTTAAATGGTAATTTGGTGCAATGGCTTGTGATATCAGATTTGAAATACGTTTACTTTTTCAGTTTACATCTTCACTTTAGCTCTTGTCATCACAAGACGTAGTTGTATTGAGCTGTAATTTGGGTGTCGATATTAGCGAATATTTTCCGTATATTTTGTAATTATGATAGATATATATTTAAGGTAACGTAGGATTCTAATTGTATTAGGAATCAACCATTTAAGGTAAGTTAGGATTCGTACTGTATTAGGAATCAACCTTTGTACAACTACATATATTGTGAATAATGAAAGGAATCCCTAAGGAAATTATTATATCTTACATGGTATCAAGAGCCTAAAACCTAAACCATACTCTTCTTCTTTCTCTTTTTCTCGGCCGAATCAACCATTCCCTTCCCTCGGCCGGCGGCAACAAGGCAGCCACCATGTCTTCCCCCACAAATTCTAGTTCCTCCACTGGCACTTTTGACAACTCATCTCAACGATCATCGTCTTCTTTTCACCCGGAGTTCGCCGTTACAAACATCAAGAACTTTATCCTTATAATTCTTGATCAAAAAGACTGTCAATATTCCATGTGGACTGAACTGTTCTATATTCATGCATGTGCGTACAACGTGCTCGACCATATCGATGAATTTGTTCCTTGTCCCACCGACATTGCCTAATCGACATGGCGTCGCCTTGACGCCATCATCAAACAGTGGATATACGACACCATCTCAAAAGACTTGTTGTGTACCATCATAAAAACATGTGCTACGGCACGTGACCTTTGGGTGCGGTTGGAAGAAATCTTTCAGGACAATAAAAATACTCGGGCCGTGTATTTGGAGGAGCAATTCAACAATATGCGTCTCGAGAATTTTAACAAGATGTCCGAATATTGCAAACAACTAAAACTCATAGCCGACCAACTATCCAACGTCGGGAATTTTGTTTCTCAAAACCAAGATGGTACTTCAATTGGTTGCGGGTTTACCGAAAGGTGAATACGATACACTTGCAACGATGATCCAACAGGCCGACCCACTACCAAGTTTCACCAAGGCACGGTCACAACTATTGTTGGAAGAAACCCGTCGTGCTAAACAAGAGGAACATAATCAGAAGGCTTTAGCCATTGACGGGATGGCAACACCGGCGGCCAACACCAACACACCACCACCACAAGACCACCAACAGCAGCAGTCCTGCGGTGGAGGGCGTGGCGGTAGAGGCCGCGACAACAATAACAAAGGCAAGGGCCGCGTCAAGGGCCAACGCAACCAGTGGACTGGACAGCAGCCAGGCCTAATTCCTGCACAGTTCCAGTGGGCTAGACAGCAGCCAGTGTGGCCCAACCAGCAGAACTGGGCCTCACCTGCAAGCCCATACCCAACTGTAGGGGCCCAGTTCCAGCAGCCTTGGTCGACTGGCCTCTTGGGCCCTGCCCGGCCACTGTGCGAGCCCACCAGAAGCAAAGAAGCCCACCTGGTTGCGGTCCAAAGAAGAAGAAGCCCAAAGAAGATGGCCCCCACTGATTTGGGCCAGGCCTACAACACTGTGAACCTTCAACAGCTCGACAAAAATTAGTACATGGACACCGGAGCCACATCTCACCTCACCCGATCGTCAGGTAACCTATCTCAACTACATCGTTTAAAGTGTCCTCAATTTATTACTATTGGCAATGGTCATCGCATTTCAATTGAAGGTTACGGTAACACACACACCAAACATCCACACCCGCCTTTCTCCCTAAACCACGTCCTATACACCCCTAACATCATTAAAAACTTAATCTCTGTTAGAAAATTCACTAGCAATAATTCTGTGTCTATCGAATTTGACCCTTTTGGTTTTTCTGTGAAGGAACTCAATATGGGAAAAATTCTTACACGCTGCAATAGTGTGGGAGACCTCTACCCATTTACTCAATCTTCCGCTGTCAGACCACAAGCACCTCTATCCCTTGCGGCGATCTCTCCCTCAACTTGTCACAACAGACTCGGACACCCCGGAGACCCAGTTTTTACTTTTCTTAGGACTTCTAAGCGTATTCAATGTAATAATGGTAAAAATTGCCCAATACTGTTTTTATTGCCCACCAGGCAAGCATACTCGTCTTCCATTTATGTCATCAAACAGTGTTACTTTTTCTCCTTTTGATATTGTTCATGCTGATTTGTGGACATCTCCGATTGTTAGCTCTTTGGGTCACAAATTCTATCTAATATTCTTAGATGATTTTTCACATTTTGTCTGGATTTACCCACTAAAATTCAAATATGAAGTGTTTTCCAAATTCCTTGAGTTTCAAAAATTCATTAAAACACAATTTGAAAAATCTATCAAATCATTTCAATGTGATAATGGATGTGAATTTAATAACTCGGCATTTCACAATTTCTGTTCTAAACAAGGTATGGTCTTCCATTTTTCCTGTCCCTATACTTCCTCCCAAAATGGCAAAGCTGAAAGAATCATCCGCACCATCAATAACATGGTGCGTACCCTTCTCTTTCACGCCAGTCTTCCACCATCATTCTGGGTCTACATTGTCAAAATGGTAGAATACCTCCTCAACATTTTACCAACCAGCACTCTCCAAAACAAGACCCCAACTAAAATCTTATACCGTAGGTTCCTCTCTTATGACTAAATACGCATCTTCGGTTTCCTATGCTAACCAAACCTGGCTTCCACTGCATCTCACAAACTAGCCCCACGCACCACACCATGCGTATTCGTCGGTTTCTCACCTAATCATCGGGGATACTTGTTCTATGACATAACCACTCATAAGATCATCATCTCATGTCACATCACATTCGACGAGGCCAACTATCCATTTTCGAACATTCGAAAATTCCAAACCATGGATTACACATTTCTCAATGAGTCTCTTATGTCTTCTCTACTCCAGTCGATGTGTCTCCGGCAAAATCCAGTACCGATACAACATGTCCCGACAAAGACACACCGCCTGCCTCACCACTCATCGCCTCCACCAATCAAGCTTTGGCCGACAACACCACTGATGTCTTCAACAAAGATCTTTCGACCTCCCAGAAGAATGTCGCCTCACCCAACAATCATAAACCTGCAGCCTACCAGTCCCGCAGCCCTGCTGCCACCCAGTCCAGAACCAGTGGATATGCCACCTCCCAGTTCCGACCTCCCACTGCTGCCATCTCACTGCATGGATACTCGTGCACAACACGGGATCTTCAAACTCAAGGTTCACTTCAATCTCTCCACACAAACCTTATCACCCATTCTAAAGAATCCAAAACTAGCTAAACTGGACTCTAATTGGAATGCGGCCATGTACGAGGAGTTTAACGCTTTAACCAAACAGAACACTTGGGATTTCGTACCTAGACCAGATGGAGTGAATGTTATCCTATGTATGTGGCTATTTCGTCACAAGTTCAGAGACAGTGGTGACTTAGAGAGGTATAAGGCAAGACTAGTTGCCAATGGCACTAATCAGTAGGAGGGTATTGATTGTGGTGAGACATTCAGTTCGGTTGTTAAACCGGCCACTATTCAGAATATTCTCAGTATTGCTATGGGCCTGCATTGGCCGATTCATCAGCTAGATGTCAAGAATGCATTTCTTCATGGGGATTTGAAAGAAACTATGTACATGCATCAGCCCCCTAGCTTTGTTCATCCGGCAGTTCCACAGTTTGTATGTCGTCTCAAGAAATCATTGTATGGATTGAAACAGGCACCCCGCGCTTGGTATGATCGTTTTACCAGGTATCTTCTGCAGATTGGTTTTATATGTAGCAGGTGTGATAACTCTCTCTTCACTTTTCACCGAGGTAGCAGCAATGCATATTTGTTATTATATGTCGATGACATTGTTCTTACTGCCTCATCTGATGGTTTGAAGAATGAAATCATTGCTCTACTCAAAACTGAATTTGCTATGACTGACTTGGGCAAGCTAAGTTATTTTTGGGTATATCGGTAACCAGATCTGCAGCCACTATGTTCCTGTGTCAGCGTAAGTATGCAGAAGAGATAGTGTACAGGGCCAAGATGGCAAATTGTAAAATTATGCCAACTCCGGTGGACTCAAAATCCAAGCTTAGTGCCAATGACGGTGCGCCAGTTTCTGATCCCACTCTATAACGGAGTCTTGCAGGTGCTCTTCAGTATCTTACATTCACTAGGCCTGATATTGCATATGTCGTTCAGCAGGTGTGTCTATTTATGCATGACCCCCGAGAGTCCCACTTTGCCACCCTCAAACGTATTATCAGATACGTTAAGGGCACACTAGACTTTGGATTACATCTATACCCCTCTGCCCCAACCAAGTTGCTAGCCTACACGGATGCAGATTGGGCAGGATGCCCCGACACACGTCGATCCATCTCAGGATACTGTGTATTTCTTGGGGATAATCTTATCTCATGGTCAGCCAAGCGGCAGGCCACACTATCCCATTCGAGTGCTGAAGTAGAATATCGCGGAGTTGCTAATGTCGTTGCTGAGATCTGTTGGCTTCGAAATCTACTTTTGGAGCTCCAGTGTCCATTATGCAAGGCGTCTATAGTCTATTGTGACAACATATCTACCATCTATATGTCTCATAATTAGGTCCAACATCAGCGGACTAAGCATATTGAGATGGATATCCACTTTGTGCGAGAGAAGGTTGCCCGTGGTCAGGTCAAAATTTTACACGTGCTTTCCTCTTATCAGTATGCAGACATTTTCACAAAGGGACTACCGCGACAGCTCTTCACCGACTTCCAATCCAGTCTTAGCGTTCGGCCTCCTCCCGCTCCGTCTGAGGGGGAGTATTAGCGAATATTCTCCGTATATTTTGTAATTATGATAGATGTATATTTAAGATAACTTAGGATTCTAATTGTATTAGGAATCAACCATTAAGGTAAGTTAGGATTCGTACTGTATTAGGAATCAACATTTGTACAACTATATATATTGTGAATAATGAAAGGAATCCCTAAGGGGAATTATTCTATCTTACAGTCGATATTCTTAGCTGATAATCGGTTCATGGAAGAGCAATATTTATACATTGTTATATAAAGATAAAGTGTATACATTATTTATACATTATATATAGTATAAGAATGTATATATAATATATATGTTATGTATAATAGTGTATACAACAACAACATATCCAGTGAAATTTTACCACGTGGTGTCTGGGGAGCGTAGTGTGTACGTAGACCTTACATCTATATTGGTAGGTAGAACGGTTGTTTCCGAAAGACCATCGGCTCAAGACAAAGCATAAGCACAAGCAAAGCAAAAGAAACGGTCAGATCCGGATAAGAAATTTTAAGCAGTATGGAAATGATGATAACAAAAGAAGTTTATGTGAAGTTATAATAGTGTATAAGGATGTTTATGTGAAGTTATAAAAGAAGTTGAACAACTTCTAGTTATACATAACAGATACATTATTAATACGCTGCAATTTGAGTTGATTTCGTATGTTTATACATGATTATACAAAGCATTTACATTATATATAAATATATAAAGTATATATAATATTTATATATAGCTATACAGAACAAATATATTATTTATACGCTGATGATACAGTGGCTACATTGGTTGCAAACTAGATGTGTGAGTTGTATATATACATTATCTATACACTAATGATACAGTGAACTACATCAGTTATAAACTAGATGTCAGTCATATATATTTTCCCTTCTATATATGATGTTTTTATTAACCATAAATTTATAGGTCCTGAATTCTCCTCCCTGAACCGGGGGTTGTTTCGTACTTGTCCTCGCCTTATAGTACGCAAATAATCACTTAGTAAATTTATTATCTACGTAACTTGTTATACATTACTTCAAATTGTGAATGGGATTACGTGTTTAAAGTATGTATTTTCAGTGCAGTCTGACTCCAAAAGATTAAAGGTCTTTCTTTGTAGTAATAAAAACAATTTCACGGGGGATACTTTTTTGAGTGGAAAGGAACTTTAACTCACTACTTGATTTACTTCTTGCCAAAATTTAAAAAGGAAGAAAAACGGTTTACCACAATTAGATCAGCAGAAAAGCTGCAAAAATTATTATAACTATTGCCTCCACACGAATTTGATATCATAATTAAGAAGTTAAATGAATTTTCGAGAAATATTATTAGAATGAAGAGAGTAGAAAGGCCAATTTACAATGACAAGTCTTCCTTGGTTGAGGAACAGTGGATAATAAAAGCCAATACAAAAAAAAATGATGACAGAAAAGGGAAAGACCAACTGTAGCTAGGAAATAAGTTAAGTCAGCATTTCTTATTTCAGAAATCAAGTGTGTGAAATCTCCTCAAAATAATACACACTGAATCCTAGTTAAGATGAGCCATGCAAAAAGTATTAATTCCATCTTCTAAGTTGTTTTAAGAATTTAATTTGTTATATTCTTTTAAGGATTTAACGTGCATGCACTCTAATAGTGTAAATAACTTTGCACTACCAATATGTTTAACTTATTATAGCAACTTGTCCGCTTTATTCTTCAGATAACTCGTTTCACTTATTATAAACAAATTGAAATTTCGTATGTAAGAGAGAAATTCAGAGACTACAAAAGAATGTTAAAGGCAAGCTCTGTGGGTCCCTACCAGTATCAATATGCCAAAACATGGGAAGCGAACGGAATTGAATACCCTAGTAGTCCATGTTGTACATGATAAGTATTACCATTGATCTACGCTGATCAAGAGCCCATCTAGTACGTGAACACTCCACCTGGACAGTACATCGCAAGACGAAAACTCAAAAAGGAATTGATAAGCCTACACAAGATGGAGTTCATTCGGTACAACACGCAATTAAGTAACCTAAAATTGTAAAGAGTATGTATAAGTTAAAACCCAATTTTAGTGTAAAAGGAGCTCATCAAGAAATAAGTAAAACATTTCTCTCATTGAAGATAGTATGTGCCTTTTCAAATTTAAGAAAAAATGTTTTAATTGAAATCTTTTAAATCGATGTCAAAAAGGTCAAAATTTTCAATACTTTTTATATATCTTTAGATGTGTAGAATATAATCTCTGAAAAGTTAATCTGTTGGAAATTTGTCTTTGGCGGGGAGGTGCGTCCACCCATATTTAATGAATTAAACACTAGTGTTCCGCATGTTGGAGGCTTTGTCTATTCTCACATGCATAATCTACTAAGTGAGTAGATGACCGTAGGGCCAAGAATCGTCAAATTTCATTGAGAAATGAAAGAGATATTGGTCCACAAAGTAAGGTGTTTGAGGCATGAAAATATGGTATAGGACAAATCTACCACATCGGTGGGAAAAGGAAGAATTGCTCTCTTTATAAGTCTCTAAAGTGGTAAAGGGTTTGGGACCCCAAGGGGTATCCCATGTGTTTAAAGGAGGGAGGACCTAGATGTGTTTGGGTTCAAGGATAAGCCCACACGCGCACCGTCGCCGCCTGTCCGGTCTCGGGCTGTGGGCTGTGGGGACTTTCTGATATTATCTTTTTGGATCCTAAATTGCTTAATATTTACAGTTTGGTCCCTAGAGTTTCTGAAAAGTTGATTTTGGGAATGACGGAAGGCAGAAACTTTCTGCCTACCGTTGGACTATTTTTTTGGAGCATTAACCAGCCATTACTTGGCTGATTAACTCCTCCATAAACAGCCTCCTTCAATGACCATAATCAGCCCTCCTTCATGGCATTAAACCTGTCATTAACAGCCCTCTCTAATGGCCATTAACAGCCATGTTTTGGGCAGTTGGACAGCCCTCCTCCATGCTATATATTGAGCTATTTTGGCTCAATTGTGCAGTACACATACAGACAGAAAACACCACAAAACAGTGACGAAAAACACTGCAAAAACAGTGAGCAAAGACCCTCATACACACAAGATATACACAACAGAGACACATTATATACACAGAGACAAAACAGAAGAGAAAACAGACAGAAACTCTTCCTTCCTTTTCCATATCTTCAGCAAGTCGATTCATATTTATTTTCTTCGTCAGACTCAACCTATTGGCTTCGTAGCGTTGAGATTAAAGTGTTGTTTTATCTTGGGAGACTATTGTCGGCTAACGTAAAAGCATATATATGGGGCAATCTTGTCTTAAGGACAGAGTGAAATCACTCGACTCAACACACAACGTTGTAACCATCCAGATTTAGTTATTTCTTGATTTCAGGTTATCAAGATTCAAGACACAACAAGTTTGCAGCAGTTATCAACATTGGCCTATTTGTTCAACAAGATTCAATTTCTGAATATTGAATGTTTGTTCATCCTTTCGAACACTTGTAATAGTTATTTACTTCCCGTACTGCTTTATACAATAGTATAAGTAGCCAACATAATCAACCCACGTCTAATATTCTTTTCTGAGTTGATCAGAATTAATAACTAATTAACGAAATAATAGAAGATTAAGACGTGGAAGAAGTAACTAAATATGAAACCAAAAAGAAGAAAAGAAATTCTTCAGAAGTACTTTGCATGCATTATATAACTCTAACAAAGAGACGTTAATACTTGATAGTACGGAAGCAAAGTCAACTGAATAAATTAAATGAACTTAAACCTGTAATACTACAACCCATATTCTTTGTTATTTAACATAAATGAATTGCTTCTTATATCTTTTTTCTTTAATAATCGTGGTGTTCAACCAGCTTGCACACACCTCGATTAAATTCATGGGTTGCCTACTACCACCATCAACATTGATATCGAATAACTCCGACCACCAACACAGATATTGAATAACTCAATCCACCAAGACTTAAACAAATAAAAAGAAATCACCTAATATTTTTGTTTTCGCCGAAGTCTAAATCTGAGACCTCAAAAATTCTTATTACAACCCCGATGATTATACAAACATGTGACCTAGGATTTACATTCAATGGCGATCACAACAACAACTTTTTATTGTATCAATGTAGTTAATCAATATTGCAGGTTACTATTCAATCTTTCAGGTTTACGATATCAGGCTTGTTATGAAGAGTGAAATACTTGTTGTAGAAAGTCAACGTAACATTATGGTGTAAAGATATATACATTGTTCGTATACATAACTTAAACTCTCAAATAAAATAAAGAAAATTGAAAACACGGATTTGTACTTTTTGAATTTGTAGTAGTGCATGTCAAGTCTCAACAAACCTCTTTTCTAATTTTATGTGGTACTAAACGAAAATGACAGAAAATAAACCTCAATTACTCATTTCGTGAACTGACGCTTATGAAATAAAAATAATAAGTTATCAGAATAAAGAAAATTTGTCAAAGTTATTTTTAAATATCATAAAATACACTCGAATTTGGTGAAACAATTCGATGTCAAAGAAAATGTTGGTGTTAATTTCTAGAACACCATTTCTAGTTGGCAACAAATAATTTGAAGCCAGCAACAATCAACATACAGACTCTTATAAACCATGCATCCATCATAGTAATGAGATTATTTGTGTTTTCAAGTAACATTATGTGATCAGTGGTTGAGTCAGGGATCCTAAAAGGGAGATTCAAAAAAGTAAAAAAATGTTACACTTAAGATTCGAATTTGTTGAGCATGACACACGACACATTTGGCAATAGTTGGTACAAAAGTTGGATAATGACATAGTAACGTGTTGAACTAAGTGATGATAGAAGTGAGAAGAGAACAGCTGCAGCTCTACGAGAAAACAGTTAAACAAATGTCCAGAAGTTAGTTAAAAGTTAGTTAGGAAGTTTACAAAATCAGTTATAGCAGTTAGAATACAAAGGTGTGTATATCGACTGATTTGTAAGGATATGCTAGCTATTCAAGATTTAGTATATATACATCTACTATCAATATAAAATGTATCACATTACATACAATAATACATTGAATGAAGATCAAAAATCTTCTCTCTAAACTGCTAGTTTTCTCTTCCTCTAGTTCTTCATCTGTTTGAATTCATTCTCCATCTTCTTTCAATAATGTTGATCACAAACTTCTTCATGGTATCAGAGCATGATCTAAGGCTCATGTGATTGATCTTTTCATTAAGCAAATACATAGATCAATCGATTCTTCCTTCTTCTTGTTGCTGGTAATTTTTTGGTTTCTGCAAGTATTGAAAGTCTGCAGATTCTATTGATCTGATTCTTGTACAATTCAAGAAGATCAAATTCGTATACAGTTGTGAAAGCTCTGTAGTCTTGTCAAATGTCAAGCATTAACAATGGAACATTATCTAAATGTAAATGGTGTCTCAGCTGAAAATTCACAAAATGGCAATCAACCTACAGTAGCCACAAGATCTGTTACTGGCCAAGTTATAGATCATAACCATCCACTCTATCTTCAAGCTTCATATGTAAGTGGTGTTTCTCTCATTTCTATTCAACATAATAGTTCTGAAAATTATGTTGTGTGGAGTAAGTCTATGAGAATTACACTATTAGGAAGAAACAATCTAGGCTTTGTAAATGGTAGTTCCAAGAAAGATAGATTTGGAGAAGAGTTGTGGGAACAATGGGATAGGGTGAATGCCATTGTTCAATCTTGGTTAATAAATACAGTTTGTAGTAATCTTCTTGGTGGTGTGCTATATGCTAATTCTGCTCATGAAGTCTGGAAGGATTTAAAAGAACGGTTTTATAAGCTAGATGGATCAAGAATCTACAATCTACATAAGGAGATAGCTATATTTTCTCAAGGAAACTCTAGTGTAGCAGAATATTTTACCAAACTCAAAACCTTGTGGGTTGAATTTCAAGCTCTTGTTCCACCTCCTAGTTGTGCTTGTCCAAAGTTCAAGGACTTGTAGAGACAACATCTATATCAGTTCCTAGTGGGACTAAATGAGAATTATATGCAAGCAAGAAGCCAAATCTTGTTGATGTCTCCTCTGCCTTCTGTAAATAAGGCCTATTGTATGTTCATTAGTGATGAAAATCAAAAGATTGTGTCCTCAAAATCTAAGGGCTTGTTAGGTGTTACACCTAGTTTTGGAAATAGTCATGTTGGTTCTAGTTCTAGTCATGATCCGAGTGCACTATATGTTAGAAATTAGCTTTTGGTGGGAGTTGCGACCGACCAACTTTAACAGCTTAAACACTAGTGTTACGTATGTTGGAGAATCCAGTTCTTCACACATGCATGATCTACTAAGTACGTAGATAACCGTAGGGCCAAGAATCGTCAAATTTCATTGAGAAATGAAAGAGATATTGGTTCACGAAGTAAGGTGTTTGATGCATGGAAAAGTGTGGTGTGTGATCAATTCTCCCTCATCGGTAGAGGAAGAAAGAATTGTTGTGTATATAAGATTCGAAATTGGTTTGGGGTTTGGGACCCCAAGGGGTATCTCATGTGTTTAAAGGAAGGAGGACCTAGATGTGCTTCGGTTCGAGGAAAGACAACACGCGCGCCGCCACCGCCCTCCCGTCCGGTCCGGTTCCGGGTTCACGGGTTCACGGGTTCACGGGTTGTGGGCATTCTGATATTATCTTTTTGGGCCAGAGAACTTTGCCAGAAGTACAGTTTGATCCCTGAAGTTTCAAGATGTACAGTTTGGTCCCTAAAGTTTCCAGAAAGTCATAATTTGGACGGTCAAAGCAGAAACGCCACAGCACTCAATTCAGCCATTTATTTTGGCTGAATTACTCCTCCTATAATGGCCAATCCGTTGGTGTTCTTCACCATTTATTTTGGTGACATTACTACCTCCATAATGGTCATTACTTGGCCAGTAATGGCACTTATGGAGGCAGTTTTGCTGCTCCTCCCTCACCTATATAAACACCTCTTACACCATTGTTGAGGCACACTTACAATACACGAAAATACACAAGCAAAATAGTTTCTTCCTACATCTTCCAAGCATCATTTCGTTACTCAATATTCTTCACGGTAGCATTTGAGTTTCCTTTGCTCAAGTGTTCCATTGCTGTTTTATCTTGGGAGACAAATTGTCCAGGACGTATAAAGGATACATACGGGGCAATATTGTCGTAAGGACAGAGTGCCACACTCGACTCAACAAAACCAGTTTTTCAGTTTTTCTTGTTCATCTTTGTAATTTTCAGTTTTCTAGTTGAATTGTAATTTCAATTCTTACATAAGCAGTTACTTGTAATTTCCGTTCCTGCAATCCTTTGTAATACCAACAACTTAAGATAATATCTGCTTACGATAACTGCAATAACATGGCTGGAAATATGACCGATGTTGCTGCTGCTGCTGCCTCTCGAGGCAACGTTGCTGCCTTCCCCGCCACTGCCGCTACTGGCCAAGGCAGTAACTCTGCCGCCTTCACTGTTGTTGCTACTGTTCAAGGCAGTAACACTGCTGCCTTCCCGACTGTTGGAGCTCCACCCTCTTCTTCACACCACCATGATCGCCCTGAAAAGTTCATGGGATCAGAATTTAAGAGATGGCAGCAAAAGATGCTGTTCTACTTAACAGTTATGGACATGGTCCGGTTCCTTACGGAAGATCCTCCACAAGCTGGAGATAAAATGGACTCTTCGCCTGCTGAAACGGGTGAAGGGGGCCTTGGTATCCATGTCGTTAACGGCATGAATATGGTTCGTGATGCGTGGAATCATAGCGATTTCATGTGCAAGAACTATATACTGAGCTGCTTGGCAGACCCTCTCTACACGGTCTATTGTACCGTTGGCACTGCCAAAGAGCTGTGGGAAAAACTGCAAAAGAAGTACAACGCACAAGATGCGGGTACTAAGAAGTTCATCGTTGGGAAATTTCTAAAATTCCAAATAGTGGACAGCAAGACAGTGATGTCCCAAGTCCAGGAATTCCAAATGATTTTACATCACCTGGATTTGGAAGGACTGAAGCCAAACGAGCAGTTTTTGGTTGCATCGCTGATTGAAAAGTTAACTCCTTCATGGAATGAGTTTATGAGTTACTTGAAACTCAAGACAAAGGAGATGACCTTTGAAGAGCTTGTTATCAAACTGCAAATCCAGGAAGATAATAAGAAGACCTTGCCAAAGGGTAGACAACATGCTGAGGCAAAGGCGAATCTGGCTGAGACCAAAGGGAACTCAAGCAAGAAGCGGAAGTTCTAGAAAGACGGCAAAGCCCCTGCAGCAGAGATGTTCAGAGGTAATTGTCATCACTGTGGGAAACCTGGTCATAGGATTAAGAAATGCCGCAAGCTCAAGACTGAGCAACAACAGAAAGCCAAGTCAAAAGGCAAGGCTCAAGCCAACGTCGTCAAGGACACGCTCCTGGATGACATGATTGAGGATCTCTCGGCCGTGGTGCTAGAAGCCAACTTGGTTGAGAATCCGATGCAGTGGTGGGTGGACACAGGTGCAACAAGACACATCTGTTCCAACAAAGATGCTTTCTCCACGTACACTCCGGTCACCGACAAGAAGCTGTTCATGGGCAACAACGCTTCCTCGGACGTGCTAGGGGTTGGAAAGGTGGTCCTGAAGATGACTTCCGACAAGGAACTCACTCTGAATGAAGTGATGCACGTCCCAGAAATTAGAAGAAATTTAGTTTCTGGACCTTTATTGGTTAATGCTAGTTTTAGGCTAGTGTTTTAATCCAATAAGTTTGTACTCACTAAAAATGGCACATTTGTAGGGAGAGGCTTCGTCTGTGAAGGCCTCTTCAAAGTGAATGCCGTGTCTGTATTGCGTCAAGGAAATAAAGTTGAACATTCTTCTTATTTGCTTGAGTCTTCTAATTTATGGCATCATAGATTAGGACACGTTAACTACAAGTCTATTCAAAGGCTAGTAAAGATGGAGTTGTTGCCATCTATCGACGTAAACCCTCAACATAAGTGTGAGGTGTGCGTAGAGGCAAAACTCACCAAGCTTCTTTTTCGATCCGTCGAAAGGAATACCGCTCCTCTAGAACTTATTCACACAGATATATGTGATTTGAAGTTTGCACAAACTAGAGGGGGGAACAAGTACTTTGTGACTTTCATTGACGATAGCACAATATATTGTTACCTTTACTTGTTAAGAAGTAAGGATGAAGCCTTTGAAGCGTTCCGACGTTACAAAGCAGAAGTTGAGAACCAACTTAGCCTACGGATTAAATCCATTCGTAGCGATAGAGGGGGAGAATATGTAGCGCCTTTTGAGGAATAATGTGCCCAAGAAGGCATTATTTATCAAACAACGGCTCCATACTCACCTCAATCAAATGGTGTGGCAGAACGTAAGAACCGCACATTAAAGGAAATGATGAATGCCTTGCTTATCAATTCTGGACTTTCCCAAAATATGTGGGGAGAAGCCGTCCTTACCGCTAATACAATTCTTAACAGCGTCTCACATAAGGGTAACGACAAAACTCCATATGAATCATGGAAAGGAAAGAAACCCACCTATAAATATTTTAAGGTGTGGGGTTGTTTGGCAAAGGTTGAAGTACCCAAGCCAAAGCAGGTCAAGATTGGGCCTAAGACTGTAGATTGCATATTCATCGGATATGCAAATAACAGTAGTGCTTATCGCTTCTTAGTGCATAAGTCATATATTCCAGATATCCACCAGAGTACAATTATGGAATCAATGAATGCTTTATTCTTTGAAGATACCTTTCCTAGAAAGGAAAAAGACATAACCTCTCGCAAACGAAGTTATGCACAAAGCTCTCAAGAACCGAGAGTCCTTGACTGCCTGAATCTAGATGGTTCAGATCTAGCGAATCTCGAGGTGGCTGAACATCCGGAATCTAGTGTTCCAGATTCTCAGAACTTGGAGACTCTAGAGATGGATCTAAGGCGAAGTAAAAGGGCCAGGAAGGATAAATCCTTCGGTCCTGACTTTGTAGCTTATATGGTTAATGATGAACCAAGGACAATTGCTAAGGCGTTGTCAACTCCAGAAGCACCGCTCTGGAAAGAAGCTATTGAGAGTGAAATAAGCTCCATTCTGCATAACCATACTTGGAAGTTGGTTGATCTTCCTCCGGAAAATAAACCGTTGGGTTGTAAATGGATACTCAAATGGAAATACAAGGCAGATGGGCCTATAGACAAGTACAAGGTCAGGTTGGTAGTCAAGGGCTATCGACAGACAGAAGGCTTTGACTACTTTGATACATACTCTCCGGTATCCCGGATGACATCCATACGGGTATTCATTGCGATCGCAGCTTTGCGTGACCTTGAGATACACCAGATGGATGTTAAGACAGCCTTCCTAAACGGTGATTTGGAAGAAGAAATTTCTATGGACCAACCCGAGGGGTACGTGGTTCAAGGGCAAGAGAAGAAAGTCTGTAGGCTTATCAAATCTCTGTACGGGCTGAAACAAGCCCCGAAGCAATGGCATAAAAAATTTGATAGTACTCTACTATCGAAGGGGTTCGCCATTAATGAGTGTGATAAATGTGTTTACACGAAAGGTAACTCTGACTCATTTGTTATGATATGCCTGTATGTAGACGACATGTTGATCACAGAAAGCAGTCCTAGGGTAATCCTATAGACTAAGAAAATGTTGAAACAATGTTTCGACGTGAAAGATATGGGTATCGCAGATGTCATCCTAGGGATTAAAATCTCTAAGACGTCTGACGGACTGGTCTTATCTCAGTCTCACTACATCGAGAATGTTTTGAGAAAGTTCAAGATGTTAGACAGTTCACCGATAGCGTCACCAATGGATACAAATCAAAAGCTTGATAAAAATCTTGGTGCACCTGTATACCAGGAGCGATATGCACAGGTGATCGGTAGTTTGATGTATATAACAAACTGCACCCGACCTGATATTGCTTATGCAGTCAATAAGTTAGCTAGGTTCACCCGTAATCCGAGTGATAATCACTGGAAGGCGTTGAATCGGGTATTACAATACCTGAAATACACGTTAAATTTTGGGTTACACTATTCGAGATATCCAGCTGTACTAGAGGGGTACAGTGATGCAAACTGGATATCTGATATAGAGAACACCAAGTCCACCAGTGGGTATATATTTACAATTGGTGGTGGGGTTGTGTCTTGGAAATCCTCTAAGCAAACTTGCATCGCCCGATCCACGATGGAATCGGATTTATCGCTTTAGACAAAGCAGGAGAAGAAGCTGAGTGGCTTCATGACTTCTTAGAGGATGTTCCGTGTTGGAACAAACCCGTACCTTCGGTAATGATCCACTGCGACAGTCAGTCGGCTCTAGAAAGGGCACGGAATGCTATGTACAACGGCAAGTCTCGTCATATTCGATGGAGGCATAAGACCGTTAGGCAACTGATCACCACGGGTATAATATACATTGATTACATTAAGTCAAAGGATAATATAGCAGACCCATTGACAAAGGGCTTACCCAAAGATCAGATGGCTTGCCTGTCTAAGGAAATGGGCTTAAAACCCAAAATATAAGGACTAATACAGCGGTAACCCAACCTTACTAACTGGAGATCCCAGTAATTTGGTTCAATGGGAAAACTAAGTTGTAAAGGTTCAGTTGATCGCTTCGGTGGAAGCATGAGCACTTCGGATAGTGATTTCTGAACAGAAACACTAAATCCAAAGTCGTTCCCGCGATAGACGTTAAGTGCTATCTGCAGTATGGGTAATGGTTAAGTTTTCAAAACCTGTAATGATCCTCAGCAGTTGAGGTTAGGTTTTTTGGAAAACTTTTAATGGTTCCTAACACTTGTGAAGTGGGGTATAGCAGGATACCTTGTAGGAGACCACCTATTTAAGTGCGAGGACGGGCCGCCTCAAATGAACGCACTTAAGAATCCAAGACGTTGTCCATGGCCAAAATGGACCAAATATTACAAAGAAGAGAGTAAGGGAATTTGTTGTGTTGGTACCATTGACTTGGCTTACACTAAACACTGACGGTTCAAGACATCATGTTCACCGCGCAGTAAGTAAGTCCGATGGTATTCAACTATGGAAGGTTCAAAGTTGAAGCTACCTCTCCTTATGCAACATCGGTCCGTTGAAATACTGCTGGAAATGAAAAGACACCATGTGAGTGCGCCAAAATCTCTTTCAAGAGGGGATTGTTGGAAATTAGCCTTTGGCGGGAGTTGCGATCGACCAACTTTAACGGCTTAAACACTAGTGTTACGTATGTTGGAGAATTCGATTCTTCACACATGTGTTTAAAGGAAAGAGGACCTAGATGTGCTTCGGTTCGAGGAAAGACCACACGCGCGCCGCCACCGCCCGTCCGGTCCGATTCCGGGTTCACGGGGTCACGGGTTCACGGGTTGTGGGCCTTCTGATATTATCTTTTTGGGACAGAGAACTTTTCCAGAAGTACAGTTTGATCTCTGAAGTTTCAAGATGTACAGTTTGGTCCTTAAAGTTTCCAGAAAGTCAGAATTTGGACGGTCAAAGCAGAAACGCCACAGCACTCAATTCAGCCTTTTATTTTGGCTGAATTACTCCTCCTATAATGACCAATCCGTTGGTGTTCTTCACCATTTATTTTAGTGACATTACTACCTCCATAATGGCCATTACTTGGCCAGTAATGGCACTTATGGAGGCAGTTTTGCTACTCCTCCCTCACCTATATAAATACCCCTTACACCATTGTTGAGGCACACTTACAATACATGAAAATACACAAGCAAAACAGTTTCTTCCTACATCTTCCAAGCATCATTTCGTTACTCAATATTCTTCACGGTAGCATTTGAGTTTCCTTTGCTCAAGTGTTCCATTGTTGTTTTATCTTGGGAGACAAATTATCCAGGACGTATAAAGGATACATACGGGGCAATATTGTCTTAAGGACTGAGTGCCACACTCGACTCAGCAAAACCAATTTTTCAGTTTTTCTTGTTCATCTTTGTAATTTTCAGTTTTCTAGTTGAATTGTAATTTCAATTCTTACATAAGCAGTTACTTGTAATTTCCGTTCCTGCAATCCTTTGTAATACCAACACTATACTCTAAAGTAACCCTCAGAAATTCAAAAATAATTATAATATATATTGTGAGGTTTGTAAGCTAAGAGGTCATACAAAAGATTATTGTTACAAGGTGGTGGGATATCCACCTGGTTTCAATTCTAAAAGGAAGGAACATGCAGCTTACAATGTATACACTGAGGGGACACAAGGGTATGAAAGGCTAAGGTATAAAGAACTGAGACTATGAGTAACAAGTCTGTTAGGGTGAGTTCTGGATTAGGTGCAGAAGTGAACATAAGGCAAGCAAGAGTTGAAGGTGCACCTGTATTCTCACAATGGCAGTATGAACACGTTGTACAATTGTTGAATGCAAATCTAAGTCAAGCTCATGTTCAAGGATAGCACCAAACTCAATCAACAGCTTCTGCAAGTGCAACAGGTAAAACAACAGGTGTTAGTAAGCATAAAGTTTTATTAGTATCAAATATTTTGAAACAGTGAATTATAGATACTGGTGCTACAAGCCATATAGTCTCAGAAATAGAGCTTTTAGACAAAGCAACAATAGTAAAATCCAATAATCCATAGAAAGTTTCTCTTTCTAATGGTGATGTGTCTCGTGTTACACATACTGGTTCTAGTGTCATATCTTAAATAAGTACTCTAAAAGATGTATTTGGGTTGCTTTAGTTTAAGTATAATCTAATGTCAGTTTCAAAATTGACTAAGGAATTGTGTTGTTCTACCACCTTCTATTCTGATTTATGTTTGTGATCTTTACAATGGAAGGGTAAAGAAGATTGGTAGATTACAGGATGGTCTATACATCTTGCTGAATAAAAAAAATGATGAAATCACTGAGATTAATTGAAATTAAGTCTGACAGCTAAAGAAGTTACTACTGTTACTGAAGAAGAAATAAGCTTGTGGCGCATGAGATTTGGACACACTTCTAGTAGAGTCTTAAGCAAACTAATTATTGCTTCATATGATAGTATAATGAATATTATAAGGAAATGTAATGTATGTCCTTGTGCAAAGAAGTGTCCACATGTACGGACAGTAGGAGAAGACTCGGATCACTTTCCAGTGATGATGGAGTTGCACCAGAGATCAGCTCTAAGCCCATTCTTATTTGACTTGGTGATGGATGGACTGACGCGACAAATTCAAGGTGAGGTGTCATGGTGTATGTTATTCGCAGATGACATAATCCTGATTGATGAGACTCACAACGAAGTGAACGCTTGATGAGACTCGCAACGAAGTGAACGCTAACCTGGAGGTTTGGAGATAGACTCTGGAGTCTAAAGGGTTCAGGCTGAGTAGGACCAAGACATAATACTTGGAGTGCAAGTTCAGTGATGGAACGACCATGAGACAGGCGTGGAGGTGAGGCTTGGTACTCAGGTCATTCCAAAGAAAGGAAGTTTCAAGTATCTCAGGTCTATTATCCAAGGGAATAAAGAGATTGATGAAGATGTCACACATCGTATTGGTACAAGGTGGATGAAATGAAGGCTCACATCAGGAGTCTTATGCCATAAAAATGTGTCACCAAAACATAAAGGCAAGTTCTATAGGGTGGTAGTTAGACTGACTATGTTATATGGGAAAGAGTGTTGGCCAGTCAAGACTTCACACATCGAAAAAATGGAAGTTGCGAAGAAAAGGATGCTGAGAATGGATGTGTGGGCATACAAGGATGGATGGGATTAGAATTAATGATATCCGGCACAGAGTGAGAGTGATCTCGGTGGAGGATAAGATGCGGGAAGCGAGGTTGAGATGGTCTGGGCATGTGCAGAGGAGATGCACAAATGCCCCAGTGCGGAGGTGTGAGAGGTTGGATATGGACGGGTTCAGGAGGGGTAGAGGTAGGCCGAAGAAGTATTTGGGAGAGGTGATTAGACGAGATATGGAGCAGGTGCAACTTACTGAGGACATGACCTTAAATAGGGGGTTGTGGAGGACACGGATTAGGGTAGAATGGTAGTAGATAGTTGAGCATAGTCCTGCTTACGCTTACATACCAGTAGTTGTAGTGTCACTATTGTAGCCCTGCTTAGCCTAGCATACTAGTAGACACAGTATTGTTTTATAGTTTCCCGTCATTTGATGTATGCTAATGTATGTTCTTTTGTGTACTTTGTTTATCTTATTTACCTGCGGTAGTTACAACTTCTTTTTTCAAGAATGTTTTATCATGGCATGTTTGCTTTTGTTACTCTCATTTTCATACTGCTTTAAATTTCTTATTCGGGTCTGACCGTTTCTCTTGATTTTGCTTGTGCTTATTCTTTTTCTTGAGCCGGGGGTCTTTCGGAAACAACCTCTCTACTTACCAAGGTAGAGGTAAGGTATATGTACACTCTACCCTCCCCAGACCCCACGTTGTGAGATTTCACTGGGTATGTTATTGTTGTTGTTGTTGTATTATTAAAATATAGTTTGAGTAATTGATTATACATGAAAAAATAAAATATAATTTTTTTTGAATAATTATTGTGCATGGAAAAGTGACTTACGTGTTGAAGTCAAGATGACTAGATATCACCTCAATCTGCGAAGCTGAACAATTACAGTTTAATTTGATACATGTAATTTTATTTCTTAATTACTTTAATTTTATGAGGTGCAAATAGGTAATGAAATATATCTCATCTAATATTTGCTTATAGATAATAATTCTCTTACATGTTCTTTTCATCCCAAAAAAATGTAAAAAATTTATTCCGCAAGAGTAGAACTCACGTGTCGACTTTTATTCACACTGGTTGCATTATTATTCATCCCTTCTATATATGATCCTTACACATTTCCATTAAACTTAAAAATGTTGGGTTAAATATAGCAAGCCTTCACCGTTTTTTTAAAAAAAGATAAAACTATATTTTTAACATGAGAAATATCACAACTATGATAATATGAAATGACAAATCTAAAATCTTACTGGTTATATAACTACGTTAACAAAAGTTATACCTATTCTAATATATATAAAATATATAAATAAGGATTGATAAATCTAAAGTTTCCGATTATATATAGTTATATTAACAAAAGTTTATATATATTCTTAATCTATATATATATATATATATATATCACACTTACTGATAAGACCACATATTTTTATAACTATGTTTTATGAAGAAAAATTTATGTTGTCAAGTAACTATTACTATTATTTTAAATAGTGCGAGGTTCAAACGAATTTTTAACCAACTATATTACACTAATATAATAATCTAGATTACTAGTTAATTATTTTTAAAAGAAATTAATATTTACTTTACAAAATAAATTAATTGAAATATAAAAATTAATTAACAATCAAACAATGATTCTTCTGTCCAAATAGATTAATGACTGTTTGAAGTAAGTCTCTTTGATTGAACAAACTTCAATGCTAATTTTTCTGCCTAACTATAGCGTGGTTACATATGTTCAAAGTCCATCTGCAAATATTGTTAGACATTTACTTGACTTTCCTACACAATAATATTATGTTGGATAAACATTGAAGATGGTACCAGATAGAAGAACATTTAACAACACAGAGAATTCAATAATTTATTGAAAAAAAGAGGAAGTTTAGGAAGTGAAACAACCGATTTGATGCACGATTCGAAGGCATATTGATACCGTAAACGTGTAAATATAGGAAACAATATATATTGTGTAAATATAATTATGGTAAGATTAGGATTCCTCTTTTGTATAGGCTTAGGATTCCTATTGTATAAGAGATGAATATTGTACTCTATATATACCTTGATATTAATGAAAGACTCCCCAAGTGAGATTAATATCATCTTACATGGTATCAAGAGCCAAATAAACAAAACCCTAAAAACCTTTCTCTTCCACAACCACTGGCTGCCTCTCCTACGCCGCGGCCCTCCCGGATTTTCTTCTTATTTTTCGGGTTTTGTTCTTCCTTTCTTCTTTTCTCTAAATGGCTATCCCTGATTCTTCCACACTTTCTGACGTCTCTACCTCCACATATCCCACCACAAAGTCATCACCCTCGTTTCATCCCGCCCTTACTGTTTCCAACATCAAGAACCATATTCCCATTATTCTTGATCAAGAAAACAACCAGTATTCTCCCTGGGTTGAACTTTTTTGCAATCATGCATGTCTCTATAACGTGCTTGACCATATTGATGACACTATTCCGCGCCCTACGGAGGTTGATGATTCTATCTGGCATCGTCTCGACGCCGGCGTCAAACAATGGATATATGGTAGTATCTCTCAGGATTTGCTCCTTACTATCATGAAATCTGACTCCACAGCCCTTGACTTGTGGAATCGTTTGGAGGAAATTTTTCAGGACAACAAGCACACTCGTGCCGTGTATTTGGAAGAACAGTTCAACAAAACACGTCTTGAAAACTTCTCCAATGTCTCTGAGTCATCGCAAGCGACTTAAACTTCTAGTGGATCAACTCTCCAACATCGCAGACGCTCGCCATCGACGATAAAATGGTGCTACAAATGATTTCTGGCCTTACTAAGGGAAAATATGATACTTTGGCCACCATTATTCAACAGGCAGATCCGCTACCGAGTTTTAACAAAGCTCGCTCACAATTGTTGCTCGAAGAAACCCATCGTGCTAAGCAGGATGAGCACGCCCAGCATGTATTAGCTGTCGACACGCAACCCCAAGATCAGACGCCACCAGACAACTCCCAACAGCGGCAGGGCCGCGACGGCAAGGGTGGAAAAGGTCGCGGCGGTAGAGGAGGCCGTGGTCGTGGCAAGGGTCGCGGTCAACAGCAACAGCAACAGAGATCGCAGAACAACTGGGCCGCGGCTCTTCAGCAGTTCGTCTACAGTGCCGCGGTGCCCCAGTTCAGAGTCGCGGCGCCAAGTCCATTCCAATACCAGCAGTCATACAATCTGTATTCTTACCCCGATTTGTTAGGCCCCGCTCCAACCCCACAGCAGGCCCACTTCATGCAAGGTCAGGTCCCGCAGCCCTCTTCCGGCATGACACCCACTGAGTTGGGTCAGGCGTTCAGCACCCTCTTTATGCAACAGCCTGACAATACTTGGTACATGGACTCAGGCGCCACATCTCAAGTCACCCAGTTTGTAGGTACTATTCCTAAACTGTTTCAGTTAAAGCATCCTCAATATGTTACAGTTGGTAGTGGACAACGCATTCCAGTTAAGGGTTATGGTACCTCATACACACAACCTCATCATCCACCCTTCTTCCTCAAAAACACCTTATATGCCCCACACATGATTAAGAACCTCATATCTGTCCGCCAATTTACTCGTAATAATTCTGTCTCCGTGGATTTTGACCCTTTTGGTTTTACTGTGAAGGATCTTCATACGGGGACACCTCTTACGAGATGCAATAGCACGGGGGATCTCTATCCATTCACTTCCACATCCGCTGCCAGATCTTGCTCTCCCTTCACTCTAGCGGATGTTTCTTCTTCAACTTGGCATAATAGGTTTGGTCATCCAGGAGCCTCAGTTTTTAATTTTCTTAGAGGCAACAATTTAATTGCTTGTAATGGGAAACTTGCCCAAAATTGTGTTTCTTGCTCTTTAGGCAAACATATTCGTCTTCCGTTTAAATCATCTACTAGTGTTATATTTGCTCCTTTTGATATCATACATGCCGATTTATGGACATCTCCTATCTCTAGTTCTCTCGGTCATAAATACTAACTTGTGTTGCTTGATGATTTTTCACACTACTTTTGGTTATACCCTCTTAAATTTAAATCGGAAGTGTTTGTCAAATTTCTTGAGTTTCGCAAGTTCATTCAAACACAATTTGGAAAAGGCATAAAATCATTTCAGTGCGATAATGGTCGTGAATTCAATAACTCTATGTTTCACCGCTTTTGTACCAATAATGGCATGGTCTTTTGCTTCTCCTGCCCTCACACCTCACCACAAAACGGTAAAGCTAAAAGAATTATCCGCACCATTAACAATATGACTCGCACCCTATTGATTCATGCCTCCCTCCCTCCCTCCACCCTTCTGGGTCTATGCTGCTAAAATGTCATAATACACTCTAAATATTCTCCCTACTAGCACTCTTCATAATATGACCCCTACCGAAATCCTCTACCATAGAATCCCCTCTTATGATCATCTACAGATTTTTGGTTGTCTGTGCTATCCCAACCTTAGCTCCACCGCCCCTCACAAGCTCGCTCCTAGGTCCACTCCATGTGTCTTTCTAGGATTCCTGCCGAACCATAGGGGCTATCTATGCTATGACTTGTCGACTCGTCAGATCCACATATCTCATCACGTCACATTCGACGAGACCACATTCCCGTTTTTGAATCTTCCAAAATTCCAAAAACATGACTACTCATTTCTTGACGAGTCTGCCATCTCTCCCCTCATAATCGAACAACTCACATCCTCTATTCCGTCGTCAGAGCCGCGGCCTCGAGGGGAGGCACCGCGGCGCCTGATTTCCATAGAGCAATATTTTGAAACACCGTCGACAGCGTCGCGGTCCTGTGCTGAGGCGCCGCGGTGCCCAAACTTCAGAGAAGCATGTCAACCTTCTAGCGCCGCGACTCTCGATCTAGGAGTCGCGGTGCCTCCGACGGCTTCGCCCCCACCTTCTCCTTATCCGACTTTACCCCCTCCCCCCCGTCTCAGACACCACTCCGCCACCCACTGTCCCTACCCATCCAATGGAAACTCGTTCAAAGCATGGAATCTTCAAACCCAAAGTCCATTTCAACTTGTCTTCCCAAACCATCTCTCCACTTCCAAAGAACCCAAAATTGGCCAAACAAGACCCTAATTGGAATGTGGCTATGTATGAGGAATTCAATGCTTTAACTAAATAGCACACGTGGGATCTAGTACCTAGACCTGAGGGGGTGAATGTCATTCGTTGTATGTGGCTATTTCATCACAAGTTCAGAGACAATGGGGATCTTGAGAGGTATAAGGCTCGTCTTGTGGCTAATGGCACAAATCAGCAGGAATGCATTGATTGTGGTGAGACCTTCAGCCCGGTTGTCAAACCGGCTACCATCCGCACAGTTTTGAGCATAGCCATGGGCAAACACTGGCCGATCCATCAGCTTGATGTGAAGAATGCATTCTTACATGGGGATCTGCGAGAGACAGTCTACATGCATTAGCCACCAGGGTTTACCCATCTAGCAGTTCCTCACTGTGTGTGCCGTCTTCGTAAGTCACTATATGGCCTCAAGCAGGCCCCCCGTGCGTGGTATGATCGTTTTGCCAGGTATATCTTGCAGATTGGGTTTGTATACAGCAAGAGTGATACATCACTTTTCATTTTTCATCGAGGTAGTAGCAATGCTTACTTATTACTTTACGTGGATGATATTGTTCTTACTGCCTCCTCCGACGAATTGAAAAATGAGATTATTGTCTTGCTCAAGTCCGAATTTACAATGACTGATTTGGGGAAGCTGAGTTACTTTTTGGGGATATTAGTGACCAGGTCTGCCAATCATATGTTCTTGTGTCAGCGTAAGTATGCAGAAGAGATTGTGTACAGGGCAAAGATGGCGAACTGCAAAGAGGTGCCTACTCCAGTTGATTCCAAATCTAAGCTTAGTGATATGGATGGTGCTCCAGTCTCTGATCCTACTCTGTATAAGAGCCTTGCAGGCGCACTTCAGTATCTCACATTCACCAGGCCAGGCATAGCTTATGTTGTTCAGCAGGTGTGCTTATTCATGCATGCCCCTAAGGAGTCTCATTTCACTGCTCTTAAGCGTATCATTCGATACATTAAGGGCACCCTTGATTATGGTTTGCACCTATACCCCTCTGCACCAGACTGGTTACTTTCATATACGGATGCAGATTGGGCAGGGTGTCCAGACAGGCGACGCTCCACCTCCGGCTTTTGTGTTTTCTTAGGGGATAATCTGATTTCTTGGTCTGCCAAGCGACAGGCTACCCTATCTCGCTCCAGTGCCGAGGCTGAGTACAGAGGCGTTGCAAATGTAGTAGCTGAGATTTGTTGGCTCAGAAATTTACTGTTAGAACTTCAGTGTCCTTTGCGTCAGGCATCTATTGTGTATTGTGATAACATCTCTGCCATCTATCTTTCTCATAATCCAGTTCAACATCAGCGAACCAAGCATATTGAGATAGACCTACACTTCATTCGTGAGAAAGTTGTGTTAGGCCATGTCAGAGTGTTACATGTTCCATCATCCTATCGGATATCACGAACATATTTACCAAAGGACTTCCCAGACAGTTATTTCTTGACTTCAGATCCAGTCTCAGCGTCCGGCCTCCTCCCGCTCCGACTGAGGGGGTGTGTAAATGTGTAAATATAGGAAATAATATATTCCCTACCCATAATTAGAATATTTCCATATATTGTGTAAATATAATTATGGTAAGACTGGGATTCCTCTTTTGTATAGGCTTAGGATTCCTATTGTATAAGGGATGATTATTGTACTCTATATATACCTTGATATTAATGAAAGACTCCCCAAGGGAGATTAATATCATCTTACACATACGTTAGTGAAAAGGCTTATGAGATCTTATTCTCAAGATACATTTAAATACTCAAGAATTTCGTAACGTCCATTCAAATAGAAGTTCTGGATATCTCGTGAATCTCTCAATTCCTTTTGATAGAAACCGTGTATATCACGGACAAACCAACGAATTGTGTATATATTTAGGTTACTTGTCATATTTTATAAAATTCTTGTACAAGTGTAATTAGGATATTAGTATTATAGTAGGAATAGGATTTTTCATATTTAGAGATTGTATATTGTATATCTACCTCTTCATTAATGAAAATAATCAAGGAATTATTCTATTTCATGGTATCAGAAGTCTAGGGCTAAAATACCTTCTCCACAACAAGCTTCCGCTGCCCGTTTATGTCCTCGGTATCCGAGCCTTTTTTTGTCCTCGGAATCCAAGCCCTTCCCTCCCTTCTTCCCAAATTCTCTTCCAAATCCTTGATTCTCCTCTTGTTCTTTCGTCATGTCTACCTCAAAGAATACATTTCATCATGTCCTTACAGTCCACCAACATCAAGAACCACGTCCCTATTATTCTTGAGATGGAAAACGTCCAATACGAGATGTGGGCAGAATTATTTAAAGCTCACGCACGCTCGCATCAAGTCATTCATCACATCATCCCCTCGGTAACAGGCAAGGAGAAGGTGCCTACCCCCGAAGATGACCCTACGTTATGGATGACTCTTGATGCTACAGTTCTATAGTGGATTTATTCCACTATCTCTACAGACTCTTCCAGACAATTATTGAACCCGACGCTACGGTGATGGAAACTTGGAATAGGGTGCATGATATCTTCCAAGATAACAAAAATTCCCGTGTCCTCACTCTTGAACATGAATTTTCCCATGTCAATATGTAGGATTTTCCGAATGCCTCAGCCTATTGTAAAAGGCTGAAAGAATTGGCGGATCAACTCAAGAACGTTGGTGCCCCGCCACAAATGATCGCGTTGTTCTTCAGATGGTTGCAGGCCTATCCGAGGCTTATAATGGCGTTGGGACACTTCTTCGTCAAAGTAATCCACTTTCGTCGTTCTACCAGGCCCGTTCTATGCTTACGTTAGAAAAGGAGGTTTGGCCAAAAAGGCTGCTACCAGAGCTAATTCTTTCATGATGATGGCCACCTTCGATGACCCTAACTCATTCTCGAATAATTATAGCCAAAACCATAACAACGGTGGCAGCCAAAAGGGTTAAAATCAAAAAAATAATGGCAAGAATCGCGGCGGCAGTCATGGAAGTGGTCGGAACAGTGGCGGTGGCGATGATAGGAGCAGTGGGTCGCAGACCCACTGGTCGCAGCCTTGGGCCAACTGGCCGTGGAGCTGGGCCAGTGGCCCAACTCACCTTACCCCCCCCCCCCCCCGTCGAATTTTCCAGGATATTGGGCCCAATTCTAGAATACAACATGTAGAGATGGCAGTGGATCCTGGACCCGGTCCGGATTCGGTGGATCCAGATCCATTTTATAGGATATGGATCTTCAAAATTTGGACCCGACGGATCCGGATCCATTTCTGATGGATCGGATCTGGATCTGGATCTTGTGTTTGAGATCCGTATCCGGTCCAGATCCGCCCCGTGGATCCATTTTTTATTAAATATATTCATAACCTAGAATGTAATTTTATAAGTATTTTCTTAAAATTGCTAAGAACATCCTTGCAAGTTTAATTTATCTCCGCGTTAACTCAAAAACCAAAAAATAAAGAGGTAACTTCGATAATAAAATCAATGTTATATTAGTGAATGACTAACATCTCCATAGACAAGTAGTTAAAATTATATTCACTTCATTTGTGAAGATTCCAAGCACATACAAGTTCTGCATTGTGAAAATACTAGTCAGCATTTTTCACAACTATTATCATTGTCCAACATTTTCAATTAATAGCTTACAATCAAAACGAGACAACGAACAAAATATCTCATATGAACATTTCAAAATTGAAACATAGTAAACTGTTAGCTAAGTAAAAATTGTTTGTCAGTTCAAAAAAAAATCATAGCAAGGTTACATTCTTAGCAAGACAATTTTTTTTACATGTGGATCCAGATCCGATCCGTGGACCCGGTGGATCCGGATTTGGATCTGATTTTTATGGACCCGGTGGATCTGGATCTAGGTATGAAAAATGGATCTGGATCTGGATCTAGTAGGATCCGGTCCAGATCCGATCCGTTGTCATCCCTAACAACAGGCCCAGTTTTCCGATCCAGAATGCACGACCTGCTGGGTTGTGGTAGCAGGTTGGCCTGCTTGGGCCTCAGCCACAACAGCCCTTCACTACTGAGGGCCCAACGACAGTTTTGACGCCCACATATATCGATGTCGCGTTGCATATACTTGGATTAAATCTCCCAGACGTAAATTGGTATATGGACACTGGTGCCACTTCTCACATGACATCCGCACCAGGTAATCTCTCATCTTATTTCAAATTGAGTAGTAATCGTGGCATAATTATTGGCAATGGAAATTCAATTCCAATTCGTGGTTATAGTCACACAAATTCCCCCCCCCCCCTCCCCACATCCACCTTGTCGCACCCATTTTTTACCTGCTCGGTCAAAGCGGAGCACAACGTATTCGGTGATTCCTGGGTATCGAATTAAGGGTTGAGGAGTCGCCACCTAATTTATTTATGGTGAATTAGGACACCTGAATATTAACTAAATGCTGCAATGTAACTCCAGTTTTAAGGTCTGCGAAACTGATGAGATTCTAGGTAAGGGTTCTTTATTATCCTAAAGGGAAGGGGTTAGGCATCCTTTAAGATCCGCTAACTTGCGGTTATCCGGTCAAACTCAGGTTAATTATTACTAGGAAAAATTCATGTTTTACAAGTATAATAGATTTAAAGATGTTTGCAAATAATTAGTAAATGATGCATTTTTAAAAGAAAGATACATGTAAAGTTTAAAAAAAATACATTTGTAACAATAAATTATTTATAATGCCAAAGAAGTAAAATTTTGGGAATCATGAATTGTAAATTGACAAAAGATAAACTTATTCGGTATGATTAATAAAGCAAATAAAAGATGATAAAAGTTGTTTTGAAAATCTTGAATACGCGTGACGAGCCTAAAATAAATAACTAGCGGAGGGTTTCTAAGTTTGAGTTAACCGAGCCTACAAATGAATAAACTAGCGACGGTTTTGAACTACCCTATCAATTAATTCTAAGTTTGCCTATTCTAAGCATTTCAATAGTTACATAAGTGCGATAAATAATATTACAATACAGAGCGGGAAAAAAGCTGAATTAGAGAAAGTAAATAAAATAAATAAACTCCGAGGAATATCTGCCTTTATTTACTTTATTCTCTGCAAGCTGTCAAGAACAAACGGTTAGAAACAGTTCGGATCTGTATCCAAAACAATGAGTGTTTTGGTCACGGAGGGCTCAGACTTAAATTTTGAAAAGACCATTCCAATCACGTCGTGGCTGCAAACGTATGCCTCGGTGGTTATTTTGATTGCCTCGCCTACTAAACGTGTTGGTCTCTCGGATGAAAAAGAAAAGATCACTATAATCATGTCGTGGCTGCGAATATATAACTTGTTGGTTATTTTAGTCACCTCGCCTACTAAACATGTTGATCTCGGATGAAATAAAAAAGTTTAAGCCTCATCCTTGCCAAGAAGTTATATTTCCGTCTTTACAACTGTGGAGGCCTCAAAATCGACGGATATTTTTCATCGGCCAGTGTAGTATCGTGTTCAAATCAGCGAAATTAAATTAAAGCAGGAAGCAATGAACAGTGAGCAGTAAGCAGTGAACAGTAAACAGTGAGGCAATTCCCGAGAAGACGGGATGTTTAGTAAAAATAGTAAAACAGTAAATATCTGTTACCCAGATGTTTAACCCAGTGAACAGAAAAACAGAGAAACGAAAGAAGTAAATAAAGGCAGATGAAATAGTGAGTTAATTCTGAAAACAGACCCGAATGAAACAGTGAACTAATTCTGAAAACAGACCCGAAATAGTGACCAGAATCGGAATCAAAAATTCAGATTTTCAGATAACGAGTAACAGATATGAAAAATACAATAATCTGGAAATATGTCCAAACCGGGTCGACCCGACCCGAATCAGGTGTCAAACCCGAATCAGATTTTATCAATTTCAGATAACCAATAACAACAAGATATGAAATTCAAGAATTCTGGAAAGTATCCCAAATCGGGTCGACCCGACCCGGGTCAGTGATCCGACCTGAATCAGATGTCAAATCCGAAATCAAATATTCACCAATTTCAGATAACCAATCAAATAAGATGCGAAATGCAATAATTCTGGAAATATCCCAAACCGGGTAAACCCGACCCGAGTCAGTGATTCGACCCGATATGAGATTTTTGAACCAATTTCAGATAACCAACCAAATAAGATACGAAATGCAAGAATTCTAAAAATATCCAAATTGGGTCGACGTCAGTGACCTGACCCGAATCAAATTTCAGCACCAATTTCAGATAACCAACATGCAAAAATGCGAAATGCAATAACTCTAAAAATATCCAAATCGGGTCGACCCGACCCGAAATCAGTGAAGAACAACAACAAAACGCAAGCAGATTTTCGGATTCGGTTTACAAAGCCAAATAGAAGTATTTAAAACCCAAGTTCAAGAATGAAACTCACCCCTTTTCTTTCGAATCTTGGACCTATTTTTCGGACTTGTTTCTTGAACAACAAAGAAGGCAAATGCTTAAAATCAAGAACACAACAAATATTTTTTATATATGGAATTGTATTCCGAAAAAAATCCCTCTGTGTAGAACAAGAAAGGGGGGTATTTATAGGTGTCAACCCCAACGTTCAACCCCCCATACCCCTTACAAAATGAATTCGAATTTCAAAATAAAGGGGGAACAAAAACTGATTTTTGGGGCGATTTCTTGGGGCATGTGTTCGGCGGTGTCAGGGTAGGGTGCGGCGATGTAGGGGGTAGGGGTGTAGGGGTGTGCGGGGTAACTGGTGTGACAAAGGGAAATGGTCATTACTGCCTTTGCCCGAAATGGATGAACAATCACCTGTAAAAAGGGAGTTGGGCTCTGCTACTTTGCCATAAATGGCGAGTTGGAGAAGATGAGAGGCTAGGGTTTTGAGTTTTTTTTTCTTTTTGTTTTGGGTTTTGTTTGGTTTGGGGGAAATAAAAGGGTTGGGGTGATGGGTCGGGTTTTTCGGTTGGGTTTGAGGTGTGGGCCGATGGGTTGAGAGGGAGTTGGGCTGGGGCGACGGGGCTGGATGAGTTTAGAGACTTTGGGCTTGTGGGAATTATTTTTGGGTTTTGTTGGCCGGTTGGGCTTGGGAATTGGGGGAAATAAAGGGGAAGGGAATAAGGGAAAGGGAATTGGGCCGCGGGTTTGGTTTTAAGGGGTGTTGGGTTGGTCGAAAATAAGAGAGGGTGTTGGGCCGGCCGGGTGGGTCTTAAGGGGTGTTGGGCTGGTTGGGATTTCTGTTGGGAAGCTTGGTTTGGGCTGTTTTTGGTGGGTTTGGGTATAAGGGAATGGAATGGGAATTTAATTGGGGGACTTTGGGCTTGGTAGAGGGTGGCCGGTTTGGGGGGTAAAGGAATGGGAATTTAATTGGGGAACTTTGGGGCTTGGGTGTTGGGCCGAAAATAAAGAGGGGGAGTTGTTTTGTTTTTTTTGGGTTGAGTAGAAATTATTTTGGGTTTGGGAAATAAAATGGGTTATGGATTTAAAAATATAAAAGGAGTTTAACATTAAATATATATATATATATATATATCTTTTTGTAAAAGATGTGAATTATTCAAAATAACGTAACGATGTGATAATAATAAAATATAATATTTGCGAAATATTTAATACTTAATAAAAATGGAAATGCGATGCAATTTTGCGAGAATAAAATAACATATAATTTTTGGATAAACTTATGATTATGATAAAAATGCAAATGATAGTAAAAAATGCGAATAATAATAATAATAAGAGAATAATAATATATATATATATATACGCATGTATGTATATAGATTAAAATTATTTGAGGTGTTAAAAATATTTAAAATTGCAAATAAATTGGAAAAGATGGGACAAAATTGGGTGTCAACAGATGCCCCTCTTTGGCCGGAGACGATGAAAGAACTTTCGGCCAAAGAAGTTGACTGAGTAGCCAATTTTGTCCTGATCAACGGGACTTGAAGGAAGATTAGGTATGCATGGTAGAAACAGAATTTCAAGGGAGATGACATTGAAAAAGTTAGTGCGGATTCAAGAAATATTGCCCCAGTGTCGAGTTATGATGACACTGGTCGCAGGTGTGACAAAACTATTAGAAAATAGCGGATCGACGTTCGAAGTAGGTCGTTGACCAATTTGCCTCGGTTCGCCGTAAGAGATAGTTCCACGTTGTGATGAAGTTCCTGCAAATTAAAGCTCCTGCAAACTAAAGCTTAAGATAAAATTAGTGTATAACTGCTGAGGAAAAATTGTAGAGAATATAACTTGGAAATACCCGCATTAGGAGGTGGGCGCCTGACTAAAATTAAAATACCCGCATTATAAGGTGGGCGCCTGACTGAAATTAAAATACCCGCATTATAAGGTGGGCGCCTGAAATGACGTTGTTGGATTGACGTGTTGTGTTGAAGACGCCGTTGTAATATTGTTGACGTCGTTGTAATGATGTAAAAGATAGTTGTTGTGCTGCCTGTAACGTCGAGGACGTTGTTGTAATGTTGTTTTGCTGTAAAAGATAATTGTTGTGTTGAAGACGTCGTTGTAATGCTGTTGACGTCGTTGTAGTGCTGTAAAAATAATTATTGTGCTGAAGACGTCGTTGTAATGCTGTTGACGTTGTTGTAATGTTGTAAAACATAATTGTTGTGCTGAAGACGTCGTTGTAATGTTGTTGACGTCGTTGTAATACTGTAAAAAATAGATATTGTGCAAAAGGCGTCGTTGCGTAGACGTGTTGTTGATAACGCTGTTGTATGGGCGCGTTGTTGATGACGCTGTTGTATGGGCGTGTTGCTGATGACATCATTGTAATGTTGTTGATGTCGTTGTTGTAAGAATGTAACGATGGGGTCGTCGTTGTATCGACGTGTTGTGTTGAAGATGTCATTGTGATGACGTTATTGCAAGAATGTAATGATGTTTATTGTAAGAGATAGGCATTGCGCTGAAGACGTCGTTGTAATGTTGTTGACGTCATTATAATGCCGTTGTGATGTAAAAGATAGTTGCTGAGCTGAAGACGTCGTTGTAATGTTGTTGACGTCGTTGTACTGTTGTAAAAAAAGCTGGTGTGCTGCCGTAACGTCGTGGACGTTGTTGTAATGTAGTTTTTCTGTAGAAGGTAGATGTTGAGCTGAAGACGTCATTGTAATGTTGTTGACGTCATTGTAATACTGTAAAAATAGATGTCGTGTTGCCGTAACGTCGTGGACGTTGTTGTAATGTAGTTTTGCTGTAAAAATAGCTGTTGAGCTGAAGACGTCATTGTAATGTTGTTGACGTCGTTGTAAATGCTGTAAACAATAACTGTTGTGCTGAAGACGTCATTGTAATGCTATTGACGTTGTTGTAATGATAACGCTGATGACATCGTTGAAATGCTGTCGATGTCATTGTAATGCTGTAAAAGATATAGATGTGTTGAAGATGTCGTAGTTGTTGACGTCGCCACAATGATGTAAAAGATAGTTGTGTTGCCGTAACGTCGAGGACGTTGTTGTAATGTTGTAAAACGTCGATGACATTGTCGTAATGATGTTTACTGTAAGAGATAGTTGTGCTGAAGACGTCGTTGTTGTTGACGTCGTTGAGATGTGGTAAAAAATAATTGTATGGGTGTGTCGCTCGATTTGTCGTAAGAAGTTTCACGTTGGGCTGAAGCTCCCTGTGAGTCGAAATGACGCCCTTGAACAACGTAAGGCGATGACGTTGTTGTAAGGACGTAATGTTGATGTCGTTGTATGGTGTTACTAATGTCGTCGTTGTACAGACGTTGCTGATGTCGTCGTTCCCTGTGATTCAAAATAACATCTTTGTGCAGACATAATAGTCGGGACCCTATAGGTCAAGATGATTTCTTCGTATAGATGCAAAACAGGAACGTAATCCTTGTAGTGAGTTGTGGTGCCGAAATTCTTTGGGGAATTGATCATAAGTGATGTGGCTTCCCTGCTTCCTTCAACCTGAAGAACCTGTACTCAAAGAAAATTTGTGAGTTTGGGGGAGGGGCGGTTGATTCGCGTTGACTTTGTAGCTTTGGCTCTTGATAGTTGCATGTCCTGCTGATTCGGACCTGTAGCCCCTGTCTGGTTCCCAGTCTTGGCTAACCGTTAATGAAAACATTTGTTGAAAATAATTTATTTATAAGAAAGTATGCTTATCATTAAAATGTTCTTGTCGAACTCTAATGAAAATATTTGTTGAAAATAATTTGCTTATAAGAAAGTATGCATATTAGTAAAGAAAATCTTGTCAAACTCTAATGAAAATATTTGTTGAAAATAAATCGCGTATAAGAAATTATGCATATATGTAAATGTCTGTCGAGCAGTGACATGCGGTGAAACAAAGCAAACGTCTTATCAAAAATTCTTCTGGCTGAAGGCTTGTTTTGCCGATGCTTTTCCATGTTTATCGGCGTTTTCTTGCAGTGATCCCTTTTAAAATGCCCCAGTTTCCGATATGTGAGGATGATGAACTTTCGAACGGACAACTGAGTCTTGTCTGGGTTGCTTGCCTGTCCTATCAGGGTGATCAGATGGGTGCATTTTGTCATATGTGATATAAAGGAGAAAATATTTCCTAATGGTGGTACCAAAGTCGATTTAGGCCGCCTACGTATCCTCATGAGGGAATCAGGTCATAACGTAGTTCATTACAAGCAGAGGAGATTGTAAGGGTTTTTCTAAAGATGGGACCGAAGCCGATGTGGCCGCCTACGTATCTCGCTGAGGAAATCAGGTCATGACGTAGTTCATGGTACAAGTAAAAAGGAACTTGGGGAAATTTGTGATCTAAAGAAACGGAACCCTTCGTGGGTTCTATGCGTATCCCGCCGAGGGAGCGCAACTTTTACAACATAGAAAAAAGTATTACATAGAGAATAACTCATCTTAGATATGGTATCTCTTCACTGCATCTGCATTGATGGTTTTTGGCCATTCTATTCTGATAAGGTTGCCCCGGACAACTGCGTCCATCTGCTTTTCATCAATCAGTCTCTTAATATATGATTCTGTATCCACTTGACTGCGAAAGATATAGCCTTGCCCCAGTAGAAGTCCTGATCGTAGTATGGTAGCCCAAGAGTACAAATGGCAAACGTCCGTGCCAATGCTTGTAACTATCAACCATCTTGATGTTTCATCCAAATCTGGCTTTGACTTATTCCAAAAATGCCCCAATTCTTCCGATTGTGAGTCTTCCTTATATTCTTCAAAGTCTTGCTTGCTTGTTTCAAATGTGTCACACATTATCGACAGATTAGTTTGCATGATGAAAAAGAAAAGAAAATTATTGAACAAAACATATTTTAAAATAGCAAAAGCAATGCAGATTTGTCATTTTGAGCTTTCAAAAGGTGGAGGTAAAACATATTAAATGCATATATGTGATTCAGGCCTCAATCTGAATCGCATTGTTTCATTAAATATTAATGCAGTTAACTAGTTTTCGGGAGAAATAAGGCCGGGGCACAGGTCCAATTTTCCCAAATCATCTTCTTGCTCTGCGTCCCAAATGGTTGAGTCTCTAGCGTGATCACTGAGAATCATATTGCATTTTGCTTCTTCTTCAGCAATAAAAAATCTTTTGAATCCTTTCACGAGGTTGGCTGCATTGTCCTCCTTTAATTCCTGAGTGGCGCATGCTTTGACGAATGACTGACTCAGAGGTGGAACAGGCTTTGGCAAAAGAGCATCTCTCTTCCTTCGGAGATTGGTTGATAAGACCTTTTCAGGAAAAGATGGTGCCATGATCCGCGGCTTTGGAGGAAGTACTTCTACTCCAAACGGTGCCCTCACTTGGACTGTAATCATAGGGGTGATAAAGGCCGATGATTCAACCTTTTCCTCTCTCTGGACTGGCACAATGGTTCCTTCCAAGTTGTGTTCTTCATCAACAGTAATCATATTTACGTTGGCATCGTCATGATTTGGCAAAGGGTTATTATTTACATTAGAGGAATGTCCTTTCAGTTGGATAACTCCTTCTTTGATCAATGCCTCAATTTTGTCTCTGAGGGCATAGCAATTTTCAGTGTCGTGTCCAGGGATTCCCGAGTGGTATGCACAATGCTTAGCCTCATCATGCCACTTGGGAACAGGATTGGGGATATTTCCTGGGATGGGCTGGAGTATTCCTGCGGTTCTCAGTCTTTCATATAACTGGGCTCGAGGTTCGACTAAAGGTGTATAGGTTTTAGCTGGCTTTCTTTCGTGGTTTGCGCGGGGTCTAGGTGCATTTGGTGGATGGCCTCGTGGATGAGGTAAGTATGCAGGCTGATATTGTGGGGGATTCGGATAGGCTGGCGCTCGAGGCAGGCTATATATTGGATGGGTATGGTAGACAGGGTAGGGACCAGGTGGGTATTGATAATAAGGTTGAGGGCTTTGGACGTATGGGCTATAATAGGAAAGCTGAGCACTTTGGTTGTTTTGATTGTAGTAGGGAGGCTGGGGGTGATGGCATTTGGTAGGTTGACATTTGATTTGGCCTATGTTTCTAAACTGTCATGACGGGGGGCACTCCGTCTCTCTTCCTCTTTACTGCTCCCTCAAATGAGTCCGACTGGATTGTCTCACTCGTTGCTTGCAATGCTACAAAGTTTGTAATTCTTCCAGTTCTGATTCCCTCTTCTATGAAATCTCACATCCTTATAACTTCAGAGAAACTTCGTCCTATGACGCTTTTCATTCTCTCATAGTATGTTGTATCTTTCAAAGATTGTACAAAGAGAGTGGTCATCTCACTTTCTGCTATCGGGGGTTGAACTTTTGCTGCTTCTGCCCTCCACTTCATGGCATATTTTCTGAAGGTCTCTGTGGATTTCTTTTCCAACTTCATCAAATAAAATCTATCCAAGACTGTGTCGGTGTTAAATCTGAACCTATTCACGAAATCATGTGCCATTGTGCCCCAATCATGCCATTTTCGCGGGTCCTGGCATGTGTACCAGTCGAGTGCTTCTCCTGTCAAACTCCTTATGAATAACTTCATTATGATGGCCTGATTTTTACCTACCCCAATCAGTTTGTCGCAGTACGATCTCAAATGAGAATAAGGATTTCCTTTCCCATCAAACAAGTCAAATTTTGGCATTTTATATCCGACAGGCAATTCAATGTCGGGATGCATGCACAGATCTTCGTACTCGAGTCCTTCATGCCCCTTGTTGGTTTGGATATTCTTAAATGCTTCTTTTAGGCTATGAATCTCTCTCGCCACACTTTCATCGGTTCTGATCCTTATCTGCCTGTCCATTTCTTCACACTGCCTGATTTCCTGAAGATCCATGTTTGGTACTGCGGTAGTAAAAGGTTGAGCTTCCGTTGCATATACTGGTGGCACATATCGCTTGCTAGATCGGCGACATGCGCCATCAATATGTGTTGGTCTGCCGGGTGATTTTGCGTGGAAGAGGTGTTTTGGATGAGTGGGGTAATTTGGGTATGTGGAGTTGTGAAGGATGCCGGATCATTTTGTGGTGGGCTTTGTTGTGGACTTGCTTGTGGATTGGTCTTGTTTATTGGCGAATTTTCGGGGAGGTTTTCGAAAAATGGTTGTTCATGAGATGAAAAAGTTTGTGGTGCAGTTGCATCCGTCCCTTGTTCAGGGAGTGGAGTATTGACGCTAATGGACAAGTTTGTGAGATTTTGGAGCCGCTCAATCTCATTCTACATGACTGCCATCTGTTGCAACAGTTGGGCGATGTATTTTTCCTGGACGGTAGTATTTTCCCTTTCTGAAGCTCCTGATTCATCTCCCGGGAGAGTGATAAGTCTCAGACCAGTCTGTTCGGATGCACCTGAATCAGTCATTTCGCTGAATGATCGTGCCTTTGACCTCGTGAAGTAGGGATGTTCCGCCAGTTTTAGTCAACGCAAATCAATCTTTGGGAAAAATAATCTAGGCAAAATAAACCTTCTAAAAATGAAGAAAACCAAGTTAGTATAGGGCGAGCAATTATTGCTTCAAATAATATGCACAGAGTGAAAAAGCAGGAGAAAATAACAAAATGATTGTATGGCAATTAAATGCGCATCCTAATATGCATGGGGGCCTCTCTTGTGCCAGAGGTGGGCCTAAACGCCAAATACGCGAGATTATGATAGATTTATCCAAGTCCTTTAACTGCAATGCTTTTGTTGGAAATGAAGACAAAATGAATGTACATTTTCCAATTTCAGCATATCATGATTAGGCTTGGATTTGTCTATCATTATCACGCTACACGTAATATGCTGATTGGTCGTTGGGTTGCCAGACCCGCTGACAATATTGGTGGATTTCTTAATTGTGGAGTCGATGCCAAGGATCGACCCACCTAGGGTGTATGCATGCATGACTTAAAATAAAGTGCGGTATAGCTCTATCCTAAATTTTCTAAGATTTGGCTGACGAGACTCAAAGTTCCCGATCGGACTGCTCGAGTGAGAAGGCTACGCGGCCAACCGGATGGTCCGGACGCTCCGCGCATATACCAACTCTCCTAAAAATTTGGTAATTTGAAAGAAATTTATGGGTGCGCAAAACACACCTCGCGTGTAATGTGTGATAGTGTCAATTTTCCGTAATTGAGGAAATATGAGCGGAATGCCAATTTAAGGAAAGCAGTAAGAGAATATAACAATTAAAGCAGTTATGCATACAAAATTTCAAAAAGGAAACAATTTAAAAAGTAATAGATCAAATAAGGAGCAATATAAAGCACATAAATAATTAACCTGAATTTGCTATGGTTAAGAACTTGAGTCCCCAGCGGAGTCGCCATGCTGTCGCACCCGTTTTTGACGTGCTCAGTCAAAGCGGAGCACAACGTATTCGGTGATTCCTGGGTATCGAATTAAGGGTTGAGGAGTCGCCACCTAATTTATTTATGGTGAATTAGGACACCTGAATATTAACTAAATGCTGCAATGTAACTCCAGTTTTAAGGTCTGCGAAACTGATGAGATTCTAGGTAAGGGTTCTTTATTATCCTAAAGGGAAGGGGTTAGGCATCCTTTAAGATCCGCTAACTTGTGGTTATCCGGTCAAACTCATGTTAATTATTACTAGGAAAAATGCATGTTTTACAAGTATAATAGATTTAAAGATGTTTGCAAATAATTAGTAAATGATGCATTTTTAAAAGAAAGATACATGTAAAGTTTGAAAAAATGCATTTGTAACAATAAATTATTTATAATGCCAAAGAAGTAAAATTTTGGGAATCATGAATTGTAAATTGACAAAAGATAAACTTATTCGGTATGATTAATAAAGAAAATAAAAGATGACAAAAGTTGTTTTGAAAATCTTGAATACGCGTGACGAGCCTAAAATAAATAACTAGCGGAGGGTTTCTAAGTTTGAGTTAACCGAGCCTACAAATGAATAAACTAGCGACGATTTTGAACTACCCTATTAATTAATTCTAAGTTTGCCTATTCTAAGCATTTCAATAGTTACACAAGTGCGATAAATAATATTACAATACAGAGCGGGAAAAAAGCTGAATTAGAGAAAGTAAATAAAATAAATAAACTCCGAGGAATATCTGCCTTTATTTACTATATTCCCTGCAAGCTGTCAAGAACAAACGGTTAGAAACAGTTAAATACAAATAACTTCGGATCCGTATCCAAAACAATGAGTGTTTTGGTCACGGAGGGCTCAGACTTAAATTTTGAAAAGATCATTCCAATCACGTCGTGGCTGCAAACGTATGCCTCGGTGGTTATTTTGATTGGCTCGCCTACTAAACGTGTTGGTCTCTCGGATGAAAAAGAAAAGATCACTATAATCACGTCGTGGCTGCGAATATATAACTTGTTGGTTATTTTAGTCACCTCGCCTACTAAACATGTTGATCTCGGATGAAATAAAAAGGTTTAAGCCTCATCCTTGCCCAGAAGTTATATTTCCGTCTTTACAACTGTGGAGGCCTCAAAATCGACGGATATTTTTCATCGGCTAGTGTAGTATCGTGTTCAAATCAGCGAAATTAAATTAAAGCAGGAAGCAATGAACAGTGGCGATGGCGGTGAACGATGAAACAGTGAGGCAATTCGAGAAGGCGGGATGTTTAGTAAAAACAAGAAAGCGATAAATATCCGTTTCCGGATGTTTAACCCAAAGGAATGTAAAAAGCAGATAAACGAAAGAAGTAAATAAAGGCAGATGAAATAGTGAGTTAATTCTGAAAAACAGACCCGAATGAACAGTGACCCCGAATGAAACAGTGAACTAATTCTGAAAACAGACCCGGAATAGTGACCAGAATCGGAATCAAAAATTCAGATTTTCAGATAACGAGTAACAGATATGAAAAATGCAATAATCTGGAAATATGTCCAAACCGGGTCGATCCGACCCGGGTCAGTGACCCGACCCGAATCAGGTGTCAAACCCGAATCAGATTTTACCAATTTCAGATAACCAATAAGAACAAGATATGAAATGTAAGAATTCTGAAAAGTATCCCAAATCGGGTCGACCCGACCCGGGTCAGTGATCCGACCCGAATCAGATGTCAAATCCGAAATCAAATATTCACCAATTTCAGATAACAAATCAAATAAGATGCGAAATGCAATAATTCTGGAAATATCCCAAATCGGATCGACCCGACCCGAGTCAGTGATTCGACCCGAAATGAGATTTTTGAACCAATTTCAGATAACCAACCAAATAAGATACGAAATGCAAGAATTCTAAAAATATCCAAATCGGGTCGACCTGACCCCGGTTAGTGACCCGACTCGAATCAAATTTCAGCACCAATTTCAGATAACCAACATGCAAAAATGCGAAATGCAATAACTCTAAAAATATCCAAATCGGGTCGACCCGACCCGACCCGAAATCAGTGAAGAACAACAACAAAACGCAAGCAGATTTTCGGATTCGGTTTACAAAGCGAAATAGAAGTATTTAAAACCCAAGTTCAAGAATGAAACTCACCCCTTTTCTTTCGAATCTTGGACCTATTTTTCGGACTTGTTTCTTGAACAACGAATAAGGCAAATGCTTAAAATCAAGAACACAACAAATATTTTTTATATATGGAATTATATTCCGAAAAAAATCCCTCTGTGTAGAACAAGAAAGGGGGGTATTTATAGGTGTCAACCCCAACGTTCAGCCCCTCATACCCCTTACAAAATGAATTCGAATTTCAAAATAAAGGGGGAACAAAAACTGATTTTTGGGGCGATTTCTTGGGGCATGTGTTCGGCGGTGTCAGGGTAGGGTGCGGTGATGTAGGGGGTAGGGGTGTAGGGGTGTGCGGGGTAACTGGTGTGACAAAGGGAAATGGTCATTACTGCCTTTGCCCGAAATGGATGAACAATCACCGTAAAAAGGAGTTGGGCTCTGCTACTTTGCCATAAATGGCGAGTTGGAGAAGATGAGAGGCTAGGGTTTTGAGTTTTTTTTTCTTTTTGTTTTGGGTTTTGTTTGGTTTGGGGGAAATAAAAGGGTTGGGGTGGTGGGTCGGGTTTTTCGGTTGGGTTTGAGGTGTGGGTCGATGGGGTGAGAGGAGTTGGGGTGAGGCGGCGAAATTTGGGCGAGTTTAGAGACTTTGGGCTTGTGGGAATTATTTTTGGGTTTTGTTGGCCGGTTGGGCTTGGGAATTGGGGGAAATAAATGGGAAGGGAATAAGGGAAAGGGAATTGGGCCGCGGGTTTGGCTTTAAGGGGTGTTGGGTTGGTCGAAAATAAGAGAGGGTGTTGGGCCGGCCGGGTGGGTCTTAAGAGGTGTTGGGCTTGTTGGGATTTCTGTTGGGAAGCTTGGTTGGGCTGTTTTTGGTGGGTTTGGGTATAAGGGAATGGAATGGGACTTCAATTGGGGGAGTTGGGGCTTGGTAGAGGGTGCCCGGTAAGGGGGATAAAGGAATAGGAATTTAATTGGGGAACTTTGGGGCTTGGGTGTTGGGCCGAAAATAAAGAGGGGGAGTTGTTTTGTTTTTTTTGGGTTGAGTAGAAATTATTTTGGGTTTGGGAAATAAAATGGGTTATGGATTTAGAAATATAAAAGGGGTTTAACATTAAATATATATATATATATATATTTATTTTTTGTAAAAGATGTGAATTATTCAAAATAACGTAACGATGTGATAATAATAAAATATAATATTTGCGAAATATTTAATACTTAATAAAAATGGAAATGCGATGCAATTTTGCGAGAATAAAATAACATAGAATTTTCGGATAAACTTATGATTATGATAAAAATGCAAATGATAGTAAAAAATGCGAATAATAATAATAATAAGAGAATAATAATAATAATATATATATATATATATATATACGCATGTATGTATATAGATTAAAATTGTTTGAGGTGTTAAAAATATTTAAAATTGCAAATAAATTGGAAAATACGGGACAAAATTGGGTGTCAACACACCTCTAGTCCTTAAAAATGGCATTCATGCCCCTACTTAATTAAAAATTTGGTGTTTGTCCAAAAATTCACAACTGATAATTGGGTTTCTGTTAACTTTGACCCTTTTGGATTTTCTGTGAAGTATTTCAAGACGGAGATACCTCTCATGAGATGTAATAGTCAGGGAGAACTTTATCCAATCACCACCACCATAATTTCCATGAGTCAAGCCACACTCAACATTTGTCGGTCTTTCTCCTAATTTGTAGCATGCACGTTTGGGTCATTCGGGGTCGTCTATTATTTCTTCTCTTAAAAATAATAATTTCATTGATTGTAAGAGTACGCATAGTACTCATATCTGTCCTTTTTATCCTCTAGGGAAACATGTTAGATTACCGTTTGTCACCTCTACTTCTGGTACGTCGATTCCTTTTGACATTATTCATAGTGATTTATGGACATCTCCCGTTTTAAGTTTTTTGGGTCATCGTTATTATGTTTTATTTTTGGATGATTATTCTAATTTTTTGTGGACCTTTCCTTTATCTAAAAAATCTCAAGTTTTTTTTTCACATTCTTAAAATTTAGAGCTTTCATCCGTACCCAATTTGAATGGGAAATTATAAACATTCAATGTGATAATGGTAGGGAATATGATAATGGGCCATTTCGGGAATTTTGTGACACTCATGGCATATCTTTTCAGTTTTCTTGTCCTCATACGTCCTCGCAAAATGGAAAGGCCGAAAGCAAAATTCGTATCATTAATAATATTATCCGCACCTTACTAGCCCATGCTTCATTACCCCCATCTTTTTGGCATCATGCGTTACAAATGGCGACCTACGTCCTTAACATTCTCCCTAACAAAGTTTTAGCATATCAATCCCCAGTTAAAATTCTTAACAATAAAGATCCCTCGTATTCTCATCTTAGGGTGTTTGAGTGCTTGTGCTATCCACTTTTTCCGTCTACTATAATTAATAAACTTCAACCTCGGTCTACCGCTTGTGTATTTTTGGGTTTTTCGTCTAATCATCGTGATTACAAATGTTTTGATTTATCTTCTAATAAAATCATAATTAGTCGCCATGCTATTTTTTATGAAACTCAATTTTTGTTTGCTCAAGTGTCTAAATTCGTGTCGAGTGCTTATAATTTTTAGACGATGCTCCCTCCCCGTATATTCTACAATAGTGGGTTCGAGAGTCAAATCTGCCAGCAGGCCCACTGCCTGTTGGCCCAAACATTCTCAGCAATGTTCCAGCCTCTCAGCCCAATTCCGACACCCGGCCTAGTGGTGATCTTAGCCCAGTTTCTGGTTTCGAGATTCAGTCCAGTCTCGGTCCAGTTTATGGCCCAGACTCTCGGACCAATCTCGATTCAGTTTCTGGACCAAATTTGTTCTCCGTCTCCTCCAGGTCGTCAGCCAGCCGCTATTGGGCCAGTCGACCCACTGCCTGCTGGCCAGTCCACCACTAACCCAACAATTTCCCAAATCCCGTCCAATTCTATCTCAAATCAAGGGCCCATTATTCGTAGCCAATGGAGTATTTTTAAACCAAAATGATATTTTAATCTTAATTCTAATGTCACTAAATCACCCCTACCACGTAACATAGTGTCTGCCATTCATGACCAGAATTGGAAAATGGTCATGGTTGATGAATATAATGCTTTTATTGAAAATAAGATATGGGATTTGGTGCCCCATCCACCTAGTGTTAATATTATTCGATCTATGTGGATTTTTACTCATAAAGAAAATTATGACGGTTCTTTTAAGATGCATATGGCTCGTTTTGTAGGTGATGGCAAGACACAACAGATTGACGTAGATTGTGGAGAGACATTTAGTCTGGTGGTGAAACCGGCAACTATTCGCAATGTGCTTAGTCTGGCTCTCTCAAAAGCATGGCTCATTCATCAGCTGGATGTAAAAAATGCTTTCTTACACTATGATCTAAAGGAGATAGTATACATGCATCAGCCCTTGGGTTTTAAGGACCCCAATTATCCTCACCATCTCTAGCATACATTCTGATAAATGTGGATGATATTATTTTGATTACCTCATCTGATCATTTGCGCAAGTCTATCATGTCCCTTCTCAGTTCAGAATTTGCTATGAAAGACTTGGAGCCCTTGAGTTATTTTTTGGGAATAGTTGTCACTCGTCATGCGGGTGGTCTATTTTTATCACAGGGGAAGTATGTGGCTGATATTATTGAGAGAGTTGTCATGTCATATTGTAAGTCCTCTGCTACTCTGGTTGATACCAAACCGAAGCTGAGTGCTACATCTAGCACACCATATGAGGATCCTACCCACTATCGTAGTCTTGCAAGGGCTCTTCTGTATCTTACATTCACGAGACCAGATATTACTTATGCAGTTTAGCATGTGTGTTTATTTATGCATGATCCGCGGATTGAGCACATGAATGCGCTCAAACACATTATACGATACATACAGAGCATGCTTGATTATGGGTTGCATTTATATCCACCCTCCGTATCTACTCTCATTTCGTATACAAATGTTGATTGGGGTGGATGTCCAGATACCAGACGCTCAACTTCTGGTTATTATATGTTTCTTGGCGATAACTTGGTCTCTTTGTCGGTAAAACACCAGGCTACTTTATCATGATCCAGTGCGGAGGCCGAGTATCGAGGAGTAGCCAATGTGGTGTCTCAGTCATATTGGCTGAGCAATCTTTTATTGGAGCTTCATTTTTCTATTCGAAAAGCTACCTTGGTCTACTGTGATAATGTTAGTGTCGTCTATCTATCTGAGAATTTGGTCCAACATCAACGCACTAAACATATCGAGATTGATATTCTTTGTTCGTGAAAAGTAGCTCGTGGACAAGTACTTGTCTTGCATGTCCCTTCAAGGTACCAAATCACTGACATCTTTAATAAGAGTCTTCCATTGGTTCTATTTGAAGATTTTAGGGACAGTCTCAGCGTACGACAACCGCCTGCTATGACTGCGGGGGTGTGATAGAAACCGTGTATATCACGGACAAACTAATTAATTGTGTATATTTAGGTTACTTACCATATTTTATAGAATTCTTGTACAAGTGTAATTAGGATATTAGTATTATAGTAGGAATAGGATTTTCCATATTTATAGATTGTATATTGTATATATAGACCTCTTCATTAATGAAAATAATCAAGGGATTATTCTCTCTCACCTTTTATAGAATTTGGAATGAATGAAGAAAATAGATTCTTGTAATGAGTAAGAAAATTGTCTTTCTGCACGTGCATTCTATCTCATTTTAACTAACTTTTTAATATTTTTTTAATATGCATACATATTTTAAAAATATATAATTGCATTATAAATTAGAACTTTTAAATATACCAAAAGCTAGCATTGTTGCATAAACTCAAGATCTTTTATGTATAAAGTCAAAAGGCGTATTTGCACGTGTCTTCTCCGGCACGTGCGTCGCACGTGTGTATTGAGTCATATATCTATGGATAAAGTACAATTTTATTTGAATGTTTAATGTGGATTATCGTATGATGACTTACTTAGTGAGGTAAAGATGATTGGATATCTTCTAAACCAACACGGATAAAATCAATATTTAATTAGATATATGTGATATTTTCACTTACTTTGATTTATTGAGTTACAAATATATGCTGAATCATATCTAACCAACAATTTTTTATGGACGATATTCCTATCGTATGTTCTTTTCATCTATTTCAAATGCTCTGTTATGATCAGAATTCTTGTTATTGATATTCATATTCCTCATAAAAATACAACGTAAAATCGACCATATGAGAAGATATATTGGGGCATATTTGTTGGTTTTTGAATTGTTGGATTAATTAGCACACTAATAACATGAATAGTGGATATTGCAAAATTCTTTAGTTAGAAAGAAATAATTGTTTACCCATAAAACGGTACAGTTAAATTTGTATACGTTGTCAATGACACGTGGATCTAAAATGACACGTTAGATAGGAATTATTCTTAAGATAAATAACAATAAGACAAAGTAAGCAATAATCAACATGAGTCTTGAGATAGCTTCTGAGCAAAAGTGACGGTAATTTGTATGTAGCACAAAAATCAAGAGAATATCAGTAAGTATATTGTGAAAAGCAAGAATCTCATGGGTTACAATGTAATGACGTGACATATTTATACATGCGCTACATGGATACACAGCCCATGAAATATGCCCTCATAAATGCAGGAGACGAATGTTGTAATAATTAGACAATCAATCTCTCAATAAATGTTATTAAAAGGTTGTTAAAAGTTGTGTGACTGGATTGAGAAACCGTCATCCATTACAATGTAAACGGCTCTTAGTCTTCTTTAATACCGGTACCGACTCTACTCACACCGCACCCGGTATCATCCATATCAAACCAGTAGTGTTGTAAACTGACGTGGGTCTGACTCAGCATCATACTCCACGTGTAAGGCCATAATTCATACAGTTATCTTATATGAATTTTAACCTATACAGATAGTCCCCGCACTTTCTGGTGGCAACTCTTCGTGCAACCGGGAAGTGGATTTGAATTACCAACCAATCGACACTTCGTGTTCTGGTGGAAAATTCCAAGAAATGTTGTCCACATATTTTGATGATCCAATCGTCACCTTAATGAAACGATGACATCTTCCCACCTTTCCTCAATTTATAGGAGACCTGCAAAATAATGATGAGGTATGCCATCTAATCATCCCTGATCTGTCATCCACGTGTTACCGTTGATTAGCATGCAATAGCTCATCTTTTCCGATGAAGCCACTGCTTCTTTACTTATAAATACCCCATTAACTCGAAGGTTCAGCCATTCCTCTCTCATTTTTACAAAAAACATCTTCAACTTTCTAATTACCTTCATCCTTTTTATTGCAAACATGACTAATCCATCCAAGTGCGGTAACACTCCTTCTCACAGGAGAAATTCTAGCTCTCAAACAAGGACTCCTTCCCACCAAAATCCTTTGGTTTCTTCTATTATACCGAGCCCATGACCTTCAAAAGACAACCTCCAAGGTCCTAACTGGCGGTAGAGATACCCCCGTCGGTGATTTCAAAACTCGAATCACAGTTGATATATTGCAAAAGGTGAAAACCTATTGCGGCTGGGAAATAATTAAGGTCATAATCCCTATTAAAGAGGTACAGAGGATGCAATCATTAACGTACGACCCCTCTCAGAAAAGCATAGAGCCCTCAGCTAAGCGGTCAAACAACTCTTGAGTCAGCTAGAAAAGGAGAGGGGCGGTGTGTACAAGGCCCTAGAAGGAATTCACCGCCCTATGGTTGACCGACGATTACTAGCGATTCAAGAGAGAAGGGTATTCTTATGTTTATACTTACCCCTTTTCCATGAAACTCTAGAAGAAAATTTATGGCGTCATTCTAGAATTCTGCCGCTGGTACAAAGTGTGCATAACCCAAGTGGGTCCTCAGGTCTAAAGAGCAATCACGTGCCTTGGGCATTTCTCTTAGGAAGCCCAAGTCAATTTTATCCTCGACTATTTGATTTGCCTTTATTCTCCACGCAATTTTCCTGATGGAGTCATTAACTTGCACCATCGAGAAAGCAAGACCATTCTTGGTAGTCTTGATGATGATCATGTTGAGGTTGGATGGAAAGATTCGTCCTTATTCAGACTGCCAATCTTCTTCCCCCCGATAACAACCACCCTATCCCGGAGTGATGGAACCACCACCGTAAGTTTGCTTTTACAATGCCTTCTTTCTTATACACTTCATTTCATCTTTAGACCGAGTTGAATTCCTTCCCCAGCCACCATATAGGAGCTTGTACATTAACGACCTTGGGACCTGGGTTCAGAAGATCCTCAACGTCTCCACCCCGAAACTCCAAACATGGAAAACGCTTACTTTCCAAGTGAAATGAGCACCTCGCAACCACGGTATGCATTGTAACGTGTATTTAAAATTTCTTTCTTAACCTTTTAACAAAATCATTTTTCCTTTTTGTTAGGTCTTTCCAAATCACCAGACACCGCTCATCCTGAAGAGAAAATTGTTGACCCGGAAGCAGTTGTTCGCATGATTGAAGAGGCCCGTGACTGGAAAAGGCAATAAGCTGAATCCTCTGCTAGCCCCCAGACATGGCAAAAATGTTTAAAGAAGAAGACCCCCAATCATCCCGACCAAACTCCTCCCAACTTTCCCGGCAGTGTCGATCTGACGGTCGATTCTCTTCATGTAGTGGACCTAGATTATGAAGGTCCCGAGGAAGAACAACCTCTGGAAAGAAGGAGGAATGAAACCCCCATACTTTTTGCTGAAATGGAAATCGCTAGTCATGGCACCGGCTACACTACTGCCTCCTTTGCCCCGGCAAGTTCCGTTGCTCGCTAGCCCCGGTATGCACATTCCGATACCTCTCTCCCTTCGATTGCTGAAGACGTTAGGTCCCCTTTCATTCTGACCATGCCAGAAAAAGATAATGAAATTTTCTCTTCCCCGGACCGGGCTTCTTCTTCACATAGGGATGAGTTGGTAGATGAATACCCAACCCCGGTAGCTCAGCTTGCAGAATTTTGGACTGTAACCTTCCAACTTCCTACCGACTGCCATATTTGTTCTAAGCCCATAAGAGTGGATAACTATATGAAGCACATGACATCGAAAAAGGACAGGCAGAAGGCTCGCCGAGTGTGTTATCAATGAAGGGGTGCATGCTGCATCCAAGGTATCACTCTTTTCCAACTCACTCATGCTTTAATTTTCACCGCAAAAACCCCTTTTGACAAATGCATCCAACTTTCTCTGCTACGATAAGCTTCAACGCATGATTGAAGAAATAGTTGCCTTGAAAACTAAAAGGAACAACGTCGTTCACCGGCTAACAGTTGCAGAGGTGAAACTTGCCAAGGGTGATGATATGCGCGTCAAACTTAAGCTCTTGGAGGAAGAAAAAAAGTCTTATAGGAAGCAAGCTACTTTACATGAGGACCAGGCCGGAGATTGGCAGAAAAAATGGAATGAGGCTTCAGATACTATGTCAGATCTGACTATGCGACTTTCTGGCCTTGAAGTTGATGTAGGTTCCTTCTCCGATCGTCTCCAAATTAAAGAAAAAGAGATAGAAGCTCTGAAGAAAGAGACCGAATCCTTGAGGTCCATTCTTTCTACTTCTGTTGCTCAGAATGAGAGACAACAAAAAAAAATTATTGAGTTGACCCGAACCAATGAACTCATTTATGCCACCGGTGTTAAGCTTCATCGGGCCACTCAAACTATAGAGGATGAGTTCCAGGCCATAATCGACAAGTACACTCTGTCCATGATCAAGTATGGTTACATGATGCACCAAAAGACTTTGGAGGCAATGACAATCGGGCTCATGAACATTGACGAGGAAATTGTCAAGGCCCAACAATTAGAATTGGCATCTACTGATAGCCCCGATGGATCAATATCCATAGAAGATGACAGTGATTTATCTGGGGGGCCGGAGATGACAAATTCCTCTCGGAAGCTAAAGATCTTCACTCCCAAAAGCATGTGCCTTTTGCCTCTGACAATGTACCAGGTGTATCAGTCTCACTCAGCCCTTAGAATATATTAGAAGTACCAAGGACACCACCAGGAACACCCCCGGTGGATCATGGAGCGGACATATCGTAACCTTTCATGTGGGTTTTTATTTCAGTTTTTTGTTTTATTAGTGGGTCGCTTTTGGGCCCATTTAGTAACTTTTGTATTCAAACTGGTTTCATTCCGAAAAAATATGAATGAATGAATGGTTTTTCCTTTTTGGCAATTTTTCTCCAAGTTTTCATTCATTATTTGTTTTCATAAGCAAGCATTCGTTTCAAACTTTATTACTTTGCTTTATGAATCGGAACTTATTTTTTGAGGTTCACCTTATCTGAATAGGTTAGGACTTACAGATTAAATACTTTCCAATAACCTTACTTAAACTCCACATATGTATTTTATTTTCAGCCTTGATCGGGGCTTCTTATGGCCTCTTAAGTTAGTTTTAGACTTAATTTGTTACCGAACAACTTAAAAACCCTTCTTGTAGCCAGAGCCTTAACTTTTATGTTAAGGTTTTAATAAGAGAGGACCTTATTTTTAATGGTGATGTAGAATAGGATGTCTCTCGTTCATTATGGCACGGAATTTTCGATATGTTTAATATAATAACATACGTTTTATGCTCGTGATGGCAAAGATTTGTTAATCATAAAAGGAAATTGTTATTGATTCATTTGAATTACAATACAATTGTAACAATAATATGGCTGTCATCTAGTGTGATCAGTCCGGTATGTTGAATATCCGAGAAGTCCCCAGTATTCAAAATTTTAAATTTTCGCTCAATTCCGAGTGTATGACCCTCAGTATTTGACACTTTATGGTATGAATACTTGAATACTTGAATACTGGATATACTTCTTCGGTAGTAAGATCAACATCATGCTTATATCATGGTGATGCCTCATTAAAAACCTTGGGGGGGAAACTCAATTGGGATAAAAACCGATCGAAGGGAAAAATAGTGCAAGGCATGCTTTGACTTAGGACACATAGTACTTCTTCAAGTGACTCACATTCCAATTGCTAGGATGTATATTCCCATGTTGGTCTGCAAGTTCAAAAACTCATTTACCGACGATGCCAGTTATAGTATATGGTCCTTCCTAATTTGCTCCTAGTTTTCCAGCATTACGCTCCTGGTTACTCTGGTTGACTCTTCGGATCACCAAGTCCCCGAGTTTGAAGTGTCGGAGGTTTGTTCGCTGGTTGTAGTAATGTTCTATTCTCTGCTTCTGGGACACCATCTGGACGTATACCAAATCTCGACGTTCCTCAAGCAAATCTAGGTGTAAGGACATTAATTCTGCATTTGAATCCTCCTCAGCCCGGAGTTATCTCAGGCTAGGAGTTCCAACTTCCACCAGGATCAAGACTTCTGCACTATAGATCAGGGAAAATGAGTTTCTCCGGTACTCATTTTTGTCGTGGTTTGATATGCCCATAAAATCTCCAGTAGCTTGGACGGCCAGTTTACTTTCGCATCCTCTAATTTCTTCTTCAAATTATGGATTATGGTCTTGTTTGTTGACTCTGCTTGTCCATTTGCACTGGGATGATAGGGAGTAGAGGTGATCCGCTTGATGTTTAATTTATCAAGGAAATTTGTGACCTTGGCACTGATGAAATTCTGGCCATTATCACAAGATATCTCCTTGGGTATGCCGAAACAACAAATAATATGTTGTCAGATGAATACTTCACTTCTTTCTCCCGTATCTTTACGTAAGCTGCATCTTTAACCCATTTAGAAAAATAATCAATCATAAATATAATTTGAGATACCTATTCTGGAGTTGCTAGCAAGATCCGACGATGTCCATCTCCCACTTCATAAACGGCCACGACGATACTACCGGATGCATCTCATCTCTCGGTTGGTGTAACAGTTCTGCATAGTGTTGGCACTTATCATATTTCCGTATGAATGCCTCTGTATCCTCCTCGGTCCGGAGCCAATAGTAATCGGCCCTTTTGAGCTTCCTCATTAGGGGTTTCGCTCCTGAATTATTTCCACGGATGCCTTCATAGACTTCCCTCATCACATATTATGTTTCATCGGGGCCCACGCACCAGGCTAAGGGACCACAAAAACACCTAGGGTAGAATTTTCCATCTATGACAATGTATCGGGCCGCCTTGGTCCTCAACGCTCTAGATGCTCTCGGGTCCTCCGGGAGCTTCCCGTTCATGAGATAATCCAAGAACTCATTCCTCCAGTCCCGAGTTAGGCTGGTTGAATTTACTTTATCATATCCAACACGATCCAATGGCGAATGCAACAACCGAACAACCGACTCAATTTTAGAGTCGTCCGACTCCGTTCTAGAGCCTAAGTTTGCTAGTGCATCCATCTCTATGTTTTACTCACGAGGTATATATACCACCGTCCACTCTTGGAAACGGGATAACAATTTCAAAGCTTTTTTGAGATATCTCGACATCCTCTCTTTTTTTGGCCTCGAACACTCCGTGGACTTGGTTTACTACCAACAATGAGCTACATTTGACTTTGATGACTTGTGAACCCAGTCCCCGAGCTAGTTCTAAACCTGCAATCAAAGCCTCATACTCCGCTTCATTGTTAGTCAACGAAACACTATGTATAGTTTGTTGTAAAACTTCACCGGTGTGAGTTCGTAATGTAACACCCAAGCCGGTCCTCTTAACGATTGAGGCACCATCTGTATAAAGTGTCCAGATCCTAGGGGCAGTCCCCGAGACTGGGATAACTTTTTTCCCTCCTGTGGGGTTACCCCCAGGCTGAAGTCGGCCACAAAGTCTTCAAGGACTTGCAACTTTATTGCAGTCTGGGTCTATATTCAATATCAAACTCACTTAACTCTACTACCCATTTAGCTAAGCGCCCAAATAGTTCGAGCTTATGCAACACATTTTTTAAAGGGAAAGTTGTTACTACATCAATAGGGTGGTATTGAAAATAAGGTCGAAGCCTTCGCGACGACATTACTAAGGCAAAAGTTAATCTTTCAAGTAACGGGTATCGGGTCTCGGCCCCTGACATTACTCTACTTAAATAATAAATAAGAAATTGCATACATTTTTCCTCCCGTACTAGTACTACACTTACCGCTACCTCCGAGACTGCTAAGTATATCAATAGTTGTTCTCCTTCCTTTGGATTTGACATGAGCGGAGGACTGGATAAGTAAGTCTTCAGGTCCCTTAGGGCCTGCTGGCATTCAGGTGTCCATATAAATTTATTCTTCTTCTTTAGAAGTCAGAAGAACCTATGGCATTTTTTTTAGGACCGGAATATAAATCTGCTTAAGGCCGCCACACGACTGGTCAACCGTTGCACTACTTTGACATCTTCTAGTACGTCTGGTATATCTTTAATAGCCTTTTTTTAGAGTTTATCTCGATCCCTCTCTGGGAAACCAAGAAACCCAAAAATTTACCAAACCGACCCCAAAGGCACACATCTCAGAATTCAGCTTCATATTGTACTTTCTCAGTACCTCAAAGGTTTCCTGCAAATGACTTAAATGGTCTTCTGCACAAATACTTTTAACAATCATATCATCTATATATACTTCCATTGTTTTACCTATTTGCTTTTCAAACATTTTATTTACTAACCTTTGATACGTGCCCCGACATGTTTTAGTCTAAAAGGCATAACGTTATAATAATAAGTACCGAAAGTAGTTAAAAAGATATTTCTTCTTGGTCTTCCGGGTGCATTCTTATTTGGTTATACCTAGAATACGCATCGAGAAAATACATTATCTCATGCTCGACTGTAGTATCAATCATTTGATCAATGTTCGGTAGCGGAAATGAGTCTTTAGGGCATGCCTTGTTTAAATCTTTGTAATCAATGCACATTCTAAATTTATTTCCCTTTTTAGGTACCATAACTACGTTTTCTAACTAACCCGGGTATTTTACCTCCCGGATCGATCTTATATTGAGTAACCTAGATACTTCTTCCTTAACAAACCTATTATGGAGTTCGGTTACCGACTGTTTCTTATGTCGTACCGGAGGGAAACTAAGATCCAGACCCAACTTATGAGTTGTGACTTCTGGAGGAGTGTCTGTCATATATTCATGAGGCCATACAAAGCAATCACTGTTAGTTATAAGATATTTAAGAATTAAATCCCTGAGCTCCGGAGTTAACCTGATGCCCAGGTATACCTTTCTATCGAGAATTTCCGGATATAGTGCAATCCGTTCCAACTCCTATATAGTGGACTTGGTGGCATCTGATTCATCTAGTAACTGAAAGTATATGGGTACTTGATACCGGTCATAAAACCCTTCCTACGCATAGGCTGCTACTGATTCTACTAGTAGGACATGTGAACCTCTTCGGGTACCGGTTTTGCTTACTGTAATTTCTATTTGGGGTTTGCTGTTACTTTTGGTTCCTCTATGGTAAACATTTCCCTGGCAGCAGGTTGTTCACCCCGAATTTGCTAAATTCCTTTCGATGTTGAAAATTTCACCAACAGATGCAAGGTTGATGGGGCTGTCTTCATATCATGGATTCACGGTCTTCCAAATATTGTGTTGTACCTCATATCCCCATTGAGGATGTAAAACCTTATCATCTTGACAACTCTCATCGCGTCCACTGGTAGATCTACTTCTCCCTTCGTGGTTTCACTTGACATGTGAAAACCAGAAAGAGTTCTGGCAGCCGGAACTATTTTATCCACCATATTCATCTCTCCAACCACCTTCAATCTGATTATAATAGCTGAGCTTCCGAGATCAATTAGAACAATTTTGACCTGGAAGCAATCAATAGGTATTGTGACTACCAATGCATCGTTCTGAGAAAAGATTACACCAACAATGTCATCTTTAGTAAACGTGATAGTGTGATCATCGGGTATCTCACGAAACCTCTTTTCTCGGGTCGCAAAGATTTTTGTCTTTTTTGTCGCCGTGAACGATGTAGCGAAAATCATTAATCCACCATAAATCATATTTATAACATGAGGCAGCGCAACCAGGTTAGACTTTCCTTCTGCAGGTGGTCCTCACTCATAATTGTTCTGAGCTTTCTCACTCAGATACTCTCGGAGATGACCCCTGCTTAGCATTCCTGCTACCTCCTCTCGTAGATGCCTACCATCCACTGTTTTATATCCATGAGTGCCATGGAAATTGCATCAGATGGACTGATCGTTTTTACTTGGATCTGATTACAACGGCTTCGGAGGTCGAGACTCCGGATGTGTCATTAATAATGCCACCATCTGATCTTCATCAATGCTTAAATTATATTTGGATAATTTTGGATATCCAGTACCCTTGGATGAGCTATTTTTCTCAGAATTTCCCGATCCCTGATTGTTTTGTCTGGAACCTCCTTTGCTATTTGATTTGTCATTATAACGAAATCCCTAACCCCCTCCTTGCTTTCCAGTGGGAGGATAAGGTTGATATAGATTCTTCGAGGAATTCTCTTTCTCCGCTTTTGCGAAGATACTGCTGGCCTTAGCTCCAAGCATACCATCCTCAATTTGGGTTTTGGACTCATACCAGTTATGCACGTCCTCCCAAGTGGTTTTCTAGAACTTAATAGATTTTCTTTGAACTTTCAGGAAGCATCCAAACCCGCTGGATCAACCCTTTCGTGAAAGCCTCTGCAGCCCACTCATCTCGGACCGCTAGCAACGACATTCGCTCCTTTTGGAACCATGTAACAAAGTCTCTAAGGAATTCCAATTCTCCTTGTGCAATGCGGAAGATATCTGCCTTGCGTGCTTTCACCTTTCGGGCCCTTGCAGGAGTCTTAATGAACATATCTGCGAGTTGGGAAATGAACTGATTGAATGCTCGAGAGGCTATGAATACCATGTCAGCGCTACCTTAGTGAGTGTCTCATCAGACTTTTAATCCAAACTGATTATATCTCATGTTCTCGTAGATCGTTCCCCTTTACGGCCGTAGTATAGGTCATGATATGCTCCTGGGGATCGATAGTTCTGTCATAACTGGCCACAAAGGCATTTTGAACCTTTTGGGTATTAACTCAGATGCAACCTAAAGCTTATATACCAACTGAATATATTTCTTCGCATCCGGACCGTCAGCCACGGGTAGGGCCCTCAGTATTTGGCTGAATTGTCGCCAAAACTCCTGGGCAGTTTTCATTGCCTTTTCTACGTTGGTATCAACTTTGCTAGTCATGTCCTTCATGAATTTCAGGACTTTCTCCAAGAACGTCTTTTCAGGGACCTCGCACTCTAAGCCACCATTTGCATATTTGTCTTGGTTATCACATGTTCTGCCTCGATCATCACCGGTTCTCCTGTCGGAGTATTGCCAGTATTCATGGGCCTGAACTTTTCTGAAATCACTTCATACGCTCCAATTCTGCGCTTATTGAAGCGTTCTGTGCCTAAAGGTTCTGTATGGCTTCTTCGGGCATTTCATATGTGGGATCATCTTTGTATTAAGTCTGACCGTCCTTGGAAGTGACACCGTCTGTATTCATCGGGTCTCTTGGCATCACGCTGTCTAGCCCCAAATTGCCAGTATTGCCCCTGATGTTCTGGTTGTTGTCACATAATCCTGTTATATTTTCTAATTTGAAAAAATAAAAAGACTTAAAGAAAAAAGTAAATTAGTAGAAGGGTCACTTGTGACACCACAATTGGCCAGGCCCCACGGTGGGCGCCAAACTATTTACCTGTAAAATGGTACAGTTGAATTTGTATACGTGGTCAAGGACACGTAGATCTCAAGTGACACGTTAGATAAGAATTATGCTTAAGGTAAATAACAGTAAGACAAAGTAAGCAATAATCAGTCTGAGTCTTGAGATAGCTTCTGAGCAAAAATGACGATAATTTATATGTAGCGCAAAAATTAAGAGAATATCAGTATATATATTGTGAAAAGAAAGAATCTCATGGGTTAAAATGTAATGATTTTCCCTATTTATACATGAGCTACAAAGGTACACAACCCACGAAATATGCCCTGATAAATGAAGGAGAATGAATGTTGTAATAATTGGACAATCAATCTCTCAATAAATGCTATTAAAAGGCTGTTAAAAGTCGTGTGACCGGATTGAGTAACCGTCGTCCGTTACGATGTAAATGGCTCTCAGCCTTGGCTCTGCTCACATCGCACCTGGTATCATATATATCAAATCGGTAGTGCTATAAATTGATATGAGTCTGAATCAGCATCATACTCCACGTGTCAGGCCATAATTCGTACAATTATCTTATATGAATTTTACCCTATATAATAACAAAATTTAGTAGAATTCCAGTCTATAAAATATGATACGTAGGTACATAAGATTGTTGGAGTAACACCTTTATAAATTGACATTCTAACATTATAAAAGTCAAGCATTCTAACAACTCAAAACCAGAGGATTCAGGTTTTGAAACTGACAGAGCAAAGGATTCCTCCTCAGATGAAGAGATTCGGGTTCTTAATAAAGAAGATTATATTCCTTCAGAAGAAGAATGTCAATCATGTCAAATAGGACAGCCTTGTTCTAGCAAGCAGAATAAGGAGAACGATGAGTTCTATAATATTTTTGCTCAATTTCAAGACTTGAATATTAGTGTTCTCAAAGGTGATAACCTGGTAGAATTACTGAAATTAATCAAAGATCCAAATATGAGATCACAAATTATAGATCAGATCCAAGAAACTCCAGAACCTTCACAAGGAAAGAAGGCCATAGAGAGATCAAGTGCATATTCTATGTCAGAATTAAAGAAACAAATGAGGGAGAAGCAAGACTAGCACTCCCAGAGATTTAGAGAAAGAGATAAATAATCTCAAACAAGAAATATTGGCTCTAAAAAAGAGTACTGATATACTCGATGCTCGAATTACCAATATTTAAGGTAAAGGAAAAGAGAAGATTATAGATTCAACAATAGTGGATGATATCTCCGACTTAGATAATCTTCTGATAACATGAGCCACTGACAAAATAGGAAACTTTCTACAAACCCTGGAACTAATCACTTCTCAAAAGTTTTATATTCAGATTAGTTTTTTGATTGATTATAATTTCAAAAAAAAAAATTACTGCTCTTGTTGATAGTGGGGCAGATGTAAATTGTATACAAGAAGGTCTTATTTCTTCCACTTATTTTCATAAAACCACTCACAGTGTTGGATCTGCTAATGTGCAGAAATTACAAATTACTTTTAAATTACCAAAAGCTTATATTTGCAATAATAAAACTTGTATAGCAAAAAGTTTTATTTTGGTAAAGGATATCTCCAGCCAAATTATTTTGGGTACACCTTTTATACAAAAATTGTTCCCTATTACAAAAATTGATAAAAAAAAAAAGGTATCATAGGTACCTTTGACGGAAAACCTATTATTTTCCAGTTTATAACTGAACCTTTCTATAGAGTTTTAAATGAGCTTAAACATCGTTTGGTTCACAAACACCAACAAATTAGCTTGTTAAAACAAGAAATTTATATTTCCAATATTTAAGAATTATTGGGAAATCCCAAGCTTCGATAAAAAATTGATTTTATACAAAACCAGTTTTCTATACAGGTTTGCAGTGAACTTCCCAATGCTTTTTAGGATAGGAAGAAACATATTGTTTCCCTTCCCTATGAGGATGATTTTAAAGAGGGTAATATCCCCACAAAAGCTAGACCTTGTCAAATGAATTCCAAATATCTAGAATTATGCAAAAAGAAATTGCTTCTTTATTACAAAAAGGTTTGATAAAACCCTCAAAATCTCCTTGGTCTTGTACAGCTTTTTATGTCAATAAACATGTTGAGCAGGAAAGGGGAGTTCCCAGACTTGTTATTAATTATAAACCGCTTAATAAAACTCTTAAGTGGATTAGGTATCCTATCCCCAACAAAAAGGATTTACTTGATAGGCTAAATAGCGCTATTATATTTTCTAAATTCGATTTAAAATACAGTTACTGGAAGATCCAGATTAAGGAAGCAGATATACAAAACTGCTTTTAATGTTCCTATGGGACAGTATGAATGGAATGTAATGTCATTCGGTTTAAAAAACGCCCCTTCGGAATTTCAAAATATTATGAATGATATTTTTATGCCTTATATATAGAAATTTCATCATAGTTTATATAGATGATATTTTAGTATTTTCTAATAATATTGAAACTCATTTCAAGTATTTGGATTTATTCAAAAAAATCATTATACAGAATGATTTAGTCATATCAAAACCGAAAATGGCCCTTTTCCAAACTACTGTAAGATTTTTAGGCCATAATATTGAAAAAGGGAAAATCATTCCTATTAATAGAAGTATTGAATTTGCTTCAAAATTCTCGGGTATTATAACTGACAAAACCCAGCTCCAGAGATTTTTGGGCAGCTTAAATTATATCAGTCCTTTTATAAAGGATTTAGCAAAAGATACAGACATCTTATATGAAAGGCTGAAAAAAGTCCCTACACCTTGAACAGATGATCATACTCAAGCTGTCAAAAGAATTAAGGTTAAGTTCATAACCTTCCTTGTCTCACTCTTGCCAATCCTACTTGGCCAAAAATTATAGAAACTCATACCTCAGATATCGATTTTGGAGGTATTCTGAAACAATACTCTCCAGTTGATAAACAGGAGTATCTGATACAATTCTACTCTGGCAAATGGAATCCTAGCCAAAAAAATTACTCTACAGTTGCAAAAGAAATTCTAGAAATTGTAAAAAGTGTCTTAAAATTTCAAGGAGACTTATACAATCAAAAGTTTATTATAAATATTGATGGCCAGTCAACAAAATTTATGTTTAATTAAGATTGTAAGCATGATGTTTCTAAACAAATGTTTGCTAGATGGCAAGCTTTATTAGCACCATTTGATTTTGAGATCCATTATAAAAAAAGGACAGATAATAATCTGCCTGATTTCTTAATCAGAGAATATTTAAATTCATAAAATAATAGTTTTATCATACAGGATGATGAGCCTAATTGGCTAGGTGGCGACTAAAATTATAGATGACGCGGCAGAAGAGGTAGAGGAACTGGACGAGGTAATACTATTGTCCAGCAAGGTAATAAGAAGCTTATAGCACAGACAGGGACTTCAGCCATTGATAAAGAAAGTCCATTATACCAACAGTTCGTGGATTTCATAAATCCAGAGGAGAAAATGATAACCCACAACCATCATACGCAGAAGTTGCTCATGAAGAGCAGGATGATAATGAGGGTTATGAAAAACATGAGAAAAAAGATGTCATACTCCTTCTCGATTATAAAGATCTGCAATGGAAAGAGGAGCCCTGGAAGCTCATGGAAAGGTACTTAGAAGCTGGATCATATCCCATCTTGACTTATAAATCAAGAATGCATTATGAGGCCATTCTCACTACCACGGGATCAGCTGAAATTCAGCACTATTTCCCGATGCATACTAAGAAAGTTTATAACTTTTCTAAAATTATTATAAAAAAAATCTTTACTCCAGAAGATTGGGGATTCAGTACATCAAAAGAAAGGGAATGTTTCCATCCTGAACAAAGGATTCATGTTAAATTTAATTATTGGGATTATATAGAAAGTTTTTATAAAATATTTTATATGAAAATTCAAACAAAAAACATTCGTGGTTTATAAAAATATGTTCCAATGTTTATAAACAGGACATTCCTAATTGGTTTTGGCATTGGTGGATAACATATGGTCCATCTGTTAATATCTTGCCACAGTCATTCAAAAGTTTATATACCGAATGGATTGATGTTTCTCCTAAGATTATAAAATTAGAAGAACAAAATACTATTATAAATGGAATTGCTAATATGCATTTCTTCATCTAATTTTGCATTCCATGGATTATGAGATAGTCAGTAGAAGTGGGTTATACCCCAGAACAAATTCCTTGTCTACAACGAACCTATTATATAAGGTTCTGGAAAAAGTTATTAAAAAAAACCAATGAAGGTATTTTGAATGGACAAGAACTCATAGATCAGATAATCTCATCAGTTGAAGGTTATACCAAATTAAAAGAAGATCAACCCCAATCATAGGCTAATAGTCCATTCCAGCATATTGCCAGAAAAATCCAGCTTAAAAAGACGTAATATCAAAAGCGGAAATTATATCTTCTTATATGGCAGAAGTAAAAAAGGATTTAATGAAAAATCTGGATAAGGAATTCCCCTCAGATACTTCTATGGCGTCCATTCATACAGAGGAGGAAGATATTCAGGACTCCCAAGACCCCTATGATGTGGATTTTGATATTCATGAATATGTTTCGAAGTTTCAAGAAAAAATGGAGGCATCCTCCGGCTCATGAAAAAACAAAGAGAAAGAAAAAGTATAATACACATAAATCAGCCGGTGGACCCGTCATAAAAAGCCACCGAACAAATAGAATCTACTTTAATAAAGTAGATGAATTATTGTACTTTAGTAGGGCTCATAAGTTTTGGCCGGTCTTACTTTATTACTTTTTATCTTTTAGGTTTGTCGGCCACCTGTTAGGCCACTATTTACTTTTTAGTTGTCGGCCACTTAGGCCACTATTTACTTTTTAATTGTCGGCCACAAATAGTCGACTTTATTTGTAAGAATCCATTATAAAAGGATTCATAAGTTAGAGAGAAAGGCAGGCTTTCGTCAACGACTCTCTAAACTATCTGTAAAAACTCTCTTCAATAAAAGCTTAAGTTTTGGCTTTACATCCTTCGGTACTGAGCACAACCTTTTCATCTTAGGTAATTTTAATTTTTGTATTTTAATTTTATTATTTAATTATATTTATCGGAGTAGCCCATGAGCGGCTAATTCCTTGGTGTTGGACCTATGTTGCACTAAACTTCTTGGAATCATGGTACTAATGCTATAATATAGCAAATGATTCATGTGAGAAGGTACTAAGGTTGGGCAGAGAACAGTCTAGGCGGAATGTCTGAAACTCAGGCTGATGATCCTGTTGTAACCCGCTAAGCCATGGTGGCGTTAGGGTATTTTGGATCTGTTCTGAGCTAAGATGGCCCTGCCAGGATTGTTCACCCGTAAATAATACCTCTTATAGTGCTTCTCTGTGTGATCACTAATTCTCGTTTTGGTATCAGAGATATATTTACAAGTAGTAATAGGTAACAAAGTTCAACACTTTTTCTTATAATGATGAATATCATCAAGAACAAGAATACTGTTAAAACAGTAAAAAAGAGGAATATGATATACCTCAACACCTAGACCTACTTAATAAGTGGACTATTCCAAAAATCCAATCCAGGTTGATATACCAGATGGGTACTTTTGAAAAATTAGGATTCAAATAAGTAGTTAAAACTACGAAAGAAACTATCACTTAGATAGCGATCATGCTACTTTTAAATTATTAAATGACAGTGATATTTCCCCTTATAGGGAAACCCATCGTTTTATGCATATTGGGTTAGTACAGGTTGCTTTTAATCCACTTACTCTAAGAGGCTTACCTGAAAGTTTTATAGTCGTAATAAGGGATGGCAGAAACCAGAACTGGAAAAAATCCTTAATAGGGACAGTACAGACCAGTCTGGCTTATGGTCCTGTTTATTTTAATGCTTATCCTAACTTGCAGGTATCTTTGCAGGATGAAAACTCTTTAAATGCTTTAATTCTGAGCATTAAGTTACATGGTTATGATTATATGCCAGGAACTGAAGTGATATGTATTTGTTATAGAATCTATTTTAAGCCTTTATACACTATGAATTCGATGTGCAAAATCATGGATTTTAAGAATGAGACTATTTTAATAAAGACTAATTTTGGTAAATCCAAAATTACCACTAGAAGACCTATTAAATGGGATGAAATTGATTTTCCCACTGAATGGGTCATAGAGGGAGCGGCGCCTCCCAAGAATAATTGTAATACTGATATTACTCATATTGATCAAGCTCCTGATGGGACTGTCAAGTTGAAATTTTCTAAACCTGCCTACTTGACAAATGATTTGGGTTCTAGATCTAATAGATCGGATGCTTCTAATCGTTCTTATATTTCTCCAGCGGATTATATTGTTAAATCTCCGTCACGAGCTTCTACATCTCGTATTCCAAATTTTATACATCCTCATATGTCTGATAATATTGATAATAATAGAGTCAATAGAATTATAATTGGCACTGATAATATTGCTAGAGGAGTTAGTGAAGACCCAGAAATAACTGAGTCAGATATGGATTATTCAAGAACCACGATGATTTGATGGATAACCCAGAAACACACAAGGGGTAGACCGGGCCTGAAGTTTGTTAATGGTGGTGGACGGAAATAGGGGATAACACAAATACCCAAAGACCTTAAGATGTGAATACGAAGAAGCCTTATTATATAAGAGTTGAAGAGGGGACGAATATGCCAAACCCTTGGTAGAAAGAATGTTAAGAAGATATGTGTATACCTTTGTCGCATTACTATCATAGTGCTCAATCAATGTGTATTAAATTTTCCTTTTGCTTAAATTATATCATGATAAAATGGTGATTTTGCAATTGACTCTGGTTAATGTGTGAGGTGAGAAAAAGTGGCGGATATGCAGAGTTTATTGTATTCTGTCTCGGTATATATTGAGGACGCGTTGCATTGCTCCATCTGCAGCAAATGTTGATGATCCTTAAAATTAAATATATTCTTAATGGGATAGACTACTAATCCGTCTAGCGCTAGAACACATTGGATAGGCTGAAAGCAACCTAAAAACTGAAGAGCCTTCAAATGTTTAACTTGGGTTTAAGTTCCCAAGCATATGAAGTTTTTTGCTTGCCTGCTCCATTTGGTTACCATAGGTGACTTGTGCAGAAATGCATGATAAGGCTGTGTATATTAAATTCTTGTGGTCTGACTTTTTTTCGAATTCCGCACATAACGGGAATTTAATGCACCGGACTATCTTTTTTTTTAATTAGGGAAGTCAGTAATAATAATAACATATCTGGTGTAATCTCATAAATGGGGTATGGAAAGTGCAGGATGTACTCTATCAAGAAAGTCATTTTTTTCAAACTTATTTTCCTGTAAAAAATATTTTCAAAAATTTTGCCATTCAAACATGGGAAATTTGAGAAACATTTTCTAAAATGTTTTCTTCCAAACCGAACACGCCCTTTATTCGTATTAAACCTTCAAAGTTTTGCTTCTTTAGTGGATATCAAATCTTGTAACCCTTTGTATTTGCTAATTCTCCTTCCAAACATTCTTCCGGCTCATAAATAATTTATTCTTAAAAATAATTCAAGTATGTGACTTAGAAACTTTAATAATTATAAAGATAATGATTAACGTACCACTAAAGTAAATTAATTATACAATAAAAAATGTTACATAAGTTATATTTTTAATTAAATTTACTACTTTTATATCATGAGTTTGGACCCGGACTTAGCACGGGCCTCATGCAACTAATTGTAACTAGATAGCGTGTGAAGGTTTAAATTATAAGAACAACATTAGATAATTGAGAGCAAAACATTAGATAATTAGATAGGTTATATGAACAGCTTCACCTCTAGCAAGACAAACAACAACAACAAAGCATTCCCTTTTCATAACTTCCATAACGAACTATCTAATTAAGTTCGTTTTACAAAATGTTGGAAGTTAAAGTTGAAAGAAATATAGGTTTACCACAGGAATGGAATTTCTAGGAAAAAGAGCACCGCACATAGCTTTGCTTCCGGTGTTGGTGTCTGTGGTTCCTCATTTTAAAATGCATGTGACTATTTCTCGGACATCATCCTCCAGCTTTAATATTTTGGTTGGTGGAGAGATGTACCTGATGTATGATATGTACCTTTTCTCTTGACTACTACATTTCTTTACACCACTGCAACAAATGAAGCATATATACTAAACATACCCCAAGAAACACTGCATATGTAAGGTCGTAAGGACATGTTGTACGATAAAAAAAAAAATAAAGCACAAAAGATATGCTGAAGTATTCAAAGAAATGTACAGATAGTTAAGAAGTTTGAAATTAATTTTTTTTAGTTGCAGCTTCCTGCTATGCAAATGATACATTTTAAGACCATTAGAGAATAAGTTACCTTAATCATAGAGTCTATTTTGTAGCAAAAAAATACATGAATGCAGGAACGTTAGCCAGGGAAACAACATGAAAATAATCTTCAACGTGAAATCACAAACATGGAAGTAAACAGAGAAAAATGCTGCAGCTTTATGGCACCAGCCACCAGAGGCAAGAAACACTGATCCTCTGATTGCATTGATGTTTTCAAGTACATTACTAATAATAAAAATGTCGAAAGCCTAAGATGTTTATATGTGTGTCCCGTGTTTACAAATTTTGGGAGGCAGTCCGAGTGGGAGTTGAGAGGCTGCAGGAAGCAGAAATAGCAAGATAGAAAAACCATAGTACAAACTTATACTTGGAAGTTTAGGCATTCAAGTTCCTTTCCCATCGTCCTCCTTCAAAGCCATGCCTGCAAAGAGTTGAAGTTGGGAGTGATAATCTCTGTTGCTCGTATGGCAGTTATAACCATGACAAAAAAATAAAAAGAGAAGGAGAAATGCCAGCTGAACAGATTAAAAACGTAGCACTCATCCGAAGGTTAGTCTAATACTAACCAACCTTTTATAATTTAATTTATAATAAAAATAAAACATAGGTTCATACATAAGAAATTTACATAGTAATATCAGGAATAGCAAGTACTTTCATAAATTTGAACATACCTCTTCTTCGGTACTTAGCCAGTTTGCCTTGAATCTATTGTTTGGCTAGTGACACCGGAGCTTTTATCCTTCAAGAATTGTTTTAGCAGCATGTTAAAACACAGATCTGTGAGTTGCCATGGGAGCAGTAGAGAAATATCTAAGGTGTGGAGAAGAAGCTTTCACTGTATATTGCTCCGAGGAAAAAGAAAGTTACAATTGTACAGTGCTTTATATAACTAACTCCTAACACACTAACCGACTCTGTGGTGTACACCATAATTAACTAATTTGTACTATCACTAATTCTAACACTTCCCCTATGTTTTCATTCTCAACTTGGAAAGTAAGTATGCATGCTGCTGATGTCCAAGTGCCTTTGTAAGAATGTCTGCAAGTTGATCCCCATTATTCACATAATCAGTCTTGATCAATCCTTCTTGTAACTTGTCCCTTATGAAATGACAGTCAATATCTATGTGTTTGGTTCTTTCATGGTACATGGGATTGGCTGCAATTTGCAAGGCTGCTTTATTATCACAAAAAAGACTCATGGGCAGTTCAATGTCAATGTGCAACTGCAATCCACACCAACTCTGAAACTGTGTGAACCATAGACCTGTACTCAACTTCTGTTGAGCTCTTAGAGACAGTGCTTTGTTTTTTGATTTCCAAGAAACTAATGAGGATCCAATCTTCACATAATAACTTGTTACTAATCTTCTTGACATTGGAAAAGAGGCCCAATCTGAGTCACAGTAAGCAAACACCTGCTTTGATCCCTGACTATACATGAACAAGCCCAAACATGGCTGCTTCTTCACATACTTCACTACATTTACAGTCGCATCATAATGAGACTGCTTTGGTGCTTCCATGAATTGACTCAAACATTGCACATCATAAGATAGTCTGGTCTTGTAATGGTGAGGTAGAGTAATTTACCTATCAGCCTCTGATAACTCCCCATCTTCTAATACATCATCTCTCACACAACTTTTATACTCCTGGTCAGTTTGCTTCATATGCTGCTCCATAGAACTATCATACTCCTGACTAGTGTGCTTAACATGCTGCTCCATAGGTGCATTCTTAGGTTTTGAGCCTGATAACCCCAACTCTGAGATCAATCCCAATGCAAACTTTCTCTGTGACATAACTATTCCCTCTGGTGACCTTGCAAGTTCTATCCCTAAGAAGTATCTCAAGTTTCCTAAATCTTTCATTTTGAATTTCCTCTGAAGTTCAGCATTGGCCTGTTGTATTTCTTGATAATCATTTTCCTGTCAAAAGCAAATCATCTACATATACTAGGACAAGACCCTCCTTTTTGGTTATACCTCTTGGCAACTAGCCTAACTTTATACCTTTCTACCTTTCTACAGTGTCATCAGTATGATATTTAATTTTAAAGACCCACTTACACCCATGGGGACCTTACCAGCGGGTAGGTCTACCACATCCCAAGTGTGGTTTGCTTCTAGAGCCTCAACCTCAAGTTTCATAGCCTCAACCCATCTATTATCCAGAATGGCTTGGGAATAAGAGGAAGGTTCAGTATGAGCAGAAAAAACAATGAGATAAGATTGAAATGAGGGAGACGGATGAGAGTATGAAACAAAATTATTGATTGCATAAGAAGAAGAAGAAATAGTAGGCAAAAGATGATGAACGTAGTCTGTTAACCAAATAGAAGGCTTAAGTGACCTGGATGATCTTCTCACAAGTGGAGATGGAGGAAGTAAATGAGCAGAACTTGAAGAAGGTTCATATGGAGGAGACGAACTTGGAGGCTTAGAAGGAGAAGGCATAGAATGTGAAGAGGAAGTAGAGGGAGAAGAAGGCATAGAACGTGAAGGAGGAGAAGGAGAATGTGTAGACTGAATAGGACAAGGATCTTCAACAGAAGATATAGGAATAGAAACATCAGAATCAAGTATTGAAGGAACAAACTTGTTTCTGGGATGTTGGAAAGGAAAGATGTGTTCTTTGAACACAACATCCCTATTGACAAAGAAGATGTTGAATTCTAAACTGTATAGCCTATACTCTTTCTGTGTAGCAGAATACCCCATGAACACAACAGGAATAGATTTGGTAGAGAATTTATCAGAAAAATTAGGATTGGTAGCATAACATAAACATATCATAGTTCTCATGTGATCAAGTGCAAGAGGTGTAACATGAAACAGTTCATAAGGGGATTTACCAGTCAATATTTGGCTAGGTAGTCTGTTAATAATATATATAGCAGTGAGAATGCAATCCCCCCAAAACTTTAGAGAAATGTTTGCTTGAAGCCTTAATGACATGGCAACATTGAGAAGATGTCTATGTTTGCGCTCAACTAAACCATTTTGTTGAGGAGTATGGGCACAACTGCTTTGGTGAATAATACATTTAGTAGAAAAAAGAGAAGAAAGAGAAGAACAATGTTGATTGAAGAATTCAAAGCCATTGTCTGATCTAAATTGTTTGATAGAAGCAGAAAAATGAGTTTGAACCAATTGAATGAATTTTTTCAGAACAACAAAAGTATCACTCTTCAATCTCAACAAGGAAGTCCAAGTCATCCTAGTACAATCATCAATCAATGTAAGAAAATACCTAAATCCATTGAAAGTACAAACTCTAGAAGGACCACACACATTCATGTGGACAAGATCAAAAGGTTTGACAGATATGGAGGAACTGATATGGAAGGGCAACCTAACTTGTTTAGCTAAAGGACAAATTAGGCAATCACAAGTTTTATTTAGGGTAATATACTTCTTTAAGGATGAAATTCTCAGCAAAACATTATGAGGAGCATGCCCCATCCTCTTGTGCCAAAGAGTAGAAGCATCTGATTGAATAGAAGTCATGTAATGGAAAGATGAAGCAGTTGATGTTATTAAAGAAGGCAAGATGTAAAGACCACCGTATAGCCTACCAATCCCCTTCAACATGCCACTAGAGAGATCCTGAAACAAACAGAAGTTAGGATAGAAGGATACACAACAATGGAATTCCCTAATGTATCTAGAGACTGAGAGAAGATTGTGCTTAAAATCAGGAATATACAACACATTTTTCAAGGTTTGAAATGTAGATAATATGCAAGATCCAATGTGAGTGATGTGACTACTAGTGTCATTAGGTAGATGCACAGACTTGGGAGTAGTGGAAGGAACAAGATTAGAAGTGGAAAATGTAGATACACAGACTTAGGAGTAGTGGAAGAAACAGGATTAGAAATGAATAATAGATGTAAAGAGGATGTCATATGATTATAGGCACCAGAATCAACAATCCAACTATCTTGGTGTGTAGTAGGTTTACCCGCCATATTGGGTACGCCTGCTGGTTGTTTCTCCTGTTGCATCATCTGCACAATTTGTTGGTACTGTTCTGGAGAGAAGGTTTGCACAAGCTTCTGCAAGGAGTTAAGATCTAGGCTTGGTCATTGTTGCCTCGCATTGTAGTACTTTTAATCATCTTTTGAGTGTAAATTATATTACTTTATGGTTATTATTATATTTTTATTGTGTAATAATATAGCGGTGCGAAGATGAAGAGATCTAGAGCAAAATTAAATAAAAACGCGGAAGGAAGAGAAAGAAGAAAAAAAAGGAGAGGAGACAAGAATGAGGGACATCATAATTACAAATAATGATTATGACAACAAGATGTGCAAATTACACTTATAATTGAATTGAAATTGAAAGATGACGTCTAGGCAGAGAAGTGTGGGCTGCGAAGGAAGATTGATCGCAGAAGTGCCCCATGGAAAATTGCTCGCTGAATTTTATTTGCTCTTCTGCGCCACCTCCGCGACTCTAGGGTGACGCGAGCCCACTAATTTTTTCAGTCTGAGTTGTATTTAGTTTTTAAAAGCTCGGGCCTTTTGGTACCACCATATTAACACATATTTTACACGATTTGTACACAGTTTTGGGATAACTTGGGACCCTGAGTTCAGAACCTTTGACCTAGATAGAGCTTGTAGTTGTCGTGGAGACCGGAGTTATTGGGTTCTAACTTTTCTTCCCCTTACTAAATCAAATAGGGAAATTCAAAAAAGTACAAGAAAGAAAATGCAATAAATTGTTTAAAGATCCACTCAAATTGCTTTTTTCTTTTATTGAATTATTCTATGTCAATCACTCAGCTTCTTTATTTAATGAAGGCGCATTCCCCTGAGTGAGACCATTCCTTTGTCTTAAGTCCTCTTCCCCATTACTTAGAAAAAGTGAGCCACCGGTTCAGGTACAAGATACTATCATTACTTGGAAGTCTTAAGAATGCAGCAAAAACGAAGGTTTCCTCTCTATAGTCAATTGCAATTGTGGATACGAGTAGAAGGGCTCATCCCAGATGTTTTTCCCTTACTACCAGTTTTTATGATTCTTTGTACGAATTGTTATTTTTTCTCCATGTCTACGTGGAGCTAAATTTCGCGTTCTAGAGTTGTGATAAACCATGAATATTGATGCTTGAGACTATTTTTATCTTAATACGAGTTGTTGACTTTGATTATTTCTTTAATTCTGTGCATAATTGCTTGATTGTTTGGCCAACCGTTAGATTCTATCGACTATTTAATATCATGCTTGGGAAAGACCATATTAGATTAGAGAGGTTGAAGAGAGCGTGATCTGATTATCCCTAAAGCAGGGCTAGGATTTGTGGCTAGGATAGGAATATACCTAGGCGCCACATTCAATTAAATACTGTAAATGAATTGCGTTCTTAACGGGTCAATTCCATAGGAATATAGGCGGCAAATTGTTTTGAATAGGCGAGTAGTAGTTCGGAAGAATACTACGAGAGTTAATAATCCGGTTAATTTGCAATCACCAATAATTTGAATTAAGGAGAAATAGTTTGATAGCTCAATAGGATTGGTGAACCAACCGCAACCCTGGAATATTCATATCATTGATAACATAAAAATCGCTCTTTGTTAGTTAAAATTTATTATTTATTTTCTTTTATTTTTTAGATAGTCTATAATTAAAACCTTCAGATTTCATCTCTTATTTAGATAATTAGGATCATTTGATTTAGTAAATATTTAGTCACAAGTCCCTCTAGGTATGATATCTGGACGTACAAATCTTATATTACTTGTACGACCACATATACTTGTGTGTGCGTTTGGGAAGCAACAAGTTTTTGGCGCCTTTGCCGGAGACTTAGAAATTAACTGTTTATCTAGATTACACTCTTCTTGTTGTCTATAAAAAAATTATTTAATATTTTGAGTATTCTTCTTGACATGACATCTTGGAACGAAAATTGGTCGAATGTTGGTTGTCCTAATTCATATTCCCCATCATAGAACCCCTATTATGATTCTCCTATTGTTTGTAATGTTGACAGGAGTAATGAAGTGGAGGATGAGGAAATATTTGCTTGATTAAGCGATTTTGTAAAACAGATGCTTGAGATGAGCACAATAATGAGAGAGCACTCTGAAGAACAATAGAAAGCCATAGAGAGGATTTGTTCCAAACTCGTAGAGACACAAGGCCAGACTGAAACTTGTAATGATCTGCAAGTTACATGCTTAGCTAATACCCAAGATGAACCTCAAACAGAAGAAGGGAGTGAGTTCCCGCAAGGAAATAACTTTGAAGAAACAGTGATAATGAGCCAATCTTGGCATGAGGAACAAGCTCAACAAACAAAATTTCACGGGTTTCTCTGTGATGGTCTTACAAACATGGAGATACAATTGATAGGAGACATGGCTGAGCTAAGACAAGAAATAGATCAATTTGGCTCATATTAAATAAAAAGGTTGAGGTGTTTGATGCCCAACCACTAATTGTTATGGATACTGGCCAATTTGTGGAGCAGAAAGAAGAATACCAATAATTCGACCAGAACTTTATTGATAATGTTGATGTTGAGGAGGTGTACAAAAGTGAAGGTATCAAAAATAGCATAGTTTTGGAGTTGGGGCGTGTTGGCCCTCATTCTAAATATTTTTCTACATCATGTTTGGTTGGCGACGAGGAAATCGAGCCTTCCAATTCTTTGGAGAGATGTATAGATGATGAACAAGACCCCTACATCCTAAAATTTGCCACACCGAAAAGGAAAAATGACATTCCTCACTTAAGGGCCAAGAAGTGCAAGATGCGATATCTATTGCTTGATTTCTTTATTTTCACACCACCGCCCCAGAAGCGTGATAGAAAATTTGATGCAAAATTAGGGGCACAATTCATATCCTCAAAGGGGAAGGAAAAGTGGTGAAAGTGATGGCGTTGTGTCGCGACGTTAAATCAAATGCTTGTTGGGAGGCAACCCAGCTTGTATTTTATTTTATTTTATTTTATTTTTATAGTGTTACGTTTTGTTTTATTTTTGGTTTAATTTGCAGATTAGGGGAAGTCTGAGTACCCGAAGTTTGAAGCGGAGGAGCATGTTTGAGCTTAAGTGTGGGGTCATCCCGACCCTTGATGTTTAGGATCATGTTGCTAGCTAGGCCCTAGAGGGTCTCATGGAGTATTTCTCACCCTTGTTTTAATCTCTGCGATTCATGAATTGAGGACAACGCATATTTTTAACTGTGGGGTGGGTACTTCCAATACTATTGAGGTCGAGGATGATTATGCCATAAAAAAAAATTAGTAGTTCTTACAGTCTTACGAGTCTTGGTAAAAGAAAATCAGATTATGAAGAAAAAATTAAAAAAGATTTTATTTTGGTCTTTCTTTTATTTTTCATTTAGTCTTTTTTTTCCTCATTAGTGGCATAAATCATCCACCCCTTGATTTTTCTTATGGCCTCGGTTCTTTCCCGAGGGGCACCTTTAAACCGGGTAATATTTTTTTAGGATAAATAATTTTTTTAGGAGTAGTAAAATAGAAGAAAAACCTTTTGACTTGTTTGATACTAGCATATTTAGGCCTAAGTTTGAGTAGTACTTTCCTGTGAGTGCTTGATTGATGAATAAAATAGCAGACTTTCTGACACCTAGGCTCAGGGTAGTGACTATGTGTATAGTTGTGTACCATAGTCAGTAGCTAGATATGGATAAGGGGGTATGGAATACATATGATGAGCTACAAAAATGGTTAAAGAGCCTAATATATCTCAATTAAGACATAATTGAGCATGCCATGACGTTGTTAGGATCTATCCGCTACATTTAAATGGGTCTGAGGTTGAATCATTTTTTAATCCGTTCTTTGAATACAAAGGGCGAAGGAAAAAAAAAGAAACATTTTGTCCAAAAAAGAAAAACCTGCAGTTTTGTTTCATATCTAAGAGCCCTTTCTACATTTTTTTCCTATTATCTTAATCTTATTTTGTAGTTTGCCATGACCCTATCTGTCTTGTAGTAGAATTGATCCATCTTGATTGATACTTGTGTCATGTGTGATGAGGATTTTCTACATATATTTCATGTTTCGCAATTGCCCTGTGTGTTATTAAAACGAAATAAAAAGTATTGCTCTGTTTAGGAGATGATGATAGGCTTTCTTTAATATGTCTTGTGAATTTTAGCCTTTTCAGATATTATACCACTAGTTAGCCCTTTGAGTCTGTAGTCTTTCGTTTGTTAGCCATATTTTTGTCTTGATCTTTTTTTGTTTGAATCCCTAATTTTTTAACATTGTAGCTTAGATTGTTATAATTGTGAAATCTGAATAAAGGGATGGTTAAGTGAAAAATGGTGCAATGATAGCTGCAAAGTGATGAAAACCCCCTCTTATAGAGAGTGTGACATGAAAAAATAATGAAAAAAAATTACTTTGAAAAATAAATTATTGAAATGTTCTTGATATGAAGAAATACTTGTGGAATAATGAATGAAGAGAGGGCTGGGAAAAAATCGGTGATGAAGTTTAAAACTGCAAAGTGCTTAGGAAAGTGTAAGTTACTATTATATAGTTTCCCTACCCATCCCCGAGTCAACATTAAGGCTGGCCAATGGGTCGGCTCGGTCCCGACCCGACCCGACCCCGCCCCTATCCCGCCCCGACCGCGCAAAGAAAAAAACCCCAGAACGGGCATCGAACCGAGACGGAACCTGGGCTCATCCCGTTCGGGCCCGCCCGATCCCTCCCCTTTGCAAAAAATTATTGTTGCACAACGACCATTTTATATTTTGGTCGTTGTCCAACGACCATTTTTGGCCTCCCCCAAGCCCCCTACCCCTTAATATTTATTTTGAACCCCTAAGTTAATATATTTACACTTTAACCCAATTTTCCAACTATAAATACCTCATTTTCTCTTCATCTTTCTCACAAATCTTCCTACAATCTATCTCTCTACAAGTCTACATTGTCTACTAAATATTAAATTTTATTTATTCATTTGTATAACTACATCAAAATTCAAAAATTGGAAATAAAGTTGACAACTAGCTTGAGGATCATACATCGAGCAAAATTATTAGATAGTGATAGAATATATGATTCCAGCATATCTATTTTTAGTCAATATAAATCCTCTAGATTAGGTTAGCATTTATTATGTTGTAATTAGTCAAGATCTTCCCTGATTTCCAACCTTACATTACGCATCTAACTAATGTATATATTGCAACCAATATCAATGAAAGACTCACTGGATTAAATTCCTTTATGGTATCAGCCTAGGTCACCTCTTCTTACTCCCCTATTTTTAACCTAGCAGCCATCATCTCTTCCGCTACAACTCATCCCAGATCACCATCTACCATGACCGATCAACCAAAATTTCATCCAGCATTGGCCATAACCAACGTTAAATCCATTATTCCGATTACGTTGGACAATGATTACAGCCAATATCACTCTTGGGCAGCCCTATTCAAAGTTCACGCAAGAGTCCACAATGTTCTTGATCATTTCATCCCCCCTACAGATGAGAAAGCTAAGAAGGCGGCTGATGCCGCGAAGGCCGCTGACCCTGACATTTGGCACCGTCTTGACGCTGCCGTGTTGCAATGGATGTATGCAACAATATCACAAGATATTCTCCACTCAATTCTTGTAAACGATGACTCGGCCGAGAAGGCTTAGAAAAGAATTGCCGTCATTTTCCAAGACAATAAACATTCCCGGGCAGTTCATCTTGAAAACCAGTTTACAAACACCCACCTGGAGGATTTTCCGACCACCGCGACTTATTGCAATCGTCTCAAACTCCTCGCCGATCAATTGGCCAATGTCGATGCCCTGTCTCTAACACTCGTTTGGTATTAAAAATGATTGTGGGTTTAACGAAAGCATACGTTGGATTTGTAACTCATATTCAACAACATGACCCCTTGCCTAGATTTGAAAATGCAAAATCCAAATTAGGTTTAGAGGAATCGACAATCCTCCAACGCAAAGCCCGTGAATCGGGTTCGGCTGCTCTTGTTGTAAATTCCCCCAATTCCAATAATGATTACCAAAATCCCTCTCACAGTAATCACAACAATAGCAATCGGAATAGTAACAACCATAATTGTGGACATAAATAAAGCAACAAGAAAAATAGTAAAAACTATGGTGGAGGTGGCCGGAACTCTGGAAAAGGCAACCGCGGTGGAGGCAGTGGAGCCGGCGGCTGGCAGAACACCAGCAGTGGCACCGGCCGTGGATAGCAGCGACAGTGGCAGCCAAACCCTTGGGCAAAGTAGTCTCCTTAGTCGATGCCACTATCCCTTACCCAACTTATAATTGGGCCAGGCCACAATATAACCCACGGACAGAGCAGCAACCCAGCATCCTTGGGCCAGGCCTCAGCAACAGGCTTTTAACGCAACCTGTCCTAGCCCAACAGACATTGAATTGGCCATGCACACACTTATCCTTGCTCAACCAGATCCATCTTGGTATATGGACATCGGGGCGACATCTCACATGACATCCGCGCAAGGTAATCTCTCATCTTATTTTAATTCGAGCAAAAATCATGGAATAATTGTTGGAAATGGTCATTCTATTCCGATTCGTGGTTTTGGTAGTTCAAAATTAAAACCCCCTCATCCTCCATTAATGTTAAAAAATGTCCTTCACGCCCCTAATTTAATTAAGAACTTAGTCTCAGTTCGAAAGTTTACTACTGATAACCAAGTTTCTGTTGAATTTGATCCCTTTGGGTTTTCTGTGAAGGACTTTCAGACGGGGATGACACTAATGAGATGTAATAGTCAGGGCGAGCTATACCCCATCACCAGCACCACCACCACCACAAATTAATCCATTTATCCATTAACTTTTGCAGCTTTATCATCTTCACTTTGGCATGACCGTTTAGGTCACCCGGGAACACCTGTTTTAGACTTCATTAAGCGAAATAATTTGATTGAATGTACTAAAATAAGAAACTCTAGTTTTTGTCATTCATGTCCTCTCGGTAAATATGTTAAATTGCCTTTTGTTGATTCTCATAACTCTACCTCTATGCCTTTTGATATTTTGCATGGTGATTTGTGGACATCTCCTATTTTGAGTTCTTCGGGTTACAAATATTATGTGCTATACTTGGATAATTTTTCGATTTTTATGGACTTTTCCCATCTCTAAAATATCTCAAGTATATTCAACCTTTATCACTTTTCGAGCCTACATTAAAACTCAATTCGAACGGGAGTTAAAACATATCCAATGTGATAATTGTAGAGAATATGATAATGGTCCATTTTTGAGTCTTTGTCAGTTCTTTTCGTTTTTCCTATCCTCATACTTCTTCCCAAAATGGAAAAGTCGAAAGAAAAATCTGGTCTATTAACAATATCATTCGAGCTTTGATGGCTCATGCTTCAATCCCTCATTCGTTTTGGCACCATGCATTACAAATGACAACATATCTCATTAACATCTTACCAAGTAAAACTCTTGCCTACCAATCTTCTCTAAATATTCTGTACCAAAAAGACCCATCATATTCCCACTTATGTGTTTTCGGTTGCTTATGTTATCCCATCTTCCCTGCCACTATGATAAATAAGCTTCAACCACGTTCCACACCCTGTGTCTTTTTGGGCTATCCATCAAATCATCACGGTTTCAAATGCTATATTTTGTCTTCACATAAAATTATCCTTAGTCACCATATTTTATTTGATGAAACTCAATTCCCGTTTTCAAAGTTGCATAACCCCACTTCCTCAACATATAATTTTCTGGATGACGGGCTTTCCGCGTATGTGATTCACCACATTCACAATCAGCCCAAACCTTTCCAACATGAACCGGCCCAAATACCACAACCCACATATCCGCTGCACAATCCTCAGCAGCCTAGCTCACCAGGAAGCAATTCCACCAGACTGCCCAGTCCATCCCAGACTGTCTCTCAGTTCACTTCTCAGCCTATCGTCATTGGCCCAGGCCCAATCCAGCATGCACAATCCATTTCACTTCCACCTATTTTCCAGCCCACTTCGAGTTCGGACCACAACCCATTACAAGAAGCCAACATGGTATTTTCAAACCAAATATAAAATATCACCATGGCCTCCTCACTCATGCCACAAAATCACCTTTACCAAGTAACCCCGTGTCTTCACTCAAAGACCCAAATTGGAAAATAGTTATGGATGATGAATATAATGCTCTTTTTAAAAATAAGACGTGAGATTTAGTGCTCCGTCCGTCTGATGTTAATGTTATTCGTTCTATGTGGATTTTCCGACATAAAGAACAATCTGGCGGTTTTTTTGAGAGGCATAAAGCCCGTCTTGTAGGTGATGGTGCAGGTCAATGGGTTGGAGTGGATTGTGGAGAAACTTTAAGCCCGGTTTTCAAACCGGCAACCATTCGCACCGTGCTCAGTCTTGCTCATTCTAAATCATGGCACATTCATCAGTTGGATATTAAGAATCCGTTCTTACATGGTGCACTGATAGAAACAATGTACATGCATCAGCCATTGGGTTTTAGGGACCCGGAATATCCTAATCATGTATGTATTCTGAAGAAATCGTTATATGGGATCAAGCAAGCTCCAAAGCCTGGTACAAACGATTTGCTGATTATGTCTCTTCAATTGGGTTCTCTCACAACAAGTCTGATCACTCTCTCTTCAAAAACCGAAAAGGCAATGATATGGATTACATTCTTCTTTATGTGGACGATATCATCATCACTGCTTCTTCTGATACTCTTCGCAAGTCTATCATGACACTTCTCAGCTCTGAATTTGTCATGAAAGACTTGGGTTTCCTAAGTTACTTTTGGGGTATCGCAATCACTCGTCATGCAGGTGGCCTATTTTTATCCTAGAAAAAGTATGCAGAAGAAATTATTGAACGTGCTGGCATGTCTTCGTGTAAGTCTTGTCCTACTCCAGTTGATACCAAATCAAAGATTAGTGCTCAGTACATCACTCCTTATGAGGATCCTTCTCACTACCGCAGCCTTGCAGGATCTCTACAGTATCTCATATTCACGAGACCTGACATTTCATATGTGGTACAACAAATCTGCTTATTTATGCATAATCCGATGGAGGAACACATGCATACTCTCTGGTGCATCATTCGCTACATTCAGGGTACACTCCATCACGGATTGCATCTTTATCCCTCCTCAATAACTTCTTTGATTTCCTACACAGATGCAGATTGGAGTGGGTGCCCAGATACCAGGAGGTCCACTTCTGTATATTGTGTCTTTCTTTGTGATAACTTGCTCTCATGGTCAGCTAAACATCAACCCACACTATCACGCTCCAGCGCTGAAGCTGAGTACCGAGGTGTTGCCAATGTGGTTTCTGAGTCATGTTGGTTACGCAACCTTCTTCTAAAACTACATTGTCCTATCCATAAGGCTACATTGGTTTATTGTGATAATGTTAGTGCCATATACCTCTGTGGAAATCCAGTTCAACATCAACGCACTAAACACATCGAAATGGATATTCATTTTGTTCGTGAAAAAGTTATTCGTGGATGAGTACGGGTCCTACATGTCCCCTCGCGCTATCAGATAGCAGATATTTTCACAAAAGAACTTCATTTGGTGCTATTTCAAGATTTCAATGGCAGTCTCAACGTACGAGAACCTCCCATTTCTACTGCGGGGGTATGAAAGAATATATGATTCCAGCATATCTGGTTTTAGTCAATATAAATCTTCTAGATTAGGTTAGCATTTATTATGTTGTAATTAGTCAAGATCTTCCCTAATTTCCAGCCTTACATAATGCATCTAACTAATGTATATATTACAAGCAATATCAATGAAAGACTCACTGGATTGAATTCCTTTAGATAGTGATAGACATATGCCATGATTATTTAACGGTAACTTGTCATTTGATAGATTATAAATGGTCTATGCAAAAACGTATCTTAGCGTATAGATATATAGATGATAGGCACACTGGTACTTTTATTGCAGAAAATATTTATCAAGTGTGCCATTATTACGGAATAACTGATAAAATTATGACTATTACATTATATAACGCTTTTTCTAACAATTACACTATTACAATTTTAAAAAGTAGTTTAACTTCATTTTTTCCAGATTATTTTCATAAAAAATGTGCATGTCATATTTAAAACTTAGTTGTAAAGGATGGTCTATCACTTTTTGAAGACATTCTTAATAAAATACAATTTGCTATAAACTTTATTTTTAGAAGTAATAGAATACAATGAAAAAAAGAATATAAAAAAACTTGTCATGATTGTGGACTACCTTATAGAAAAATCCCGAAGAAGTAGCGACTAGGTGAAATTCTTTATACGAACAACTACTTGATGCTTGTGATTATAGAAGACCTATAACTTTATTTTTTAACGCCCATAATCGAAATCCAACTGATATGATTGTAGATAACGATTGGGAAAAAAATTCATAACTTATTGTATTTCTAGAGAAATATTTTCAAGCAACAAAAGAATTTTCTGGTATATATTATCCTACTATTTCAACTATGTTATTTTATATAGCTCTAATATTTTTATTACTTAGAAAATATCTGAAAAAACCAGGTTATAAGGCAACTATTAAAAAGTTGTTTATCAAATTAAAAAATATTTTATTTCCATTCCCACTATTTATATTATTGGTAATGTATTACATACGACTATTAAAATAGACGGTTGTAAAGCACTTATTGAAACTATTTATGATTGTATAGCAGTACTTCCACCTCCAACTCCAAAAAATCCAAATGACCCACCACCTAAGGAACAAATTAAAGAAGAAGTGTTGTCTAGCATACAATATGAATGCAAAAAAGTATATAGACATTATCAATAAGAAAGTGCTAGCAACCAACCGGCTTCCATACCATTTTCTTCTTCTCCAACACAACCTCAAAAAAGACATGTTGTTTCTGCGGCTAGTATTGAAAGCCTTAGACATAGAATGTATAGTGGTAGCACTACTAATCAAGTTAGCGAGTTTGATGTTTTTTGTTTTACAGGGTGTTGTACCGTACCAAGCAGTTCTCAATGAAGAAGGACGTGAAGACTTGCTGAAATACTGGAGGGAGAATGAGAAGACCTTTCCGACACTGTCAAAGATGGCCCGAGATGTGTTGAATATTCAAGCATTATCAACAGCGTTTGAAAGCGCTTTTTCGACCGAAAGATTTCAAATAGGAGAGCACATACACTCATTAGCGGGAGACAGCTTAGAGATTGCAGTATTATTCAGAGATTGGATACGAGTGGAGCATAGAAGGTGCGGTCAACTGGAGATCAATGAAGAAGATGATGAAAACTACAACGAAATCTTATCCGACGGAGGTGGAAGCGACGTCGAGCAATTTGACCAACAAATTACAATTCCAACCAAAGAACCACAAGATATTATAAAGAAACTAGAAAATGTGTTTTTAAATATGTAATTTTTTTAATTGTAATTTTACTATGTTATTTGCAACTTTCAACACCACAAAGTTGCAATTTTGAAATGTTACTACAAAAAAATCATATTTCGATTAAATAATATAAGAGGCACAAAAACAGCCTGGGATATTTTTATTACACTATCTTGTTCAATTATTGAGGTGTTTATATGTATTATTTTTTTAAATAAAGTGCAAAAAAAAATGGAAAACTCGATCCCGACCCGACCTCGTCCCGCCCCGACCTAACAAGATCGGTCCCCTTTTTCGATAGGATCGGGAATGGGATAGGACATCGGCGGATCCCGCCAGTCCTACTGGAGCATCAGTCCCGCCCTACCCCATTCCGTCGGGTCCCGTCCCGCCGGGACCCGCCCCGTTGGCCACCCTTACTCAATATTACAACTTGTTAAAGTTCTATTTGATTCTATTCGAGCGCACTTAATTGGTGTAAATGTACATAATGGGCAAGACTATGGTTCTTTATGCATACATGTGAATTTTTTTTGTGAGTGCGAGAGTTGTGCCTTGATGCTAAGTCCTTAAATTAAAATCGGTTCTTTGATTTGAGTGTGTGGACTATTTATTCTTGTGATGGCACTTGTTTCATGATAGGTAGGTGATGTTATTAGATTTATTTGACATAATAGGTGAGCGAGCTTAAATTTGATGAGTTAGAGTTCGTCCATAAGGTTAGGAGGTTGGAAGTTTATTGTTTGTTTGTATATCTCGTATGATGATTAAGAAATGTATATTTGATGAGTTGAGTTGCTATAGGGCCTAATTGTTGGTATCAACCAAAGTGGTGGTGTTCCTAGGCTTGAACTATTGAGAGTGATTTTAATGCTTACTCGAGGACGAACAAGAGTTTAAGTGTGGGGTGATAATGTTCGATCAAAAATGCATATATTTAGTCATTGTTGCCTCACATTCTAGTACTTTTAATCATCTTTTGAGTGTAAATTATATTACTTTGTGCTTAATATTATATTTTTATTATGCAGGAATAAATCGGTGTGAAGATGAAGAGATCTGGAGCAAAATTAAATAAAACGCGGAAGGAAAAGAAAGAAGAAAAAAAAGGAGAGGAGACAAGAATGGGGGACATCATAATTATAAATAATGATCATGTCAACAAGATGTGCAAATTACACTTACAATTGAATTGGAATTGAAAGATGACGTCTTGGCAGAGAAGTGTGGGCTGCAATGTAAGATTGATCGCGGAAGTGCCATGTGAAAAAGTGCTCGTTGAAGTTTATTTGCTCTTCTATACTACCTCCGCGACGCGAGGGTGGCGCAAGCCCGCTAACTTTCCCAGTTCAAGTTGGATTTGATTTTTAAAAGCCCAGGGCTTTTGATACCCTATTAATACATATTTTACATGGTTTTTACACTGGAATCTTTGACCTAGAGAAAGCTTGGAGCTGTCGTGGAGGCCAGAGTTATTGGGTTCTACATTTCTTCTCCTTACTATCAGTTTTTATGATTCTTTGTATGAATTGTTATTTTTCCTCCATGTCTATGTGGAGCTAAATTTCACATTCTAGGGTTGTGGTAAACCATGAATATTGATGTTTGAAGACTATGATTATCTTAATACGAGTTGTTGACTTTGATTGTTTCTTTAATTCTGACATCATAATTATAAATAATGATCATGACTTTGATTGTTTCTTTAAAAAATAACATAAAAACTCAATAATTAAATAAGACAAGATAGTGTAATAAAAACATCTCAAGGCTATTTTTTGTGCCTCTTATATTATTTAATAGATATATGATTTTTTTGTAGTACAAATACAATTGTCAAAATTGCAACTTTGTGGTGTTGTTCATAAGTTGCAAATTACATAGTAAAATTGCAATTAAAAAATTACATTCTGAAAAAAACTTGTTCTAGTTTCTTGATAATTTTCTGTGGTTCTTCGGTTGAAATTGATATTTGTCGGTCAAATTGCTCCACGTCGCTTCCACCGCCTTCGGATAAGATTTTGTTGTAGTTTTCGTCTTCTTCTTCGTTGATCTCCGGTTGACCACACCTTCTCCGCTCCGCTCGTATCCAATCTCTGAACAATACTACAATCTCCAAGATGTCTCCGGCTAATGAGTGTCTGTGCTCTCCTATTTGATAACTGCCGGCAGAAAAAGTGCTTTCAGACGCAGTTGATGACGTGGGAATGTTCAAAACATCTCGGGCCATCATTGAAAGTGTCAGAAAGGTCTTCTCATCCCCCCTCCAGTATTTCAGCAAGTCTTCACGTCTTTCTTCATTAAGAACTGCTTGGTACGGTACAAAACCCTGCAAAATAAAAATATCAAACTCGCTAATTTGATTAGTAGCGGTACGGCCGCACATTCTATTTCTGAGGCTTTCAATAGTAGCCGTAGAAACAGCATGTCTTTTGTGAGGTTGTGTTGAAGAAGAAGAAGATGGTATGGAAGCTGGTAGGTTGCTGGCACTTTCTTGTTGGTAAAACCTATATATATTTTTGCATTCGTCTTCTACGCTAGACAACACTTCTTCTTTAGTTTGTTCAATAGGTGGTGGGTGATTTGGATTTTTGGGACTTGGAGGTGGTAGTACTTCTATACAATCGTAAATAGTTTCAATAAGTAATTTAGTACAGTCTATTTTAATAGTCAGATTTAATACAGTACCAATAATATAAATAGTGGGAATAGGAATAAAATATTTTTTTATTTTGATAAACATTTTTTTAATAGCTGCCTTATAAGCTGGGTTTTCCATATATTCACTAAGTAATAAAAATATTAGAGCTATATAAACCAACATAGTTGAAATAGTAGGATAATATATACCGAAAAATTCTTTTGTTGCTTGAATTTTTTTTTCTAAAAATACAATAAGTTTGGAAATTTTTACCCAATCGCTATCTGCAACCATATCAGCTAGATTTTGATTATGAGAGTTAAAAAATAAAGTTATAGGTTTTCTATAGTCATAAGCAACAAGTAGTTGCTCGTATAAAGAATTTCACCTAGTGGGTACTTCTTCTGGAATTTTTCTATAAGGTAGTTGACAATCGTGACAAGTTTTTTTATATTCTTTTCTTCGTTGTAATAGCATAATTGTTATATGGCACGCACATTTTATACGAAAATGATCTGGAAAAGATGGAGTTAAACTATTTTTTAAAATTGTAATAGCGTAATTGTTAGAAGAAGCGTTATCTAATGTAATAGTCATAATTTTATCAGTTATTCCGTAATAATCGCACACTTGATAAATATTTTCTGTAATAAAAGTACCGGTATGCCTATCATCTATATATCTATATGCTAAGATACGTTTTTGCATAAATCATTTATAATCTATCCAATGACAAGTTACCGTTAAATAATCATGATCGTTAGCACTACGGTCTATATCAAAAGTGATAGCAACTTTGCCATTAAAATGATATAATGAATAACGTAAATACTGTTGATATTCATGTGCGAATTTAAATACATCTCTCTTAACAGTTAATCTAGAAAAACCGTTAAAAGCAGGATTATACATATCTCTAATGTAATGAATAAAACCGGGAGATGAAGGAAATGAAAAAGGCAAACCCTCTACAACAACTAATTTTATTATTGCTTCCCTATCTCTATGTTTATCATATTTAGGGCCTACAATTCGCCCCTTCATAGGGTTAATTTGACCTTGTACTTGTTCTGGGACAGTATGTGAACCTTGTCCCGATGGAGCGGACGATTGCGCACCTGGTTTTGAAGCCTCGTATTGGGCATACCTAGCAGGATGAGACCTTGATATGTGTCTCATTAAACCCCCTGTCCCACCTTGACCTTTTTCAGTTTTAAATTTTAAAACATCTTTACAAATTTTACATCTAGCTACTTGATTCTTTACGTCCCTATCAAAAAATGTTCATGCATCTGATTTTAATGTTCATTTTGTTGGACCTCGTCTCATACTAGGGGCAATAGGAGGCATTTCAGTTGAAGGTGCACTAGTGTGTTGTCATCTACATTAGTGGGTGTATAATCTAGATCATCGTCTAAATTAAAGTCTTCTTGAGTTCCAGAAAATAGCTCCTCGTCTAAATCTAATGGTATTGTACGAAAATGTTCAGTATCAACAAAATCATCCTGTGTAGGAATAGGATTCTGTCTAGAAATAGGACTCTTGCCCTTGTTGCCCCTACTAGAAGAAGCATGACCCCTACCTTTAAGCATACGTTTAAGTCCTTCCATTATAAATTTATAATTATACTAATAAATAATTAAAGTAACTGAAATTAAGTGCTCTAAATAAAATAAACAGACAATAATAATTTAATGAAGGAACGAATGTACCAAACGTCGAAGTAACATCGACGTGTAATCGAGAGGTTGAAAATTGAAACTTTGCTCGATGAAAGATCCTCAAGCTAGTTGTCAACTTCACTCCCAAATGAATAAATAAAATTGAATATTTAGTAGACAATGTAGACTTGTAGAGAGATAGATTGAGAGATTAGAGAGATTGTAGGAAGATTTGTGAGAAAGATGAAGAGAAAATGAGGTATTTATAGTTGGGAAATTGAGTTAAAGTGTAAATATAATAACTTTTGGGTTAAAAATAAATATTAAAGGGTTGGGGGAGGGGGGAATAACTTGGCCAAAATATAATAACTTGACCAAAATGTAAAATGGCAATTGGTGCAACGATTGTTTTTGCAAAAGGGGGGGGTTTCGGGCCAGATCTAGGCGGGACCGGGATCGGGTCGGGACGAGACCATGTCCTATTCCTGTTCGAGTCCCGATATTGATTTTTTTTTAAAAATGTCGGGTTCAGGGCGGGACCGAGCCGGTGTCGGGGCGGGACCGGGCCGACCTGGCCCACTGGCCAGCCTTTCTTTCAACACCACAAAGTTGTAATTTTGAAATTATATTACAAAAAAATTATATTTCTATTAAATAATATAAGAGGCACAAAAGCAACATTGAGATGTTTTTATTACACTATTTTGTTCAATTATTAAGGTGTTTATATATGTTATTTTTTAAAATTATGTGCAAAAGAAAATCAAAAAACCCGATTTTGACTCGACCCCGCCCCGTCCCGATAAGATCGGTCCCCTTTTTCGACGGGATCGGGAATGGGACGGGACATCGGCGGATACCGCCAGTCCAGCCAGATGACCAGTCCCGCCCTTCCCTAGTCACGTTCCGCTGGGACAGCCCCATCTCGAACCCGGGCCACTGGCCACCCCTACGGATATCATCATTTCTAATTCTATCCCTTCTTGTATGCCCACACATCTATCTTAGAATCCTTATCTCCGTAACTTTCATCTTTTGGATGTGCGAAGTCTTGAGTAGCCAACACTCCGCCCCATACAACATAGTCGGTGTAACTACCAACCTATAGAACTTGCCTTTAAGTTTTGGTGGCACTTTTTTATCGCACTATTTCATCCAACCTGCACCAATACAATGTGTGACATCATCATCAATCTCTCAATTCCCTTAGATAATAGACCCGAGATACTTGAAGCTTCATTTATTTGGAATGACCTGAGTACCAAGTCTTACCTCCACGCATGTCTCCTTGTCGCTCCCGTTACTGAACTTTCACTCCAAGTATTCTGCTTTGGTCCTACTCAGCTTGAACCCTTTAGACTCCAAAGTCTGTCTCCAAACCTCCAGCTTAGCATTCACTCTGCTGTGAGTCTCATCAATCAGGACTATGCCGTCTATGAATAACATACACCATAGTACCTCCCCTTGGATTTGTCGCGTCAGTCCATCCATTACAAGGGCAAATAGGAATGTGCTAAGAGTTGATCCTTGGTGCAGCCACATCATCACTGGAAAGTACTCTGAGTCTCCTCCTACTGTTCGTACCCTAGTCTTGGTTCCATCATATAAATCCTTGATCGCTCTAGTGTACGCCACAATTACACATCTAACCTCCAAACATCTCCATAGAACCTTCTAGAAACTTTGTCGTATGGCTTCTCGAGGTCAATGAAAACCATATGTAAAAATTTCTCCCTCTCCCTATACTGCTCCACCAACTTCATAATACGATGAATGACTTCTGTAGTCGAATGCTCCGTCATGAATCCAAATTGGTTCTAAAAAATAGACACGCCTCTTCTCACCCTTATCTCCACGACCCTTTTCCAAACTTTCATAGTGTGGCTTAGCAGCTTGATACCCCTATAGTTGTTGCAACTCTAAATGTTACCTTTGTTCTTGTACAAAGGAATCATTGTACTCCACTTCTATTCTTCGGGCATTCTTGTCATCTTAAAAATGACATTAAACAACTCAGTTAGCCACTCCAAATCTGCCCTGCTTGCACTTTTCCAAAATTTAACTAGGATCTCATCAGGCCCGGTCACTCGTGCCATGCGCATCCTGTGAAAAACATCCTTAAACTCCTCAATCTTAATACTTCTACAATATCCAAAATTCCGGTACCTTCCAGATCTCCTAGCACAATGTCTTTATCTCTTTCTTCGTTCAAGAGTTTATGAAAGTAAGACTGACACCTCCGTCTAATACGCGCGTCCTCCACCAGTACTTTACCGTCCTCGTCCTTGATGCACCTCACGTGATCTAAGTCACGGGTCCTCATCTCCCTCGCCTTGGCTAGTCTTTACAACTTCTTATCCCTGTTTTTCCTCTAATTCCACATACAGACATTCAAAAGCTGCCGTTTTCACCGCTGTAACCACTAGCTTTGCCTCATTCCTCGCCATCTTATATAAATCCATATTTGTCCACTTCTCCACCTCGTCATTATTTTCTACCAAACTTTCTTTGCTTCTACCTTCTCTTGAACTTTACCATCCACTACCAGTCCCTCGATGCCCACCACGGCTACCCCGCGAGACCCATAACACTTCTCTAGCTACCTTCCGAATGCAACTAACTATCTTGTCCCACATACCGATCGCATCCCCACTACTCCTCAAAGCCCCCTGACCATCAACCTCTCCCCCATTTCCTTTGCACATGTCATGGTCAAACTCCCCCATTTGATTTTTAGGTTGTCATCCACAACCCTCATTTTCTTCTCCATCTTGATCTCCAAATTCATCACCAAAAACTTATGTCGGGTTGTAAGATACTCACTCGGAATAACCTTGCAGTCTTACAAAGACTGTTGTCAACCTTTTTCCAAGGAGCAAAAAATGTATCTGAGTCTTAGCCACCGAACTATGGAAAGTTACCAAGTGCTCCTCCTTCTTCAGGAACCTCGAATTTGTTATCACCATCCCAAAAGCTTTAGCGAACTCCAAAAATGAGACACCTCATCCGTTCCTGTCCTCGAGGACAAAGCCTCCATGCACGTCATCACAACCCCCCGAAAGTGACCTGATATGTCCATTGAAATTCTCTCATACAAATAACTTCTCAGTGGGTGGTATACCTCCCACCAACTCGTCCAAATCCTTCCAAAAGTGCCCCTTCTCCTCCTCGTCCAAGCCTGCCTGCGGCGCGTAAGCACTAATAATGTTCATAGTGAATCCTCCAACTACCAACTTAATCATCATCATCCTGTCATTGACCCTCCTAACCTCTACCATCTGATCCCTTAGCTCTTTGTCTACCAAATTACCTACCCCATTCCTATACCTCGACCTACCCGAAAACTTATCAAAGTTTATATTATAAATAAAATTTATTAACATAAAAGATGAAAACTTATGACATGTTTTTGTTTAAAAGTAAAAGAAAAGCATGCTCTTGTTCAAAAGTAAAAGATAATTAAGCAACAAAAATAAAGTTTAAAGAAAAGTTTTTTTATTTTGCTTACAAATACTTTGATAAGAACAATAAGAAGTTTATTATTGAAAAATAAGGAATTACTTTTTTACAAGTAAGATGACGTTAAAAATGCCCGAAGAATAGAGGTGTAGTACAATGATTCCCTTGTATAAAAACAAAGATGATATCCAGAGTTGCAACAACTATAGGGGTATCAAATTGCTGAGCCATACTATGAAAGTTTGAAAAAGGGTGGTGGAGATTAGGGTGAGGAGAGACGTGTCTATTTATGAGAAATAATTTGGATTCATGCCGGGGCGTTTGACTACTGAAGCCATTCTTCTTATTAGGAGGTTGGTGGAGCAGTATAGGGAGATGAAGAAATTTTTACATATGGTTTGCATCGACATCGAGAAGGCATACGACAAAGTTTCTAGGGAGGTTCTATGGAGATGTTTGGAGGTTAGAGGTGTACTTGTGGCGTACACTAGGGCGATCAAGGATATGTATGATGGAGCCAATCATATATTTTATTTCACTTTTATAAATATTTTATAAAAAATGAAAAATTTGTGTGGTTAAATTTGATGTGGGTGGATTATGATTGGGAGAAGGGGGAAGGGATGGAGGTAAGAAAAAAATTCTTATTTTTTACAATATTTTTATAAAAATAAAATAAAATATATGAAATAAAAAATGGGGAGGGGGTGTGTAAGGGGTTGGACGGAACAATGGTGTGGGGTTTTTGGTGGAACGGTGGTGTAGGGTGGGGTGTGGGTGTGGTGGAGTGGGGTAGGGTCGGGTGAAGGTAAAGTGCGTTTGAGGGTGGGAGTGGAATTTGGTGGGGTGGGTGGTGGGTGTGGTGTGGTTGGGTTGGTGGTTTTTGGGTGAGTATTTTTTTAAAAAATATTTACTACTAACCAACCGAATATGAAAAAATAAGTAAGAAATTCACTTATTTTCCACTAATCAAACAAACATGAGAAAATAAGCAAGAAATTTACTTATTTTCCAAGAACTAAGAGTGACTTTTGGGTAAAGCCTAGGCTTTAGGCTTCTTATTTTTGGAGCCCCATTTTTCATCAATATAGTTTATATATTTATTTTTTGAAAAATTATAAACTACTTTTCTATATTTAGTATATTAACAAAAAAGGTTCCTGATTGATTTATCTACGATATTTATTCTATTTTTAGTTTCTCTCTCTAAAACTTTAGTATACTTTTACGCTTTTATATTTCTTCATTATTTTTTCAAGAGAGTCTTTGACTAAATTGCTCTGAAAGACAAGAGCTACAATATATGAATTTGCTATTTTTATTTTTTCTCGAGCATCAAATATTGCAAGAAGTATATTGAAGTACCAAACAAGTATTCTCAAATCAAGTTCTATTATTTTTTAGTAATATTATTTTCATCTAAAACTTTTTTGTGTTGCTATTTTACTACGTAATATATATTGTTATTTGAACTATTTATTAGAATATAAAACATGTCAATTAAAAGATATGAATCTAGTGTTCATAACTCAAAAAAAAAAATTAAATTTTTGATACTATCTTTAAAAGGATCTCTTGAGGAAATTAATGAAGTATATATCTGACATACATCCTTTAGATTTCAAATGATATATATATATTTCTTTTCTCATTTTTGTGATAAAAAAAGAGTTAAGACCCCTCATTAAATTTTCAATTTTAGGCCCCAATAATATTAAGCCGCCCTTGTCCAAGAACACATTTTTTCCTCCCTATCCTACCGAACACACCCTTAACTATAGACTTTTTACCTTCAAACCTAAAAAAAAACGATTTGACATGTTTGCAAGGATGTGTGATTGAATAGAACAAAAGTACACATTTGAATTAGTTTTAAAGAGGACATGTTGAAAATCTAAAGGATTGGTATCATCATTTACTAATAAAAAAAGGAGCACATGTGCAAAATGAAAAGACCCAAATCCTATAGAAGAAATTGTTCCGTAGCGTTTCTTCCAGCTACCAGATTCAATTTGTAATTGGATTGGATGGCTGCGAGCGCGAACCCCCCGGCGGGTCAAGAAGGGACCACGAGCAATGGAAATGTGAATGGTCTGGCCGTACCGGAAAACTCAGTGGTGGGACCCACACAGGCGGCTCTACGACACAATCCAGGCCTTTCCGTTGATTGGACTCCCGACGAACAGTCCCTCCTCGAAGAATTGCTCGCCAAGTCTGTATATATCCTTCCCTTTTTCAATCTCTTATTGGCATGTGGAATCATACAACTTTTAGGTTAACTTCTGCTAAATTTTGTATATCTCTTGAATAAATTACACAAGTTGTAAACTGCCTAAAGGTATTCCAAGGATTAGTTATTTTTCAATGAGAAATAATCATCTCTTCCCCTCTTGTATTAGACAATTTTGTAATTCATTTCATTATCTTAAAACTACTTATAATGACAATGACCACTTCCTCGTCTCTCTCGGAAATATACACTGACAAGAAGTAACCAGATTTTCTTGTTCAGTTAACAACGGTTCTCTATGTAGATGAGCAAATATCATCTCCTGCTTCGTCTTTCCTGTTTAAAGATTTTGATAACAACTCTTTCTGTTAGCCGAAGACAACAACTCTTTCAGTTGATTAATCAGTATTTGCTTCAATTTGCCAGACAACATCACTTACAGTATCTGAATTGTTAAATGAAGATAGGAACTTTACTTTTGCAGATATGCAACAGAAAGCAACATATCAAGGTATGCAAAAATTGCAATGCAGTTAAAAGACAAGACCGTTCGAGATGTGGCATTGAGATGTAGATGGATGTCTGTAAGTTTTTTTTATTCTGGTTTCATCTAATTTAGTAACATAGATGTTGTAGATGGATGTCTGTAAGTTTTTATTTTTCCTGGTATTAACCGATTTATTTGTACCTAGTAATATCGATGTTAGTAACAGGCAATCTTGCTTTATCAGAAAAGAGAAAAAAGAGGCAAGCTTGAGCTTGTACGACTTTTAAACCCCTGATAATAGAATGTACAGATTTGTTGGATCGGGTGCCTTTCAGTGAGTTTTCCTTTTATTTCTGCATTTTGTTGCAAAAAAAGGAGAAGCATTCCTACTTCAGTAGCTGTATTTCCATCCCTGCATTGCAATATAAAGCTTTATCATTACAAACTTACAATTTCCAAGAGTAGGAAATTTATTGCTTTAACTATGTCTTTCGTTAGTCATCTTCAATTTTTTTTATGTCTTCCGTTAGTTGAACCCAGGACCACAATTGGCCAATTTGTGTGTGTGGGAGAGGGGAGACGAGGGGGTACAATCATCGTTTTTAGAGTCAAAAGCGAAATTTTGAAGTTCCTTAGCTGCAATGTTGTTAACGGGCACCGATTGGGCATTTTGCCTTGCTTTCTCAGTGTCGCAGCACAAGTACTAAAGTGCTATGGCGTGTGCCCTCATATCCCTTGTTCTCTTTTTTGAGGAGAAGGCTCTAAATAATAAAAGGAAAATGACCAAACATATCCCTGAACTATTAAAATGAGACATGTTTGTCCTTTGTTTTTCTTTTTGCCCGAAGGTGCCCTCGTTGTTAGCCAAGTAACTCAAAAATACCCTCCCCACAAACAATCTCTCTAACACGGATAAAAATACAATTACAACGAGGGTAAAGAGCCAAAAATATCCTTGAACCATTAGAACAACACTGATAAAACATTTTAAACAACAACACACATTCATTTTTATCATCCTCACGGTAAGGAATCTGAACATACGCCCATGAAATCAAAATGAAAATCTTTATTTATGAACTGATTGTGTGAAATTCGACAAGATTAATAATCTCTGATTTCATCAACCTTTTTCTTCAAATTGTTCCTTCCAGACTTAATAGCGATGGGTGATGCCAAGAACAGTGAAGGAGGCATTGTATAGCTGGGCTTACAGGATGGGGAAGAGGAGTCCTAGGGCTTGGAAAGGTTGTCCCGCTAGCATTGTTGTGGGTTATTTGGAGAGAGAGAAATAGGAGAGCGTTTGAAGGGGTTGAACTAGATATTGTAAAGTTGCAAAATAGTCTGTTGTTTCTAGCTTTCTTTTGGTGTTCCCATGAGACCCCGGTTTGTATAGAAATTGGGTCTCCTTTTTTGAGAATCATGTTTTGATGGAGGTTCTCTCTTTTGGGTAAACGGCTTGTATACATGGCCTTTTACCTCCAATTGTTAATAAAATTATTTACACCTTATTAAAAGAAGCATCCAAGAAGATTTTAATGTATTGATGCCCAGACACCATAATTATATAAAAAAAAAGATTTTAAAGTATTGATAGTAATCATTACTCTTGGCGGAACTTTTCGTCATGCCACTCCCAAAAATCACATCAATTAACCTGACCAATTAAACAAATCTAAAAAAAAATTAAGACAAATAATTAGCAAATTATTGGGAAAAAATCAATAAAATTTGACCAATAAAAAAAATCAATAAAATTACAAACAAAAATAAGTAACATTTACCACCCAATTCAGATACCTTGCTCCTAATCAAATCAAAATTTTACACTTCACTTTTTCAATCTCAAAAAAATCAATTCAGAATTTTAGTAACAAGAGCTGAGTTGTTTTTTGATTCAGTTCACTAAATCCCACCGGATAAAGCAACAAATCAATTAACTAAATCGAACAAATGAAAACAAAGAAACTAAATTTACAGCTGCTGGAGGGCATTTGTAAAACCTCTTTCTAGTACTCAGATGAGTCCAAGCAAGTGAAGTGATGAGCAATCAGTCTGCAACATCTCTGTCATGGCTGGTTTCATGTGATGACATATGAGCCTCAGACATTGAAAACTTGATTCTCCACGAACTCCATGAGCCTAATTTCTCAAGAAATTTAGCTACTAACATTTGTAGCCATGAACGGTTTTCATTTCAAGGGAATGGGCCAAAATACCCCTTAACTATTTGAAGATTGAAATGGGACAATTTTGTCTTCCATTTCGTTTTCGGCCCAAAAGTTCCCTCGTCTTTAGTGGGGAGGGATTTTGAGCTACTTGGCTAACAGAGAGGTCACTTGGTCCAAAAAACGAACGAAGGACAAAGTTGTACCATTTCACATAGTTCAGGGCAAGATTGATCCTTTTTCCGCGAATAAGTAAAGTTGCATTAAGGATTGGAAATTTAAAATGATTCGTGACCATGATTGATATGATTTTTTCTTCTTATATATCATTTGTTTGTAGTTTTACACATTTGTTTGTCCACATATTTATTGTCTGTGCTAATAGTGATTTTCTTTCTTGCATTACATATATGATTTTTTTTCTTTTGTTTGCACCATTTTTAACTAAGTCCGCGCCTCTAATTGTGTTTACACTTAAATCCCAAATAGACTACACTTTTTACGCTTTTCCCCTTCGCCAACACTGTAGTTAAATAAGTGTTCTTTTGGTGAAAATCACAAAATTGTAGAACGGATCTAAATGAGAAATTGAAATGTTTTCCCCTTTTTAGTTTTTAAGGTCCTGCCTTCCCTGACCAGGGACTTCAATGTCTTAAAAATGATATTGCTTAACTGTAAACTCCATAAATAATAATATCATAATACTTTGTGCAGACAAGTGCAAAAATATTGTATAGTGGTTTTGTTATAAAACTTTGTTCTGAAGCTGGAAGACATTACATTCCCTTCTGCAAATAAATCCAGTTATTTTGGTTAGGTAGAATAAACTTTTCTTAACTGTTCCTTCTTTTAAGTTTTATTTATTTCTTGCGGCAGAAAAAGGAGATTGGAAAGCGAAGAAAAGATGATCATAACTCACGCAAAAATAAAGACAAAAAGGTACTGCAGCTTTTGTGTCGCATAGTTCTTGGTCATTTTTTTCCTTATGCCTACTAAAAGATGAGGGCCTTTCTTGTCATTAAGGGTGACTTTGTTGATCTTTGTCTGACTGTTGTTTGTTACACTATAGACCCATATGTAGCCATGTCCATATCACTGTGTAGAGATGAGTGCTTTCATTTTTGTCATTTATTATTGCAAGTATCAAGTGTCTTTGTTGAGTGTCCACTGCTGTCTGTTGGTGTATAAACCCATATGTAGCCATGTCCATATCAATTCGAGGTTCATGAAGAAGGAGGAGCACTTGGTGACTTTCCGTAGTTCGGTGACTAAGACTCAAATAGACTTTTTGTTCCTTAGGAAGGTTGACAATGGTCTTTGTAAAGACTGCAAGGTTATTCCGAAGGAGTACCTTACACCCGGCATAAGCTTTTGGTGATGAATTTGGAGATCAAGATGGAAAAGAAGAGGAGGGTTGTGGATGATAGGTTAAGAATCAAATGGGGGAGTTTGACCATGACTAGTGCAAAGGAGATGGGGGAGAGGTTAATGGCCAAGGGGGCTTGGGGGAGTAGTGGGGATGCGATCGGTATGTGGGACAGGACGGCCAGTTGTATTCGGGAGGTAGATAGAGAAGTGCTAGGGGTCTCGCGGGGTAGCCGTAGTAGGCATTGAGGGGACTGGTGGTGGAATGGTGAAGTTCAAGAGAATGTAGAATCGAAAAAAATGGCGTATGCAAAATTGATAGAAAGTAATGATGAGGGGGAGAAGTGGACGAATAGGCAATTGTATAAGATGGTGAGGAAGGAGGCAAAGCTAGCCGTTACGGCGATGAAAAAGACGGCTTTTGAATGTCTGTATGTGGAATTAGAGGAAAATGACGGGGATAAGAAGTTGTACAAACTAGTCAAGGCGAGGGAAAGGAGGACCCGTGACTTGGATCACGTGAGGTGCATCAAGGACGAGGACGGCAAAGTTTTGGTGGAGGACGCGCATATTAGGCGGAGGTGACAATTTTACTTCCATAAATTCTTGAACGAAGGAGACAGAGACATTGTGCTGGGAGATCTAGAGCAAGCTGGTAGGTACTGGAATTTTGGATATTGTAGAAGAATTAAGGTTGAGAAGGTTAAGGGTGTTGTTCGCATGATGCGCAGGGGACGAGCGACCGGGCCTGATGAGATCCCAGTTGAATTTTGGAAGAGCGCAGGCAAGACATGTTTGGAGTGGCTGACTGAGTTGTTTAACGTCATTTTTAAGACAACGAGAATGACCGAAGAATAGAGGTGGAGTACAATGATTCCTTTGTACAAGAACAAATGTGATATCCAGAGTTGCAACAACTATAGGGGTATTAAGCTGCTAAGCCACACTATGAAAGTTTAGAAAAGGGTCGTGGAGACGAGGGTGAGAAAAATCGTGTCTATTTCCGAGAATCAGTTTGGATTCATGCCGGGGCGTTCGACTACGGAAGCCATTCATCTTATTAGGAGGTTGGTGGAGCAGTATAGGGAGAAGAAGAGAGACTTACATATGGTTTTCATCGACCTCGAGAAGGCATACGACAAAGTTACTACGGAGGTTCTATGGAGATGTTTGGAGGCTAGATGTGTACCTGTGGCGTACACTAGGACGATCAAGGATATGTATGATGGAGCCAAGACCAGGGTACATACAGTAGGAGGGGATTCAGAGCTCTTCCCAGTGATGATAGGGTTGCACCAGGATCATCTCTTAGTCCATTCTTATTTGCCTTGGTGATGGATGGCCTGACGCGACAGATCCAAGATGAGGTGCCATGGTGTATGTTATTCGTAGATGACATAGTCCTAATTGATGAGACTCGTAACAGAGTGAATGCTAAACTGGAGGTTTAGATACAAACTCTGGAGTCTAAAGGGTTCAGGTTGAGTAGGACCAAGACAGAATATTTAAGTGTATGTTCAGTAACGGGAGCGACCTTGAGACAGGCGTGGAGGTGAGACTTGGTACTCAGGTCATTCCGAAGAAAGGAAGCTTCAAATACCTCAAATCTATTATCCAAGGGAATAGAGAGATTGATTACGATGTCATACATCGTATTGGGGCAGGGTGGATGAAATAGAAGCTCACATCTGGAGTCTTGTGCGATAAAAATGTGCCACAAAAACTTAAAGGTAAGTTCTATAGGGTGGTGGTTAGACCGACTATGTTGTATGGGGGCAGAGTATTGGCCAGTCAAGACTTCCCACATCCAAAAGATAAAAGTTGCGGAGATGAAGATGCTGAGATGGATGTGTGGGCATACCAGGAGGGATAAGATTATAAATGATGATATCCGGGACAGAGTGGGAGTGACCTCGGTGGAGGATAAGATGTGGGAAGAGAGGTTGAGATGGTTCACCCATGTGCAGAGGAGAGACACAAATGACCCTATGCGGAGGTGTGAGAGGTTGGCTATGGACGGGTTCATGAGGGGTAGAGGTAGACCGAAGAAGTATTAGGGAGATGTGAGTAGACGGGATATGACACATGTGCAACTTACTGAGGACATGATCTTAGATAGAGGGTTGTGGAGGACACGAATTAGGGTAGAAGGGTAGTAGGTAGTCGAGCGTAGCCATACTGACGCTTACAAACTGGTAGTTGTAGTGTTATTATTGTAGGCCACTTAGACTATCATACTAGTAGGCGCAGTAGTACTTTATAGTAGCGTTTGATTTCTACTATTATGTGTTCTTTAATGTACTTTATATCTTATGTTACTGCTTCTTTTTCAGAATTCGCTAGCATGACTTATTTTCTTGCTTTGCTTGTGCTTATGCTTTGTCTTGAGGCGAAGGTCTCTCGGAAACAGCCGCTCTACCTATCAAGGTAGAGGTAAGGTCTGCGTACACTCTACCCTCCCCAGACCCACGTTGTGGGACTTCACTGGGTATGTTGTTGTTGTTGTATTTACTATTGCAGTTATGCTTCATCAACAACTAGCCAGTATAGTGGTGATGACAGAAAACTGAACTCTTTTCCCCCTCCCTAAGGGGAAAACTGGGATCTTTATTTGTATAATATGAAATTTAGACGTCCACAAACAATTGGATTATTGACTTTTGGTTGTTAAGCTGAATTACATTTTTAAAAACATTCCCAATATTGCTTCCTGATATTGTGCATGCTGCTTTTATGGTGAGCAATCTGCAATTCTCTTCTATTTAGCTGACCTAGTCATCCCCTTAATGGGATAATTTCTTGGAGCGCTAATTATACACTCCTGCCATCCAATGAATTATCCCACTTTATACTTGTCACAGTTTTGTCAGCTTTTCTGCGGGGAAGCTCATCCCAAGGTTCTTCAATACCTTTAGATGTTGTATTATAAGCGTTCGTTGGTTCCCCATTTAATATTAAAGTAAGTCAAAAGTCATCTTTATCTTCACATTTGACCCACTTCTGTTTAAAGTTCTAAACACAATAACCCTGTTACCTTAATACCTATGCTCTACTGAAGTAGGTCACTGGAATCGGGATGGAGAGACGATGTAATAGAGGTCCTAGTCTTTCTGTTTCTTTGTTTGAAATATGTGGTTATCATGTGGCTTTGTAGGACTAAGGTATCAACACGAAAATCTGTTATCTGCTGTGCAATATTTAGGAGTAGAGGACAAAATGGAAAATTTATTGGAGCAGCCTGTTGAAACACTAATGTGCTACATGGTAGACCTTGTGGATGCATAAGTAGAGGGTGAAAAGGAATAATCTTATTTGTTGATCTCCCTTGCCAATTTTTGCTTCAAGTTGACGGAAGAAAACATGCAAAGTCAAAAGCGGAATCTCCTAATTACTTTCTACTTAAATGCTGCTTAGTGAGTAAAGGTCATTTAGTTCTGGAATGGGTACAAGTTTAGGTTTTGTAGGTCTGTCTCAAGATACCAAGTTTCAGAATGCAAAAGAATCGCAAAATATCATGACTAGCTGGAAGGTTCTCCCCCTAACAAAAATGAAATGTGGAAATAACATTGGACTTGAGCCAAAAATCCGTCCCCTTTATTAGTGATGTTCTTATTCTCTTCCGTCCAAATGCATAAGAATAGCACTTGAAATCTACCTCTTCTGCCAGCAAAATAATAGTGCTCAAGATGTGCCTCAATTCATCCAGACATAGGCACAACCCATCTGATCATCACACAGAGAATGAAGAAAAAAATAGGATCTAAATCTCAGAAAACCGGTTTTAATGAAGGAGAGACGGTTCACTATTTCTGCAGCCCTCTTGCAGAACAGCATGAGCACTAATTCTTTTCCTCTCCCCAACGTTGTCACCTGTAAGGGGAGCTACTAAAGCAAAAAACAAAAAAAAAATCAAAGAAAGATCCTTTCTTCGTCCTTTATCTTTCCAAATTATTTTCAAACGAGAAAGGGTGCCTCGTCTGTGCTGCTAAGGGCATGATAGTAAGACCTTCGCCTTGTATCCTTCAACTTTTAATCAAATTTCTCCTTTTCATGTTGGATCGATCTCATTTGAAAAGAACTCGATATGTGTAGGAACTTAGGGCTCAAATAACTGTAGACACACCCACAGACACAAACTCTCTCTCTTCCCTGCCTCGTCTGTGGCTCTGTGCTGCTAAGGGCATGATAGTAAGATTTCAGACTATAAGCCAATGCGATGTCTTCCGACTAAGCAGGATTGTCAGCTCCTCAAGGCTCAAGCTATGGAGTGACTTGCATAAATTGGAAAAAAGGAGATAATGGACTCCACCTGCCAATCTTGTGCTATCCCTCTAAAAATAGGAGCAGAAGTGACAAGTGCAATTAAGACACAAATCCAGTTGTATATTTGTAATTTTTTTGAGAATGGTAATAGTAGTTGCATATAGAGATTTAGTCCTTCTTCCAGACTAGTATCTCACCGAAAGTCCCCCCCACCCCTTTCTTCTCACACTCCCTGGTGACAGAGGCCTTCTCCACCTTCAACTTTTAATCAAATTTCTCCTTTTCCTGTTGGATCGATCTCATTTGAAAAGAACTCGATATGTATAGGAACTTAGGGCGCAAATAACTGTACAGACACACAAACTCTCTCTCTTGCACAAACATAACTATGCATGCAAACACACCTAAATTCTTTTTTTGTTCTCAGGAGAATGCTATTATGTACTATATACTTGCATCTGTTGTATGTAGATTTGGTGGGCACATATAGAGAGAAACTATCAGTAACATGAGAACCATTTAGTATGAAAACTCATGGCTGAATGGTTTACTATGTTGGTGTTGGTCTGAAAGTGTTCAAAACTAATTGAGCTTATGAAACTGTGATAGTGTGTCAAAGAAATATCAAAACCAATAGTACAGGGTATTATGGTTTATATTATTCTCATTTCCTTGTCGATAAGTAACTTTACCAGTTTTAGGGAGAGTGGTCAAGTAATTTGGAATAGAGTAAAATGGTAACTCATAAGTAAATTGAGACGAGGGACTGTAAAATTTATGCAGTTTTTTATTTTCTTAGCTTAGAAAATCGCCGCGAGTGTGCAGATAGTTCTTTAGAGTAACCTGTCATAAGAAAAGGATATTCCCTTAGAGTTTAGAGTAGATTGAGTTGACTGCATTTTCTGTAATTTACAATTTTGGTTAATCAATCAGTCTGCTACTTTTTCTTTGTCAAGGAATATTATCATTAATAATGGGAGAAACTCACATATACAAGAGGTATACCAAAAATTGAGAACCTACAAGAATGAATAATTTTTTGCAAAAGGCATCCATCCTTCAACACAAATAACAATCTCATTGGTGCACCTAAAAGGTAATTAAAAGATAAGAGGCTACTTTTCAAATGTACAAAATCATGCTCATATGCATATATACGTGTGGTGCAAGTTTTCATCTACAAGTACAATCATGACCTTTCCTCTTCGGTGGACTGCAGTTTGTAAGTTTTGATGACTGAGGACAAATGGAAGGCTGTTGCCAATTTTGTCTTTCTTGATATACGAAACTCTGGTGCTTCAGTGCTTGATAGGGATATTATTAAGCTTTCGTTAGATTGAACGGCCCAAAATCTGAGGGTTTTAAATGTTGTAGTCTTAATTTTTTAGGGAGAAATGACTGTTACAGTTTTAGCTAAGTTCTGATTGAATGCAAAAGAGTTTATGCGCCTTCTTGGACTCCTATGCATCTATGGTTTATTGCAATTCCAGATTCTTAAGTTCTCATTGAATGCTATGGGCTTATGCACATCTTTGAACTGGTGTTCGTCCATGATTTATTTTCAAGTCCAGATTCTCTTAGCTTAGTTGACATTATTTGAGATCTTTGCTCAAATTACTTGTGGGTCATCCGAAGTTTTTCAAACAACTGAGGAAAAAAGATTTATTTGCAATTGAGTTACAACTTCTTGGAGAAAATTGTGCTTATTTGGCAGCATTTTAATGACACTCCTGTTCGGTACTTTCGTCAAATGATAACTTATTTGTCATACTTCCCTTGTTTTTTGGTTTTAGGAAAAAGTTACAGATTCGATGCCAAAATCTACTCATGTTGCTAACCGTTCAAATGGTCCCCCGTATGCTCAGTCTGTCATGTCAATGGACAGCGATGACGGAATTTCCTACAAAGGTTGGTCCTTATTTACTCTTCTGAGTTCACATTTAAAATGTTGAGTGAAATTTGAGAACTAAATATCAAAGGAACCATGTTGCTGGGAGTCTTGTTTTTGTGTGTGAGTCTAGATAGACATGCTTGGAATTGAATGTAGAGGAAAGTTTATGTAATTGGAAAGATGAAATAGATAGAGAGGATGATTAGCACATCAACTTATGTCTCTGCGACATGCATAATCTGAGATCATCATTTGTGGCATTAGTTGTGCATGACTGCTTGGTGAATATACATGGTCTTTTAGACATTAGAAGCTAATTTCTCTTTCTTCCCATAAGGTATGCTTTTATTGAGGTTACAAATGTTCAGGGATTTGTCTAATGTTGAAAATAGGCACATAAAGCGAAGGCTCAAAGCTAGAATATTTGAGATGTGAAAACCAATCAGCTCAATCATCTAATTTCATCTGTTTTCCTAGTGAAAGTACGAAATTTCTATTGACATGTCTGATTATCAGCCAATTTAGTATTTCTGAATCAAGTACTTTGAACTCCGAGATCCAGCGCTAGGGGAGTCCTCTGAACTTCTGTTGTGCTAATCTATAGGACTTAACAAAGGTAATCAAATTGTTCTCACATGGATTAAACAGCGGGAATCTATTTTATGCCAGTGAAAAGTTTAAACGACATCTCCTTTAAGTGCTGCCGTCCTCCGTTCCTGTTCTTTTTGGAGGTCTTCAGCATATCCTTAATGCTGAGGAATACAACAGTACCAGTTTCTCAAAAAAACAAGTGCTACGGTCCTCCGTTCTTATTTTCCCAATAGTTGCTCAAAACTGCAGCCAGTTCTCTATCATGCCTGCTGAGGAAATTCATGAAGAATAAGTGTTGCTACTAGAGACTTCACTCCCCTTCCTTCTAACTTCTTTTATTGAGGATTTAACTTGTTATTATGGTTGAACTTGTGTGCTTTGAAAAGCCAAGTCATGATTTTTAGAAGTATATAACATTGGAATAATTTGGCTTGCTGCTTATCACTTTGGAAGAGCTAGTCCCTCAGTGATTACATAGAAGATTTCTTTTGGTCCGTAGAATAATAAGAAAAGGATTTTCTCTGTTCTTATGGAAATTTGATATACAGTAAAGAGGAACATAGCATAGAAGATATCATGTAGTATGGAGAGGATGTCATGTAACATGGAGAATATCTGCTGTCCTTTTCCATGGATTAATCAAGGAATACTCTTTCCCCTGTGCACTTATGATAACTACTAGATTCAAAATGGAATATGGGGGTAAAAAGAGCAATCAGTATTTCTGACGTGATATGAAACCGTAAAGTAACCGTGTTATTTTCTGAGTTCTCTTTCCTTTCTCTTCTATTTTTTGGCTGGAATTTCTGAGGAATATGAGTATATCTTGTAATTTTTGCAGCCATTGGTGGTACCACCGGACAGCTTCTTGAGCAAAACGCGCAGGCCTTGGATCAAATATCTGCAAATTTTGCTGTTTTTAAGGTCAGCTGATGCTTCTGACAATTTTATTCCCACCTGCCTCACCTTCTTTTCTTTGTAAGAGGTGACCAAATGGTATCAGATCAAATACGTGAACAAGCCATAATAGTCATTTGCTGTTTTTGCTTTTACTCCCTTTGATTATATGTGATGTAGTTTGAATTGGAATGGAGGTTTGAGGCAATTTGACTTTTATATCACATTAGCAAAAGAACAAGAAATTCTTAAAAATAACTGTTAAGTTATTAAGATGGTGGAGAGTCAATCATTATAAGTTGAATTGTTCAAATGAATTTGAATTTTGAAAGAAATAAGAGCTGCATTAATCATGTCAAACATTTTGAGATGTAATAGAAAGTGTCATAAAAAATGGATGGAAGGAAATATTATTTCCACGAAAAACTGAAAATATTTACCTCTATCTCATTTTCTGTGAACATGAACTTGGATTATTTTTACGGGGGAAAATCTAAGTATAAGGAAAACCAGCTTACGTAAGCTTTGCCTCCAATAGGAGGAATTGAGGTAAGAAAGACATCTCCGTCTTATTCTTGTCTCGTGCAGTGGCAAGGTTTAGTTCTTAAAGAAATATTGTTGTATTCATTTTGTTCAATTCTTGAGGTCCTTTTCTTGATAAGAAATCAGAAACTATGGTTTACATGCTTTCTTTGATTGCTTTTGACTTATGCGAGCCCAATGTGTAGTTAGGGCACTAGAATTCATGAGAAATAAATCTTTCCTTGAATTCAAATCCAGAGATTTGTATCACTAATAAAGATATTGAACAATACCTTTCTCGACCTTTTAGCTACGATCAAGATTGATAAAGATTTTGAACACATTGAGCTTCATTCCGTTATCCCCCTTTTAATATTAGCTAGTGAGATCCCTTGATATGACAAAAAATGGAGACGGGATTGCAAGGGATGATAAGATTATTGGACTGTATGAGACACATGTTGATAGGCTTGGGTGTGTAAATGTGTAATAAATAGGAATAGTGAAATAGTATAGTGGCAGTATTTTGTAGGCATGCAAATCTATTAGAATCTACCTTCCCACCTGTGCTCTCTTTCTCTTTTATCCCTTCCATGTTCTCACTTTCTCTGTTGTTATATGTTACCAGAGTCGGTAAAGCCTAAAGTATGATCAATGAACCCCGTTCCTGTAATTCTCTTTGTGTTTATTTATTATTGGGTGTGTTACATTTGGTGCTTTTATTGATTTTTCCACCATGGTGGACACTGAGAGCCCTCCCTCGATGACCCTCTGCAGTTAGATCGTGAAATCCAATCTGGATTTTCTTGCGAATTGGCATAATTTTGAATTTCTATGGAGACCAATTGACAAGTGATACAAGACGTTCCATATGGCCACATTGGCGTCTCACCTTTGTCCTCCCATGGTGGATTCTTCTCATACTTGTTGCACCAAGCACTCTTGCCTCATCTTGCTACTAGCTTCTCTCATCCCACGTTATGTCACAAGCCGGTTGTAGTGGAACTAGGACAGTTTGGTCAACCCCGAGGTTTGGGTTTTTCATGTGAAAAATATTTTGACCTAAGTTGCTTGGACTCGGGTGTGGGTGTGGGTGTCTGATACGGGTGCGGATCTAGAGGTCAGATCCTTCATGATTTTTTTTTGAAACTGGTAACTATCGGATCCTTCGTGATTTAAATTTTAAGATTCGGGGATACGGATCCAGGTATGGATACGAGTACGGGGATTAAGCTAAAAACAATTCAAATATCTAAAAATGGAGTTATAAAACCTAAATTATGAGATAATGTGAAAATATTAATGAGAAAATATTGATCGAGAGGAGAATCTCGGAAGGAGATAAAAGGAAAAGGAGTGACATAGAACTTTCTATATACGAGGTGGTACTCTGTTTCCTTCAATTTCACAATAGCTTTTGTTTTGATTAAAGAAATCGTTGCATCTGACCGGAACTTCTCCGTTGATTTTGGTTAGAGTACCCAAAAACCAGTTTACCAAATCGGGTACGGATCCCACACCTATGTTGTGTCGACACGGGTGTGGCACCAAAAGTGAAGAGTCCGAGCAACATAGATTTCAACTTCAACTCTATTTTCGACGATCACAAATTATTAGTGGTCTCTTTTTTTAATCTCGAATGGTGTCCTCTCAGCACAGCCTACTACTGTCTTCTCTCATTCCACGTTGCATTTTAAGCGACTGTAGTGGAATTAAGATGGTTTGGTCAACCCCGAGGCTTGGTTTTTTCAAGCAGAGAATATTTTGACTTCAACTCCATTTTCCGACGATCACAAGCTGCTATTGGCCTCTTTTCATCTCGGTGGTGACTCTTTGGAATGGTACTAATGGCTTTATCGCAATAAATAACTAGTAGATTGGGACTATTTTGTTGAGAAACTATTGTGTCCTTAAAAATATGGCCCTGGAGGCACTGAACGACCAGTTGGCTAAGCTCTGACAGTCTTCTGTGATTGTTGTCTATTAAACGCATTTTGGCGGGTACCAAATGAAAACTGGCCTTACCATAAAATTTCTAGTCTAATGTTTCATTTATGGGCATCGCTTTGATACTAAAAACAATTGGTTTTGGTTCATATACCCAAGTCATTGAAGGAAGCAATATAATTGTTTCCATTTGCAAGAGCAATGTATTAACTTCGAGAAGGGCTCAATTCTAAATCCGCTTACCTAAAAAACAACCACTTTTGCTAACCCTAGCACATCCACAATTGCACCTTTATCAAACCTATCCAAGTAGAAAACCAATGCTAGCCTCAAATTTGTTCCAATACAATCGAATATGTTTCCTCCTGTACCTTGAGATGTCATAAAGACTTTGATGTTCCATGGGCTCTCAAGTGTGAACTTTTCAACCAAAATTCTCCTCATTTTTGATACTTCCAAAAAGAAGTTATCAAATAACTTGTCTCGGAGATGCTTCAAGAGGGCGTTATTCGCCTCAGTACATGTCGCTTTTCCTCACTTGTGTTTTGGTGCGAAAGGAGGATGGAACGTTATGCTTTTGTATGGTTTTTCGAGCTCTTAATGCCATCATCGCGAGGGATTGATTTCCCATTCGATTATTGATGAGCTCTATGATGAATGGGTCAAACATTTCCCAAAGTGGATGTGCTCTCTGTTACCATCAAATACGGATCCGCCCAGAAGACGTGGCTAAATCAATTTTTCGTATGCATGAAAGCCATTTAGCCTATCCAATGCACCATCTACTTCCCAAGCCACCATGAACACAATTTTCATGAATACCTCTGGAGATCTGTTCTCGCATTATTTATGTGGTATATTGATATACGATGATTTGTGAGAGTTGCATCTAGTGTATCTGGCAATGGTTCTCCAATTGTTTTGTGAACACCATCTAGTCGGCAGTAGCGGAGGAATCATGTAGTTAGAATAGGAAACAGATCTGACCAAGATTCAAGTTGTTAGAATAGGAATAGGATTTCATATATAGTATCATATTAGGAAAATAATTGTAATGAAATGTCTATAAATAGAGCGCAGTATAATCATGTAGATACAATAATTCAATAATAAAATTCTCCCATATTTTCTCACATGGTATCAGAGCTTCTATGATTTTGGTAGAGAATCAAAGAGCTTCTGTTACCGGCGTACATCACTAGCCAATGTGTCGTCCGTCTGGCCAAATATAATGGTAGAGTGAAGATTGTAGAGAACTTTAAGATATTTATAAATAAAATATTCTCTAAAAAAAAGTAGGCGTGAACAATGCCGCGTGAACAATGTTGCATGAACAGTGTTTTCCCGATGTGAATAGTAATTTCAGCGTGAACAGTTACCAGATTCCAATCGTCGGAACTAGAGTTCCAGTGAATCCACCTGTCTCGGGACATTCTTTTAAAAGTTGTTTTTACTGTCAGAATTGGATAGAAATTCCGAGCTGACCCATACCAGTTTCTTGGAGGTTCGACAACTTTTCCGGCATAATTTCTTTTCTCGTAGGATCGTGCCATCATTGTGATTCTACCCACAATACCATCACAGTCGTGTGCCTCAATTCTGGCAACTGTTTTGCGTCCCGTAGGGTCATGCCATCATTTCGATACTACCCATAAAATGCTATCATAGTCCCGTGCCTCAATTCCGGCGATTGTTTTGCGTCCTTCTCTTTCCGAGCATTAGTAAAAAAGTATCCGCTGTGCAATATTCCAGCATAGATTCGGAAAACAAATATCACCACTGCGCATAATTTTTCTAGTGATTGCTAGCGTCACATCTCTATCCAGTGGTGTTGTGCAGAATCTGACACCACCACAACATAGATCAGGTTCAAGCTAGTGAGACTAATTGTTGTGCAAATTTTCAACAATTTCCAGGAAAGCAAATCAGTCACAGTGTAATATTTTCGATGACAACATAGTTGTCCGCTACAAAATTACTTTCGGGTAGTGTTGCGCAAATTCCAACACCACCACGCGGTAGATCAGTCTCTTACGACCAAAATCCAGTCAGCGGCTCCGACAAATACCCACTCACGTGCCGCTCGAAGTGCCAGCTCCGGCTAGCGCGTCAGATCCACGCGCTGCGCATGCACCTTTTTTCGGCTAGATCCACGCACCGCGTACGCACCTTTTTCCGGCCAAATCTCGTTGATTTTCTTCTTGGGTTATGTTCGTAAGATTCCATCCATCTTTCAAGTCAAATTTCGCTACGTCTCTCGGTTTTGATATGTTTAACTCCAAAAGCACGGAAATTGAAAGTTCAAGTCCCATGATTACTTCAAAACCCTCAAGGAGGAGATTAGAAAATCACACATCACAGTCCATGAAGAAGCAACAAGGACGAGGTCGTCTTGGAAGATCTCAACCTAGGTGTAGTTATTGTAATAGACTTGGACACATTCGTGAAGTATACTATTCTCTCCATAGTAACCTTGAGGATTAAGCAAGTTGGTTGGATACAACTTCGCGAACCTTTACAAGTCGCGGCGTCATAATCTAGCGTGGATGCCCTATGACGCACCCTGATCATCTTTCTATGCTATTACTGCGAGCACCTTCGATCTGGTGGTGGACCTTTGAGAAGCTAACAAGGCCCATTCAGAAGAACAGTGTTATTAAAAATCATTGCTCTGCCGTTTAAAACGATGAAAAGTGATGGGTTATCGCCTCATAGGTGAGGCCATGCGCTCCCGAGAATGTGCGCTGCAAACAATAACCCACATAGTGATCCAAATGAAAAGCGGTCGGTTATTTAAATGTCAACTTTGAGGAGTCGGATTAATAGAAGCATCATTGTAAATTGAATCTTGGAATTAGGTATTAATTTGATTACTATAGTACTAAATTCATGTTTTGCATTTTTTAATTTTCTGTAATTATGCGCTTCATTTCACATTTTGCTTCAAGCCGTCGTTTTGTGTTTTTCGCTTTTAAAAACTTTGATATAGAACTACTTGAATTGCAACAGTGTACACAATTTTATCCTAGAAGGCCAGTGACCTCCTGTACAATGATAGGTTGCTATTTTCAGGGGACACTCGGTTCTTCCTTGAGATTTGTCCCTAACCTTACAACTACTCCATTAGTTCCTCTCTACACCTTTTGGTGGCCGTGCCAGTGTGTCGCGCACCTTCCATCGCATCTCATTCAATTTCCTTGGAAAGGAATGCGCGGGGATGTTCAGACATTGTTGCTTCTTGCAAAATACGTCAACAAATGAAAGATTTGCTCAAGCAGCCAGCATGGGTTTTACAACCTCTACTGTGTCAGTCCTCGTGTCTGAAGAGGTACCAATGGATTTTATTATTTGCCTTTGGGCTCGAAGGGAAACGCAACAATCTTGACAGTGGTTGACAGGTTATCCAAATATGGGCAACCGCCTTTCCTTCTACCTTCACAGCTCAAACCATGGCTTCTTCATTTGCTTCTGAAATTATTAGGCTACATGGGCATCCAGGTCATTGTCACAGACCGCGATCCAAACTTATGGACTCTCTTTTGTAAGAATTTCACCGACAAAACACTATCTATGAGCACTACATATCATCTGCAAATGGATGGTCAATCTGAAGCTCCAAATAAGTGCGGTGAGCAGTATTTGCGGTGTTTCATGGCTGATAACCCGCGTGAATGGGCACCTATACCTTGGACCGAGTTTTGGTACAATACAACATACCAGCCAGTTGCCGAGATTGCACCTTTCCAGACCCTTTATGGTAGAGAACCTCCTACTATTTCTCAACATGTCATGAGCAATAGTGCCAGTGAACTGGTGGAGCGGTATATGCTTCAACGTAATGCGGTGATGGATTTGCGAAAGCACAATCTTGTTAAAGCTCATCTAAGGATGAATTAATTTGCTAGTAAGAGGCGACACCATGTCGAGTTCAAAGTAGGAGATGGGTGTTTGTGAACTTAAATACATATAGACAGCACTCTATTGGTTGCAACACTACCATAAGTTTGGAAGACGTTACTTTGGTCCATTTAAGGTTCTTAAGCGAATTGGAGACGTGGCTTATGAACTGGATTTACCAGATGAGGCTCGAATTATCACGGTTCCATGGTACAAAGATGTTGGAACACCAGATCATCAAATTACACCATTGCAGCTCCAGGATAGTGAGCAGATTGCTTTACCAAACCTTGATGAAAAGGTTCTTATTTGGGACGTGAGGGTATTGTCATGACAGAAAATGGAGAAGGATTGCAAGCTATGATGGGCTAGCTGTAGAAGAAAATTATTGGCCAGAATAGTTGTTGAGGAGAAGCAAAAAGAGAAGAGGCGATCACAAAGATTGTTGTACTTTCTATGGGACACAGGTTGATGGGCTTGGTGCCTGGGTGGTAAATGGATAAAGAGGCGGGGATAGTTAAATAGTATAGTGGTAGCACTTTGTAGGCAGCCAAATCTGTTAGAATTTTCCTTCCCCGTATGTTTGCGCTCTCTCTCTCGTATCCCTTCCTTGTTCTTTCTCTGATTTTATCTGTTACTGTTTCCTGTAAATGTCAGCAGTATAATCAGTAAACACCGTTCCTATAATTCCCTCTCTGTAAGTTTATTGGGTGTGCTACATCCCTCTCTTTTTAAATATTTGCTAGCGAGGTCACTCTCTTTATCTCATGCACCCACTGCATAGTATGTAATTACTCCTTTTATGCTGTGCCAAGGTCAAGTCAGTTGTATTCTGTGTTAAATCTATGTGGATGGATTGTTCCTCATAATTTGCAATGCGAAGCATCATTTGTCCTTTGGTTATTGGTAGTATTAACATCTTTCTTTTATTTCTGTTTCCATGCAGATCCAAGAAAACATTAACCTGTTCACTCAAGCTCGAAACAATATCCTCAGCATCTTAAAGGAGTATGTTGTGAATTATCCTTTCCCTTCTCATTGTAGATGTTTGTGTGCATGCTTTTATTTGCAGTGAATTTTATGCCACCTCTTTGGCATATAAAGGAATCCTATTTGCAGGAAATATATGCTTTTATTAAGTGATACTTTTGCTTGCGGACTCATTTATCTAATTTTGCTTAAACTTATGTAATTTATTTGCATTGTGTATGGCTTAGACCTATGTTGCTCGGACTCTCGGAAAATGCTGCCGCACCCGTGTCGGATCCTCCAAAAATGCACTACTTTTGGAGGATCCGACACGCAACGGTCGACATTTTTGAAGTCCGAGCAATATAGGCTTGGACTTGTACTTCCTTTGTCCTAATTTACATGATGCACTTTCCTTTTTAGTGTGTCTCAAAAGAATGATGCCTTTCTATAGTTCGAAGGAATTTCGACTTTAAACTTCTAAGTTTACCCTTAATAAGATGATTTATACCCACACAAATATTTATAGGTTGTTTTAAACTATAAGTTTCAAAAGACTTTCTTTCTTGAACTCCCCGCTCAGCAAATTGTATCACATAAATTGGGACGGATGAAGTAATTGTTATGTGCATTTAGCAATTCGTGGATGTATTTTGACTCCTGTTGATTCTCCATATTAGCTAATTTGTTTTGTTTCAGCTTGGGTTAAAAATTAAAATGAAAAATTTCTAAATTATTGAAAGTTTGAGCCATGCCTTTGCGCATTATAATTGAAAATACATATGTGATGACTTAAGAAACTTCTTATTCTCATAGTTAACCTGAAAGATATTAATCCTTGAAATCTTATACAAAAATAGGTTTTTTGTTATTCAAGTATCTACTTTTACTCTATGCAAAGTTAAACAGGATGTTTTTATGCATGATTTCTTGATCTTCTTCAACTGAAATGTTTGCTTCGATATGTGTCTCCTTAAGGATATGCGGACAACAATATTTGACAAAGTCTTTTTGTAGCCTTTACTATAAATCTACTTGATTTTTGTGTGTGTGTCTTTTCACTGCATTCAAAGAAAACCATTTCTTGCAGCTTGAATGATATGCCCGAATTAATGAAGCAGATGCCACCCCTCCCTGTAAAGCTAAATGACGAGCTTGCCAGCTTAATCCTTCCGCCTCGACCACACTTGCCAAATAAATCATGAGATACATGCTTCTCTGAGTTTACTGAAGTTGAGATCCTGTTGATTACTTGGATAAGCATAATAAACTAGTCAAGGTTATTCCTCTGGAAATGTGCATCAAGATTAGTTCCTTTGGGATTGTTAGGACTCCATTTGTTTATCTTAGTTAATTTTTCTTTTATATTATCTAGTTTTGTGATTTGATGTTGATTTACTTAAGTAGTTAGTTGGGCTAGCATGTAAATATGGTTGGTATAGGAAGGATTTCCTGTTTCTGTAAATCAATGGATGCAAATAAGTTAGATCCTATGCTTTTGTTGCAAACTTGCAATACATAATTGTTATGGACTACTCAAATTCGTTCCCTGGAAAAAGAGACAAGAAATTGGAGAAAATGTTCCTTTTACCTTTATTAGATAGATACTAAAAATGTGAAAGTGATAACTGTTTTTGCATTACAACTAATCCTAACGTTAAAAAAGGAAAAAGATTCGACTGGAGAGTTGTGTATGAATGAAGCCAACGTACTAGTTGAATGGTTGGGAAAAAAATGAAAAGAATCACTAAACTAAATCAACCGACGAACAGCTAACATTTGTAATTTATGCTTCTATGCAAGTTCTTTAATACAAATAAGAACGTGTTGATTTACTATCGCTTTTGGAGCTACTAGCTAGAACGTTGACTATTTAGGCGTTTGACCACTTACATTACAAATAGAGTACCATCTACCATGTTGATCAAAGATACCTACTGTAGTCTGTAGAGTTCTGAACCGAAATGAGGTAATTTAATTTCAAATGGGCCTTTTCACGCTTTGCAACAAAAAAAGGCGATCTTAATTTAGCTATAACACATGAATTATATGTGCTATGTATGAATGGGCTGAAGTCCCATGTTAAAATCCGTTACCCGAATTTTTTTCCTTTTTGTTCCTACTATCTATCTATATCTATATTATTATAAAAGCATGAATATAAATATTAAATGACTTTTATACCCTTCAAAAACTAAATTACATCTTCAAATAATAATTCATATAGGATAGAATCGTAAAGTTAGGCCTATAACGAATTCACTAGGCCAAAAATGAATGTGCATAAATTGCTAACTTCATTCAAGTTCAAACTTTGGAGTATTTGGCATATCGTATGCTGCCAGCTACCTATTTTTAAAGTTCAAATACATAAAAATTCTAGATGGACAAGAACTTTGAAGTACCCATTATATCTATGTTACGTGTGTTTCAAACTGATGATTATGGCAGTTCTTTATCTTATTGAAGTAACCATATCTTTTTTCATTCTTTCAAATTGTCCTCCTGCAATTCTCTCACATTATGTTTATGTTAACTCTCAGATATTGTTGTAATTGCATTATGGTTGTATCTCGTATATATGCAAGATTGAAAGGGAATTGTATATGTACTATCTTGAAATTAATAAGTGCATATAAAGAAGGTATTAATTAATTTTCACTTTAATATTTTTGCTGGAATGCTTAAGAGCCGGACGATTTTGTTATTCAGGATAAAGAAAATTGCAAGATTGTTAATAAATTTTAATTTGCAGATGGGATGTATTGAATACACCGAAAATCAGAAGCGCTTTATGTTGAAAATTTAACTATGTGGGATTGAGTTTTTTCCATCTTTAGTGGCTTAAACATGTGGGCCCCGCATGTTGGAGATATCATTTCTTCGCACATGCCTAATCTAGTAAATGAGTACATGATATTAGTGCCAAGTATCGTCAAATTTCGTTAAGAAATGAAAGATATATTGGTACACAAAGCCAAATGATGGATAAGTTCAAAGGAAACTGCCATCACTGTGGAAAGCCTGGCCATATGATCAACGAGTGCCGCAAACTGAAGCGAGAGCAGAAGGAAAAAGCCAAGAACAAATTCAAGGCCAAGGCTAACGTTGTACAAGACAAGGATGATCCTTCGAACCTTGACGACATGATTGTGGATTTCTCGGCTGTAGTGCTGGAGGTGAATCTAGTGGAAAGGTTGTCCTAAAAATGACTTCAGGCAAAGAGCTTACTCTGAAGGAAGTGATGCACGTCCCTGACATCCACAAAAACATGGTTTCAGGGCCACTGTTGGTCAAGGCTGACTTTAGACTAATTTTTGAGTCCAACAAATTTGTAATAACTAAGAATGGTATATTTTTAGGAAGGGGCTTCGCGTGTGACGACCTCTTCAAAATGAATACTATGTCTGTAATCCGTTCATCTAATGAAAGAAAGCCTTCTACCTACTTGCTTGAATCATCTAATTTATGGCATCATAGATTAGGACACGTTAACTACAAATCCATTCAAAAGTTAGTAAAGTTGGAATTGTTGCCTTCCTTCGACATAAACCCTCAACATAAATGTGAAGTGTGCGTAAAGGCAAAATTAACCAAATCATCTTTCCATTCAGTCGAAAGAAACACCGCTCCTCTAGAACTTATTCATATCGACATATGTGATTTAAAGCTTGTGCAAACTAGAGGGGGAACAAGTACTTTGTGACTTTCATTGATGATAGTACAAGGTATTGTTATGTTTACTTATTGAAAAGTAAAAATGAAGCGTTTGAAGCATTTAAACGTTACAAAGCAAAAGTTATAAATTAACTAAACCTACTGATTAAGGCAATTCGTAGTGATAGAGGGGGAGAATACGTAGCACCGTTTGAAGAATACTGTGCTCAATTCGGCATTGTTCATCAAACGACCGCTCCTTACTCGCCTCAGTATAACGGTATTGCCTAGCACAAAAATCGTACGTTAAAGAAAATGATGAATGCTTTACTTATCAATTCCAGTTTAGCTCAAAACATGTGGGGCGAAGCGATTCTTACCGCTAATACAATTCTCAATAGAGTTCCGCATAAGCGTAAGGATAAAACTCCATATGAATCATGGAAAGGAAAGAAACCCACTTACAAATATTTGAAAGTGTGGGGCTGTTTGACAAAGGTCGAAGTACCTAAACCAAAATAGGTCAAAATTGAACCTAAGACTGTAGATTGTTTATTCATCGGATATGCAAATAATAGTAGTGCTTATCGCTTCTTAGTGTATAAGTCGGAGATACCTGATATCCACGAGGGTACGATCATGAAATCAAGTAATGCTGAATTCTTTGAACAGATCTTTCCTCGAAAGGAAAAAGAAATAATTTCGCGCAAACGAAGTTATGAACAAAATGCTCAAAATCAACAAGACCCGGGAGTTTCTGATTATCCGAAACTAGACGTTCCAGATCTATAGGACTCAAAAGTTACTGACTATCCGGAACTTAATATTCCAGATCTACAGAACTTAGGGGTTCCATAGGTTGAACCAAGACCGAGCAAAATGGGAAAAAAGGACAAAACCTTTGGTCCGATATTGCTTATCTAGTCAATAAGTTGGCTAGGTTTACTCGTAATCCTGGAAATGATCACTGAAAGGCCTTAAATCGGATACTACGATATCTGAAATATTCGCAGACTTACGGATTATATTATTCAAGATATCCACCCGTATTGGAAGGATACAATAATGCAAACTGGATATCGGACATAAAGAACACCAAACCCACCAGTGGGTATGTTTTCACAATTGGTGGTGGGGCTATGTCTTGGAAGTCCTCTAAGCAAACATGCATCACCCAATCCACGATGGAATCAGAATTTATTGCTTTAGATAAAGCAGGAGAAGAAACAGAATGACTTCACGAATTCTTAGAGGATATCCTTTGTTGGGATAAACTCGTACCTTCAGTGATGATTCGTTGTGACAGCCAATCGGCTTTAGGAAGGGCACATAACAATATGTATAATGGCAAGTCTAGACATATTCGTCAGAGACATAAGATCGTTAAGCAGTTGATCACCACGAGTGTCATTTCCATTGATTACGTCAAATCAAATGATAATATAGCGGATTCATTAACTAAAGGCCTACTCAAAGATCAAATATTATGCATGTCTAGGGGAATGAGCTTAAAACCCAAATAATAAGAATATTTATGGTGGTAACCCAACCTTACTGACTGGAGATCCCAAGAATTTGGTTCAATGTGACAACTAAATTGTAGAGGTTCAATTTTAGCACTTCACTTGAAGTAAGAACACTTCGGATTATTATTCGTAAAGAAATATAATTTCAAAGTTGTTCCCGCGATAGACATTAAGTGCTACCTGCATAACGGGTAAATGATAAGTTTCTAAAATTTTTTAATGATTCATAACATTTGTGAGTGGGGTATAGCAGGATACCTTATTGGATATCACCTATTTAAGTGCGAAGACATGCCGCTTCAAAATTACGCACTTAAGAATCTAAGAAGTTGTTCATGGCCACAAATGACAAAATTATAAGAAGTAATGAATAATGGGAGTTATTGTGTTGATATCATTATCTTGGATTACACTAAACATTGATGGTTCAAGACATCACATTCACATCGCAGCAAGTAAATCCGATGGTAAATGACTAAGGAAGGTTCAAAGCCAAAATCTACCTTTTCTGATGCAATATCTTTCCGATGAAAGATTGCTGAACTTTGACACTCTGTGTGCACCAACTGTCTTTCAAGATGGGATTGTTGGAAATTTAACTATGTGGGATTGAGTTTTTCCCATCTTTAGTGACTTAAACACGTGGGCCCCACATATCAGAAACATCGTTTCTTCGCACATGCCTAATCTACTAAATGAGTAGATGATATTAGTATTAAGTATCGTCAAATTTCGTTAAGAAATGAAAGATATATCGGTACACAAAGTAAGATGTTTGAGATATGAATAGATGGATTGTTTTGGCCAAATAACAAATCTCCCACATAGGTAAAAGATGGAAGGATTGAGCATTATATAAACTCTAGTTTTGAGTAAGGGTTTGGGACCCCAAGGGCTAATCCATGTGTTAAGAAGAGGGAGGACCTAGGTGAGGTTGGGTTCGGGGCTAAGCCCCACACGCACGCCGCCCGTCCTGGCCGGGCTCGATCACGGGAATTTTCTTTTTGGTCCTTGAAATATTTCTTATTTACATTTTGGTTTTGATAGTTTCGGAGATAATCAAACGTTGCAACGACTCTGAAATGTTGCAACTAATCTGACTTCAACAGTCAAAGACTGAAACGCTCTCCTCTTTCCTATAAATTAGACCCTTCTGTTCAGTTCGAGTATACAGAAACACACATAGATATCCTCTCATCTTTAGCAGTCTAATCTATATTTATTTTCTTCGCTAGAATCAATCTTATTTGCTCTGTATTATTGATTGTTGTTGTTTTATCTTGGAAGACTATTATCTATTACCGTAAAAGCATATATACGAGATAATTTTGTCTGTTGGTCCGAATGTTGTGACATTTGTCCCAACATTTTTATGCATTCAAATCAGTACTTCAGAAGATATGTTGGGTCAAATGTCACAACATCAAATCCAACATTAACAATCTCCTCCTTTTTGCCTTTCTTCACAAATCTCATTACAAACCTAAACTGACTTAGGATATTGAGACAAATGTGTGTCTGACATTTGTGATCAATAATATCAATGTTATGCTCTCCTTTAACTTGTGATGACTTTCAAGTAATCATGCGTGTACCGATTCATAGGATTGGAAAAGAAGAAAGATGCTAGCGCATATATACATATCATCCACTTATATAGATTTATATACATACCATAAAAAGAAATATTTCATTGTCCACATAAATCAATATCCATCATGTTGAACAGTTAACTGCTCAGATTGAGCAACATTTACGACCTTCATACAGTATCAACCAGTAGCAACAACTCCTCCTAACTCATCATATAGCAGCATCAACTTGTAACAACTTTCTACTCCTACATAACTGCTTCTCTGCATAGAACAACAACTTCTAGCCTTCTTCCTCAGCTCCCCCTGCATCGGCACTTACTCTGCTTCCTTTGGCAACAGCAGCATCATTTTCTCCCCCTTTTTGTGAAGAAAGCAACAACATGTAATGGTCTCTGGCTTGAATTAGAGAATTCCTACAGCATCAACCTCAGATATTTGTTGGTTGATATTTGCAATTTGATTCACAAGCCATTCAATATACAGTGGAGACTGTCTAGGACCAGTGTTGCCAAGAATGTTGGTGACATTCCTGTCAACATCAACACTATTTTCTTCTATTTTCCATGGTAGATCGATGACTCTGTCTCTACTCTTCAAAACTGCTTTGTTTACTATGTACAATTATGGAGCCTTCCCTAATGTGTCCTCTATCTTAGGCTTAAGACCTTGAGTAGTTAAAATTTTATATATCAGAGAGGGATAATGGAGGATTGAGGTTGATTCTTTTTGTACCAAGTTGGCAACTTGATGGAAGATTATCTTGCACAGATCAACTCTTAAACTTTTCCCAATTTTATACAGCAGTGTGGCTTGTTCTGTAGTTACAATTGACTCATTCATTGAAGGAAGTCAATTGTGTATAGCAATTTTGTGAAGGGTGGCAAACAAGGCTGTTAATTTAGAGGCTGGACATATAGAGATCCACTTATGCATTATACCTCATGTGAGGTACTCAATTACTTCATCTCTATTGTCCATTGCAGGGTCTGATTCTCTAACATTCTCCTCAGCATTTAATCACATACATAGGTTTATAACAGCATGTGTGAAAAAATATACTCTGTTATAGAGATATATCTTCTCAAATTTCTTCGAGAAGGTATCCTCTATAGCAGAACTCAATTAGCATAAAATAACCTGACTATTTTATGAACTTATGGTCCTTTCTTAGTAACAGATCCTAGGAGCTGTCTTTCTTTTAAGAACTCTACCAAACCATATTCTGAACATGAGGCAATATTTAATACTTTTTTCAGACCTAATAACTTTATTCTTGTACTAGTCCAAATTATTAGAATTAGTTTTAGAATAGAATTTGTCTGAGTAGATAGATACCTCAATGTTTGAATCAGATTCGGTTTTGCTGGAGGATATTGGTGTTTGTGTCTCTTCTGATGTTGGCTGAAATATTGTCTGAGATGTTGTGGAATTAGTGGCAATATTCGGTGCAGCACTCGATTTGTCATATATGGGAATTCCCTTTGTAAAGAATTGCTTCAGTGGAGTTTCATCAGGAACTTCCTCATTTTCTTGAGACACATTTTGCGGAACAGAAGCAGTTGGTTCTTCTTCACTCTCTTCAGTTGAGAGCACAAAGTTTGTGTCATCACCATCACTGCTCGAGCAAGCAGGTATAGATGTATAAAATCTGGACCTTTTGTTGCTCGGCTCTTCACGAACAGTTCTCTCAAACATTCTACTCGATCGACGAGTAGGGAACGTGGATGATCTTGGTCTTTTACCCAATGCTGAAATATCATATATTTCATCAACATCTATTGGATTGTTGTTATCACCTGGGTAGCTAATGTCTAAAGGTTCATCTAAACCTTTAAATACGATAGCTTTGGACAAGTCCTTTGTGGATGGTGAAAAAGATAACCGGCAGGGTTGCTGCGGTTCATTTTGCTTAGACAATTCAGTGTTCATAGGAGGGCTTGTACTCATTGGGGTGTTGGTCGGAGTGTTGCCTGACATTGGTGTTGACATTGGAGAAGTTTCCATCGGTGAATATTGTGGAGAAAGTTTTGGGAATTTAGGGTTTGAGATTGAGAATGGAGTTTGATTTGGTGAGTCCATCGGGTAAGAGAATATATACCCGATGTGATTTCCCCCCATTTTTTATTTTTAAGGGAAAATTCAAAAAAATGATAAAATGATAGCAAATGAGAGGAATATTTATATACATGGCTAACATTTCTTAGCAACAAAAATTCCTTAATTTTAGGAGTTTCAGATTTATCTAACAACTTACACGTAAAATTTTGGGATAAAAAGATGATCTCACGGTAGGAATTCAATTTAATCTTATCATTTTAAAGATTGAAATCCCTATTAAAACAAGGCATAAAAATAGGGAGAAATATCTGATTTCAGATTTTTCTGAAATCAGTTAAGAACAACATCCCAACAAATATCACAATCTGAAAATGTCAACATCAATATTGACAACATTTTGGACGACACAAGTATTTTGATCCCTCAAGAATTTTTCATTTTGACAACAAATCAAGACACATTTTATACGTATTTTTATGAGTTTGACCACTGGACCAATGTAACATTTTTTCATTGTGTCCTTGATCTAATCATATAACATATACAAAAGAATTTTTCGTGTAAATATAAGAATACTTATATAGTATTCTCAAAATCCTTTTGAAGCATTTGATACTCCTATAGAATAGGAACGGTATCTTTTCAAGGGCTTTGCCCATTTTCCACAGTTACCAAATATTTGTATAGGCTTTGCCTATTTTGATACTCCATTTTTATGATATATATGTATTTATATATCATCGTAGAGAACGGTATCACATTGGATTCACATTCTTATTGAAGGATCATGTTTGTGTGACCAAAAGTTATGCACTATACAACAACAATAATCAGTTAATAATATAACATAGGTAAATGTCACCCGAAATGTTAGACAACGTTTCAGCCGTCATTTACCAAAAATGCCTTCTTTTTAGAGATTACAAAGACCAAGAGATTTCTTCAAACTAGAAAATATCTCATGGTCCAAAGCTTTTGTAAAAATATGAATTAGTTGATGAAGAGTGTCAACATGTTCAATTTTAACTAGCTATTTTTCAACTAAATCTCTTAAAAAGTGATGTCTAATATCAATATATTTTGTACGTGAGTGCTGAACTGGATTTTTGGAAATATTTATAGCACTCAAATTATCACAATATAAAATTAAAATGATGCTAGTAAATCCATTGTCGTCTGACATGTGTCATAGCCATATTAATTAAGAGCAACAACTTCCAGCTGCTACATATTCAGATTCAGCAGTTGAAAGTGAGACATAATTTTGTTTACGACTATATCATGAAACAAGATTATTGCTAAGATAAAAACATCATCCACTTGAACTTTTTCTATCATCCACATCTCCAGCCTAATCCGAGTCACTGAATCCTATTAAGTTAGGATTAGTATCTTTAGAATACCAAATTCAAACTCACATGTGCTAGCAACATATCGAATAATACGTTTAACGACATTTAAGTGAGATATTTTGGGACAGGCTTGAAAACGTGCACAAACACAAACACTAAACATAATATCTGGGTGACTAGCAGTAAGATAAAGAAGGCTACCTATCATAGATCGATATAATGTTGGGTAAACATTTTCACCAACATTATCCTTACATACCCTCTACGATGAACCCATTGGCATCTTCATTTGTTTAGCGTTCTCCAAACCAAATATCTTAACTAGGGTCTTGGCATATTTACTCTGTGAGATGAAAATTCCATCATCACTTTGCTTTATCTGCAAGCCTAAGAAAAAAGTTAGTTCCCCAATCATGCTCATTTCAAATGTCGATGACATAGATTCAAAAAATGACTTTAGATAAGACTGTGAGGTCGAACCACAGACTATGCCATCTACGTAGATTTGAGCAATAATAATATCTACACCGTGACACTTAATGAATAAAGTACGATCATCTTCACCACGGTTAAAACCAAATTCAAGAAGAAAGTTAGTTAAACGACCATACCATGCACGAGAGTCTTGTTTCAACCCATACAAAGCCATTTTGAGCTTGTACACATAGTGTGGATGGTAAAGATCTTCAAATCCTTTTGGTTGTTTAATATAGATTTACTTATCTAGATAACCATTTAAGAATGCACCTTTCACATCCATTTGGTGTAAAATAATTTTCAGACAACTATCAATAACAAGTAAAAGTCTAATTGACTCAATTCTAGCCACATATGCGAAGGTTACGCCATAATCGATTTCTTCAACCTGAGTATATCCTTGTGCAACTATACAAGCTTTTTTTCTAACAACTGTTCCCGATTCATCTGATTTATTTTTAAAAATCCACTTAGTTCCAATTACATTTGTATTATTTGGACGTGGAACTAAGTCCCAGACTTCATTTCGAGAAAATTGTTCTAGCTCTTCTTGCATTGCTTGAATCCAAATATTATCCTTGAGTGCTTATAAGACATTTTTTTGTTCTAAAGTAGATATAAAACAAGAAATACTAACATCTTGGTATATGGTAGACATACACACATACCTTACCATTTCTCTGTAGTTGAGTGGTTCTTTTCCTCTTGTTTTAATTCTTTCAAAAACTTCCCCTATCACTTGGCATGTTGGATGATTCTTCCTAATATTTGATCAAGGGTCCCTTCGAACTTGATCTAACAATTCAGCACTTGACTCCTCATCTGGCCTCTGTGGTCTCTATTTCAGGTTCAGATGTTGCTTCGGGTGCGGCAACATTTGGGGCAACATCTGATTCTTCACCAGTCTGCGCATTTTTCACTTTTAGACAATTTTCACAGATAATTTTACCTTTATGGCTAAGTTTGGGTAAGCCTTTAACCGCTTCATATGAGACCAATTTTCCTAAATTGCGGTAGTTGACATTCCCCAACGTTTGATGCCATAGTGTTGTGTCATCGACCTTGGCATTATTGCATGTTTCTTGTCTTACAACAAGATAGCAATTGTCACATGTTTTAGTACTTGTCATGACACATACATTGGCTTCATTCGTAACCACACAAGCACTCTTATTGAATTTTACCTCAAGATCGTCATCACACAGTTGGCTGATACTAAGAAAATTAGCCATTAAGCCCTCAACGTGTAATACATTTCTTAAGGCTGGAACATCAGGGACATTCAAGATCTTTTTTCCAATTATCTTGCTTTTACTGCCACCTCCAAAAGTCACGTTTCCTCCATTGAATGACTCATAATTCTTCAAAAAACCTTTAGTACCTATCATGTAGCGAGAACATCCACTATAAAAGTACCAAGAACCTGAAATGTTAGTTCTTAATGCAGTTATACAGACATTACAAGTTAAATCCATTTTAGGAACCCAAACTCTCTTAAAATATTTTTTACCTTTTGGCTCAGAAATGTTGTTTCGATTGTTATCCGAAATGTTGGACAATATTTTCGGCAACATTTTGCTCTCAGAATGTTGAAGATTGTAACAATATGGTTTTAAGTGTCCAAGGGAGTTACAATAACTGCACACAAACTTTAGATTTATTCTTTGATGTGTATGAGAAACTCGTATGCATACCCTTTTCTTTTACAAAACATATTTTCTTAATATTATCAAAGAATTTAGAGCAGCCAGTTTTAAGAGTGTTTTTGTACCCAAATCATGCATGTGAAGTTTTACTAAAGTTAAGAATTTCATTCAATTTTGAAGTCCCCATGTTGAACTTATGAAAGGTAGCTTCGGCTAAATCCAGTTTTGCACTGGTCTTACCAAATTCAATATCATTTTTGGTAAGTGCCCCCTCTAGTCAGGTTATTGTGCCTTTTAAATATACATTCTCACGAGTTAAAGATTTTACCTTTGTGTCAAGTTGCTTGGATTCTATGATTAAGGTTGTACAAAGATTTTGTAATTCGTTAATCATATCATCTTTGGAATCAACTTGATCCACATAATCAGTCTCACAAATAGAAATAAAACCACTAAAGCAATTAACATCAGAATAGTTAAAGAATTCGTACCTCTCGGATGTCGCTGGGGATGTAGATGTCATTGCTGATGTTGAGGAAAATGTTGTGACATTTGAGACAACATTGTCGATGACATCTTCATAGTCTGATAGAGATTGTTCGAAAATAGTAGCTAGCATTGCTTGTGATTCGACTTCTTGATCTCCTTCCTCTTCTCCTTCATCGTCACTAAGAGAAATCCATAGATTCTTACCAAATTTTCTAAGCATATTTGCACATTCATTAGCATAATTCCCCCAACCCGAGCATGCATGACATTGCACTGACTCAAACTATTTGGGATCAAATTTGGTACGATCCAATTTGGTTTCCTTTTTGTATATTTGAAGAAAATCTAGTGGACTTTTGATTAAAGGCTTGGTTTGGTGCTCTTTAGATTTAGATTGATTTCTCATTGTTGAACTTCCTCACCATCGAATTGTATTTTCGAGTGAGTAAGGCAACATTTGCACCTTCACCAATTTCTTCAAGATTCTCATCCTCTTCTTCAATTTGACTCTCCGAGGATTGAACTTGAAGTGCCATATTCTTGCTTTTATACAATTCCTTTTGATTCTCAATGTTCATCTCATAAGTTTTGAGTATGCTCATCAAGGTATGAAGGTCCATTGTGACAAGAATGTGAGCTTATTCAATAGCACAAATCTTTAAATTGAACTTTTTCTAGAAGAGAACGGAGAGCCTTTTCAACAAGTTGAGTGTTGGTTAATGGTTCACCAAACACTTGACATTTATTTGAGATGTCAATCAACTTTTCATAATAAGATTTAATATCATCCGCTTCTTCCATCCTTAAACGTTCATATTTACTCATGAGCATGCGTAGCTTTATTCGATGAACACTTGAGCTCCCTTCAGAATGAATTTGTAAAGTATCCCAAGTGTCCTTGGCCGTGGGGCAGTTTGAATGAGTTTGAACATGTAAAGATCAACCCATTCAAAAATTGCATTTAAAGCCTTTTCGTTAAAGCTTGCATTATTGGTTTCTTCCACGGTCCATTCGGATTCAGGCTTAACAAGAATGTCGCATTCCTCATCCGGTGGCAATAATGGAACAACAAACCCATTAGTTATAGATCTTTATGCTCTAACATCAATTGATTTGATATAAGAACGTAGGCGAATCTTCCAATAGGCATAGTTTGAACCATCTAAAATGGGAAGCCTACTAATAGTTGGATTTGCCGGATCTATAGCTTGAAATGACAGGACCAAGCACTTATTGTGTTAAGTGTTAACTCTGATACCACTTGAAAGGGAGCTACATATCAAATAAAAACAAGATGAATAGAATTCAATCGACTACAAGTACAGTTTTCGAATGTCGGCAATAATATAGTCTGACACCAGTGACAACACTTAGTAAACAGTAACTTTAAAGAGTAAATGCAACGGAATTTAAAGAACACAAAGAATTAAATTTTCATAAGTTATATATATTATATAACTTATGATGGTCAATGACCAAATGTATTGTATATATATATTATATACAAATATACAAATTCATTTCTTTACAGATTTACAAGATAAAACATAAAGGAATTAAAAGTTGAAGTCGCAGATGACTTATGCCTGAAAAATCTAACTAAGTAGACATAGACAACCTCTCATTACAATTGCTCCATACAAAACTAATCTATAATCTAAATAACAATTGTAATGTTGGAAAGATCCTGAATTTGAGACTTTCTACACCAAAAATATTCTAAGAATGTTGTCGACACACTCAGGCAACACTTGTGATCTAGATTTCTGAGATGAAATCCCTAGAGCTCTCTTGGTATTTTTATATTTTGATTCTGGATATCGATACACTGTTGTGGCCTCTCTATTTATAGTAGAGAGTCTTTCTTAAAAAGCTCATTGATTGGTTGTGGAGGTTGAGGAAAAGGTGGGCAGCTGGTGTGTTTATTGGAGAAGATCATGGAGTCGAAATCTCAACAACTTTGACTTGTTCTTCACTTGACTTCTTCCCCCAATCTTTGACTCTTTCTCCCATATTTTACATAGTTTTAATTCACCACGCCTAAGTCATTTTTATCTCACAGTAAAATATTACTCCTTACCGTGAAGTAAGGCAAAAGTGTTCTAAAAAATATTGGTTCGAATGTTGTGACATTTGCCCCAACATTTTTGTGCATTCAAATCAGTACTTCAGAAGATATGTTGGGTCAAATGTCACAACATCAAACCCAACATTAACAGTTTTCAAATAAAATGAGTCTATTTCAAACTAAGATAAGATTTCTAGGACATTATATATCCCAAGGTACGATCACCCCTATAGAAAAGTCCTTAGAATTCGCAAATAAATTTTCTGATAAAATCCATGATAAAACTCAATTAAAAAAGATTCTTAGGAAGCTTAAACTATGTTTTAGATTTTTTCTCCAGAGATAAATAGAATGGCAAAACCACTTCATGATAGACTAAAGAAAAACCCTGCTCCATGGACTAATAACCATACTATCTGTGTCCAGACATATAGCGTTGGGAGTAAACGCTTGAATAACAACTGATTACATACATATAGCTTTACTTAAGAGATTCATGACACTTGCAACATGGAACTAGTACACTTGGACGCTACAACCTTCATGGTTTACATAAGAAGCAAATGTCGTATATCGTGCCATAGTGGCAAGTCAATAAAATAGCCTTACATATCTTTAACTTCTGCCCTCGGATACTAATGAAGAACTCATCCTCCTTTTACCACTAACTACAATAAGGAAACAATACTACTATTAACAACCAGAAACACAAGAACTAACCGACGAATGACAAACTAAACTATACAAGCTTCTATAATATATATCTTCACCTAGCTCCCTTCCAATCCTTGAAACTTCCTAAATCAACATATAAACACATACATAAACATCTCCAGCCCCTTTATTTAACAAAACCACCCAACTTTACTACCAAACCAGTCCCAACACACTATATAGAACAATCAACACTTCAACCACATTATCTAATCATTCAACTTACAACTTGTATCTTCTAAGCATATTTAAATCATCAAACTAACTTATATAAAACATGCTAATACTTCCAGCACCTACACCCACCAAAAACAATCCCAATATGTTATACCACACATCTAGTAACTCAACTACATCAATCAATCTCAACTTACAAACTAGCTAATGAGCGACAAACTCGTTTTATGATAAATCGGACAGCATATATCCCTTGTTTCTTTTACTTTCCTCAAGTTCAAAACAACAATCAACAACTATATCTCCAACACCTTTATACAATCAAATCAGCCCCACATATCACGAAATCAGTCCTAACATGTTATACGACATCACTAGCAACACCACTATCTCATTCAACTATCAATGGCAAGTTCATCTTACAATCAAACGGGCAGCATCTCCCCCATTTCTTAAAACTAACATAATATTTCTAGGACATTATACATCCCAGGGTTTGATCACCCCTATAGAAAGGTCCTTAGAATTCGCAAATAAATTTTCTGATAAAATCCTTGATAAAACTCAATTACAAAGATTCTTAGGAAGCTTAAACTATGTGTTAGATTTTTGTCCAGAGATAAATAGAATGGCAAAATCACTTCATGATAGACTAAAAAAACCCTGCTCCATGGACCGATAACCATACTATATGTGTCCAGAACATTAAAAAACAAGTGCTAGAAATCCTGTGTCTTCATATAGCAGACCCTCAGCTACCTAAAATAGTAGAAACAAATGCCTCTAACTTGGGATATGGGGGTATCTTGAAGCAGAAATCAGTGGGGATAGAATTAGTCCAGTATAATTCTGCCCATTGGAATGACACCTAGAAAAATTATTCTACCATTAAAAAGGAAATTTTGAGCATTGTTTTATGCATATAAAAATTTCAAAGTGATTTACTAAATAATTTTTTTTACTTAGAATTGATTGCAAAAGTGCCAAAGAAATTTTACAAACAGATGTTCAAAATCTTGCATCAAAACAGATTTTCGCACGATGGCAAACAATCATTAGCATTTTTTATTTCGATATTGAATATATTAAAGGAGAAACAAATTCTATTTCAGAAAATGCCAAACAACAACTTGCACTTGGATGGTGTCATTGATGATGTATTTTTCCACTTGCACCTAGATGATGTCATTGATGATGTATTTATTTTCCTTTCTATTTACAAGATTGTCATGTAAAATTCCTATAAAGGGAGACCATTTCTCCTTCCATGGGTAAGCCAAGTTTTAGAGAGAAAAGGAGGAAAAATCTAGAAAGAGAAAAATCTTATCCAAAAACTTCCAAAATCTCCTCAAAATATTCAAGTCTAAATCTTTGTAAGTTTTGATATTATTAATGCATTTGATTATGGATGATAATACCACCTAATCTTTTAAATTCTTGCATTATGTTTAACTTATTATTATTAATTTGGCCGATTCTACCGCCTATCTCATAAATTCTTGCAGATCCTTTTTAATTATGGATTCCCTCTTGGGAACCTTAATTTTAAAAAATTAAAAATTTTAATTTTAATTTTAATTTTATTCTATTTTACTTTCTGCATAAATATTAAATCAGAGGTTTTCATTCTTTATAATTATTTTCTATTTGTTATCCCCTTAGATCCTCGGCGGTTGTTGATATCAGAGCCATCCTTGCAAAGTTGGCTGAAACATTTTTCTATAAATAGGAAGTGGAGTTCGACTGCAAGGATAGATCAGATGAGATCAAATTAAACCCAATATTCAATTTTGTTCTTTTTTATTTTTCTTTCCTTGTATTTATTTCTTCTTTATTAGGAATAATATTTTTCATTGTAGTTTGTATACTTTCTCTATAATTGAGTGATTTATTTGGTTAGGATACTACATGAAGCTTGATAAAGTTATTATAACAAATATCTTAATTTTATTATCTTCTTATGTTGAGATTTTCTCTTTATTATTTTTATACATCAAGGTATTTGATATTAATTATATCTATTATCGGATATAATTATTTCTATTTATGAAAAATTCTTATCTTGTTATTTTATTTATTATTCGGGAGAAGATAATGATTTAAACAAGCTTATTGATTTAACAAGGGCTAATCGAAAGAGACTTTTGTTCACTTGATGCACTTAATTAAGATAATTCTTGTTTGAATCCATTACTTTAATTGATTAATTATACTGATTAAAAGAGGTGTTATTAATCAATGATTGTTTAATGTCACTAATTCTTAATAGTATAAATGAGAGTGGTGTTATTACTATATTGTAGTTATGTGGAGTGGTTGTATTGGAAATAAACAATCATTCTTTAAACAATGTCTTTGTTTCACTGTCAATCGATTAACTACACTAATCGAAATAGGTGTTATTAATTGGTTACTTTTATGTGATTTGATTGTATTAGAAATAAACTATCATTTCATCAAACAAAGAATTAAATAATAAAATCTTGATTTTATTATAATGATTTTATCTTACAAATTCAAAATATCCCAACCTTTATCTTTTATTAGAAAATTCAAAAAATATTTCTCGTTTTGTTACGTGAATTTTCAAAATTTTTGAAAATTCCTTCTTTCATGAATTTGATTCTATCAAATAATAACAAAGACAATATAAATTTGTAGCTTAGATGGTTCCAGTCTCAGTGAGACGTTATTTTAAACTTTACTATAATTTGACAGAGTACGAGCAAAAGAACGTCTACGCCCAGAGCTCATCAATTGCCTCAAATTAGAACACATTAATCTGAAGTTGACCGCCCATCAGAAGGATATCCTGCCCAATCTGCATCAAAATACCCAATAATGTGAGTGTGCCTCTTGTCTTCATACAATAAATCTTGTCATGGAGAGCTTTTGATATATCGCAGAATGCGAATCACTGCATTCCAGTGACTATCACAATGTGATTGCAGAAACTGACTAACTACACTAACACCAAACGAGATGTCTGATCGTGTGATCGTAAGGTAGTTGAGTTTGCCAACAAGTCTCTAATATCTGCTAGGATATTTTAGAGACTCTCTCTGTTCTTGAATAAGCTTAATATTTGCAATTCAACATACTAGAGTCTTTCAAAATGTCCAAGGCATATTTTCGTTGTGTAATAGCAATACCAATTCCAGACTGTACCACTTCAATGCCTAGAAAGTATTTCAACTGCCTAAATCCTTAGTTTGAAATTGACTTGAAAGGTGTTGTTTGAGTTGAGCAATACCTTCATGATCATCACATGTGATGACAATATCATTAGCATAACAATTAAAAAGATACATTTTTCATGAAATGAATATGCCTATAGAATACAGAGTAATCAACTTCTGTTCAGATAATTTCAAATTGTTGGAGAACAACTCGAAAATGATTGAACCTTGCTTTAGGAGATTTCTTGAAACTATAAAGGGATCCACGAATCTACATACTAGTCCAGACTCCTCACGAACAATAAATTCTCGTGGTTGCTCCACATAAACCTCTTCAGCAAATTCTCCATGAAGGAATGTGTTTTTTATGTCCAGCTAAAAAAGGGGTTAATGATTTATTGCTCACATGACGGAATGTGTTTTTTATGTCCAGCTAAAAAAGGGCTAATGATTCATTGTTGTCGTATATATGAGAAGACGAGCATAAGCCATCTTAGGAATATCTCTATAATCAATGTCATAAATCTGGTGTATTCCTTAACAATCAATCTCGCTTTGAGACGATCAATAACTCTATCCGATTTTACCTTAATTGTGAATACTCAATGACGATCAACAATGATTATGCCTTCAGGTAAAGGAACAATCTCTCAAATACCATTACCATGCAAAGTAGTCATCTTCTCAACCATAGCCTGACGCAACTTGAATAAACTAATGCTTCTGCTACAATCTTAAAAACTTTGACAATGGATAAGCTAGTAATGAAGGCATGATATGAAGGTTACATACGATGATAACTGAAATAAGGATAAATGGGAGTTTGATTGGCAGTAGTTTTAGTACCTTTGTGAAGAGAAATGGAAAGATCATTTGATAAGTGGTTGACCGAAGCAAGAGAAGTTGTTGGAGCATGTAATGAGTCACCAAGAGTGCTTTGTGTACATGTATTGGAGTTGGAAACACTAACTGGATTAGCAGACTCATAATGAGGTTGAGGTCGTTTAGAATATACCTTAAGAGACGGAGGTGGAGCTAGTGGTAAAACATTTAAAATTGGAAGGACTACTGATATGGTCTTCTTATTTTATATATTAGGAGAAAACTATGGAGAAGTCTCGAATAAGGTAACATATGCAGAGATTAAGTACTTATTTGTAGGGGATCAATACATTTGTAACCTTTTTGTAGACGAGAATACCCATGAAAGACACATTTAAAAGCCTTGTGCTGAAGTTTGTCTTTTCTAGGGTAAGGTTATGAACAAAACAAATGCAACCAAACACACATGGAGGAAGGGGAATAAATTCTGGTCCGAATAGAGGATTGAGAGTGGACTCTTGTAATGCAAAACAGAGATAAAGGCACATGAGTGATTAAATAACAAACAGTAATAACGACATCACCCCAAAAACGTAAAAGAACATGATTGTGAATGAGCAATGTTTGAGTTGTTTCAATTAAATGTTGGTTCTTTTGCTCAACAACTCTATTTTATTGAGGAGTATGTGCACATGAAAATAAGTGTAATATGCCATAGGATGACATAAAAAAGATATAGAAGTAGAGAAATATTCTCGGGCATTATCATTGATTAACTTCTTAATGAAAATATTAAATTGATTGCGAATTTCAGCAAAATATTTATGAAAGATAGAGTATAACTCAAATTTATTTTTCATTAATAATAACCACGTGCACTGAGAATAGTCATCAATAAAAGTCACTAAATAATGAAAGTCTAAGGAAGAACTGACATTACTTGGACCCATATGTACGAATGAATAATTTCAAACATAAAGGTGGCCCTATTATTGGCGTGTTTTGAGAAAGAGGCTCGAGTGTGCTTCCCAAAGGAGTAATATATGACAATGTGGAACCTGGATATATCAAAGCATTCACATCAAGGGAAACGACGAATAAGATACCTGTAACCACATCCGGAGATGACTCAAGGTCATGTCGACCCAACAATGCATAAATGCAGTTCTGATGACCGACTGAGCTAGATGCTCCACTCCTACCTCTACCTCTACCGGCGGACGTCTGCGTACCTTGCATAAGAAGATGTACTGATGAAGAAGAAGCTGCTACAGATCCTGTTGGCTGGGCCATACCGCCCCCGCCTCTCGTCGAATAAAATCTCATAATATGATTTGGTTGCCCGCATGAATAGCACATATCTGAAACGTGACGACACTGCCCAGTATGAGCTCTACCACACCGATCATAATAGGGCAACGAAGGTCTCACTTGACTAGAATTGCCTCTGTACTGCAGGTATGATATTCACGAACTCTGACCCTGACTAAAATAGGTAGTTTGATCATGGCACTAACCCTAAAACTATGGTGGTGCACTGGCTTCCGAGTAAGATGGGCGCCTAGAGAACTATGTCATGAACCCACCTCTGAAGTCTCAAGTATTACCTGTGGATCAAGCCCTCTTATGCTGATCCATATCCCACTCTCTATTGACCCACTACTGCCTCTTACGATCCTCCAAGTACTGTGCGTAGGCTTGAATGCGAGCTATATCCATATTTGAATTCAAGGAGGTTGTAGTACATTCATTAACTAAGTATGGTCCCAAACCACCCACATATCGATATACTTGGTAACTTATCTCAGCCATAACTATATGAGCATATTTCGCCAAGGAGTTAAACTGCATACTATACTCCCGGATGCTCATATTACCCTGCTCCAATCATAGAAACCTATCTTGCCTAGCCCGACGAAGCTCAATAGGCAAATACTGTTGCAAAAATGCCTCAGAAAACTCCATCCATCCTGCTGGTGGGGCACGAGGCCCTCTATACTGCTCACAGGTCTCATACAAAGTGGCCACAACATCCTGCAACATATAAGAAGCAAACTCCACTGACTCAACATCAGTGGTATTCATAACTCGTAAATTCTGCTGCATCTGATCCAGAAAATTCTGCGGGTCCACATCTGGATCAATCCATGTGAATATCGGGGGTCCAACTTGATAAAATCCCGAACTCTCGTACTAATAGCTCTATCGACAGTATCGCGGGTCTGACGTTGGGCATGGGAGGCCACTAATCGAGTCAGTAGTTGTACAACACTCCACATATCTAAATCCTGATCAGGAGCAATCGGAGGAGGAACTTGAGGTACATCAGCTCCTTTATTCCCCTCTGGGGGGTGGTGGGGATGTTGCTCCAGAAGCCTGAGAATCAACCTCGTTCTAAGGCTCATGCTGATCTACATTAGCGGGCGTCGCCTAACTGGTGCCTTCTCCAGCCTCATCATCTAATCTCAGTATAAATTGTATAGCCGCATGTCGTCTAGTAGTATTAGGCATCACTGATAAGGTAAACAAAATAAGGTTAGGAATAAACACTTATGACTCAGCTCTATTACACGATCTAGATCAATAAGAAAGGTAATCATCCTAAATATCATGTAGCCTTCTGCTTATAAGTGTGGTGCACAACACACTTATAAATAAGACTCTACTAGACACGGCTTGCAGACTCTCTAGGACTGACCTGCTCTGATACCAAGTTTGTCACTCCCCAACCTTAGTAGGTGGCCGACACTCGGCAACCGAAGGCCCGAGCGAACCAACTATAGTACCTGATATCTTTGACACATAACATGGGCCTATAAGGCCTCCAAATAACAATAACATGACAAGAATATAATAACAACCTACAAGCAAAAGAGACCGAAAAATAGTATATATACATAACTGAGGCCGACAAGTCCATAACAAAAGTATCGTCACTAACAAGAAGGCCAACAAAGCCAAACAAAACGAATACACATTGATACTGGTCTGCAAGCCTATAAGAGTACTATAAGACAACAATTGGTCGGGATAGAGCCCCGCCGTACTCAAAATGCCAAAATGTATATATAAGTATCTATCAACTTTGAACAACAACTCCGAAGAAGTAGAGTGTGACTACCAACAGTTGGAGACAAGTACCCTACTGGAGAGGTAGGTCGGCATGTCTATCCGTACATGCGGGCATGAACACAGCGCCCCAAAAATGGGACATCAGTATGAAAGATGTATTGAATATGTAAGACATGTAACATATGTAAATAAGAGATGTATTACAAGAAATAAGGGGAAAAAAGTCAACTTGAAACTAAAAAAAGGGTCGTTGAGGGCATACAACTACTACAACCATGAATATATACATGTAAGTAAAATCGGGCCAATCTATGTGGCCATGTAGTATCATATCAAATCCCTCTGTAGGGTGAGCTCATAATAAACTGCGTGGCCATATAAGACTCGATAATATCTGCCCAGCTGATCAATGGTATGCACATATAAGTGCCTACCCGGCCGACTATAGTGCGGTGCCGTAAGAAAATAGATATATATATATATATATATATATATATATATATATAAGTGCAATGCAAGACAGATCTCAAGAGATACCATGAACAGAATCGGAGTAGCCTATGGTCGTTATCCTCCAACTATCGTTATTGTCGCTACGTTCTTCAACCTTAAGATAATCATTCTGAGACATATGAAACGCGAATAATGCTACTAATAAGGAATATACAAGGGATATGATCAATTTCATCAAGAGAGGGATATGATTAATAAGTATATCCCATTAATTTATGACTCGAACAATTGGGCCCGTACGTCGGAAATGTCGTTTTCACACACATGCACACGTAGTGTCAAGTATCGCAAATTTTATTAGTGAAAGAGATATTGGTACATATGTAATACGTTTGAGACATAGAATTATGGACGGTTATTGGCCAAATGACAAAGTATTCCACGTTGGTAAATGAAGGAAGAAATGTACAAAGTATAAAATGAAACGAGTCAGAAATCGCCGCGTAGCCGTGAAGGGCCGCGGCGCCACACTGTCGATGCCACGGCACCAGAGCACCGGGGCACCTCTCAGGCTGCGCCACGGCGCTTCGGAGGCAGAATGCTGTGATGGGAAGTTGGAAAAATTTGATGTTTGGGCTTGTTTTGGAGCATTGATTCTCTATTCTTGCCACATGAATTCAGCTATTACTTGGCTGAATGTAACCCCTCAATCAAGTGCAATTACATGGCTATTGAAGGCCATTAGTTGGCTAGTTGAGGGGTCTTCTACTTACACTATAAATTGAGGCCTTTGGCTCAATTGTAACACACTACACAACACTTAGAAAATACTCCAGAATTTTTAGAGTTCATATTCTTCCTCTCTAGCAAAGTTATTATACTCAAAGTTCTTCAAGAGTAACACTTGAGTTTTCTTTGCTCACTTGTTAAAGTTAGTGTTGTATCTTGGGAGACTATTGCTCAATACCGTAAAAGGAGATATACGGGGCAATCTTGTCTTAAAGACAGAGTGCCATCACTCGACTTAGCAAATCACACAAGCAGTTTGTTAATGTTTTGATTTCCAGTTTTATTGTAATAGTTTGTTTATCCTTTCTATTATTGTAATAATTACTTACTTCCCGTTCCTTACAACAATTGTATCCCAACAATTTTAAGACAAGATTGTGTTGTAAGTAAGTTAGAAAGATGACTGGTATAAATTAAACTGCTTCTGATTCTGCTGCTGCTGCTCAAGGCAATCCCTCTGCCTTCCCCACTGCTCAAGACACTCCTAATGCCTTTCCAGTTGCTCAAGGCTCATCCAATGCCTTTGCTGCCGCTCAAGGGAATGTTGTCGCTCTTCCACCCGCTGGATTTCACCATGAACGCCCTGAAAATTTCATGGGGTCAAACTTCAAAAGATGGCAACAAAAGATGTTATTCTATCTGACTGTTATGGGAATGACACGTTTTCTAACAGAAGATCCTCCACAAGATGGAGATAAAATAGACCCCTCGCCTTCTAAAACGGGTGAAGAGGGCCTAGGTATCCATGTCATTAATGACATAAAGATGGTTCTTGATGCATGGAGTCATAGTGATTTCATGTGTAAGAATTACATATTGAACTGCTTGTCAGACCCTCTCTACACGGTCTATTGCACCGTTGACACCACCAAAAAGTTGTGGGAGAAGCTACAAAAGAATAACAACGCACAAGATACAGGTACTAAGAAATTCATAAATGGGAAATTTCTGAAATTTCAAATGGTGGATAGTAAGACAGTGATGTCCCAAGTCCAGGAATTCCAAATGATTTTACATCACCTGGATTTGGAAGATATGAAGCCAAACGAGAAGTTTTTGGTTATATCACTGATTGAAAAGTTACCTCATTCGTGGAATGAATTTATGAGCTACTTAAAGCTCAAGACAAAGGAGATGACCTTTGAAGAACTTATTATCAAACTCCAAATTCAGGAAGATAATAAGAAGGCCTTGCCTAGGGGTAAACAACCCGCTGAGGCAAAGGCAAATTTGGCTGAGGCCAAAGGGAACCTAAGCAAGAAGCACAAGTTCCAGAAAGACGGCAAGACCCAAACATCAGAGAAGTTCAAAGGAAACTGTCACCACTGTGGGAAACCTGGTCATATGATCAAGGACTGCCGCAAGCTCAAGACTGAGAAATAAGAGAAGGGCAAGGCTCAGGTTAACGTTGTCAAGGACCAGTTTCTGGATGACATGATTGAGGAGTTCTCAACGGTGGTGCTAGAAGCAAACCTGGTTGAGAATCCTATGTAATGGTGGATGGACACAGGTGCTACAAGACACATATGTTCCAACAGAGATGTCTTCTCCACTTATACACCGGTTACAAATAAGAAGATGTTCATGGGCAACAACGCTTCCTCTGATGCGCTGGGGGTAGGAAAGGTAGTCCTGAAGATGACTTCTGGAAATGAGCTCACTCTGAAGGAAGTGATGCATGTTCCTGAGATTAGAAGAAATTTAATTTCAGGTCCTTTATTGGTTAATGCTGGTTTTAGGCTAGTGTTTGAGTCCAATAAATTTGTAGTCACTAAGAATGGAACGTTTGTGGGAAGATGATTCGTCTGTGAAGGCCTCTTCAAAGTAAACACTATGTATGTATTATGTAAAAGCAATAATATTGAAGCCTCTTCATCTTACTTGCTTGAGTCCTCTAATTTATGGCATCATAGATTAGGACATGTCAACTACAAGTCCATCCAAAGGTTGGTAAAGTTGGAGTTGTTGCCGTCTATCGACGTAAACCCTCAACTAAGTGTGAGGTGTGTGTAGAGGCAAAACTCACAAAGCTTCATTTTCGATCCGTCGAAAGGAATACCGCTCCTCTAGAACTTATTCACACATATATATGTGATTTGAAGTTTGCACAAACTAGAGGGGGGAACAAGTACTTTGTGACATTCATTGATGATAGCACGAGGTATTGTTACCTTTACTTGTTGAAAAGTAAGGATGAAGCCTTTGAAGCGTTCCGATATTACAAAGCAGAAGTTGAGAACCAACTAAGCATGCTGATTAAATCCATTTGTAGCGATAGAGGGGGAGAATATGTAGCGCCATTTGAGGAATATTGTGCCCAAGAAGGCATTGTTCATCAAACGACGGCTCCATACTCACCTCAATCGAACGGTGTGGCGGAATGTAAGAATCGCACATTGAAGGAAATGATGAATGCTTTGCTCATCAATTCTGATCTTCCCCAAAACATGTGGGGAGAAGCTGTCCTTACCGCTAATACGATTCTTAACTGAGTCCCACATAAGGATAATGACAAAACTCCATATGAATCATGGAAGGAAAAAAACCCATCTATAAATATTTAAAGGTGTGGGATTGTCTAGCAAAGGTTGAAGTACCCAAGCCAAAACAGGTCAAGATTGGGCCTAAGACTGTAGATTGCATATTCATCGGATATGCAAATAACAGTAGTGCTTATCGCTTCTTAGTGCATAAGTCAGATATTCCAGATATCCACGGGGGTACAATCATGGAATCAAGGAATACTCAATTCTTTGAAGGTACCTTTCCTAGAAAGAAAAAAGACACAACCTCTCGCAAACGAAGTTATGAACAAAACTCTCAGGAACCGAGAGTCATTGACGGCCCGGATCTAGATGGTTCAGATCTAGAAGATCTCGAGGTGGCTGAATATCCGGAATCTAGTGTTCCAGATTCTCAGAACTTGGAGACTCCAGAGATGGAACTAAGGAAAAGTAAAGGGCCAGGAAGGATAAATCCTTCGGTCCTGACTTTGTAGCTTATATGGTTGATTATGAACCAAGGACAATTGCTGAAGCATTGTCAACTCCAGAGGCACCGCTCTGTAAAGAAGCCATTGAGAGTGAAATAGGCTCCATTCTGCATAACCATACTTGGGAGTTGGTTTATCTTCCTCTGGGAAATAAACCGTTGGGTTGTAAATGGATACTCAAACGGAAGTATAACACAGATGGGTCTATAGATAAGTATAAGGCCAGGTTGGTATCCAAGGGCTATCGGCAGAAAGAAGGTCTTGAATACTTTGACATGTACTCCCGGTATCTCGGATGACGTCTATACATGTATTCATTGCGATCGCAGCGTTGCGTGACCTTGAGATACATCAAATGGATGTAAGGACAGCCTTTCTAAATGGTGATTTGGAAGAAGAAATTTATATGGACCAACCCGAGGGGTATGTGGTTCAAGGGCAAGAGAAAAAAGTCTGTCGGCTTGTCAAATCTCTGTACGGGCTGAAATAAGCCCCGAAGCAATGGCACAAAAAATTTGATAGTACTCTACTATCGAAGGGTTTCGCCATTAATGAGTGTGACAAATGTGTCTACATGAAAGGTAACTCTAACTTGTTTGTTATGATATGCATGTATGTAGACGACATGTTGATCACAGGGAGTAGTCCTAGCATAATTCTAGAGACTAAGAACATGTTGAAATAATGCTTCGACATGAAGGATATGGGTATCGCAGATGTCATCTTAGGGATAAAAATCTCTAAGACATCTGACGGACTGGTCTTATCTCAGTCTCACTACATCGAGGATGTTTTGAGAAAGTTCGAGATGTTAGACAGTTCGCCTATAAAGTCACCAATGGATAGAAATCAAAAACTTGATAAAAATCGTGGTGCACCCATATGCCAGGAGCGATATGCACATGTGATCGGTAGTTTGATGTACATAACAAATTGTACCCGACATGATATTGCTTATGCAGTCAACAAGTTGGCTAGGTTTACTCGTAATCCGAGTGATGATCACTGGAAGGCATTGAATCGGGTATTTCAATACCTGAAATACACGCTAACTTACGGGTTGCATTATTCGAGATATCCAGTTGTACTAGAGGGGTACAGTGATGCAAACTGGATATCTGATATAGAGAGCACCAAGTCCACAAATGGGTATGTATTTACAATTGATGGTGGGGCTGTGTCTTAGAAATCCTCTAAGCAAACTTGCATCGCCCGATGCACGATGAAATTGGAGTTTATCTATTTAGACAAAGCAGGAGAAGAAGCTGAGTGGCTTCATGACTTCTTAGAGGATGTTCCTTGTTGGAATAAACCTGTACCTTCTGTAATGATCCACTGCGTCAGCCAGTAGGCTCTAGGAAGGACACATAATTCTATATACAATGGCAAGTCTCGTCATATTCGACGGAGATATAAGACCGTTAGGCAGCTGATCACTACGGGTATAATATCCATTTATTACATAAAATCAAAAGATAACATAGCTAACCCATTGACAAAGGGCTTACCCAAGGATCAGATGTTCTGCCTGTCTAGGGGAATGGGCTTAAAACCCAAAGTATAAGGACCAATACAGTGGTAACCCAACCTTACTGACTGGAGATCACATGAATTAGGTTTAATGAGAAAACTAAGCTGTAAAGGTTCAGTTGATTGCTTCGGTGGAAGCATGAACACTTCAGATAGTGATTTCTGTGAAGGAACACCAAATTCAAAGTCGTTCCCGTGATAAACTATAAGTGTTGGGTGAAGGTTAAGTTTTCAAAACCTTTAATGATCCTCACCAGTTGAGGTTAGGTTTGGGGAATTTTTAATGGATTCTAATACTTGTAAAGTGGGGTATAGCAGGATACCTTGTAGGAGACCACCTATTTAAGTGCGAGGACCGGCCGCCTCAAATGAACGCACTTAAGAAATCAAGAAGTGTCCACGGCCACAACGGATAAAACATTACGAAGAACTGAGTAGAGGAAGTTGTTGTGTTGGTAACGTTGACTTGGCTTACACTAAATACTGACGGTTCAAGACATCACATTCACCGCGCAGTAAGTAAGTCCGATGGTATTCAACTATGGAAGGTTCAAAGCGTATGCTACCTATCCAGATGCAACATCGGTCCACTGAAAGATTGCTAGAAAAGACACCATGTGTGTGCGCCAAAATATCTTTCAAGAGGGGATTGTTGGAAATTTACTAAATGTGGAAATAAGTATATCCCATTAATTTATGACTCGAACAACTGGGCCCGCACGTCGGAAACGTCGTTTTCACACACGTGCACACGTAGTGCCAAGTATCGCAAATTTCATTAGTGAAAGAGATATTGGTACGTATGTAATACGTTTGAGACATAGAATTATGGACGGTTATTGGCCAAATGGCAAAGTATTCCACGTTGGTAAATGAAGGAAGAAGTGTAAAATAAAACGAGTCGGAAATAGCCGCGGAGCCGTGAAGGGGGCACCGGAGTGCCGCGACGCCTCCCAGGCTACGCCGCGGTGCAAAATTGCTGGTCAGCTACTGGAGTCGCGGTGCTTCGGAGGCAGAATGCTGCGACGAGAAGTTGGAAAAATCTTACGTTTGGGCTGGTTTTGGAGCATTGATTCTCCATTACTTGCCACATGAATTCAGCAATTACTTGGCTGAATGTAACCCCTCAATCAAGTGCAATTACATGGCTATTGAAGGCCATTAATTGTCTAGTTGGGGGGTCTTCTACTTGCACTATAAATTGAGGTATTTGACTCAATTGAAACACACTACACTCAACACTTAGAAAATACTCCAGAATTTTCAGAGTTTATATTCTTCCTCTCTAGCAAAGTTACTATACTCAAAGTTCTTCAAGAGTAACACGTGAGTTTTCTTTGCTCACTTATTAAAGTTGTTGTTGTATCTTGGGAGACTATTTCTCAATACCGTAAAAGGAGATATACGTGGCAATCTTGTCTTAAAGATAGAGTGTCATCACTCGACTCAGCAAATCACACAGGCAGTTTGTTAAGGTTTTAATTTTCAGTTTTATTGTAATAGTTTGTTTATCCTTTCTACTATTGTAATAGTTACTTACTTCCCGTTCCCTATAACAATTATATCACAACATCAATTTCATCAAGAGAGGCATATGATTATTCAAGTTAACGAGAGGAGAATCATTTCAAGGAAGTGTTTATACCAAGCCATGACAAAGAAGGAAATTAGCCCTACATACCTTTGTCGTCAATACTATTAAAGTTTTCTGAGTCCTCGTAAGTTCTACGAATAATTATCTTTAGATGACAAGAACTAATTCCCCTTTCCCCTTACTTTAGCATGAAAAAACCTTCAATTTGCTATAATGAGGAGAACAATCAATGCTAGAATCACGGAATGGACGTGGATATAATTCCTGAGTCGTCCCTCATATTGTTTTTGGGTAGAAACTTAATATATCTTTCGAGAAGAATTTTGTTTACTCTCCTTTCGTATAAGAATAAATTGCAGCATATACATAAGTGATTTTCTCATAGAAAGGTACTTAAAAGAAAAATTCAAAATTAGTCTTCCGTGGTGGATGGTGGGATCCACTACTTAATTCATTTTTATGCTCATGACAATGACTCTTGTCCCACACGTGTACACCAACAGATCCTCTATATAACATTACATTACTATGCAGGACCAACGTGGAAATGATAATCCAAATACTCATCCATTTTATTTTTTAATTACACCACTTTGATTCCCATTAAAATTGATAATTAGTTCCTTATTTTAATTCACTTAAATAGTAATTACTTTTAACAAATTTCATATACTCATTATGAGGATATATGATATAATACCAGTCCATAGCCTATTTTGGCACACACAACATATTATTTTCAACAACCATATCACATTTTTAAGTCAAATTATTTCGGGAGTTCATCTTTTTATATACCGAGCTCTTTATTTGCATATTTGAATGTGACCACAATTCTTCGGGGCCCCAAGTCTATTTACATATGTCGAACGGTTCATACCATTGCTAAAAGTACGAGTTATTACATTGACGAAACTTATTCTCACTTTCCGAGCTTACGTCGACTAACTTACGCCGCAACTCAACGTATAAAAATAAGATATGTAACACTCCGATCTTGCACTAAAACATAACCATCAAGGAAGGTTACAACACAATTCAGGTTTTTGGTTAATTTGCTAACGGAAATAAGATTATATGGACATTCCAGTGCAAGAATAAATTAATTTCAAGGTATGAAAGGCAGAGGGTGAGCTATACCTATCTCTTTTACAATATTTTTTGATCCATTAGTCAAAGTAATGGTGGAGAGGGTAGAAGGGATAATAAGAATAGATAGAGTATTTTTGTTACCACATATATGGTCGGAAGCACCGTAATTAGAATCCATTGTTTGATAATCAAAGGAGCTACCAAGTTGCATTGTGTAAGCAACTGATGAAGTTGATATGATTGTTGCTTTGATGGTTGGTACTGAAGGTAGTCATTAAAGTCTGCTCCAGTTAAAGTGATAGATTGAAATGATCCATCCCTGACATCAGGTGTGGGTAGAATACCACTCCATTATGAGCCACATTTCGAAGACGGTCATTATTTATCCTGGTTGTTGGTTGATATTAATATGGTCAAATTTGTAAAAATAAAAATTTTTAGAGCACAATTTGAAAAAGGAAAAATAAAAGCAAGGGTCAAAAATTGAAAGTGAAAATAGTGAAATAAGGTTTTGGTTGTTTCTAAATTTCAAATACAATTTTAAGTTATATTCAGATTTTTTATTGTGAAACGCTAATTTTAAAAAGAAGTGATTTTTCTTTTCGGGAAAAAGTAAAAAATTGTCTAGACATTTTCTTTGCAAACAAGGGAGGACCGAAACGGCGAGCACAAAGACAGAAAAGCCTTTGGGGTCTGTACTAGGAGGAGGGCAATAGCCGTAAGGGCAAAAAGGTCAAAATACATCAGCGGGATCGATGAACTAGGGTTTGTTGTTTAGGTATTTGAGGTTTGGGCTGAGAGCAGTATTTGTTGTCTTCACAAACAGATTCCCCTCATTTCCCCGCCGCCGGAGGAACAATGGTAACATTCCCCGTCGATGCATTTGTTCTATATTGTTACCGAGATTTGTTGTCTTCTCTACTCCGATGTTTACCATTTACGTGCTGTAACTTCTGTTTGATAAATAAATATCAATTTTGGTGTTATGAATCTGTGGTTTTGTTGCCTGTTTAAATATTACACATACTATGTATATGTATATTTAGTCTGTTCATATTTATGTGGCTGTGTTCCTCAAGATTATGTGTCTGTCAGGAACTATTGGTCCTTATTGACACGAATATTTTTCTTTTTCTTGATTAGTCTCTTTGGAGCTTGAAATTGATGGTACTAGTCTCATTTGAAACTTAAAAACACATTATTTTGTAGTTTGTTCTGGATGGATGTTTAATGGTTATGCTATTGTTTGAATACACTTCCCTATTAAATGTTAGGTAGAAGGTTTATTTTTCCTTATCCAATCTCTATTGCCTTACTGCCCAACACCGTCCGCCATAAACATTTCTCAACTTATACCTTTAAGCTTCTTGTTGATGCTTACCAAAAATTTTGTGCAGGCATTCATCAAAGTCCAGAAGACTAGGGCTTACTTTAAGCGTTTCCAGGTTAAATTCAAGAGAAGGAGAGGTGTGTAGTTTACTTTTCTTTATCCCTTTATATTTTCAATATCAAACCCTTTTTTCTCTGCGGCTCATCAACTTTCTCTACTGTGCAGAGGGAAAGACTGACTACAGGGCAAGGAATCGCCTGATAAATCAGGACAAAAACAAGTACAACACTCCAAAATATCGTTTTGTTGTCCGATTTGTATCCTAAATATCCCCCCGTCTTTAAAAGCATCAACTTTGATCTATGGTGCTTGCTTCAGTTGTGCTATATTGGTTGTAATCCGTCTTTAAAAGCATCAACTTTGATCTATGGTGCTTGCTTCAGTTGTGCTATATTGGTTTATTTACCTTAACATTCTTTCAGACTAATAAGGACATAATAGCCCAAATTGTGTCTGCTAGCATTGCTGGTGACATGATTCTTGCCTCTGCATATGCTCGTGAGCTGCCTCAATTTGGCCTTGAAGTTGGACTGACAAATTATGCTGCTGGTATTTACATAACTTGTTCTTGTTGGGTCATGTCACCTGAAATTTGCAACTCTTCTCTGATGAGTGCTAATTCATTCAATGTTAATTTAGCTTACTGTACTGGACTTCTCTTGGCAAGACGAGTTCTCAAAAAGCTCGAAATGGATGAGGAGTATCAAGGGAATCCTGAGGTAAGTGGCAGTTGCGATATCAAGGTTTACTGGTGCATGCTCTCTTGTTGTCTGTAGTAGCCACTTTTATGAAGTAATGGGTATTATCGATCTTTACAGGCCAGTGGGGAGGATTACTCAGTTGAACCTGCTGAAAGCAGAAGGCCTTTCCGTGCTCTCTTGGATGTGGGCCTTGTTAGAACTACTACTGGAAATCGTGTTTTTGGTGCTCTCAAGGTATAATATTACTTTTTTGCTGTTCATTGTCTTTTACTCTGCTATAGTCTAAATTGCATTACAGTTGTGACTTGTAAAGCTTTTTGATGCAACAGCCTCTTTTTTATTTCTTTCAACCTTCTTCAACCTTCAATGAATGGCTTCCACTTGTCATAACCCCCGAAATGACATTACAAATAATGGTTGCCACTGTCTGAGGAAATTAAAGGGTGGTTGTTTCGTCTATTAAAATATTGCTGGTTAGTTGGTCCGTTTGATGTGACTGACGGATGGCCTTTAAATACAAGTCTTCTTTCCTCGTGTAGTGGCCCTGTCTCTGAAGGATTTGTCATGCCATATGACTGATTTATTGATTCTATACACATTTACTATTCTCTGCTTCTGTCCAGGGTGCATTGGATGGTGGACTTGATATTCCTCATGGCGAGAAGAGGTTTGCTGGATTCAGCAAGGACTCCAAGCAACTTGATGCTGATGTTCACCGCAAGTACATCTATGGCGGCCATGTTGCAACATATATGAAGGTGAGACAGAAAGCACTATATTTGAATCTTTTTTCAGTTACAAAATGCATGGACAAATTTGTGTTAATCTGGGTATTGATGTTTCTCTTTGATGGTTTTGGCATCTTTATATTGTCCTTCTCTAAAATGTGGAGGAACCTCTGTGTTTTCAGACTTTGATAGAAGATGAACCTGAGAAATATCAGTCCCACTTTAGTGAGTACATTAAGCGGGGTCTTGAGGCTGATAATCTCGAAGATACGTACAAGAAGGTTCATGCTGCCATACGTGCTGACCCAAGCCCAAAGAAAGCTAAGAAGCAGCCTCCCAAGCAGCACAAGAGGTCTGATCTTATTTAGTTTGTTTAACCCTATGAGCCATTATGTTTTGTTTAAAATGAGTAAAAAGAAGTTTAAGTTGCACTTGTAAAAAATGTATCTAAGTGCGCAAATGTGAGTGTTTGGTTTTTATGTCCTCAAGCATATTAGTTTTGTTTCCTGTGTGCATGAAGGCTCTATACTTCTTATTTATGTTATGTGAACATGAGACTTAACTTCTTTTGGCCCCAAGGGTGTGGCCTAGTGGTCAATGAAGTGGGCTGAGAACCATGGAGCCTCAAGTTCAAATCCTAGCAGAGATCATGAGACTTCTTTTTGATTGTTGTTTGGTGGATCTTAATTTTGTAGTGCCATTTATCATGTTTACTGACCAGACCAATTAAAATGCTCTATGATCATCAGTGTTCTAAGTATATATAATGTTTGCTGACCAGACTAATTAGATGCTGCGATTATCTATCTTTTAAATAATTCACACTCTATGCTATCTCTTTTGTATTTTATGCTCGTCTAGCTCATCTCATTCTTTGGGCTTCTTCTACTGCAGGTACAATCTGAAGAAGCTGACTTATGAGGAGAGGAAGGCTAAGCTGATTGAAAGATTGAATGCTTTGAATTCAGCTGCTGGAAATGACGATGATGAGGATGAGGATGATGATGAGTGAACGACACTAGAATTATGAAATTCTGTGCTTATGGTTGTGATATTGTCGTTTCTTCCTAGACAGAAATCTCAAATTTGCATGCTTGAGTAGAATTGCTCTTCCTGTTTGACAATGTGTGATTAGATTTGCCAAGTGCACAAATTCCATTACGTACTATTGAGTAGCCATCAGTAATTTTGGAACCTTGACTCGTCATTTTGGATCTACAAATGCAGTGGGAAATGCTTTTTGAATATTTTTTATTTTATGAAATCGCTGGTTTCTTTATGATGAAAATTAAGCATTTATGAAGTGTGCATCATTTTATGTTGTGAAAGTTAACTGTGCCATAATATGTCGTTTTAGCATCTGGTATTTCTCAGATTATTGTTTGTCATTTGTTTGTCCTGCTAATGAAATTTGGATTAGGTTGTCTTTGGATTTGCTCTTCGGTCCTCAATCTTAGCCTATATTTACTTGCTTCTGTTTTTGAGTAAACAATTTGATTAAGGCGAGTTAGAGTGGATGTTAGTAAATTCTGATCCTGCTATGGGAAGGAGGCAAGAGAAGCTTGATACAAGGGCTTTATTTTCTCTCCTTGCGTAATACAAACTCCGGATCAATTTTCTAACTAGCGCCATTCTGATAAATGATAATTTTATCACGTCGCCCAAAATGGAAAAACTAATACTAGTAACTTTCCGTGGGTTGGGCATGAATGTATAATGTTGATAGGTTGGAGGGGGGGGGGGTGCAGTCACAAAGCACAAAATGGGTTTTAAGTGTTACTATACATAAAAGGAAATCTTAGCCCTTTTAAGGACTTAAGGGTAGAAATTTTGATATACTGGGTCTAGTGGTGGTAAAATTAGCCCAAATTCAAATGATCCACCCAAGGTTTCATGGGTTTGGGCATGAGTGATTTTGATGATGGGTTGGTTTGGGCTAGTCCAAATTGACCCATCATAAATCAACAATCCAAATGAACCATGATGATGTCCAAACTTGACACATGAAAATGTTCAATCTGAACGATTAGAACTACACTCTAGTTTAAGATTTTTATTTATAAATAATTATTTAAAAAATTCTTTTATTATTTCGAAACAATAAAAATACACCAACGCACCTCAACCACCCACCACACTATTCATCCACCCTACCCCTCCCCTACACCAACCCCCACCCAAGCACTGAACCACCCTCACAGCTTTGCCCCCTACCGTGCCTACTTTTATAACTTTTTATAAAAAATGAGAAAATGTGCTTACCCCACCTCACCCCCAAAGTTTTTACTTTATATATTTATTTTACTTATACAAAATTTTTATAAAAAATGAGAAACTTTTCTTAGCCCACTACCCACCCCCCACCCCTGCTCTCCTATCTATTATTTTATATATTTATTTTGCTTTTATAAAAAATGAAAAAAATCTTGAAAATATTATTCTTATTTTAAAAATAAAGATATGAAAAAATTAAATATCATAAAAAAAATAAAAAAAATAGAGGTAAGTTAGAAATTTATAAAAGTAATGGGTCAAGTTAGACAAATTGGGTTATGACCCATCTTGACCCGATCATCTTAGCCAATGTAAACTTTGGACGGGTTGGACATTGACCTATCTATTCATTCAGTCTATCTTGACCCAGCCAACTTCCGTCCAAACGGCCCATTAATCGAATTAGCAAATAGCAAGAAAAATCATGGTCCGATACACCTTTCATTATATAAATAGATTTCATTCTATTATCGACTCAGAAGCGGACAAATGAGAAAAAGAGTTAAAAACTGCTTGATAGTAAACTTCCTTCAAGCATTTTACCATTGATGCTGCATTGCACTGTACATTTTATGAGAAAATACATCATTACCTCTATGAAGTAGGAGTTTTTTTTTTCAAAAAAAAACATTTGAACTTTGAGGGGTTCTATTACCCCTAGACAATTTTAAACTGATATAATCATCTCCTTTTTCGTCCAATCCCAATTTTTTAAAAGTAGGTGTTAACCACATACCTATTCTCACTTGACATGTGTTAATTCAATTAAAATTATAATTTCTTTTTATTTTTTATTTTTCTTTATACTTTTCTTTTTCTAACTTCCACCAGCACCCCACTTCGCCCCACCCCCTTCCCCCAAACCCAACCCACTGCCCTTCGTCTTCTTCAGCTACCCCTTCCCTTATATTCTTTCGTTCTTCTTTTTCTTCTTTAATCTAAGCCCCCATCCCTACTGACACTAAGACGCGCGCGAAGTGTTCCAAATTCATACTGCTTCCCGTTGTTTGTTGAGTTGTTGATAACAAAATTAAAACATTCTTTCTTTTCTTCAAGTAAATTCAAAGTTTTAGTAATATCATCGAGTAATTTATCTCTTTTTCGTATGACTTAGGACAATTAAAAATCAAGATTTTGAAAAGAATAGATGAATTCCTCAAAATTTATAAAAAGTTGGGCTGAAACTTGAAAAAAAGCTAGATCTGGTCTCCATTAATCTTGAAATTTAAAGGGTTTTGAGAATTATTCAAAATGTAAGAAAATATTTTAATAAGATTTGGGAGTCGAAGCGGTAGTAGTAAAAGAAAGTGGGCGGAGTTGTGGCGGAAATGACGGCTGGCGGGTGGTCCGACGGAGATTTTTATGAAAAAGAAAGAAGAAAGAAAAGAAAAAAGAATAAAGAAAAAAATTAAAATAACAAGAAAAATAGAAAAATATATTTTATATAAAAACAATTGTAAAAAATAAAATTATAATCTGCCAGGTGAACCGAGAAGGAGATAATTATACCAATTTAAAATTATTTAAAAAATAATAGGATCCTCGCAAAGTTTAAATGTATTTTTGAAAAAATAATATTACTTCCGAGGATAATGATGTATTTTCTCACATTTTATCTACCATCTTACCGGATGGGAAGGCCACGTGCCACCATATTCCATCATAAATATTTGGACAATGAATATCTTATTTTTATTTTCTTTTAATTTGATTTTTGAATTTCTAAACTTTTCTTTTATCTTTTTCACTAAATTTCCAATAATGTAATGAAAAAGTCACAAGAGTCCGCAGGTATTTTAAAACATTGTTAACACTAAAAAAATACCTTCAAGTGTGTAGCCGAATCAAATGACAGCCGAAGGTGGAAACATCAAAATGAGCAGGCGACAGAATGCTAAGTCGATAGCCGAACTGACTCGTAGCCGAATCTACTAGTCCTATCATTCGGCTCAAAAAGCTTCATCGGCTATTATAGTAGCTTAGCCGAGTCATAATTCCGAGGAACGATTAAGACCCACACACATTTGTGAAAGAAATAATCCTTTGATTATTTTCATTAATTGAAAGAGAATATATACAGTTTACATATTTTCATAATAGAAAAATCATATTCTTATTCAAGTGTGTAGCCGAAGGTGGAAACATCAAAATGAGCAGGCGACAGAATGCTAAGTCGATAGCCGAACTGACTCGTAGCCGAATCTACTAGTCCTAGCCTTCGGCTCAAAAAGGTTCATCGACTATTATAGTAGCTTAGCCGAGTCATAATTTCGAGGAACGATTAAGACCCACACATATTTGTGAAAGAAATAATCCATTGATTATTTTCATTAATTGAAAGAGAATATATACAATTTACATAATAGGAAAATCATATTTCTATTCTACTCCTAAAACCCTATTCTAGTAGTACAAGACTCATATAATTATGGTAAGTGTACAATACTAATTAATGTAATATTTACCCTAAAATACTATAACAATATTACACAAAACAGTGCCCAAACCGTGGGCTGCCACTATGTACAAAATTGAGATTCCTAGACCAAATATACATAAGAAATACACATGTATATCGTGTATATTCTATGTACATTTAACACACCCCGTAGTCACAGCGGGCGGTCTTCATACACTGAGACTGTCCCTAAAATCTTCAAAAAGGACCGAGGGAAGACACTTTGTAAAAATGTCTGCAATTTGAAACCTGGAAGGGACATGGTAGACGCGTACTTGTCTACGAGCTGCCTTTTCGCGAACAAAGTGAATGTCCATCTCGATATGTTTAGTGCGCTGGTGCGGAACTGGATTACCAGAAAGGTAGATGGCACTAACATTATCACAATAAACCAAGGTAGTTTTCTGAATAGGACAATGAAGCTCTAATAGGAGATTACGTAACCAACAGGATTCAGAGACCACATTGGCTACCCCTCGATATTCGGCCTCTGCACTAGAGCGTGATAAAGTCGACTGACGCTTCGCAGACCAAGAGATCAAGTTATTACCAAGTAACACACAATAGCCAGACGTAGACCGTCTGGTGTCTGGATAGCTACCCCAATCAGCATTTGTATACGAGACAAGTGTAGACGTCGATGAAGGGATACAAATGCAAGCCATAGTCAAGTGTCCCCTGGATGTATCGAAGAATGCGTTTGAGTGCATTCATGTGCTCAACACTGGGATCATGCATAAACAAACACACATGCTATATGACATACGTAATAACTGGTCTCGTGAAGGTAATATACTGAAGGGCCCCTGAAAGACCGCGATAGCGGGTTGGATCCTCATATGGTGAGCCAGCCGCAGCATCCAACTTGGGTTTAGTATCAACCGGAGTGGACGTGGACTTACAGAATGACATCCTAGCCCTATCAATGATCTCAGCTGCATACGTCCTTTGAGATAAGAACAACCCACCTGCATGACGAGTGACGACAATCCCCAAAAAGTAACTCAAGGGCCCCAAGTCTTGCATAGCAAACTCAGAACTGAGCATTGTCATGATAGACTGGCGTAATGCATCAGAAGAGACAATCAAGATAATATCATCCACATATAAAATTATATACGCCAAGGAGGAACTAAAACAATAAATTAACAACGAATTATCATACTTGTTGTGAGAGAACCCAATAGTCGAAACATATTCTGCAAACCTCTTATACCAAGCCCGTGGGGATTGCTTAAGCCCATACAATGACTTCTTCAACAAACAGACATGATGAGGATATCTGGGATCCCCAAACCCCAAGGGCAAGGGTTGATGCATATAGATTGTCTCCTTGAGACCACCATGTAAGAAAGCATTCTTCACATCTAACTGATGAATGGACCATGCTTTCGAAAGAGCCAAACTGAGCACAGTGCGAATGGTAGCCAGCTTGACCACCGGATTAAATGTCTCACCACAATCCACACCTACTCGCTGAGTCTTACCATCACCTACAAGACGTGCCTTATTCCTCACAAAAGAACAGTCAGAATTGTCCTTATGAGCAAAAATCCACATAGACCTAATAACATTAACACCAGAAGGACGGGTCACCAACTCCCACGTCTTATTATCAATAAGAGCATTATATTCATCAGTCATATCAATTTTCCAATTCGGGTCATTTAAAGCAGTCACAAGATTACGAGGTAGCGGTGATTTAAGGACATTCGAATTTAAATTAAAATGTCTTTGGTTTAAAAACACCCCGTTGACTTCGAGTGACTGGTCTATGACTCAGGGGAGAATTGGGTGAATTTTGGGAAATTTTGGGACACGGGACGGGCCGACGGCCGGCAGGGCCTCGCCCAAAACGGCAAACCGAGCAGTAACGTGAATCGAGCCGCCAGATTCGGATTGATCGCCCAAGCTAAATCTTCCGATGGCGAGACTGGGAGCAGTGGGTATCGGTGACAACCAGCGGGCAGTGGGCCCGCTGGCGGTTTGGGGTGCGGGATACATCCGAAAATAGTGAATAATATACGGGGATATACCATCATCGAAAAAATTATACGAACTAGGCACGGGATTACTAACCTTAGTAAACGAAAATTGGGATTCATAAAAAATTACATGGCGACTAATGATGCTTTTATTCGACAATAAATCAAAATATTTGTAACTATGATGATTTGGTGGATAACCCAAAAACACACAAGGGGTAGACCGGGCATGAAGTTTGTTAATTGTGGTGGACGGAAAGAGTGGATAACATAAGCACCCAAAGACCCTAAGATTTGAATATGAATGAGTCTTATTACATAAAATTTGAAGGGGGGGGGGTGAACATGTCAAACCTTTGGAATGAAGAATGTTAAGAAGATATGTAGCCATTTGTAGAGCATGATGCCAAAACGAAAGGGGTACGGAAGCATGAATCAATAAAGTGCGGACAATGTTATTAATGGTACAAATTTTTCGTTTGACTTTCCCATTTTATGAAGACGTATGAATACAAAAAAAAATGAAAATTGATTCCACTATTTGCACAAACCTCCCGAAATACTCCATTATCATATTATTTGCCATTATCACATGAAATATTTTTTATTTCTCGTTCGAATTGAGTTCTAATAAATGCTCTAAATTTTAAGAAAGTGGAAAAAACTAGAGATTTTTTCGCTATCGGAAAAGTTTATAAAAAATTAGAATAATCATCCAAAAATAGAACATAATAACGATGACCCAAAGAACTGAGAACATGATATGTCCATAAATCGCTATGAATAATATCGAATGACATTAAAGTATGAGAATTAGAGTCTACAAATGACAATTTAACAATTTTTCCTAAAGAACAAGATTGACAATTCGGAGTACTACGCGTACCCTTACAAGAAATGAAATTATTTTTATCTAAGGAAGACAAAATTGATGACCCTGGATGACCTAGACGAGCATGCCACAAAGAAGGGACAATGGCTGCAAAAGTGGATGGCATGACTTGATTCGAGAGATCAGAACTTGGCGTGATAGGATAAATATCTCCCCTACTGTCACACCTCATGAGATGAATCCTCGTCTTGAAATTCTTCATATAAAAACCAAATAGATCAAATTCAACAGAAACAAAATTATCAGTTGTAAATTTACGGCCACACACCAAATTTTTAATTAATTTCGGAGCATGAATGATATTTATCAAGATAAGAGGTGGATGAGGGGGTACAAAGTTTTATGACCATAACCATGAATCAGAATTGAATTTCCATTACTAACAATTATGCCACGACTATTGCTCAAATTGGAATAAGACGAGAGAGTACCTTGATCGGCTGTCATGTGGGTAGTGGATCCGGTGTCCATGTACCAATTTGGGTCAGGTGGAGTTAACCCAAGTATGTGCATAGCGGCTTCAATGTCGGACGGGGTGGGGCCCACTGCGTGATGGGTTTGCGGAGGCCGGGTCCAAAAACACCTTGCGGCTGCCCCGGTACTGGACTGTTACGGGAACCACTGGTCCGGTGGGCATTGGGAAGATAGGGCTGCTGGGAAACCCAAGGCCAAGGGGCCCAAGGTTGGGACTAGTGGATCGGTGGCCCACTGTATCCGTGATGGGGTCCACCGCCACTGTTTCGGCCACCTTGATCACTGCCGAAACTGCCGCGTTTGCCCCCGCGGGGTTTTCCATTATTTTTCTGACTATTTTTGCCGCCCCTTGAGACCGGTGTTGGTTCGAATGGTCACCAAAATTTGAATAATTAGTGGATGACGTCATCATGACCACGGGACTAGCACTCGTAGCCGCCTTTTTAGCCAAGTCGGCTTCTTCCAAAGTAAGCATGAAGCGTGCTTGATAGAACTTCGGGAGAGGAGTACTTTGACGAAGGGGGGTTCCAACGCCACTATAGGCCTCGGAGAGGCTAACAACCATCAGGAGAACAAGACAATCGTCGCTAACAGGCGTACCAACGTTGCGGAGTTGGTCCGCCAATTCTTTCTACCTTTTGCAATATGCTGAAACGTTCGAGAAATTTTCCATGTTAACGTGGGAAAATTCCTGCTCAAGAGTAACAACTTTGGAATTTCGATTATCTTGGACTATGTCACGCAGTCTATCCCAAGCAACCATCGCCGTAGCGTCAGGCTCAATAATCGTCTGCAACAGGTCGGTAGAGATAGTGGAGTAAATCCACTGAAGGACGGTGGCATCAAGAGTCATCCACAACTTAGGATCATCCTCGCGTTTCGGCACATCCGTATCCTCAGAAGCCGCGGGGATGATGTGATGAATGACTTGATGCGAGCGTGCATGAATCTTGAACAGTTCGATCCACGCCGCATATTGAACGTTTTCAATCTCAAGAATAAGAGGGTTATGATTCTTGATATTTGAAACTGTAAGGGCAGGGTGAAATGCGTTCTTAGCCATGATAGCAACGAACGACGTGATAAAGAGATTGTGAAGAAAATTTGGGGAAGAAAGTGGGCACAAAATCTGAGGTATGTTCTCGGGAATAGTGCACACCACTAGGAATTTGGGAGAGGAAAATTGAACCTAGACTTCTGATACCATGAAAGAAATAATCCCTTGATTATTTTCATTAATTGAAAGAGAATATATACAATTTACATATTTCCATAATAGAAAAATCATATTCCTTTTCTACTCCTAAAATCCTATTCTAGTAGTACAAGACTCCTATAATTATGGTAAGTACACAATACTAATTAATGTAATATTTATCCCAAAATACTATAACAATATTACATAAAACAATGCCCAAACCGAGGGCTGCCACTATGTACAAAACCGAGATTCCTAGACCAAATATACATAGGATATACACATGTATATCGTGTATATTCTATGTACATTTAACAATTTGGACGCCTCTAAGACCAAGTCAAAGAGAATCCTAGACCCCAAGAAACTGTAACAACCAGCAGCAGCTAGAAGGAAGTGCCATTAATCGTGCAAGAGGAAATCAAGGAGCAAAAATCGGCACCACCTCCTTATAACTGGCTAGTGGATTTAGTGGGTAATTTAGTGGCTAACATAGGGGGATCATGTTTTATTTCTTGTAGTATAAATATAGGATTATTTGTACAGAAAAGCACATATCCAATCAATCAAAAAATTGATTTTTTCATATCTTCATTCTATCTTTATCGCCTTTATTGCACTCTAGCTGTATTTATGTTTCTTACTACTTAGTTTACTCAATCACCATCCTAACGCTTTCTGGAGTAGTTGGGGAACCCATTGCTGGAAGTTAGAATTTCGCTTCCATCCCAAATCGCTTAGTTAAAGAATCAATTTGTCATCCGATTTCGTCAGCCGATAAAATGGCAAACATTTCAGACGGGAACAAATTTGGCACGCCTAGTGGTACCATATGTGCCCTCATAGCGAAGTTTGATTTTTCAGGTCTGGATTACGCTTGACGTATGCGCCTAAGGTCTGGTAAGAAGATGAATCCAGAATCCAGTCCATATCCTAAACAGAATCCTCCTAGAAGGAACAACGAGCCACCACTTTCCTCTGGTATGCCTACACCGGTTGATACCCATCCACTTTCTCCATCAACCTAAGCTGTGGGTGAACTTAGCCAACCTGAAGGTCCAACAGTCATGACTACGTCATTCATCAGACAATAGATTGACTTAGGCATCCACGACATTATGTACCAGGTTTCCAAACAGTTGGCTGACATCGTTAAGCCAGTGGTGCATAATGAGGTTCAATAGGCGAGGGAACTGGAATCCAACCGACTGCATTCAGGAGAATGTTCGGCTAGTTCTGTCATCCCTCTGACGAGTGGCGCTGTACAACATGCAACTGTGACTCCATGTGTTGTTCCTCAGCCGAATGTGTATCAGTCAGTACCTACTCAGGTACATCCGATAATACACCTAGGAGCACAAGCCCAGTCACTTGGTAACTAGTCTACTGTATGGTTGCTGCCAAACGCTGGGGGGTAAACACTGCCACTCCACCAAGCGAGTCTGCAGTATGGGTAGATCAATATGGCGCTGAGACCAGTTCAGGCATCCGTACACCTTGGGTTGCCGCCCGTTATGCCGTACGCTCCTACAAACGACCCTATGGTGCAGACGACCAATGTTGGCCAACTGAATTGGCAGCCGTTGGCCTCTGGCTATGACCCTGCTCGGCTATCTGGTGACGTTGTCTACAGCGGAACACCATTCCAGCAGTCACAACTTGTACCCATTCCATACCATCCAGGAAGCACAAACTTTCCAAGAATGACTGATGTCCGGGGAGAGCAGATATGGAACATTGTTCCACTTTATCCTCAGGCTCTGTCGGTTGTTACAAGAGCTCAGATTGCAGGCTTTGGTGGTTATGCCCAACATCAATAATGGGGATATAACCCACATGTTGGTAATGGCCAGTAGAACACCTACAACTTTCAAAACCCTGCTCAACAAGGTACAAAATGGAGGCCTCTAGTTCAGAACGCCTACCAGCCGGTTCCAGCTGAGAATCGGCAGGGGACTTCACAACTGATAAACCCTGAAACTATTGCGAATACCATGAAGAGGTACTTTGGCATCCAACTGAAACCCTTGGACATGCATGTTTAGAGGAAACCCTACCATAATAAAGTAGATCGGATAACACCATTGCCAAGAGGCTTCAAAACGCCTGATTTTGCCACCTTCTCGAATGATGACGGTAAATCTACTATTGAGCACATCGATAGATTTACCACCTAATGTGGCGAGGTTGGCCAGAACGAGTATCACAAGCTGCAGTTTTTCCCCGTTTCTCTAACCGGAACATCATTTGCATGATACTCATCCTGGACCCCCGACTCTGTACATAGCTGGGCTGACATGGAGTGTTGTTTCCACGATAGATTTTATTGGCCCCAACCTCAAGTCACTATAATCGATTTGACGAATCTCAAGCAACAGATCGATGAGTCGGCTACCGATTATATCGAGAAATTCAGAAGGAAGGTTGGAAAATGCACTGTACATTTCCCTGAGTCGGAATGCACCCACATGATAATCAACAACATGCATCCTCAGCTAAAAGAGAAATTAGTGGGACAATCCTACTCTGACTTAAGCCAGTTAGCCAAGAAGGCTAGCTAAATAGAGCAATATATCCAAAAGAAGGAGAAGAGAAGAACTAACCGAAACTGAGGCTCCCATTTAGTATCCATTATTGAGGCAGATGAGTCTGACTCAGAGTCAGTCGATTACACAGCAGACGCAATGGTAGCCGAGATTATCAAGGGTAAGGTTTATTCTTGCCTATCTTTGAAAGCTACGAAAGGCAAGAAGACGAGTTCAACTGATGATATAGTAAGTTACTCGTTTGACATTACAAAGGCAGATCAGATCTTTGATCATCTGCTTAAAGATAAACAGATTCGGCTGCTTGATGGCCATAGGATTTCGCCTGCCGAAGAGCTCAAGGATAAGATGTACTGTAAATGGCACAACTCATATAGCCACACTACTTCTAATTGTGTGGTCTTCAGAAAGACAATTCAAAAGGGCATCAAGGAGGGGATATTTAAGCTAGCCGATAAAAGCATAGCTGAAATGTCTGTTGATACTGACCCCTTTCCCGCAGTACCGATATCTATGGTGTCCTTTGCTAAGCCAGATCAATCAAAAGATGTTAAGGGGAAACAATCGATGAAAAATATATGGGTCCTAAAGAAGCCCACTGGTAAGGAAGAGGCCACAAGGACCTCTGTGTTTGATCGGCTAGGCCGCGTGTATGAGGACACGAATAGGCAGCCAGTTGGAAGCAGTTTTTGTGGCCGTCCTTATAGATCAGAGCACACTGCTCAGGAACCTCACAAATAGTACCCAAAACTCAAAAGGGTCCAGCAGACCTCAAGCGCAGGCTTGTGGTGCAATCATGGCTACCAGTCGATGAGAAGCCTAGCGTGCCCCAGATAGATGAGGAACCACTCCCCATAGATAAACAGAGGATGGTTGCGTTTAACGTAAGAGAAGGTGTTTCTTCCTTGTGTATCACAGTGAGGGATGAAGGTCAGCTGAAACCCCAGAGGATGATTAAACCAACCACCAATATAGAGGAAGGAAAGTGGTTTATCAATCAGGCTTCTGGAAAGAAAGAGGCACCACCGAGTGTCGTATCCAAGACTCAAAAAAGAAGGATGCAGCGCACCAGAGCCTTGCGCAAGATGAAGCAAACGTTGCACATGATATCCATCCCTAAGATGGCCGATAAGTAGGAAATTCCTGAGTCTGCCGTGGCTGAGGCTATAGAGCAGGCATTTGGCTCAACCTTTTCAGAGACGGTGCCGCATGAAGTAGAAGCTTTGGACCAACCAGAGCTGAATATACATCCTGATTATGACCCAACAGAGAAACCTTGATGGGAGACTACGGTCCTAAAGAAATCCCTAGCCGAGACGGTTCCACAAATCGCGCAGAGGACCCAGGCATTAGAACCTTAGTCATTTCCTATATGTCTCCAGAAGATGGAATATATTATATTCTTGTCAACCGAATTGGATGAGGTGGGAGACTCCATCCTCGATTTATTTAAGCATGATTCAGGCGATGAGATTTGGGCAGCTATTGAAATGGTCAGCTTGATTCCATGTGAATTCTGGGTCGGCCGCTCTACGTTGGATAACCTAGAAGGTGATGTGTGTGTGGAAGACACTGAATGGGTGACTATATTCGATACCATGGCTAGGGACACTTTGAGCACTGTATTTGGTGCACCTACAGAAGAGATGATTAAACACATCAAACCTATCTATGTTAAGGCTTACATTAACGGTAAAGCCATCAGCCGAGTGTTCGTCGACAATGGAGTTGTGCTGAATGTGATGCCACTGCTTTCTTTGAAAAGCCTCAACAAAACCAGAGATGATCTCATTCCAACTAACATGAAAATGACTAGCTTTATGGGAGAGACATCTGAAGCTTTGGGGATCTTAGTAACAGAAATCACCGTAGGTCCTAAAATGGTCAGGTCTGCCTTCTTTGTAATAGATGGCAAGCTGTCATACGCCAATTGGGCAGACACTGGATTCACACCAGCCGATGCCTTCCTTCCACCATGCATCAAAAGCTCATTTTGTAGGAAGGAGACAGATAGAAATCATCCCAGCCGATGATAACCCATTCCAAGTAGGGGTTAAAAACTTGAAGGTTGTCTTATATTCACCCTATGTGGCTCCCATGGCTGTCATGGAGTAGTATGAAGAAGGATCTTGGGAATACTACAATCTAACTTCACGAGGTTTTAAAATAAAACAATTAGTCAAACCACGACTTACCTTGGAAGAGTTAGGTGATTGAGGAGACCCAAATCACACGTGATCTGTGGCATCGACTGACTGCTCTAAGTTCTAAAGCAAGGATAGCCGATGCATCATAGGTGGAGGACTACAACAGAGAACTAACATTGGCAGTCGATGACATTGAGTTACCGATGGAACTTGAATCACCCATAAGAAGGGCTATGCCTAGTTTTGAGAGATATCAACTTGGGTACTAAGGAAATCTCTCGACTAACATATATTAGTGGCTCGCTGAAGGAGAAAGATAAATAGAGCATGCCGTCTCTTTTACTGCAGTATAAAGACTGCTTCACGTGGGATTATCATGAGATGCCTAGGCTGACACGTACTTTGGTAGAGCATAGATTGCCAATTAAAGAGGGCTTCACACCTCATAAACAACTGCCCAGAAGATATCACCCTCACCTGATGCCTCAAATCAAAGTTGAGATTGAACGGCTGATGAAGGTCGGGTTCATCAGAACAGCTAGGTATGTAGAATGGTTGGCAAACATTGTGCTAGTCAAGAAGAAGAATGGCAAAGTTCATGTATGTATTGATTACAGGAACCTAAATCTAGCCACTCTCAAAGATGAATATATCATGCCTGTAGCCGATTTGCTAGTCGATTCGGCAACTGTTAATGGTGTGCTGACATTCATGGATAGATACTCCGGCTATAATCAGATAGCAGTAGCCGATGAGGACATTCACAAGACTACTTTTAGGTGTCCATGAGCCTTGGGCATTTACGAGTGGGTAGTTATGCCGTTTGGTCTGAAGAATGTTGGTGCTACTTATCAGAGGGCAATGAACACCATCATCCATGATCTGATCGATAAGACTGTGGAAGTTTACATTGATTAAGTGGTGGTGAATTCTAAGGACTTCAAGGATCACTTAGCCGATTTTGAACAAGCACTAAAAAGAATGAGGATTCATAATCTTAAAATTAATCCAGCCAAGTGCATGTTCAGAGTATCGGCTGACAACTTCCTTAGTTTCTTGGTACATAAGAAAGGTATTGAGATAGATCATAACAAAGTCTGGGCAGTAATGGAATCCACACCACCCGGAACAAAGAAGGAATTACAAAGCCTATTAGGGAAGATCAACTTTCTAAGGAGGTTCATATCTAATTCAGTTAGCAAAATGAAGGCTTTTTCACCTTTAGTTAGGTTTAAAGGGTCAAAAGAGCTAATATGGGGCCCATAATAGCAAGAGGCATTTGACCAAATTAAAAAGGCCCTGGCAACTCCTCCTGTACTAGTGCCTCCCATGCGAGGGAGACCGTTGAAATTGTACATCTCGGCTGCAGATTTGTCTATCGGCTGCATGTTAGCACAAGATGCCGATGATGGAACCGAAAGGGTAGTTTACTACCTTAGTCGGATGCTCAATGAAGATGAAACTAGATATACCCCTATAGAGAATCTTTGTTTGTCTTTATTCTATGCTTGTACAAAACTTGAACATTAACTAATGCCACACGTGGTTCACATTTTGTGCAAGTTTGACATCATCCGGTACTTATTGAATAGACAAGTTTTGCAAGGACGACTAATAAAATGGGCTATCAAGCTCACTGCATTTTCTCTCGAGTATAAGCCACTCAGGGCTGTCAAAGGTCAGGCGATAGCCAATTTCTTGGCAGACCACCCTTGTGTAGATGTGGAGGACCCATGCGCCCCCTATATTACATGTATGGACGTCGTCCCTTGGATGCTAACTTTTGATGGATCAAGAACCCAGAAGGGAGTCAGAGCCGGAATAACGATAACCGATCTAAGATATGAAACGTGGAGGTTCTCTTATCGGTTATATTCTGACTTGACAAATAACCAAGCTGAATACGATGCTCTCATCATAGGATTCAAACTCCTAGTCTCTATAAGAGCAAAGTGTATCAAGATTCATGGAGACTCTCAGTTGGTTATTAAGCAGCTGGCTGGGGAATACGACTGTAAAGATCCAAATTTGTTGGCCCGTTACAAAACGGTTAGCAGGTTACTTAGTAGGTTCGCATCATCTACGTTAAGTTATGTTCCCAGGGGCATAAATGTTGAGTCTAATGACTTAGCACAAGAAACTTCTAGCTTAAGGAAGTTTCTACTCACTCTAGAGTATGATGAGTTGCTAGTCGAAGTGTTAGCCATGGACCATATGACTCATGGAAGCAGGTGTTAATCGACTACTTAAAAGATCATTCCACTTGCAAAGACATTAATGTTAAGAGGAGAGCCTTAAAATATGTGCTCATTGATGATGATATTTACAAAAGGAGCGTAAATGGAGTGCTACTCAAGTGCATTGATAAGGCAGAAGCCTTAAGAGTCATGGGAGAAGTTCATAAAGGAATCTGTGGATCACACAGAGCCGGGCCAACGATGAAGTGGTTGATTTATCGTCATGGCTATTATTGGTCTACCATCACGGCTGATTGCTTTCAATACGTAAAAGGTTGTGAAGAGTGTCAGAGACATTGACCAATCCAACGGGTACCAGCCGAGATGTTGTACCCGATCGTGAAGTCCTGGCCTTTCAGAGGACAGGCTATAGACCTTGTTGACACCCAATTTTGTCCCATCTTTTTGGATTTTATTTGCAATTTTTAATATTTTTGACACTTTAAAACAATTTTAAAATATAGGCATATATGTGTATATATATCATTATTATCATTTATTATTTGCATTTTTACTGTCATTTGCATTTTTATATCACAAGCATACTTTTATCTTAATATTATATGTTATTTTATTTTCGCAAAAACGGCATTACATTTTATATTTTTATTATTTTAAGCATCAAGCATTTCACAAATATTATATTTTTATCATATTGTCATCTTTACAATTTATAATTTTTGCAAAGCTTTTTTTTATTTTTTTTATATATAATAAAACCCTTTTTATATTTTTAAACCCATAACCCATTTCATTTCCCCCAAACAATTTCTACTCAACCCAAAACAATTCCTACCCAACCCAAACTAAATCCCATTTCGTCCAAGCCCAACCCATCACCCATTTATTTCCCCAACCCAAAATAATTCCAAACCCCCATCCGAAGCCCATCCGAATCGGCCCACTCGTCCAACCCATTATCCCATTTTTATCTACCCCTTTAAACCTAAAACATATATATCACACTCAACAACAACAACAAAAGAAAAACCCTCACTCCCTTTTCAAAAAAATCAGCCGCACACCCTCAAAAAAGGGGGAGGCCCCTTTTCTCTCAACTCCCGTCGCCACACACCCCCGCACCCCCACACCGGCGACCCCACGTCGCCGGTCACCTCGCCAACACCACCACACCACCAACCACCCTACGCCGCCACCCTCACCACTACCATACCCACAGTCGACGACCCCCATACCCGTGACCCCCACACGCCGGTCACCTGCTCCGACACTAACCAGTCGCCGCCACCCCACACCAACTACCCCACCTACGCCAGACACCCTACACCACCCACACCACCGTCGATTTTGGGGGTTTTTGAGGTCCTAAGTCCGAAAATGAAGGTTCCGGTTTACTCTTGTTGGTGGTTTCCGATTTGCTTTTGTTGGTGGTTTTGGTACTTTAGTTGGTGGTATCGGGTTTGATTCATTGGTGGTTTCCGATCTATTTTGGTGGTTTTATTTCCGGTCGGGTCACAATCCGGCCTGGGTCACACTTTGTCGGACGAAAATCTCCAGGTTTATGTTTTACTTTGTTGTTGGTGTACCTGAAATTTGGAGGAAAATCGGGTCGGGTCACTGACACGGGTCGGGTCGACCCGGTTCGGTTAATTTCCAGATTTTTGTATGTTTATATTGTGTTGGTGGTTATCTGTAATTTGGAGAAAATCGACCCGGGTCGGGTCACCTCGGTTAATTTCCAGATTTTTGTATGTTTATATTGTGTTGTTGGTTATCTGTAATTTGGAGAAAATCGATACGGGTTGAAAAACATCCGATTCGGTCAGTCATCGACCGGCCCGTCGACCAGTTCGGTTAATTTCAGATTAATTGTGTTTTATATTCTATTCTTGGCTATCCAAAATAAAAAATGATTCTGGTCGGGTCATCAATCCCGATTCTGTCGGGTCTTCGATCCCGATTCGGTCAGTCACCGGATCAAGTAAATTTCATTTTTGCGTATTTTTGTATCTTTGTTGTTGGTTATCTGAAAATAAAAAAAATGATTCTGGGTCGGGTCATCAATCCTGATTCGGGTCGGGTCAGCCCAGATCAAGTAAATTTCATTTTTGCGTATTTTTGTATCTTTGTTGTTGGTTATCTGAAAATAAAAAAAAATGATTCTGGGTCGGGTCATCAATCCTGATTCGGGTCGGGTCAGCCCAGATCAAGTAAATTTTGTTTTTTGTATTTTTGTATCTTTGTTGTTGGTTATCTGAAAATAAATAAATAAGAATGATTGATTCCTGGGTCACTATTCGTAATTCGGTCGCATAATTTAATTGCAAACCGTTGGTTATTTTGGTATTTAAATATCCATACACAGATATCCTCTTGCATCGCTTTTGGCCGATGAAATTAAATTCGAGGCCGCGCTTTTTTGTTTCGTTTCTCTGTTTTCTGTTTTCTGTTTTAAACATCCGTGCAACGGATTACTGTTTTATTGTTTTAACTAATACTACACTTAGGCCGATGAAATTGAATTCGAGGCCGCACTTTTTTTCATTTCGTTCCTCCAGTTTACATTTTAAGTATCCGGGCAACGGATATCTTATTGTTCTACTGTTTTATTGCCTTATTTATATCGCATTTAGGCCGATGAAGTTGAATTCGAGGCCGCGCTTTTTCGTTTCATTTCACTGCTTTTCAGCACTGTTTTTAACATCCGGGCAGCGAATATTTACTATTTTTTTTTTATTTACTAAACATCCCGTCTTCTCGGGAATTGCCTCTGTTTTTACGCTTCTTGTTTCTTTCTTTCTTCTTCTGCTGTCTGATTTCAATTTTTAATTTTGCTGATTTGAACACATACTACATTGGCCGATGAAAAAATATCCGTCGATTTTTGAGGCCTCCACAGTTGTAAAGACGGAAAATAAAACTTCTGGGCAATGATGAAATTTAAATCTTTTTCACCCGAGAGACCAATATGTTCGGCAGGCAAGGCAACTAAAATGACCAACGAGTCATATGCTCGCAGCCACGACGTGATTGGAATGATCTTTTCAAAATTTAAGTCTGAGCCCCTCCGTAATCAAAACATTTATTGTTTTGGTTACGGATCCGAAGTTATGTATATTCAATTGTTTCTAACAGTTTATTCTTGACAGCTTGCAAGGGTTAAAGTCAAAGAAGGCAAATACCCCTCGGAGATTATTTATTTTTGTTGTTGTCTTTTACTTTCTTTAATTCAGCTTTATTTCATTTTGTATTGTAATATTATTGTACTCGTGAAATTATCTAAATATTTAGAATAGGTAGACATAGAATAAATTAATAAGGTAGTCTAAAATTGGAAACCCATCGCTAGTTTATTTATTTTTAGGCTCGATTAGTTTTAAAATTGAAAATCGCTAGTTTATTTATTTTTAGGCCCGTCGCCCATAAAAATCACATTGCATACATTTTTATCAATTTTCATACAATTACATATTTACATTCTTTTTAGCTTTACATATATATTAATGTCATACAAATGTATACTTGTACAAATGCATCATTTCATTAACTACTTGCAACATTATTGTTATACTTGTAAAAAATGCATTTTTCTTACTATAATAATTAACCTGAGTTTGATCGGATAACCGTAAGTTAGCGGATCTTAAAGGATGCCTAACCCCTTCCCTTTAGGATAATAAAGAACCCTTATCCAGAATCTCATTAGTTTTGCAGACCACAAAATTGGAGTTATTTTACAGCTTTTAGTTAGAATTTAGGTGCCCTAATTCACCTTAGAATAATTAGGTGGCGACTCCTCAAAGCAAGCAGCATTTTATTCAATCCAGGGGGAATCGATGCCATAGCGTCGCGAAGCCTGTAGGTCAAAATCGGGTGCGACAGCATGGCGACTCCGCTGGGGAAATTCAGGTTTTTAACCATAGCAAGTTCAGGTTAATTATTATTGCACTTTATTTTGCTTCTTATTTATTTCACTGCCTCTAATTGTTTCCTTTTTGAAATTTTGTATGTTTAACTTTAATTGCTATATTCTTTTATTGCTTTTCTTAAATTGGCATTCCGCTCATATTTCTTCCACTATGGAAAATTGACACTATCACACATTACACGCGAGGTGTGTTTTGCGCACCCGCAAATTCATTCAAATTACCAAATTTTAGGAGAGTTGGCGTATGCGCGGAGTGTCCGGACCATCCGAGGTCAGTAGCCTTCTCACTCGAGTAGTCCGCTCGGGAACCTTGAGTCCAGTAAGCCTAATCTTAGTAAATTTAGGATAGAGCTATACCCTTTTATTTTTAATCATGCATACATACACTATAGGTGTGTCGATCCTTGGCATCGACTCCACAATTAAGAAATCCACCAATATTGTCGACGGGTCTCGCTCCCCCAACGACCATCAACATATTATTTGTAGCGTGATAATGATGGACTAATCCAAGCTTAATCATGACATGCCGATATTGGAAAATGTACATACATTTTGTCTTCATTTCCAACAAAAGCATTGTAGTTTGACAGCTTGGATTATTCTGTCATAATCTCTCATATTTGGCGTTTAGGCCCACCTCTGGCATAAGAGAGGCTCCATGCATGATAGGATGCATATTTAATTCCTGCATAGTTTGTTTGCTATTTTTCTTCTTTTATCCTTGTACATATTATTTAATGCAATATTTACCTGCTTCAATTCTGTACATATCATACCATATTGTTTGCAACTCTGGGACAAAAATTGTGTCACTGCCCTAGAATAAAGCGTTCTTGAACATCAAGACTCGGACCTCGTGCAGCAATCAGGGGAGTTTTTGACTATACTGTCACTCTCCTACATTTTATTATTCTTTTAGTGAATTTCCTCCTTTCACCCGGTGCTCTTATTTTTGCAGGAAGATCGTCCTCGCGAACAGATTGAGGCGGTCGTTCTAAAACAGTATCTCTGGATAGACTCCGGGAAAGAACAAAGCCAAAGCGCTTTCACAAAGACGATCGGAAGATGTTTTGACTCGAAAAAGTCAGCCAACTTCAGAGTCAACGAGGCGTTACTCTAGTTGTCTATATTTGTTTTTTATATATATTTTGCAAATTCTGTTGATATGCTTAATTTTCGTTGCATAATTTCTTTATATCATATATTTTTACCACATATCTTTACGAACTACGAGTGTCTGATTCTCACCATACGGTGTGATACGTAGGTAACCCTTCTCGGGTGCGACACCCCTAAAAAAATCAAATAAAAAAAAATGAAAAAATGATTTCGGATTATCAATCTTTTTTTTTTCATTACATCCTAATGGACAATCTTTTTTTCATTACATCCTATTGTGGATTATTATTTTTTTCATTGCATTCATCCTAATATGGACAATCACTTTTTTATTGCATACAATTTTACTTACTATCCTATCGTGGATAAATTCTTTTTCAATCCTACATTTTTTATAACCTATCTCACGAACTACGAGTGTCTGATTCTCACCGTTCGGTGTGATACGTAGGTAGCCCTTCTCGGGTTCGACAACACTAAAAAAAAAATCAAAAAAAAAAAGAAAATGAAAAAAAAGACGCACTTCCTTGTCTACCGTAGATAAAGACATATCTGGTTTATCAATTTTTTCATTCATCCTATAATGGACATTCATTTTTTTTATTTACATGCATCCTATTGTGGATGATCATTTATTCATTGCATTCATTCTATTGTGGACAATTATTTTTACTTTGCATTCGTCCCATAGTGGATAATCATCTGTTTTATACAATTTTTACTTTTACTATCCTAGTGTAGATGAACTTTTTTTTAAACATACATTTTTATAACCTATCAGCACGAACTACGCACACCTGATTCTCGTCAAAGATGAGATACGTAGGCAGCCCTATTCGGGTTCGGTACCCTTTATTCAAAAATACAAAAAAAAAAAAATAAATAAAATAAAAAAAAAAAAATAATTAAGAATCATTGATGGACTTGGTTGATACCAACACAGTTAGGAGTGTGCATAGGAAATAACAAGTGGAGAAGATTGTCTTCGTGGTAAACCATAGATTCTTCTGGTACCTCTCATTCACGTCTGTGTTGACACTTAAAAAATTGTTTTTCATGTTTCCAAGATATGAACAAAGCCAACCTCATCGTTTCATGTGCATTGTGTGGTGAGTTTTTAGAATAAGTTCAATTGCATTGCATTGTGATCTAGAACTTGGCTCGAATGTTTGTTGAGGCGAAATCCTGAGTAACACTTGGTATAGGAAAGGATCGTAGGCTTTCTTTGATCCGTTTGAGCCTTTCCAGCTTACCAAATAACATTATCCGTAGCATTTCCCTTTTGAGCCTGAAGCCTATTTTTTTTTTTGAACAACCACATCTTATGCCTATACCCTTTCTGAGTGCGTACACGCGCTATCCCTCTTTTGGCCCGACCTCCTTGAGCGCATCAGAAATATGCAAATTGTTGAAAATGATTCGAGTTGAAGTTGCAATGTTCCCAAAAGAGGAAAACAAAACAAAACCAAAGGACGACTTCACACAAAAAGGAAGTTAAAAGCCCCGACAATATAAAAAGAAAAAAAAGAAGGAAATAACTCCGAAAAAAGGGGAAAAAGCTTCAAACGAAATATTCAAAAGAAGCCGGTACAAAACAAAAGGGGGCAAAAAGAAGCAAATCGAAATCAATGCACACAAATACCAAGCACGAACATATTCCAAAGCTCAAGGAAGGATTAGTCACTCTTTACCCAAATAATATCCTTTTCTTTCCCAAACCTACATTACAAACCCATAACAAGCCCTACATGATCCTATACCGAGGGTTCTCACATTAGTGGATACTCACATGACGGCCAAGCCTATGGTATCACAATTAAATGCATTGAACATCTTTCTGAGGGTGAGTGTACTTCTCTAGACGTCCCAAAGTTCAAAATACTGAAATACATGTGAGGAAGGGACTTTCTTTCAGTGCGGGCATTTGAAACATGAGGATGCATATATGTCAAAATCTTGGCTTGAAGCAAGTGTCGATACTCAGGTATGTCTGAGGTAGCATCTGGTCAGTAGGAATTACCTTGAAGTCTGTCTCGATTTGACAGAAAGCAAATAATGAAAACTCCTAAGCACAATACTAATTGTTGGTACCAACCGAAGTCAAGACGTGATTATGTCTTTTTCATATTTTCACAAAAAAAGAAAAAAAAAACAACAACAAAAAAAAAAACCTTGCAAAATATATTGCATCATTTTTCAAACTCTAGTCACTCTTTTTTACAAAAAAAAAAACATTCTACAAATACAAATCTCTTTTGCCGCGTGAACTACATTATGACCTGATTCCCTCGGCGGAATACGTAGGCGGCCACACCGGCTTCGGTCCCATTTTCAGAAAATCCTTACAAAATCCTTTTGCCGCATGAACTACGTTATGACCTGATTCCCTCGGCGGGATACGTAGGCGGCCACACCGGCTTCGGTCCCATTTTCCGAAAATCCTTACAAAATCCTTTTGCCGCATGAACTACGTTATGACCTGATTCCCTCGGCGGGATACGTAGGCGGCCATATTGGCTTCGGTCCCATTTTTGAAAAAAAAAAAAAACTTACAAAATCTCTTTTGCCGCATGAACTACGTTATGACCTGATTCCCTCGGCGGGATAAGTAGGCGGCCAGATTGGCTTCGGTCCCATTTTTGAAAAAAAAAAAACCCTTACAAAATCCTTTTGCCGCATGAACTACGTTATGACCTGATTCCCTCGGCGGGATACGTAGGCGGCCACATCAGCTTCGGTCTCATTTTTAGAAAACCCTTACAAAATTCTTTTTGCTTGCATGAACTACGTTATGACCTGATTCCCTCGGCGGGATACGTAGGCAGCCACATCGGCTTCGGTCCCATTTTGGAAAACTTCACAATCGTCATTTTACTTGCAGCGAACTACGTTATGACCTGATTTCCTTTATCTAATACGTGGCGGCCTATATCGGCTTCGGTCACACCATTGGAAATTGTGTGTCCATTATCTTGCACACAACAAAATAGGCTCACATGATCGCCTTGATAGGACAAACAAGTTGCCCGCACAAACTCGATTTTGTCCAGTTGGAAGTTCAACATCTTCATATATACTAGAAACTGGGGCATATTTTAAGGGTTCACTGCAAGAATATGCCAATGGACCTGGAAAATGCCAGACAACTGAGTCTTCAATCTAAACCAATATGAGCTTGCAAGCGGCCAGGGCAAAAGCTACAACTCACAAATTTCTTTGAGTGCAGGTCTTCAGGTTGACAAAGGCAGAGAAGCCGCAACACGTGTGCTTAATTTGGCAAAGACGTCGCCTCACATTTTCGTCCGTGCAAGAATGACATTTTAATTCACAGTCCACATGAGTTTGAATCGGCAGAAGATTCAACACAACGTGGAATCATATTACACCAAAATGACGGCAATGGACGTCATTTACATCTTTCACAGCATTACAACGACAGCAACACGCCCATACAACGGCGTCATCAGCAACACGCCTATGCAACGGCGTCATCTGCACAACACGTCTACACAATGACGTTTACAACGCACCACGTCTATGCAACGACGTCATTTCAACCCATGCGGGTCACAAACGCATCACGTCAATACAACGACGTCAATCAGGCGCCCACCTTCTAATGCGGGTATTTTAATTTCAGTCAGGCACCCACCTCCTAATGCGGGTATTTCATTTTCAGTCAGGCGCCCACCTCCTAATGCGGGTATTTCATTTTCAGTCAGGCGCCCACCTCCTAATGCGGGTATTTCAATTTCTGTCAGGCGCCCACCTCCTAATGCGGGTATTTCAATTTCAGTCAGGCGCCCACCTCCTAATGCGGGTATTTTATTTTCAGTCAGGCACCCACCTCCTAATGCGGGTATTTTATTTTCAACAGCGCCCACCTCCTAATGCGGGTATTTAAATTTCATCGGCGCCCACCTCCTAACGCGGGTATTTCATTTTCATCAGCGCCCACCTCCTAACGCGGGTATTTCAATTTGATCGGCGCCCACCTCCTAACGCGGTATTTCAATTTGATCAGCGCCCACCTCCTAATCGCGGTATTTAAATTTGATCAGCGCCCACCTCCTAATGCGGGTATTTCAATTTCAGCCAGGCACCCACCTTCTAATGCGGGTATTTCAATTTGATCAGCGCCCACCTCCTAACGCGGGTATTTCAATTTCACCAGCGCCCACCTCCTAACGCGGGTATTTAATTTGATCAGCGCCCACCTCCTAATGCGGGTATTTCACCTGTCAGCGCCCACCTCCTAACGCGGGTATTTCAATTTCTGTCAGCGCCCACCTCCTAATCTGGGTATTTCAATTTACATCAGCGCCCACCTCCTAATGCGGGTATTTCATTTTCATCAGCGCCCACCTCCTAATGCGGGTATTTTAATTTAAGTCAGCGCCCACCTCCTAACGCGGGTATTTCAATTTCATTCAGCGCCCACCTCCTAACGCGGTATTTCATTTCGTCAGCGCCCACCTCCTAATGCGGGTATTTCAATTTACATCACGCGCGCCCGCCTCTAATGCGGGTATTTCAATTTCATCAGCGCCCACCTCCTAATGCGGGTATTTCAATTTCTGTCAGCGCCCACCTCCTAATGCGGGTATTTCAATTTACAGCGCCCACCTCCTAACGCGGTATTTCGCTGGATCAGCGCCCACCTCCTATCGTGTATTTTATTTTCAGTCAGCGCCCACCTCCTAATGCGGGTATTTTATTTTCATCAGGCACCCACCTCCTAACGCGGTATTTAAATTTGATCAGCGCCCACCTCCTAACGCGGTATTTAAATTACAGTCGAGCTCCCACCTCCTAATGCGGGTATTTAAATTTGATCAGCGCCCACCTCCCATCGCGGGTATTTCATTTTCATCAGCGCCCACCTCCTATCGCGGGTATTTCAATTTCACCAGCGCCCACCTCCTAACGCGGGTATTTCAATTTGATCAGCGCCCACCTCCTAATCTGGGTATTTAAATTTCACCAGCGCCCACCTCCTAACGGGTATTTCAATTTCATCCAGGCACCCACCTTCTAATGCGGGTATTTCAATTTGATCAGCGCCCACCTCCTAATGCGGGTATTTCAATTTCGCCAGCGCCCACCTCCTAACGCGGGTATTCATTTTCACCAGCGCCCACCTCCTAACGCGGTATTTAAATTTCACCAGCGCCCACCTCCTGTCGCGGGTATTTAAATTTCAACAGCGCCCACCTCCTAATGCGGTATTTCAATTTCTATCAGCGCCCACCTCCTAATGCGGGTATTTAAATTTCATCAGCGCCCACCTCATAATGCGGGTATTTCAATTTCACCAGGCACCCACCTCCTAATGCGGTATTGCAATTTCACCAGGCACCCACCTCCTAACGCGGGTATTTTAATTTCAACAGCGCCCACCTCCTAATGCGGGTATTTAATTTGATCAGTGGCGCACCTCCTAATGCGGTATTTCAATTTACATCAGCGCCCACCTCCTAACGCGGTATTTCAATTTGTCAGCGCCCACCTCCTAATGCGGGTATTTCAATTTCTGTCAGCGCCCACCTCCTAATGCGTATTTCATTTTCAACAGCGCCCACCTCCCATGCGGGTATTTTAATTTAAGTCAGCGCCCACCTCCTAATGCGGGTATTTTAATTTAAGTCAGCGCCCGCCTCTAATACGGTATTTCAATTTACATCAGCGCCCACCTCCTAATGCGGGTATTTCAATTTACATCAGCGCCCACCTCCTAATGCGGGTATTTCAATTTCTGTCAGCGCCACCTCCTAATGCGGTTATTTCATTTTCAACAGCGCCCACCTCCTAATCGCGGTATTTTAATTTAAGTCAGCGCCCACCTCCTAACGCGGTATTTCAATTTCAGTCAGCGCCCACCTCCTAATGCGGGTATTTCATTTCGTCAGCGCCCACCTCCTAATGCGGGTATTTCAATTTACAGCGCCCGCCTCTAATGCGGGTATTTCAATTTGGTCAGCGCCCACCTCCTAATGCGGGTATTTCAATTTACGTCAGCGCCCACCTCCCACGCGGTATTTCATTTTCAGTCAGGCGCCCACCTCCTAATGCGGGTATTTCAATTTCAGTCAGGCGCCCACCTCCTAATGCGGGTATTTCAATTTCAGTCAGGCGCCCGCCTCCTAATACGGGTATTTCAATTTCTGTCAGGCGCCCGCCTCCTAATGCGGGTATTTCAATTTCTGTCAGGCACCCACCTCCAATGCGGGTATTTAATTACAGTCAGGCGCCCACTTTCCAATGCGGGTATTTTAATTTCAATCGCGCCTATGCAACGGCGCCATCTGCATAACGTCTAAGCAACGACGTCACCTCATCACGCCTATGATATATCATCATCTGCATCGGGGAAGTTCTTCGAACATCGTTCAGCCCTTCCCCCAGTATCTCGCCACATCTGCAACCAGTGTCATCATAAGTCGACACTGGGGCATTGTTTCTTGAATCTGCACCATCTCTTACAACTTCTCCCTCCCTCGGGATTCTATTTCTTACCATGCATCTCTAATCTTCCCTCGAGTCCCGGTGATCAGGACAAAATTGGCTACTCAGTCAACTTCTTTGGCCGAAAACTCTTTCATCGTCTGCGGCCAAAGAGGGGCATCTGTTGACACCCAATTTTGTCCCATCTTTTTGGATTTTATTTGCAATTTTTAATATTTTTGACACTTTAAAACAATTTTAAAATATAGGCATATATGTGTATATATATCATTATTATCATTTATTATTTGCATTTTTACTGTCATTTGCATTTTTATATCACAAGCATACTTTTATCTTAATATTATATGTTATTTTATTTTCGCAAAAACGGCATTACATTTTATATTTTTATTATTTTAAGCATCAAGCATTTCACAAATATTATATTTTTATCATATTGTCATCTTTACAATTTATAATTTTTGCAAAGCTTTTTTTTATTTTTTTTATATATAATAAAACCCTTTTTATATTTTTAAACCCATAACCCATTTCATTTCCCCCAAACAATTTCTACTCACCCCAAAACAACTCCTACCCAACCCAAACTAAATCCCATTTCGTCCAAGCCCAACCCATCACCCATTTATTTCCCCAACCCAAAACAATTCCAAACCCCCATCCGAAGCCCATCCGAATCGGCCCACTCGTCCAACCCATTATCCCATTTTTATCTACCCCTTTAAACCTAAAACATATATATCACACTCAACAACAACAACAAAAGAAAAACCCTCACTCCCTTTTCAAAAAAATCAGTCGCACACCCTCAAAAAAGGGGGAGGCCCCTTTTCTCTCAACTCCCGTCGCCACACACCCTCAAGATTTTCACACCGGCGACCCCACGTCGCCGGTCACCTCGCCAACACCACCACACCACCAACCACCCTACGCCGCCACCCTCACCACTACCATACCCACAAATGACGACCCCATACCCGTGACCCCACACACGGCCACCGCTCCGACACTAACTGGGGCCGCCACCCCACACCAACTACCCCACCTACGCCAGACACCCTACACCACCCACACCACCGTCGATTTTGGGGGTTTTTGAGGTCCTAAGTCCGAAAATGAAGGTTCCTGTTTACTCTTGTTGGTGGTTTCCGATTTGCTTTTGTTGGTGGTTTTGGTACTTTAGTTGGTGGTATCGGGTTTGATTCATTGGTGGTTTCCGATCTGTTTTGGTGGTTTTATTTCCGGTCGGGTCACAATCCGGGTCGGGTCACCCCTTGTAGGACGAAAATCTCCAGGTTTATGTTTTACTTTGTTGTTGGTGTACCTGAAATTTGGAGGAAAATCGGGTCGGGTCACTGACACGGGTCGGGTCGACCCGATTCGGTTAATTTCCAGATTTTTGTATGTTTATATTGTGTTGGTGGTTATCTGTAATTTGGAGAAAATCGACCCGGGTCGGGTCACCCAACCTGGGTCGGGTCGACCGGTCCTTAATTTCAGATTTTTGTATGTCTATATTGTGTTGTTGGTTATCTGTAATTTGGAGAAAATCGATACGGGTTGAAAAACATCCGATTCGGGTCGGGTCACTGACCCGGGTCGGGTCGACCCGGTTCGGTTAATTTCCAGATTAATTGTGTTTTATATTCTATTGTCGCTATCCAAAATAAAAAATGATTCTGGTCGGGTCATCAATCCCGATTCGGTCGGGTCTTCGATCCCGATTCGGCCTGGTCACCGGATCAAGTAAATTTCATTTTTGCGTATTTTTGTATCTTTGTTGTTGGTTATCTGAAAATAAAAAAAATGATTCTGGGTCGGGTCATCAATCCTGATTCGGGTCGGGTCAGCCCAGATCAAGTAAATTTCATTTTTGCGTATTTTTGTATCTTTGTTGTTGGTTATCTGAAAATAAAAAAAATGATTCTGGGTCGGGTCATCAATCCTGATTCGGGTCGGGTCAGCCCAGATCAAGTAAATTTTGTTTTTTGTATTTTTGTATCTTTGTTGTTGGTTATCCAAAATAAATAAATAAGAATGTTTGATTCCGGCCCGTCACTATTCGTAATTCGGTCGCATAATTTAATTGCAAACCGTTGGTTATTTTGGTATTTAAATATCCATACACAGATATCCTATCGCTTTTGCTTTTGGCCGATGAAATTAAATTGAGGCCGCGCTTTTTGTTTCGCTTTCTGTTTTTCATTGCTTTTAAACATCCGTGCAACGGACATCGCTTTATTGTTTTAACTAATACTACACTTAGGCCGATGAAATTGAATTGAGGCCGCACTTTTCATTTCGTTCCTGCTTTTTCAGTTTACATTTTAAGTATCCGCAACGGATATCTTATTGTTCTCTTGTTTTATTGCCTTATTTATATCGCATTTAGGCCGATGAAGTTGAATTCGAGGCCGCGCTTTTTCGTTCATTTCCTTTGCTTTTACTGTTTTTAACATCCGGCGTGAATATTTACGCTTTTTTTATTTACTAAACATCCCGCCTTCTCGAATTGCCTCTGTTTTTACGCTTCGTTTCGCTGCTTTCTTCTTGTCTGATTTCAATTTTTAATTTTGCTGATTTGAACACATACTACATTGGCCGATGAAAAATATCCGTCGATTTTGAGGCCTCCACGCTTGTAAAGACGGAAAATAAAACTTCTGGGCAATGATGAAATTTAAATCTTTTTCACCCGAGAGACCAATATGTTCGGCAGGCAAGGCAACTAAAATGACCAACGAGTCATATGCTCGCAGCCACGACGTGATTGGAATGATCTTTTCAAAATTTAAGTCTGAGCCCCTCCGTAATCAAAACATTTATTGTTTTGGTTACGGATCCGAAGTTATGTATATTCAATTGTTTCTAACAGTTTATTCTTGACAGCTTGCAAGGGTTAAAGTCAAAGAAGGCAAATACCCCTCGGAGATTATTTATTTTTGTTGTTGTCTTTTACTTTCTTTAATTCAGCTTTATTTCATTTTGTATTGTAATATTATTGTACTCGTGAAATTATCTAAATATTTAGAATAGGTAGACATAGAATAAATTAATAAGGTAGTCTAAAATTGGAAACCCATCGCTAGTTTATTTATTTTTAGGCTCGATTAGTTTTAAAATTGAAAATCGCTAGTTTATTTATTTTTAGGCCCGTCGCCCATAAAAATCACATTGCATACATTTTTATCAATTTTCATACAATTACATATTTACATTCTTTTTAGCTTTACATATATATTAATGTCATACAAATGTATACTTGTACAAATGCATCATTTCATTAACTACTTGCAACATTATTGTTATACTTGTAAAAAATGCATTTTTCTTACTATAATAATTAACCTGAGTTTGATCGGATAACCGCAAGTTAGCGGATCTTAAAGGATGCCTAACCCCTTCCCTTTAGGATAATAAAGAACCCTTATCCAGAATCTCATTAGTTTTGCAGACCACAAAATTGGAGTTATTTTACAGCTTTTAGTTAGAATTTAGGTGCCCTAATTCACCTTAGAATAATTAGGTGGCGACTCCTCAAAGCAAGCAACATTTTATTCAATCCAGGAGGAATCGATGCCATAGCGTCGCGAAGCCTGTAGGTCAAAATCGGGTGCGACAGACCTCATCGGCAAGATTCATCCACAATCGGCTAAATGACATAATTTCATTATTGTGGCTACCGATTACTTCACTAAATAGGTAGAAGCACATCCGATGAAGAGGGTTCATCAGACAGATGTCATTCAGTTTATCCAACACCAGATCATCTATAGATATGGTATTCCCGAGACGATTACAACCGATCAAGGGATGGTGTTTACCGGTTCTAAGGTGGCAGCCTTTGCTGAGAAATTTGGGATCAAGATGATCACATCCTCGCCTTATTATGCACATGCAAATGGATAAGTCGAGGCAGCTAACAAGTTTATTGTGGACATAATCAGTAAAAATGTGGAGGATAGACCGAAAGTATGGCATCTCACTTTGGATGAAGCTATTTGGGCAATTAGAAACTCTAAGTCTACAGCTACTAGGACAACACCTTATCGGCTCACCTACGACCAAGATGCAGTATTGCCCTTGGAGATTAATGTTAAGTCATTACGGGTGGCCAAATAGAATTCTTTAAGCTTAGAAGAATATCAGCAGGCTATGCTAATGGAGTTAGATCAACTAGATGAATATTGACTGATGGCCCTAGAGAGAATTGAAGTTGGTAAACAGAAAATTGCCAAAGCATATAACAGACATGTTAAGCCTAAGAGATTCACCGAAGGAGACTTGGTTTGGAAAATCGTGTTGCCACATGGAATGAAAGATCGTAAATTCAGCAAATGGTCGCGAGATTGGGAAGGACCCTACGTAGTAAGCCAACGAATTGCTGGCAATGCGTATTGACTAATAAACATGCATGATGAAGAACTTGACAGAAACGTAAATGACAAATACTTAAAGAAGTACTACCCTTCGATTTGGGGTATGCACGAGTAAACAACAGTGACAGACCGGCTGCCTGTCCGCACAGAGGAACATAATTCCCTTCAATTTGGGGAATACATGAATGAATGATAGCTATAGACTGGTGGCCTGGTCATAGTCACATAAAAAGGCAGAAAAGTACTTCCCTTCGATTTGGGGAAGGCAGGAGTAAACAACAACCACAGACCGGCTACTTGGTAAAAAAAAAACAGACCCTTCGATTCTGGGTCAATAAAACTAGGAAGGCAAGTTGGTTGACATGTCACTAGCTAGAAGTTGCGCTACATCATCAGTCATATGTGTGTCCCTGGATAGCCGCAGTCTCTTTCTCATCCTCAGGTGCACCAACGGCTACTACCTCATCCGCTCCTACTTCTTCTGGAAACCTCCTTTCCACATCTAACAAAGTCTCAACCACCACCATTGATGGGATCTCAGTAAAAGTTTGAGTGTCGTCCGCTAGTGTCCTCTGGCTGGTATTCGACTTCTGATAATACCTCTTGAGTAACAGAAGCAGCAATGGCTTCAGATTGTAAGTCCATGAGGATGTCGGTTAACAACTGAGCAACGAAATCAACTGGCAATAAGTAGTCGTAACCGAAGAATGAGTTTCCTCGGATACCACTTCAAAAAAACTAGCAGGGAGTGTTGGCGTTGCTTGAGCAAGAATGTTTTTCCACGCAGTCCACTTATTCTCCAGTTGGGCCAGTCGTTCACTGCCCGCTTTCTGATCCAATTCCCAAACCACCTGTTGATTACCAAGTTCCCGGATCTTGTTATTCAAATGAATGCCCTACCGAAACAAATAAGAGCGTGAGGTATTTGGGCCTTAATAGTCGACTCTAAGGCACATATAGCGGGAGTAATAACCTTTATCTCCGCCTGGATCCTCTCTAGATCGGCTCACAGTTTTGACAGCTGCTCCTGCAAGTCATTCCTTCGATTGACATTCTGCTATCTTTTTGCATTCACCTCATTGAAAGAAGTCTGAATGTGGTTGTTCTCTTGCCGAATATACCCCAAGTGTTGCAGAGCAGCGACCGCCTCATCATGACTATCGTTGGCCATTTTGTGTAAAGCAAATAAGTCATATAGAGCCAAGGCCATGTCAATATAGGCGGTTGCCAAAACTAGGGAATCCTTTGTTTCTTTTGACAATCAGAACAGAGAAACCCTCAAAGCATGGAACTCTTCTTTGCTGGTCGGAATCCCCATGGCAAGAGACTCCGCAACTCGTTCCCGATGAATGCTAACATGCGAAGATGGTGCAGGTGTAATATCGACTGAGCTAAAATATTGCAGAAGCACGTCTTCAGGGATAATCTCGGCTGGCGCTTCTGAGTCATCAATTGGGTTAGTTTCAATTGGGGGATTATCTCATCCATCTCTTATACAGAAAAAGGGAAGGTTCAACATAGACGTAAGGGTTTGGAAACAGTGAAGGGCCAAACATAAGAGAAAGAATATACATCTACGGTTGCATCAGCATAAAAATCTTTGGTACCTCGACAGGAGAAATTTTGGCCTTGAGGACAGCCAATAACGGATCCTGTAAATGTGTGGAAGCATGTACCAAAGAGGACGATCCAATATGAAGAGAGGCATCAAACGATGTTTGCTACCGTCTGCGTCTTATGAGTTGTGGTCCCTGAAAGGGCAAACAGAAAACATGAATATTGAAAGATAAACGATGCGAAAGTATTTAAGCTAGACAAGGGATATACCTCAATTTCCTCTTCTTCCTCGACAGAAATAGGAACTCTAGTTCTATGGGTTCTTACTCACTACGATCTTAGATAACAACCCCTCCGCTTCGTCTGGGTTGCTTGGGAACAAATTCCCTGGGTGACGGGGATTCGTTGTTGGAAGTGGTCTCCAAATCGACAAACGCTGAGGGGAATTGAGTTGTTGAACGCCGCATAAAAATGTTAGCCGAAAATTCACAAGAATAATCTGGCCACACATATGTAGAAGACAATTTACCTTTTCTCGTAGTCTGCCGCAATCTGAAGGAAGATCTTGAGGCAGCAGGTCTAGCCGATCTAAGGAGAGAAGGTTTCAGAGGGGCCTCTTTCATCCGCAGTTTAGGGGTTTCTTGGGTCTATTTCTTCTTTGACAGGACCAGTCGATCACAATAGACATCTAGAGGAGACTGGAAGAATTTCTCCTTGGCCGTGTTCCACCAGTCATCAAAAGCAACAGTGGTATTTGCTCTAGGGGGGAAACGACTGCCAGTCAAATAGGGTGAGCCTATCAAGATTGCGATCGACTATTTTTCTTGCCTGTTTTGCATCAAGAATACAACGTTGGGTTGAACAAACAATACTGTTGTGAGGCCATTGTATGTGCTGAGTTAGACCGAATTACCGTGCCACAAAGTTTGGCTGATATGGCTCAGTGGTCAACTTATTATTCCTAGAGGTGGGCTTCAAGCCACCCAATAGATCCCTTGCCGTCAGAATGCACCCCCATATGAGGGCCATAGTTCTCCGCTGAGAAAATGTAAGGTTGTCATCGGCTACTTGACGGACCCAATCGGGGGTGGCCCATCTCTCGAGGACCGGTTGCCAATCTGTGTAATGGTCTCGAGACAAACTATGCAGGGTGAAGACTGCAGTGAAGGCGTCCTGAGGAACGAAGGGTGTTTTTCAAAGAGTATTGGCTAGCACCGGCGGGTTTAATGGAAAACGACGGTCATCAAAATCATCAGGAATAAACTCTGGGAAATACAGGGTGATCCACAGCTGAAGGAACCACATGGGACCGACTAAGGTATCCAGATTTTTGGAGTCCCTTAACCTTGCCTGCGCATCGCCAAGAGCCATATAAAGATAAGTCAGGAAGAGAGATGCCCATCTGACATCTTCTCCCGAAATGGCAAACGCCACATAAATTTCTAGTTCCTTCACGACTACACAAGACTCTGTGCAGACAAAATATTGGCTGAACCTAAAAAACAAGAAAGCATGATGCTCGACATCATCGACTGGGAGAGACGATACTCGGTTGTTGTTGGCTATGAAGAAGTCTTTGAGACCTTAATGCCCAAGTCGGCAACGTCTATATAGCCTAAGACAGGCGCTTCGGCTCCCAGTATCGGAAGGCCAAGTACCGCCGTCACATCGAGCAGTGTGGGGGTCATCATCCCCTAAGGGAAAATAAAGGCGTTGGCAGTAGTCGACCAATAACCAAGGAAGGCATGTATGAGACCAATGTTACAGGGGAGGTCAAACTCCGACAGCGCAATGGCGTCATAGAGACCCATGCGTCTCCATTCGGCCTCTCTGGCCGACTTCACTCATTCCAACCAACCAGAATAGTTAGTAATTTTGGCCGGCCAGCTACGCAGGCTAGCCGGACAACGGTCACCGGTGAACCAATCACAGGTAATAGGAAGGTCATAATTTGTCGGGCTACGATACCGAGAAAGAAGGAGTTCGCCCTGTTCAGATGTACCATAAGGAGCAAGAACCAATTGTTCATCGATGAAGGCAAAGGTAGGGGTTAGGCCACTAACAGCCAAATCAACGTTATCTGATCCCTGAGATAGAGATGAAGATGAAGACATGGTTATCTGATTAAGAAAATAGGGTTTTTTTGGAGAAATTGGGAACGACTGATGACTAAGTGAGAAATCTCTAGGGGACGTCTCTCCTTAAATATCCCCTTTCTTTTTGTAAGATGTGGCTGACACGCATTGGGACTCCTTTCTTTCAAATGTATGGCTGAAACTCAGTAGGAAGCCGAGACGTCTCGGTTAAAAGGAGGAAACTTTTTAGAGAAAATCATCATTGCATACATTTAGAGCAAGAGTGACTGAAATGACACCCGTAGCTGCCACACGAAACGACAACTATTTTTGAATACATCAACTCAACAACTGCACTCGAGTTAATGTAGGGGATAATTATTAACACTAAAAAAATACCTTCAAATGTTTAGCCGAATCAAGTGACAGCCAAAGGTGGAAACATCAAAATGAGTAAGAGAAAAAATGCTAAGTCGATAACCGAATTGACTCGTAACCGAATCTATTAGTCCTAGCCTTCGGCTCAAAAAGCTTTATCGGCTATTACAGTAGCCTAGCCGAGTCACAATTCCGAGGAATGATTAAGACCCACACACATTTGGACGCCTCGAAGACCAAGTCAAAGAGCATCTTAGACCCCAAGAAACGGTAACAACCAGCAACAGCTAGAAGGAAGTGCCATTAATCGTGCAAGAGGGAATCAATGAGCAAAAATTGGCACCACCTCCTCATAGTTGGCTAGTGAATTTAGTGGGTAATTTAGTGGCTAATATAAGGGGATCACGTTTTATTTCCTGTAGTATAAATATATGATCATTTGTACAGAAAAAGCACACATCCAATCAATCAAAAATCTGATTTTTCATATCTTCATTCTATCTTTATCGCCTTTATTGCACTCTAGCTGTATTTATGTTTTTACCACTTAGTTTACTCAATCACCATCCTAACGCTTTCTGGAGTAGTTGGGGAACCCATTGCTGGAAGTTAGAGTTCCTCTTCCAGCCCAAATCGCTTAGCTAAGGAATCAATGTGTCATCCCATTTCGTCAGCCGATAAAACGGTACACATTTCGAACGAGAACAAACATGTATTGAGTGAGGACACGATTGAAAGTCGTTGCAATTAAGCTTTTTTATTTCAAGAAATCCACAAGTATGGAGCTGCTAGTCAAACACTGTCGAAGTCTTTATAGGAATAACTCGACTACTAGATCAAATACCCTTTGGGTATGGAAAGAGTGTTTTTATGAAAAATAAGTGATTTTTCATACTCGTAAGTAATTCGAAAATGTTATTCAAAAAATATTTATATAATTTAAGCAAACAATATCAGAATGGAGGTTGGAGCAGGTGGGGAATAAAGGATGAGATGCGGGTCATGAAATACTCATGAAACTTAATTTTTTTTGAAAAGGTTACTTTCTAAAACATTTTGATATGACATTTTGACATTATCAGACATACTCTAGCTTAGATCCTCTTTGTAAGTAACCACTGCGAAAGTAGAGGAGAAATGATTATATTTGTGAATATTCACCCTGTACAAGGGGACTTGCACCTTCATTCACTAAGAAAATGAAATATTGCTAGAGGAAAAAGGAGAATCTACATTGAGCCGATATCTTCCATGGTCTTTATATAGGAGCTTTTGGTCCCATCTAATTCTTTGAATCCCAATTACGTCAAGATATAACATTCTTCGTCACTCAATAAAGCTTGCCTTTATTTAGAGGCACACCAGTGTTTTGGTTTCTACCCCTCATCTCCTGTTTACTCACCACTCATTTTCTGTAAAATCTAACAATTTTCAAGGAGCTAAGAGCATATATTACCATATTTCATTGGATTCATTCCGCACTAGAAAGAAAAATACCCCGTAATACCTTCCATTCACCCCCCCCCCCGCCCAAAGAAAAAAAGTAACGAGGAATATAATGCAAGTCTTTGAAATCTTCATGAGTTCGCATAAACGTCATGTCCAACAAGCTTGTGATTTATACCAGGAAAACTCCAGAGAATAGGATGTCTTTTTACCTCAAACATGTTTTGGGGGGGATAAATATAATGCAGGAGCAACTTAATGAGAAGATGAAGTCAGTCTCACAAAAGACACTTGTTAATACATTTTCACCACCAACCACAACATTTCCTCCTCTTTTGATTTTAGAACGAGTCAAGAAAAATTAACTTTTTATCGTCCTCCTCTTGGTCAAAATCTTTAACCTTTACATCAACATTCTTTCCATACTGAATGCAATTGTCAATCTGAGATAAGATGTACTGTATGCGGCAAAATGGTAGAGAACGTTGATCTTTGTCATTGAAGCTGAAGACTACATTTAATTTAATTTCAGAACGTTCTTGGTGCTCAATAAGTTTACCAACCAAGCAATTTATAAGAAAAAGATAATATCTGGAAACTAAAAGCACATATATCACACTGTTGTCAACTTCGGTTTTTTATTTATTTGAGAACAGTTGCTACAAAAACACAAAAGTATTAGAGGGAAGCAGGGAGCAAAAACATGAGCACCAGGTGCATACAGATTAATAGAGACACGAAAAACATCAATACATTCACATTTTTCGTTAGTAAAATCAAGCTTAAAAATTCAATCTACGGGCCGAACAAACTCCTCTGCTTCCATCTAGAATACTTAAATTAACACCTGAGTATATTACCTGCTCTCTTTCCTTAGGTCAAGAGGGAGAAAGCTCACCATGCTGTACTGGTCCACCTGTACACAAGAATATATCAGCTATTACGGATCACTTTCTTCTTATATCTGTCATTCGAAATCCATGAGTCAAGTAGAGCAGAATCAATGGCACACAAGGCATATTCTACGAGCCTGTACAATCTTGTATCTAACTTAGGAGAAAGAGCCTCTTCAAGTAAAGTTGTCATTAAGTATCAATGTCAAAGAGTTTAATAGAGGTGCACAAAACATATGATTGTCGATTCAGTATTACACAAACTGGAACATCATAACTATCAGAGCTTACCACTTCAATCAATGATTTGTTAAGCTTTTGAAATTGTGGAGCCATTCACTGATTCAATTCTGCCAGTAACAGATGAGGCTCTGGATTCAAGTAACTAGAAGGGAAAATAGATTTTAGTAAACTCTAAAACAACAAAGATTTTTTGTAGGAGCATGTGTTGAGAGTGCCAAAGACAAAGAATATAGTTATAATAGGACTAACTTCTCAACTTCCTTTTTGTTCGTCACGAGATCCATTTTTGAGAGAATGTTAACATGAGGTAGTTCAAGTTGAACCCTAGCAGAGAGTGAAGCCATACAACCACTTATGAATTTGGTCACATCTGTAATAAACTGAGATACAAAAAGAACATAAACATCCATGGTCAACAGCAGGGGAGGGAAAAAAGAAGAATACATTAAAAATTTTATGCCTTAGGCGTTCCACAAAGTTCTTCAGCACCGGAACATGTGAGAAAAGTTCAATCTGGCCTATATAATGATGAGAAGTCAGAGTCATCTTTATGTATATGTGTGTATGCGTACGTGTCTGTGAGTGCATCTGTGCATATCTTTCAATAAATACATGAATATATTTGTTAAAAGATAAGACTACTGGTTAGTGTAGAAGTTTAGATTATGGGTAATCATAATCAGGAGACGGATGTCCAAGGAGCAATAATATAACAATGTAGAAATAAAGTTAGGGAACTTAAAGAGTACTTTTCCAGGGATTACATGAGGGGGATGTACTAATGTGGAATTGCTGGATCATATTTATTCTTGAGTGACTTGACAAGAGGAGAGAAAACACCATAACTATTGCCTTAGAATAGAGATGGAGCCGAAGGAGTGGGAAAGGCAGGAGGGGTTCTGAGCTTGACGTGAGCCTTAAGTAATGCATTTACAAATAACAGGATCTTAAGTTCTCATCTCATATCTAAGATTGCTCCATCATTGTCCAACAGAGTAGAAGCGTCTTAATCACAAGTTGCACAACCCATTTATAAAGTACGATAGAACAGATAACAAAATCTCAAACTCTCTCTCATCTCACCAACTTTTCTTTTACTAAACAACTATTTACTATCCAGCAACAGTATATGCAATCAGTTCAAAGATTAGTCAACATGTGAACATTATCCTTGACTAATCATCAAGAGTAAATATATCTGAGCATACAATATTCATTTCCCGATGTACTCATGAGAACAAGGGGGATGTCATTGACATGAATAATGGCAGTAAGAATTAGACATGCATCTCAAAATTAATACAGATGCTTTGATACAAATGTGTGAAGTAGTACAACATTCTAAAGTCATTGAGCAAGAAAGAAGCAGATAAACCTTGATTTTAATCCATGAACTATCTAAATGGCAAGCACCTGTAAAGACAAAAATTAAGGAAAATCAGAACTGCCAGTCAAGCTTTCAGAGAGGGTCCACCACTCCACGTCCCCAGAGTATTTACTCGCATGAAATTATGTTAATAATATTCTAGGTTAATACCTAATCCTACTAACAAAATTCTGTAGTCTACACAGAGATTTAGCAGTAAATGTGTAAAAGAAAAATATTAACATACCTATACGATGATTATACTACAGATAATAAGAACAGTAAATATGAGGTGGGAAAAGTACAAGTACCTGGGCAGTCAAAGACTAGGTAGTCATCCTCCAAGTAGTTGTCCAACTCTTCTGTTAGCCACTCCTCCAAATTTTCTTCAAGATGTCTAAGATCACCATCAAGGGCTTACAAACTTGACAGGGACAAAAACCGAATGTTGAAGTTTTCATACAAAAAGATGGGGACACTGAAAATGACAATCTTCTAAAGAAAGGATACTCCAGCAATACATAAGGCCACCGTTTGGTCCGAGACCAAGTTCTTCCATAACATCATCCAGCGAGATGAGTTCTATGATGTCTCCAGCCAATATCACTAAGTTAATTCTAGAATTAAGATACATATAAATAGCAAACTAATAACTTAAAATACTTTATCACCACTCACCCATAGCCACTGGATAGTCAAAGTTCTCTGCAGTAGGATCTAGGTTCACAATATGGATGGTTCATCGTGTGGTCTCACAGTGTTGATACAAACTAGAGCAGTAAGTGGACTGTAAAAAAAGTTGTCTATGAAACTAGCTATACTAGGACATCCAACTATAAAGCAAGGATAAGTCCAATACAGAACATTACAGTAACGTGAAGCAATATGATTGAGCTATCACCTTTCCACTGCCTGCAGGGCCAATAACTAACTGCGCGTAGCCCATGACCACTCCCTTTTTTGGTGGCTAGAATCAAGAGATCAACTGAAGACAAAGGTTCTGAGAAAATTGAAAATCTGAAAGAAGCCAAGAACTGCAACCAACATGTATGTTGCACACCAAACACCAGCCGCGAACAACAAGCTTAGTACATCAGAGTGTCCCATAAGTATTATCACGACAAAAGAAACATCATAATATCACATGAACTACCCATTAATAGAGTCAAAAATAAAAGAAAAAAGTATTGTTGGAAAACAGCCAAACTGAATTTCTATAAACATCCCCTAAAAACTTTAAATCAAATAAAGTAAAAAGTTAATGAAGCATAGCAGCATCCTATCAAGAATTATATCTTCAGATTCTATTATGGTATAGGCAACAATTATATGGACAAATAAAAGATTGTCCATCAGTCAATAGTGCAACCGCAAACCATGAACACCCTTCCTTCTTTTACGCCACCCACAACGGTAGCAAGAAAAATAAAATTTGCTCCTTTGATTTTTTGCCACTTTTGGTATCTGTAACTCTCACTGAATATAACAGCAACGAAAGGAACAAACAATGGAGACTATCCTAATAGTGATATTACTAAAAGAAATAATCTCCTTGATTATTTTCATTAATTGAAAGGCTATATATACATGTTACATATTTCCATAATAGGAGAATCCTATTCCTAATCTATACATAAAACCTTATTCTACTTGGATACTACATCTACAATTATGGTAAGTGTACAAGTCTACTTAAGGTAACCTTTACACTACAATATTACATCAATATACATACCTAATTTACTACACTGCTACACTGCCCGTGAGAGATGGGCTAGTGATGGGCTGAACAGTTCCTACAGTACCCGTGATATACACTATGTATACCAAGTGTATATCATGGGTATATACCTTGTTTAACACACCCCCGCAGTCATAGCGGGCGGTCTTCGAACGCTGAGACTGTCACTAAAATCTTCAAAAAGGACCGTGGGCAGACCCTTTGTAAAGATGTCTGCAATTTGATATCGGGACGGGACATGGCATACGCGAACTTGACCACGAGCAACCTTTTCACGGACAAAGTGAACGTCCATTTCGATATGCTTAGTGCGTTGGTACTGAACCGGATTACCTGAAAGGTAGATGACACTAATATTATCGCAATACACCAAGGTTGCCTTCTGGATGGGACAATGAAGCTCCAAAAGCAAATTACGTAACCAACATGATTCTGAGACCACATTAGCTACCCCCAATATTCAGCCTCGGCACTTGAGCGGGATAGAGTTGCCTGACGCTTCGCGGACTAGGAGACCAAGTTGTTGCCAAGGAACATACAATAGCCAGACGTAGACCGTCTGGTGTCTGGACAACCACCCCAATCAGCATCTGTGTACGAGACAAGTGTGGATGTCGAGGAAGGATATAAATGCAAACCATAGTCCAGTGTACCTTGAATATATCGAATGATGCGTTTGAGTGCATTCATGTGCTCAATTCTGGGATCATGCATGAATAAACACACATGTTGGATGGCATACGTAATATCCGGTCTTGTAAAGGTAAGATACTGAAGGGCCCCTACAAGACTGAGATAGCGGGTCGGATCCTCGTAGGGTGCGCCGGCCGCGACACTAAGCTTGGGATTTGTATCAACTGGAGTGGAAGTGGACTTATAGGATGACATCCCAGCCCTCTCGATGATCTCAGTTGCATACTTTTGTTGAGACAAAAACAATCCATCTGAATGGCGTTTGACGGCAATCCCCAAAAAATAACTCAAGGGCCCTAAGTCTTTCATAGCAAACTCAGAGCTGAGCATGGTCATGATAGACTAGCGTAAGGCATCGGAAGAGGCAGTCAAAATGATATCATCCACATACAACAGAATGTAGGCCAAGGACAAACCACGACGGTAGATGAACAACGAATTATCTGACCGGCTGTGAGTGAACCCAATAGTCGACACATAGTCAGCAAACCTTGTATACCAGGCCTGTGGTGACTGCTTAAGCCCATATAAGGACTTTTTCAACAAACAGACATGATGAGGATGATTGGGATCCCTGAACCCCAACGGCTGACTCATATAGACTGTTTCCTTGAGATCCCCATGTAGGAAAGCGTTCTTGACATCCAACTGATGAATAGGTCATGCCTTTGAAAGAGCCAAGCTAAGCACAGTGCGAATGGTAGCCGGCTTGACCACCGTACTAAACGTCTCACCACAATCTATCCCAACCTGTTGAGTCTTACCATCACCCACAAGCCGTGCCTTATGTCGAGCAAATGAACCATCTGAATTTTTCTTATGAGCAAAAATCCACGTAGACCTGATAACATTAATACAAGAGGGACGGGGCACCAACTCCCACGTCTTATTATCAATAAGAGCATTATATTCGTTAGTCATAACAATGTTCCAATTCGGGTCGTTTAAGGCAGACACAAGATTACAGGACAATGGGGATTTAGAGACATTCGAATGTAAATTAAAATGTCTTTTTGGTGTAAAAATACTACGTTGACTACGAGTGACTGGTCTAAGACTCGAGGAAGAGATGGTAGGATTTTGGGAATTTTTTGGGCTCGGGACGCACTAGCCAGGAAGCAGTGGGCCTGCTGGCCCAACTCGGAAACCGGAGTAGGATCGACCGCCTGCAGGTGGGCCGATCGACCCAATCACCGAACCGATCCAAAGGTAATTGGCGACTGTTCAGTGGGGCCAGCGGGAAGTGGGCCCGCTGGAGAATTTTGGTACAGGACATGTCCGAAAAATGGTAAGTCATATACGGGGATATACCATCATCCAAAAAATTATACGAACTAGGCTCGGGAGTATGAACTTTAGTAAAGGAAAATTGAGTTTCATCAAAAATTACATGGCGATTAATGATGATTTTCTTGGAGGATAAAACAAAGCATTTGTAACCACGATGATTAGACAGATAACCCTAAAACACACACGGAGTAGACTGGGCCTGAAGTTTGTTAATTGTGGTGGACGGGAATAACGGATAACACAAGCATCCAAAAACCCGAAGATGAGAATAAGAAGGGTTTTTATTATATAAGATTTGGAGGGGGGAAGAATATGTCAGACCTTTGGAAGGAATTATGTTTAGCAGATATGTGGCCATTTGTAGAGCATGATGCCAAAAATATAGGGGTATGGAAGCACGAAGTAAGAGAGTGCGGACAATGTTATTTGTGGAAAGAATTTTGCGTTCGGCTTTTCCATTTTGTGAAGATGTATGAGGACAAGAAAAATGAAAATTGATCCCATTATTAACAAAGAACTCCCGAAACACCCTATTGTCATACTCTTTTCCATTATCACACTGAATATTTTTTATTTCTCTTTCGAATTGGGTTCTAATGAATGCTCTGAATTTTACGAAGACGGAAAACACTTGAGATTTATTTGCAATTGGAAACGTCCACAAAAATTTAGAATAATCATCCAAAAAGAGAACATAATACCGATGACCCAACGAACTTAGAACATGAGACGTCCATAGGTCGCTATGAATAATATCAAATGGCATTGAAGTATGAGAATTTGAGTCTACAAATGGCAACTTAGCAATTTTTCCTAAAGAACAAGATTGACAAATTGGAGTACGACTCGTACCCTTACATGAAATGAAACTATTTTTATCTAAAACTGACAAAATAGAGGATCTCGGATGACCAAGACGAGCATGCCACAAGGAAGGAGAAATGGCTGCAAAAGCTGATGGCAAGGCTTGACTCGATGGACTGAAACCGAGCGTGATAGGATACAGATCTCCCCTACTATCACTCCTCATGAGAGGACTCCCCGTCTTGAAATCCTTCACAGAGAAACCAAAAGGATCAAATTCAACAGAGACAGAATTGTCAGTGGTAACTTTCGGATAGACACTAAGTTTTTAATCAATTTGGGGGCATGTAAAGTATTTTTCAAGATAAGGGGCGGATTTGGGGGAGACAAAGTTTTCTGACCATAACCCTGAATTGGAATAGAGTTACCATTACCGACAATTATACCCCGAGGGTTGCTCAAATTGGAATAAGATAAGAGAGTACCTGAATCGGATGTCATGTGGGTAGTGGCACTGGTAACCATATACCAATTCGGGTCCGGTTGAGTCAAACCAGTGTGTGCATCGCGGCCTCGATATCGATCTGAGATGGGCCAGCTGCGTGGTGAGCTTGCGGAGGACGGGGCCCAAGAATTCCGTGAATCGACTGCCCCGGGTCAGAATCGCTGCATCGAACCGGAATTTACGGGCGGTGGGAAGTGGGCCATGAAGGCTGCTGGAAAGCCCACTGGCCAGACGCTGGAATATGTTGTGGAGGTGGGTCGTAGGGCCACTGTCCACTGGTCCAAGCCCACGGCCCAAGGCTGAGACCAGTGGGTTGGTGGCCCATTATAACCTGGATGGGGTCCACTGCCACTGTTTTGGCCACCGTGACTGCCGCCGGAGCAGCCGCGTTTGCCCCCGCGATTTTTTCCATTATTTTTCCGGCCATTTTTGCTACCCCTGTGTGCTCGGTTTTGGTTTGAATCGTTACCAAAATTTTGAGGACTAGTGGAGGAAGTCATCATGACCACGGGACTAGCATTAGTAGCCGCCTTTTTAGCCAAATCGGCTTCTTCTAAGGTAAGCATGGAGCGGGCTTGATAGAACCTTGAAAGAGGATTACTTTGACGAAGGAGAGCTCCAACGTCACTATAGGCCTCGGATAGGCCAGCAACCATATGTAAAACAAGACGATCTTCACTAACTGGCACACCAACGTTGCGGAGTTGGTCCGCCAATTCCTTCAACATTTTGCAATATGCTGAAACGTTCGGGAAATTTTCCATGTTGACGTGGGAAAAATTCTGTTCAAGGGTAACAGCTCTGGAATTTTGATTATCCTGGAATATGTCACGCAGTCTATCCCATGCAGCCATCGCCGTAGCGTCTGGCTCAATAATCGTCTGCAATAGGTCGGTAGAAAGTGTTGTCCATAACTTAGGATCATCCTCGCGCTTAGGGACCTCTGTATCATTAGGAGCCGCGGGGATTATGTGATGGATGACTTGATGCGAACGAGCGTAAATTTTGAACAACTCGGCCCACGTCGCGTATTGGACGTTTTCTATTTCAAGAATTAGAGGGATATGATTCTTGATGTTAGAAACAACAAGGGCAGGGTGAAACGTGTTCTTTGACGTAGACATAATGAAAGAATAATAGGTGATATAGAGATTTAGAGGGGAGAGTTGGAGAGCGGAAGAACAAATGGCAAACCCGAGGGGAGGGTTCGGTCTTTGGCCGAGAATGCAACAAAAATTGGAGAGAAATTTGGTTGTTGGACCTAGACTTTTGATACCATGAAAGAAATAATCTCCTTGATTATTTTCATTAATTGAAAGGCTATATATACATGTTACATATTTCCATAATAGGAGAATCCTATTCCTATTCTATACATAAAACCTTATTCTACTTGGATACTACATCTATAATTATGGTAAGTGTACAAGTCTACTTATGGTAACCTTTACATTACAATATTACATCAATATACATACCTAATATACTACACTGCTACACTGCCCGTGATGGGTCAAGGGTCAGAATCGAGAGGGCCATGAGATGGGCGATGATGGGTCGAATAGCAGTTTCCAAGCACCCATGATATACACTATGTATACCAAGTGTATATCACGGATATATACCTTGTTTAATAATTACAAAGTAGTCTTTTCGAAAAATCAGAAACCCATTGATCTTGTCTTTTAGCAAAACTACTATTGAAGGAGCAAAAAAGAAAAAGAAGGCACATAACAAAGAACTTTTACAATACAAAAGTAATGAACTTGCCAGCAGTAATTGCAGAGAAGCGTTCCTCTTCCTCACCTACTAGCTGGTTTTATTTGGGCTGGACCCATCTTAGGCTCTAGAAGCCCACACATGTTTACGTCGGTTAAAATTTTACTATGTATATTATTTTACCCAAAAGTTCCAAAATGTTGGCCTTTCCTCCACGCACGGCGTCTCCGATATCACTTAGAGGTAAATCATTAGGTTTTTGTTTTCTCCTTTCAGCAACCTGTTCTTGTTCAACTTTTCCCCTTCAATAATTTGTTTTGTATTCAGCATCAATCGAAGTTATACACTTATCTTTCTTTCTTTTATGGGAAAGTGCTAATATACATTTTTGTGTGTGAGTGATGTGCATGTGAAAAATTTACAATTATCTGCAAAAGTGAGTATAGTTGTTTGCGGGCATAATACATGTTTTATGCCCTCAAACTTGACCTCGACCTCAGTTGATAAGTATGCCCTCTAACTTTGTATGAGGCACCTCAACTTGTCTTCGTTCACTTTATCAGTTGAACACGCCAACTTACAAAATGATCGTCTAGACACTCCAAAATTTATGTGACACATATGCCTTGCTGTAATCTCCCAATTAGTCCAGATCAGCCAGAAATATCAAATACCTTAAGCTCACGTGAAAATTCGATGTGTTCAGGAACATGATGCCCCCGAATATGATAAGTAAATAGAGATGGGCACGACAATCCACAATGTCATGATGTGTGTTGTCTACATATGATCCGTCATGTCCACGGTGCACAAGTAATCACAAAGGACATACATTAACACTCAACTTTGTCCATGGATATGACTGGGCTGAGGCGCAAATCCAGTGAGCATAGTCTACTTACGCCCTAATGTCGGCTCCTGAGGTTCAGCCTTAATATATAATGTGACTCTATCTACCCGTAATCCAAACATGACCGCCATATTCTGAAGTGTGATAGTGGCCTCACTAGTGATCTTAGCACATTAACAATTAACACATTTCATCTCTGCACTGGTGAGGCCACTATCACGCTTCAGGATGTGGAGGTCATATTTTGATTGCGGGTTGATTGAGCCCTATTATACTATCAGGCTGATCCTCAGGAGCCGACAGTAGGGCATGAGTTGACTAGGCTCATTGGATTCGCGCCTCAGCCCAGTCATATTCATGGACAAAGTCGAGTGTTAATGTATGTCCTATGTGATTACTTGCTCACCGTGGACATGGCGAATCCTATTATAGACAACACAAATCAGGACATTATGAATTGTCGTGCCCGTCTCTATTTACTTGTCATATTCATGGGCATCATGTTTCCGAACACATCGGATTCCCACGTGAGCTTAAGGTATTTAATATTTTTGGACCAATTGGGAGATTACAGCTGGGGCGTTGCTGTTTTGTCTTACCTATATCAATGTCTATGTCGAGCGTCTATTGGCGCTATGAGTGATGTCGATAGATTTTTCGCTCTCCTCCAGATAAAATACTTAAGTGTGTAATTTTATTCTAAATATAACTTTTTGAAATGATGACTAATTAATTATTATTTTAAATATCCATTTCATTTATGGGTGTGGGATAGTATGCTGCCTTTTTAGCCCGTACCTACACAACCTGACTTCATTGATGATGACATTCCCTACGTGTAGAGATGGACGAGAGGTATATCCCGAGACATGGATACGTACCACAATATTCTTCCATTCAGAAAATAACATGATCATATAACGAACAAGTAAGATCGTTTGATTTTACATTATTTCCTTTTTTTCCTCTTTATTGTTTTCTAATTTGTAGCTATGTTTTTACAGGTTTTTCTATGGACACTGTATGACAAGTTTTTGGATCGATTACCGGAGTTTTTTAGAGCTGGTCAGGTCGTGTGGATTTCGCGGTGTTCATTGATACACATGGAGATTGTTGAATAGCATGCGCCCCACCGCGTCTTACGACAGTTTGGGCATATACAGAATATACCTAACCTGGTTGATTGGGAGCACCACCACTATTATCGGGATGAGCGTTCGACCATTATTGCTGCATACCGAGCCTTTATGAACACCCAGTATCAATCGTTGGGCTCATAGGCTGCAAAACATAGCGGAGGTCGATCATACGACTCCGATCGGGGTTTACATGGAGTGGTACCGACAGAGCACACACAACTTGATTGGCAACCCCGATATACCTGTTCCGGATGGTCGAGGATACACAACACTCACGGGGCAGTATGAGGTGTTGGTAAGTTTACCGCACTTAAACTTATTTAATTGTCTTAATTATTACATTAAAATGTATTCAATTATTAATATTTACAAACAAATGCAGCTAGTAATCGTACAACAAGTGCGCCAATTAGGATTACAACATATTTATATCCCCGAGACAGTAGGATTGCTGGCCAGGTTATTCAGTTAGCTGATTCGGGTATCCAGCGGGCAAAAGAGGTCGGACGTATGCATGATCGTGTTCTAGAGGGCCCGTATCAGGCAATAGATGAACGCGCACCTCGTGGAGGCAATTGTAATAGAGGGATGGTGGCCGAGTAGGTGGCGGCAGAGGACTCCGTCTAGTAGATGAGCCTGATGAGCACGCTCCCGCTCCAGCCCAGCAGCATTCGTCGATTTCAGGCCCCCGTCGACTTCTTCTCAACCGCTGACACCTACATAAACAGCGGCACGCCTATTTTCATATATACTTGGGTCTTCATCTCAGTCAAGACAGAATGCGTACGTTGGTGTATGTGATGACATAGATTGGACTTCTTATGATGCAACAATGCGTGGGGAGCGGCCAGTTCAAAATGTAGAGGGTGGTAGGGAGCTGAACTACGACTTGTCATTCATAGACTTCGCCTAATTTCTTATCCCAAAGGTTAGGGTTTAAAATACTTATTTTAAATAATTAGAATACTTATACGGATTATTTCATAATTTTTCATATCTTAGAATTCATTGACATTACACACTCAGGAGTCCGCTCATGAGCCTGTCGAGCCATAGGTTAGAGTTTTAGTAAAAGTCAATTTTATTCAATATAAGTTGAATATAACTTTAGTTTTTTTAATATTTATTTGGAGACACCGCTCCAGCTTCAGCCATTCAGGATCTCATTTATGATACCACTTCAGATCCTACACCATACCACTCTCAATAGCCCGTCGACACACATGTTTGATTTTTAATAAAAGTTAATGTATTAAATATAAATTAAAACTAATACTAATTGTTTATATATTTTTCAGCTTCATCCTTCTGCGCCTGTGGTCCCATCTCCTTATGAGGACGATGTTGATGATTATGACCCTACTGATCCCAACAGATTGACTGCGATAATGCCAATTAAAGGCGGTCATGTGCACGCCCATGGTCCGAACTCCGAAGAAGGGCAAGAAAAAAAGGTGGCGGATGATCATGGCTTAGAGCGTCTTGCTATTAGGAGGAAGAAGGGGATGGAGACGATGACGAGGATGGTGGAGATGGCATTAGCCTTAGGCCTAGAGTTACTCTAAAGTCTACTACATGTGGGATCCATTGATGATCGTGTATATTTAATTAAGTTGTACAATTTAAGTTAATATTATATCTCTTGCGTATCATTTTCTTAATGATAATTAGTTATATTAGTCTTTATTATCATTTATTACTAACTCGTGTGACATCCTAAATTAATTAGGAAAACAAATCTCGACATATTCGAAATAAAGTAATGCATTGACTAAACAATTAAACCTAATGATATCGTTTTCATAAAAAAATTACTTCAGGCAGTTTACAACACCTAAAACGATTATCCGAACGTTTAGGTATCCTTGATATTTTGAGCCTACATTATTGTTCGCACAAAAAAATATCAGGTTGTATATAAAATATTGACACTTCAGAGTCTTGAGACATGACTAATCTTTGGTCAAAGTATGAAAAAACATGAATTTCAATCCTTTGAAATAATACCAAATGTTGGAAAATAAATGACTACTCCTATTGCGCAGGAATTTCCTGCGCAAAAGGACTTAACCGCGCCATTATGATTAAGTCCTGTTGCACAGTAAATTCCTGCGCAAAAGGTACTTTTGTATCATTATTTTCATTGGGGTATTTTTGTTGCTTTGGGTCATTTAAGTTCGAGATTCCAATTACAGCTACAACAACCGCTCACGTTTGTAAACTTAAAAACATAAAAGTTATTAAATTGGCCATCTTTGACTCTTTTACGTTGTATTCGGGGTTGAGCCAAGGCTGCAACTCAATTCACCTCTAGATTCTTAGCTTTCTATTGATCTTTGATTAATTAGTTCTAGTTTAGTTTTTCTGTGTTCAGAGTTATCTTCCTGCACTGGAACATATAAGCTCTTAGTAAGTTTCCGTAGTGTTGGTGGAAGTCCTGGAGATAGCTCTGTGTTTGTTTAATGTTTCTTTTCAATTCGTGTGTGCACTTCAAAATCCTGCATATTGTGCACGATATGTTTCCTTGCACAAAATTCGGTTGATGAACTTTTCTACTGCACTGGCTGGCTGCTCGGGAATTTTGTTTTGTTGATGGTTAAGTAAAACTTATACAAATTAATTTAGGAGTGGGCGTTCGGTTCTTCAGGTCTTTCAATAAGTAGTCAGTTGCGGGCGTAGTTAGACTTGACATTGATTTTGCTATTTTTTTCTGCAGTACCTCGACGTGACATGAGCATGAAAGGGGTTGAAGAATCAGTTTTCTTTTTATTAGGGCTTTTGCACATTTTCGTTAATCCATGAACAAGATCTATACATCTCAATCAGAAAAGTATCAAGAGAAAAAGAAGGAATCAGAAGAAATGATTCATCGAAATAATGAGTCACCATTGATATCGACACATCTGAGATTGCGGATAGGAAATTCCTCATGCTAGATAGAATAGTGGTTGTAAATTACTAGGTAGCCTAGCTTGGCCGAACGTATTTAAGTAATTGTCGTTCTGTAAGACCATAATGAAAAGACAATTTTTGATACTTTTAGATACTTTTTCAGACCTATTTCCAATAATAAGTAGCAGTAAAAAATAATTAGAAAATTACAAAAATGAAACGATTCAATTTGAACAGCAACGGGCGATTAATCAAGTCCGTTTGGCCAGTTCTTATTTGGAAGGCTGCAATTTTTTAACTGCCGTAGTTTCTACTCCTGCTAATAGTCCAGTCATTACTAACTTGATTACTTTTAGATAATAGTATTTAGAAACAACGAATCTATGAAAGGTATAAAAAAGAAAGACAAACTAGAAATCTAGTAAGCGGGATCAATAAGAAATTTGTTTTCTCCAAGAATTTAGTTCAGGAGACAAGTAGAATCTCTTCATTCCACGATTCGATGAAATATCTTGAATTATTTCACCATTTTCTGCCTGAGTTGTGGACCATCACCTGACCTCACACGGGAGGCCCCACGCCGAGTGATTCTCCCCTAAAACATTCAGGTGGTAAAATCGACGACTACATGGCTCTATATCAAGTCATGAGCGATAGAGAAGGCTCATATTTCAAATAGAGGTCTCCACGTGGAAAACTCATCCATCTCTCCGAAAGACTATTTTTATTTTATTCCTCCGAATAGAACATGACCATAGGGGTGGATGCCCTTTTGCTAGATTGTTGGTCCGCAGCCCCGCCCTAGAGAATGAATAAGGAGCCCTTTTATGTGGATCGTTATTATCGATAGCGCTTCTAGTGATTATACTGAACCGAAATGGTTCATTTCCTTTTTTCTAATTCTGATTCTTTGGTATGGGTCTGATATAATGGGCTATTTTTATACTTGTAAAGTGGACTATTATTTATTCAAAATGGGCTATTTTATGTTTTGTCTTTAAAAAAATGGATAAAGTACGTATATATGCATATGAAGAGGGAATATTTACGAAACGCAATGATAGTTTTCTATTTACAAAACATAACATTACAAACACTATACAAATACAGTAAAGAAATATGAAATATTCTCCCCCAAAAATATCTCGCGTAACTATTTTCTCAAAATATTTGTTGCATCATTCTCTCCCCAATTTCTCCAAAATTCATTGCAGAATCAAACCTAATCCAATAAGCTACGATTCTCTTCTCATCATCGATATATTAGGGTTCTCAAACGAGCAGATTGGAGATTCAAAATCAGTGCACAAATTTCCCTTGTTTATGTAGTTTTTTTCAACGAATCAATTGTGATCGAATATATGGATGATTCAACATCGATACACTTACAAATTTGCAAATACGCAACATCAAACCATCAGAATTAATATACAGTAGAATTACACAATACGAGCATGTATTTTCATTTTTTTCCGCTTTACATTTGTTGAAGAATTCAAATTAATTGAAGAAGCTGCTAATTTAACATCGTTACATAATCTAATTCGAAAATCGAATAACAGCGATTGAAATTCCATAATTTCGTAAATACTCAACTTCAAATGAGTTTCTAATCAAATCTTTAGTAGTCTAATAATGGCGGATAGCACAATTCATTCAATAATGATACAACACAGTGGGAGATGGAATACATCAGGTTAATATATTTGAATTCCAAATACATTATGTTTTGAATCAGATTAAAAGCATATAATCTCGTTCATGAAAAATATGTCTGATAGTGTATGAAAGTTGTATGAATGTTATATAAATATAGATTGTGGAGTGTGGAAGTGATTTGGTTCAGATCAAATTTGTCTATTGAAGCATGTATGAATGGTGTATAAAAGTTGTATAAATGTGGTATAAATGTAGTTTATGTAGAATGGAAGTGATTTGGTTCAGGAAAAATTTATCTATTGTGATAGATTATGTAAATAATCTTTGATTATTCCATAATCAATGTAAATAATTTATATTTAGGTGTAAATATCATTAGTATATTAGTAGCATATTCTACCATAATTGTAGCCTAAATTAAGGTTTGAACACTTGTATATATTAGGATATTATGAAAAATATTTTCTTCATGGTATCAAGAGTCAAAAATTAACCCTAGACCAACCCTAATTTTTTTCTCTTCTTCCCGGTGGCCCCACTCTCGGACGGAACCCTAGTTCCGCCGCACCCGACCCCCTACTCCTCCAAACCCTACCTCCTTTCCTTATTTTTTCTCCTTTCTCTAGGGCAATGGCAGACCAAAACAAATTCCATCCCTCCCTTGCTGTAAACAATGTCAAAAACTTCATTCCAATAATACTTGAGATGGGAAAAGGGCAATATTCCTCTTGGGCAGAGTTTTCAAAATTCATTATCGCGCATACCAAGTCATCGACCATATTCTTCCTCCTAAGTCTCAATCGGGGGTCATGAAAAAATCCACCGATGTTGACATGACTATGGTCTCGCTTGGATGATATAGTCCTTTAATGAATTTACGACACCATATCAAATGACCTTTTGCACACCATTTTAGAACCGGACTCTACGGCTCAACAAGCATGGGAGCATTTGCAAAATATTTTTCAAGATAACAAGATTTCTCGTGCGGTATATCTTGAAAATCAATTCACTAATGTCAAATTGGATGATTTTTTGAACTTCTCCACATATTGTCAAGAGTTAAAAATGCTTGCCGATCAACTATCCAACGTTGGTGCACCGGTGACAAATCAAAAGTTGGTTCTCTAATTAATTGCGGGTTTGAATGAACAATATGATGGGGTTGCTACGTTCATTCAATAAAGTAACCCATTACCACCATTTTATGAGGCTCATTCGAGGTTGATTCTTGAAGAAACTAGGAAATTAAAATAGGCGGCGACGACGGCAAACAATGTCTGCATCGCCCTCCTTTCCACCAACGCGTCTGCGGATGATTTTGGCCCTCAAAATTCTGGTTCGAGCAGTGGTTCTAATCGCAACAACAATGGATCAAAACGGGGTCAAAATTGCAACAAGAACAAAGGAAAAAATAATGGTGGAACGGGGCGGGCCGTGGCGGCGGGAGCAACTCCGACGGAGGAGGAGGTCACGAGCAGTAGGGGAAGAACTGTCCCCACTGGCAGCCGCAATAGTACATTGACAGCGGGAAGTGGGGCCAGTTCCCGCCTTGGGGATGGAATCCGCAGCAGTGGACCCTCCCTACCCGAACCTGACAGCCTAGTGGGCAGGCACAACACCCCAACCCGGCAGCCCGGGGTCCTCGACAACCGTCCACAACAAGCATTTTCTGCCCATGGACCATCGTCTTCGAGTTATGCTCTGACGGACATCGAGCAGGCCATGAACAATATGACTCTCAACCTTTCCGATGACACATGGTACATGGACACGGGGCAACCTCACACATGACGACTTCTCAAGGTACTCTCTCGTCTTATTTTAATATGAGCAGTAATAAAAATATTGTGGTTAGCAGTGGGCAGAAAATTCTAATTCGTGGTATTGGGCAATTAAAACTCCCCCTACCCATCTTTACAGTTAAATAATGTCCTACATGCACCCAAACTTATTAAAAACTTGGTATTTATGCGTCGGTTCACCACCGATAATAATGTTTCTGTTGAATTTGATCCTTTTGAGTTTTCTATGAAGGACATTCAGACGGGGATGCCACTAATGAGATGTACTAGCACTGGGGATCTGTATCCCATCACCACCATGACAAATAACAAAGCCACCACTCCATCAACCTTTGCTGATATTTCTCCTACGTTATGGCATAATCGTTTGGGACACCCGGGAGCACCTGTGTTAAATTCTCTTAGAAAGAATAAATTTATTACTTGTAAACAATCGTTGGGTTCTCATGTTTGTCAGTCTTGCATTTTTGGTAAACATGTTAAACTACCTTTCTATTTGTCTACTTCAAACACTATTATGTTATTTGATATCATGTATAGTGACTTATAGACATCCTCATTTGTAAGTTCGGCAGGTCATAAGTATTACATGCTTATTTTGGATGATTACTATAATTTTCTATGGACGTTTCCCATTGGAAAAAATCGCAGGTTCCCTCTATTTTAATGTAATTTAGTACTTTCATCCAAACCCAATTTGAGAAGTCTATTAAATGCTTCTAATGTGACAATGAGAGGGAATTCATAAATGACCATTTTGAGGAGTTTTGTCACACAAATGGTATGTTATTTCTTCTCTCATGTCCGCATATCTCTCCTCAAAATGGGAAAGCCGAAAGAAAAATACGAACAAAAATATAATTCGCACACTTCTTGCTCATTCGTCCATACCACCATCATTTTGGCATCATGCTCTTCAAACGACGACATATCTCTTAAACATTCTCCCTAGCAAACTACTCTCAAACCAATCACCCACACAAATTATTTATCATCGTATTCCTTCCTACACACATTTAAGGGTTTTCGGGTGTTTGTGTTATCCGTTGTTTCCTTCCACAACTATGAACAAACTTCAGGCCTGTTCCACTCCGTGTGTATTTTTGGGATACCCACCAAATCATAGGGGCTATAAGTGTTATGATATGTCTAGTAGAAAAATTACCATCTCTCGTCACGTTATATTCGATGAGTCCACATTCCCTTTTGCTAACGTTCACATGTCTTCCCCACCTTCATATGATTTTTTGGACGACGGGCTACATCCAATATTGTAATACCATTTACACAACCCATCTCCGCAAGCCCAAACAAGAGGGCCCACTGCTCCTTCTCCATTTCCATCGGTCCAGCCACCGAACCGAACTGTACCAGCCCAAATGGAGTCACAATTCTCGTTGGTCCAACCACCAACTCGGACTGGACCAACCCAAATGAGAGAGCCCACTGCTCCCTCATCATCAATCTCGGCCCAGTCCATGTACCGAAATCAGTCGGCCCAAATGAGGGAGCCCACTACTCCCTCCACCTCTTCATCGACCCGGATAATAGGCTCAATGCCTCAAGCCCATCCGAGCAGTCCCTCTCGGCTCAGTTCAGTTCCTGAAAATCTACTGCCTAGTCATCCATCTCGGCCCCACCCCAGTCCATCGAAACTCGTGCAATGCATGGGATTTTTTGGCCTAAGAGTCATTTTAATCTAACATCCTCGGTCCAACCATCACAGATTCCAAAAAAATCCAAAAGTTGCCCTATCAGACCCGAATTGGAAAGTAGTCATATTAGAATGAAATCGGTGCTCTTATTAAAAATAAGATGTAGGGGTTGGTGCCCCGTCCTTCTAATGCAAACATAATACGCTCTATGTGGATTTTTTATCATAAAAAGAAATTTGATGGTTCCTTTGAGAGGCACAAAGTCCGTCTTGTTGGTGATGGAATGTCTCAGTAGGTTGGAGTAGATTGTGATGAAACTTTTAGCCCAGTGGTTAAACCAACAACTATCCAGACAATTCTCAGCCTGGCTCTGTCAAAATCATGGTCCATTCATCAGTTGGATGTCAGAAATGCATTTTTACATGGCCACCTACAAGAAACAGTTTACATGCACCAATCGGTGGGGTTCCGAGATCCTATTCATTCTGATTATGTTTTCTTGTTGAAAAAATCTTTATATGCTCTCAAACAAGCCCCTCGAGCATGGTATAACAAGTTTGCTAGATTTGTTTCCACGTTGGGATTCTCACATAGCAAATTCGATCAGTCTTTGTTCATTTATCAGAAAGGGAATGGCATGGCATACCTTCTTCTCTATGTGGATGACATCATCCTCACAACGTCATCTGTCTCTCTTCGCCAGTCCATTATTTCCCTGCTTGCATCTGAATTTGCTATGAAGGATTTGGGTCCTTTGAACTATTTTTTGGGCATTGTTATAACTCAACATACATGTGGTCTATTTCTTTGCCAAAGAAAATATGCTGAGGAGATAATTGACAGAGCCGACATGTCTTCATGTAAGCTGTCACCAACACCGCTGGATACCAAGGCTAAGTTGAGTCACTTTTCAGGGTCTCCCTATGGTGATCCGACACACTACCACAGTTTAGCAGGGGCATTGTAGTATCTCACATTTACGAGACCGGATATCTTATATGATATTCAACATGTATGTTTACATATGCATGACCCGAAGAAGGAACATATGGGTGCTCTCAAATGAATACTATGGTATATTCAGGGTACTCTTGATTTTGGCTTACATCTGTACAAGTCAGCCATCTCCGATCTCACGTCTTATACCGATGATGATTGGGGTGGATGCCCGGATACCAGACGCTTCACCTCTGGCTATTGTATATTTCTCGGGGATAATTTGATCTCGTGGTCGTCCAAACGTCAATCCACGCTCTCTCGATCTAGTGCTGAAGCTAAATATAGAGGGGTAGTGAATGCTGTCTCTGAATCATGTTGGCTCCGTAATATGCTATTGGAGCTTTATTGTCCAATAAAAAAGGCAATTGTGATTTATTGTGATAATGTGAGTGTGATATATCTGTCAGGGAACCCAGTACAACATCAACACACTGAACATATCGAGATGGATATTTTATTTGTCTGTGAAAAAGTTGCACGTGGACAAGTCCGTATTCTCCATGTCGCGACTCACTATCAGATAACCGATATATTCACAAAAGGTCTTCCGCTGATACTCTTTAATGATTTCAGGGACAGTCTCAACGTACGGAAACCTCCCGGTAAGACTGCGGGGGAATGATAGATTATGGAAATAATCTTTGATTATTCTATATAATCAATATAAATAATTTATATTTAGGTGTAAATATCATTAGTATATTAGTAGTATGTTCTACCATAATTATAACCTAAATTAAGGCTTGTACACTTGTATATATTAGGACATTAGGGAATGAAATCATTACAGAAAATATTTCATTCATATTGAAGTATGTATGAATAGTGTATAAAAGTTGTATGAATGTGATATAAATGTAGTTTCTATAGAATGGAAGTGATCTGGTTCAGACAAAATTTATCTATTGAAATTGATGAATAGTGTATAAAAGTTGTATGAATGTGGTATTAATGTTGTTTCTGAGAATGAAAGTGATTTGGTTCAGACAAAATTTATCTATTGAAGTATGTATGTATAGTGTATAAAAGTTGTATGAATATGGTATAAATGTAGTTTCTGTAGAATAGAAGTGATTTGGTTCGGACAAAATTTGTTTTTTGAAGTATGTATGAATGTTCTATAACAGGTAGATATTTAGATTTCAAAATCGAAGGAATCCTATATGATTCAAATTAAAATTTTAGTGGATTGATTTACGCAATTGCTGCTCAACTGGGGATAGATATTACACTCCAAACCATGATGATTGAATACATTGCTAGTGATAGATACACAACGACATGGTTGTCCAGGTATATTTAGATAAAAAAGAATATAAGGATTTCTTGTAAGGGTAGAACGTAATAGTAATAAAGGAAAAGTAAGGTGTGGCGGTAAGTCAAAACTTTTTGGTCTCCATGTTCGGTCCCGGAAGAAGCTTATTTTTATCACTATAAGGCATAAGTAGTAGGTTTCATTTATGTATCACATTTGAGGATAGAGAAATGGAGGCAATCGCATTCCGTCATGATAGCGAAATCAGTTCCAGTTCAATAAAAAGGGATTGGAAAATTCAATCTTCATACACGGGGAATATGATTCAACTGATTAACATGACTTCCAGTGGAGATGTTGAGTTATTGGATAGTTTTGAAAGTGAAATAATAAGCGACCATCGACATGAATTTGTTGGGGAAAAACAAGTTTACAACGATAAAGAAACACTCATTGAAGTTATGAAGCAATAATCCTTTATGAAGCAGTTTCAATTTCGGGTGAAACAGTCTGATTCAAAAAGAAACAAACAAATATCACTATTTGTTATATAAAAATAATGAATAAAAATTTTATGAAACATATATGTATTATAAAAAAAAATCACATATATGATGTAGCTGGGTGTATAAGTATTGTATGATAATGTATAAAACGGTATATTTTTAATGTTTATGACGTGTACTTGTTGTTCATCAATAACTATCATCTTGTAGGCTCCAATGACAATTGTTCATGATTTTTAAATCCCTCAAGTTTAAATGATTCAGCGCTTTTCAATATTAGAGACTTCTGTGATGTTCACACAAGCTTGTTAAAGGATATAATTTATTCACAGCGTCAAGCAACTTTCAATGTCGTCGGCATTAGTATAATGGATAAGTATGAAGATCTAAAAATAATATACACATCCAAGGATATAGTTAGGGACATGAAAAAATATCATGGTGTAACCATGACCAACATGTAAGCATATAGAGCGAAGGAAAAGACAATGATCGTGATGCGAGGGGACCTGACCGACTCGTACAGTAAAATTTCAGAGACTGATGTTGTAAGTTTGGAAAAAATAGAGGAAGATTATTTCGTGTATATCTTTGTAGCATTGGAAGCTTGTATTAGACGATGAGAGTATTGCAGGCCTACATGGTGGTTGACGACGCCCATCTTAAATCAACTTATAGAGGGACTATGCTAGTAGCAGTACATTGATCTAGGAGGTTAGTGTTTTATCTTTTTTATAAGTTAATAATTGATTATATTATTTATGTATAATTTGTGTATGGGAACAGGTAGTATATTGTCGCTTGTATATGACATAGTTGATTAGGAAAATGATTCATCTTGAACATGATTTTTTGAGCGGGTCAAGTATACTTTTGGTGAGAGAGATAATATGTGCTTTGTATCGGACGTGCGTTAAAGTATATGAAATGCGAGTGCAACAGTATACCCCGGACTGCCTCATTATGCATGTATTTTACATTGTGAAATAATTTATTTAAGAAATGTCACAATAACGAAGAGCATATAACAAAATTATTCTTTGCAATGACTAAGACATACACCCTTCAAGAGTTTAACGAATGCATGGAAGGGTAGCTAAATAGATAAGAAGTTGAGTGGATATTTGTTCGAAAGTGGTTATCATAAATGATCTTGGATACATGCAACAGTAAAAATAACATGGACACTAACTTCGAACATAGTTAAATCTATAAACAACACTACTGTGAAGGCTAGGGAATTACCGATGGTAAAATTACTGAATTTCATGAGACATTAAATATGAAATGTGAAACACAATGAAGAAGCAAAGAATACATTCACAGTTCAAACTGGAAAGTACCAAAAAATATCAAGATTAATCGGGTATTATCACACCGTATATGTAAGATTATCCTTCTGTTGACTTATCTCCCCCTTTTTTTGTCATATGTATGAAAAATGTATAATATATGTGTGTGTGTGTATATATATATATATATATATATATATATATATATATATATATATATATATATATATATATATATATATAGTGTGTGTAATTTCTGAATTATTTATATAAATATAATTTTAACTGTAAGTACGAACTTCCATTGAATTCCTACATGACTGATGATGTTAAGGGGTTTAGAGTGTGCCTTCAAGCTAGGACGTGTAGTTGTGAAAGATTTCAGCTGGATGAGATACCTTATGGGTATGCTATGGTTGCTATAGTGAATAGGCACCAACACGGAGAGGACTATTCATCGGCCTACAACAATAAAAAAAATTCGAGATACATATGCAATTCAGGTTGATATACCAATGAATGTAAGGGAAGAGATTGTGTTGCCACCAGATTATAAAAGACCACCATAAAGACTAGCTACCAAAAGAAAATCATTCCACGAGGAAAAATTCAAGAAATCAACGGTGACGTGCATCAGATGTGGTCTAGAAGGGTACAATAAAAAGACTTGTAGTGATATTCTACAGGAAAATTAATAGTCGATAATATTCCACCAATGTTTTTTTATGAGAGTAGAAATTTATTACTTTAATACAATTTTGATAGATTATGAAAATAATCTTTGACTATTACATAATCAATGTAAATAATTTATATTTAGGTGTAAATATCATTAGTACAATTATGGTAGAATATACTACTAATATACTAATGATATTTACACCTAAATATAAATTATTTACATTGATTATGAAATAATATCTATCAAATTTTAATAATGATAATGTTGGAAGTTGATACGAATTTGGTTATCAACGTTAAGTGTTTGATTTTGATTGGCTATAATGAAATTCTATATTTTATATGCAAAGTGTATGATTAATGTATGAATATTGTATGAATAATGTAATGTTGATAACTGATTGTAATATTTTTACCATAGCTACACCTTTTCACTCACCTTCCATATCAAATACTTCATCTGTCTCAATTATGTGATATTGTTTGATTTGATACGGAATTTAAAAAATAAAGGAACATTTTTAATTTTGTGGTCTAAAATAAGTCAAAGATATTTGTGTGGTTATAAGTCATCTCGTTAAGCGTAAAATGTAAAGTTTAAAGTTAAATTATTGTAAAATAAGGAAATATATCATTCTTTTTTTGACAAACTAAAAAGAAAAGTGTATCACGTAAATGAGAAAGATGAAGTATGTCTTTTTTTCTTATAAGTTTTATAGCTGGTTTAGAAATGAATCATGCCTATCAAATTCTTCCATTTCATAATCTTTGATGTATGTGTCGGTACACTTTATCTTGCAAAAGAGTTTATATTGCTTAACCATGTGATTTATTTGAATCTTCACCAATTGTGCTCTCCTGATCTTTTGACAAAAAAAAAAGTAGAATCGGACATTCTTTTGATTTTAATTTGGCGTTTCTTACAGTGTGTAGGATCTGAAGCAAGTGGGTCTACGTACTTCAAAATGCCCTCTCAAGCCAAACTGTATGAAATATGTATCAAATACGATTACTAAACTTAGAGATTCATAGTAAGATGATTACAATATTTGCATAACAAAACAAGCAAGAAATTAAGATAGATCCCAACTAAATGTATCATAATAAGTCACCAACAAATGATATTTTTACCATCAAACACAACCTAGTAACTCTAAAAACTGTTTTTTCACTTTTCGTTTAGGTCTCGGTAATTTTTTTCACTGCAGGACAGGTTTCTTGCAAATTTTTGGCCGACCTAATTTACCGGTAACTGTTTCAGTTACTTCACTCTCACTAATAGCTCCAACATTCTGCTTGCGTCTTGCATGTATGAGATAATCCGTCACCCGACAATACCCGCCAACCATATTTTACAATCAATTCATTTGTGATAAATTAGTGATCAATACAAAATAGTGATCAAACCCAAAACAAAATAGTCTTATAAATTAAATTAGTACATTATATAAACACGACAAACTACATAAAAAATATTAATGTCACCATAAATACTTAAAGCAATACATGCTTCTTCATTTGAGAACATCTTGAAAGAACAATGTGCTGAATAAATCCAACCATTGCTCTCCAATGACCCAGTGAACAATGAGAAATTTATGGTAATTCATTATTCAACAGAGGACTTGAGTATCATATTTCTCAAGATCACATATTTCCATCTCCTTGACATCACCACCACCTGCATAATGTATACTCAAAGTAATTAGAATCTAACTTCAATTTAATACAACATAAATAATTTAATCAAATTAATGTTATCTTTAATATCTGCTCAAATCCAGTTTTGAGCACACATTAATGCCTCCACCGTTTCCGGAAGAAGTCGGCTACGATGAGGATCAAGTACACGTCCACTAGTGCTAAATGCGAATTCCGATGGGACGGTAGAAACTGGAATGCTCAATATATCCCTTGCTATTTGTTGGAGAACGGGATAATTATTTCCATTTGTTTTCCACCAATTAAGAATATCGAAATCATCCACAAGTGGTACAATTTCAGCTTCCAAGTACTTCTCCAAATCAGATTTTAGTCCAACTTTACTATTGTCTTGTGACACAAATTGTGCAAACTCTTGCATGTACCCCATTCCCATACTACTTGTAACATCAGTTGAAGACATGTGGCTACTACTAGCTGAATTATTACCATTTTTGTACACATACTCATCCACCAATTCCATTAGAAAATCATAAATCTTTTTTACCTCAACATCAACATCAAGCGCATCATAAATTTTAGCAAAGTAAAACCGAATGAGAGCCATCTTGAACCTAGGATCAAGTATAATTGTCACGCCCATAAGACCATTAACATTTAACCAATACTTATTGTATTTCTCTAGCATTACCTCGAACATCTTTCCTATATAAATGGTAGGTGAGGACAACCAGTTGGTTAATAAGATTCTAATCTCACAAATTCTAGGGAAATAAATATTGGCAGTAGGATACGTCGAGGCAGAAAATTGATGTGTAATATCATTAAACACTTTCAATAGTTCACATATTTTTACACAACCTTATCACAATCTTCACTAAGTGGTGGATATTTGTACAAATTATCTCGGGCACTTAAAACAACAAACACTTCCCTAAACTTCATAGCAACTAGAAGCATATCATACGTCGAATTCCATGGAGTTTTACAATCAAGTATTAGCAATTTTGAACAATCAGGAACAACTTGCTTAGCTACTTGTTCAAATTTTTGAGCTTTCTTATGTGATGAAGTCCAAAGACAACACTTTCCCTAATTATTTCAATACCCTCTTTGAACACAACACAGAAGTCATCTTGAACAATCAAATTAAGTATGTGTCCATCACAACATTAGCAGGAGTTTGGATTACCAAGAACATTGATGTGTACCAATTGGCATTTGTATTTACATTTCGACGGTGTGCTTTTCCAGTCAATAATTAGTAATGGGTGTCGTTTAGAAGAAAATATCACAAAATCCAATTACATTTTAAAAAAGTTAGGCATGGCCAAAGCACCATACTAAACATTTTTAGATAATAATATAATTATTACTTAGGCCCTAAATATATTCAGATTACAGAACACAAATTCATGATAAACTTGCACCAAGGAAAATAAAAGGGATGAATTTTTAGAAGGTTGTTGACACATCTTTAGTAGTGGGTATTGCATGTAAACACGCTGGTTTTAACAAAATATGAACTTTTTTCCTTTGAAAATAACTATCAAAACATAATTGATTATTTGTGTTCTTAAAAGAACCCAAAGGCATGTTCAGTTTGAAAATTAACCAGCTTAGAGTAGTTGATTTGGTTCACAGTTATTAAATCAGAACATATAGTTTGTAAACCAAAAATATTTTTCTAAATTTTATCACAAATGAAAACAAAATCAAACATTTTGTTCTCAGAGTAGTAGGTCCTCTTAATCAATACATGTTGTCAAGGTCTCAGGGACAGGGAGGCGTGAAGGCTGATGGCGGCGTGACGGAGAACGAGAAAGGGAGGAGAGACGGCAGTCGGCAGAGACTAAAGAGTGAACGAGAGAGGGAGGCGTGAAGACCGAAGAGTGAAGGCTACTGAACTTGAGTAAGGACCAGGTGTAAGTGAGTAGGGTTTTGCCTACTCACTTATTATTGGCATTGGGCCTATGGGCTTACGGACTGCTACAACTATTACTGGGCTTATGGGGCGGGTAGGCGGGCGGTTGGATACGGGGCGGGAGAGGCGGGTATGAGGCAAGTATAACTACAAATCCACCACCCGTGGCGGGTACATTACCCATACTCGCCTACTACCCGCTAAAGTTATACCCATACACATCCCAACTGGGGCGGATGCGGTACGAAATCTACAAAATTGTATCCACCTGCCATCCCTAGTTGGAAGTACTTATATACAATCATAAATCGTTTCTACAAGTGTTTTACAACTGTCTACTTTAATAGTCGGATTTAATACCGCACCTATAATACAAATAGTGGGAATAGGAAAAAAAGTATTTAATTTTTTAAACATTTTTTAATAGATGTCTTATAAGTTGATTTTTGCATATATTCATTAAGTAACAAAAATATTAGAGCTATATAAAATAACATATTTGAAATAGTAGGATAATAAATATCGGCGTCCCTATAAAAAAAATGTCATGCAACTGGTTTTAATTTTCGTTGTGTGGAGCGTCGACTCATACTATGGGGAATATGAGGCATTTCAGTTTCAGTCTGAGCCTGAGGTTGAGGTGCACTTAGGGGTGGCAGATGGGTCGTTTGGGCTGAAGTTAGGCGTGTCAAGATGGGCTGAATCAATAGATGGGCCAATGACCAATCCGCCTAAAGCTTACATGGGCTAAGATTAGCGGGTCAAGATGGGCTAAATGATGGGTCATAACCCAACTTGACCATTTACTTTTACAAATTTCAAACTTACCTTCTATGATGTTATTTTATTTTGTATGATATTTGATTTTTCCGTATCTTTATTTTTAAAATAAGAATGATATTTTAAAGAATTTTTTCATTTTTTTATAAAAGCAAATAAATATATAAAATAATGGATGGGAGGGCAGGGGTAGTGAGGGGAGGAGGGGGGTTTGGGTAATGGGGTAAGAAAGGTTTCTCATTTTTTATAAAAAAATTGTATAAGTAAAATAAAAATATAAAGTAAAAACATCGGGTGGGGGTAGGGTAAGCAAATTTTTCTCATTTTTTATAAAAATTTTATAAAAATAAAACAAAAAAAGAAAAAAGAAAATATAGGGGGAGGGGGTGGGAGGCGGGGGTAGTGGGGGTTGGGTTATGGGGTACGAAAAATTTCTCATTTTTTAATAAAATTATATACATAAATAAAATAAATATATAAAATAAAAACTTCAGGGGTGGTGTGGGAGGGCAAGGGGGTTAGGGGTAATAAAAAAATTCATATTTTTTATAATCTTTTTTTATAAAAGTAAAAAGAATATAAAATAAAAATTTGAGGATGGGGGTAGGGCATGGGGTGGGGGTGGAGGAGGGTAGGGCATGGTGGAGGGGGTAGGGAGGTAAGAAAAAAAATATATTTTTAATAATGTTCTTATAAAAGTAACAAAAAATATGAAATAGAAATTTGAGGATGCGGTGGGGGTGGGGTGGAAGGGGCTAAGAAAAATTCATATTTTTATAAAAGTAAAAAATGAAATAGAAATTTGAGGATGGGGGTAGGTCAATGGGGTGGGGGTGGATGGGGGTAGGGAAATGTGGTGGGGGTGGAAGGGGGTAGGTGTGGGTAGAGGCGGGGAGGTAAGAAAAAATTCATATTTTTATAAATTATTTATAAAAGTAAAAATATGAAATAGAAATTTGAGAATGGGGTAGGGCAAGTGGGGGTGAGGGTAGGGAGGGAGGTGGGGGTAGATAGGGTAGAGATGGGTAGGGTGGCAGGTAGGTAGGAGTGGGGTGGAGTAGGCAAGGTAGGGGGCAGAGATGTGAGGGTGGTTCAGTGCTTGGGTGGGGGTTGGTGTAGGGGAGGGGTATGGTGAATGGATAGTGTGGTAGGTGATTGAGGTGCGTTTGTGTATTTTTTTTTGTTCCAAAATAATAAAGGAATTTTTAAAATAATTATTTATAAACAAAAAATTTAATCTAGAGTGGAGCTCTAATCATTAAGATTGAGCATTTTCGTGAATCAAGTTTGGGCATCATTATGAGTTCATTTGGACTACAGATTTATGATGAGTCAACTTGGGCTAGCTCGAACCAACCCATCATCAAAATCACTCTTGCCCAAACCCATGAAACCTTGGGCAGGTTGGGTGGGTCATTTGGGTTTGGGCTAATTTTGTCACCCCTAGGTGCACTAGTTGGTGTGTTATCTAGATTATCGTCTAAATTAAAGTTTGGTTCATCTACCTCATCATCTAATGGTATAACATTTTCGTGGATCAAGTTTGGGCATCATCATGAGTTCATTTGGACTGCTGATTTATGATGGGTCAACTTGGGCTAGCTCGAACCAACCCATCATCAAAATCACTCTTGCCCAAACCGATGAAACCTTGGGCAGGTTGGGTGTGTCATTTGGTTTTTGGGCTAATTTTGCCGCCCATAGGTGCACTAGTTGGTGTGTCATCTAGATTATCGTCTAAATTAAAGTTTGATTCATCTACCTCATCATTTAATGGTATATCATTAAAAAAACAGTTTCATCTATATGAGTGAAATCAATGAAATTATCGGGACTAGGAATAAGTTTACTAGAAGAAGTACTCCTGACATTGTTACCCCTACTAGAAGAAGCACTCTTACCCTTACCCTTAAACATACCTCTTAATCCTTTCATTTTAATTATGCAAATAAATAATTAAAGATAATGAAATTAAGTGCGATAATTAAAATAAAGTAACAATAATAATTTAAAGAAGGAACGAAAGTACGTCGACGTGTAATCGAGGTTGAAAATTAAAACTTTGCTCCATGGATGATCCTCAAGCTAGTTGTCAACATCACTCCCAATTTTTTAACTTTGATATAAATGAGCAAGAAAAATTTAATATTTAGTAGACAATGTAAAATTGTAGAGATAAATTGAGAGATTGTAGGAAGATTAGTGAGAAAAATGAGGTATTTATAGTTGAGAAATAGGGTTAAAGTGTAAATATATTAAGTTAGAGTTAAAAATAAATATTAAGGGAGTATGGGGTTTATGTGGTGCGGGGGTAAAAATGGCCGTTATAGCCGCTGCACAACGGCCAAAACCAAAATTTGGCCATTGTTGCTACGATAATTTTTGCAAAAGGGACGGGATGGGACATGGCGGGCCGGGTCAGGATCGGGCTGACCAAGCCCACTGGACAGCCCTATTTCAGTCTATGTCATCCCTTTTCCCATAAAATCCGATACTATTGAAGAAGATGGGTATTATTATTGCCAATTTTGAACAATTTCTGTAACCGCATGAGTGTGTGCAGCACCTCCCGAGAATGAATCATGGACATAAAAACAGTCAGCACCCTAAACATCTTCAATTGTGCATCATTTAGGCGCGCCTTAATTTCTGCCGGAGCATTCAAGTTGGTGTAAGAACACCAACTTGAGTATGTTGTTTCTTCATATTCTGAATATAATCAATAAGAGAACGTAACTAAAAAGAAAGCACTACAAAATTATAAAATGAGTCAAATCATCTAATTATGAGATATATCAAAGTTCATACATATTTTACACCTTAAAAAACTCGAGAATCTAATTATATGTCTATACACATTACATACACGTTCACAAAAAAGACACTCTATCATACACCAATTCAATTTAATCTAAAAGGGACAAGCAACAAGCAAATTCTATCCATTATGATAGACTTGACATTCTATGGATGCCACTGCATAGGATTTTAAGAGAAGTGTAAATGAGAAAAAAGCATGAAAACAAATTTGAGGACTTACTATTTTCCAAAATCCTTTAGTGGGCAATAATAATCATTACAACCATCAAACTGAAAATAGGGCCAACAATATTCAAATAAAAATCATGTAAAGGAAACACAATGCAAACTCCATAAACCACTTTCCATACATATTCGATACACCACCAACTAAAAAAATCAAGTTATACGCGATTAACATCAGGATAAAATAAGATAGTGATATTAAAAAATCTCACATTACATACACAAAAATGTTAAAGAAAAACCATACAGTCACACCACTTTACATACACCTCTGGAACTAAAAAAAGCATACGAAAAGATCAAATCATACCCTTTCTATACCACAAATCATACACATGCAAGTAACCAAATATTCATAGACTAAAGTGTAAATGCTTTTTTCGATTGTGTTTCTTCTTGTTTGATATTTGGGCTTTCTTCTTTGATGTTTCACCAATCTTAACCTTAGATTTTTTTGCTTTAGGTTACTCAGTTTCTTCTTCGAAATCAGAGTCGCCAGTGACTTTTTTAGACTTACTAGTTGACATCTCTTTCCCCTTCCTTTTGGACTTCAACTATTTCAGGACTAACATTACAAGGATCGTTTAGACCTTTCATCCTAAGTTCATTTTGTACTGGATTCTGGAATAATCCATCATCATCTGAATCTTGTTTTTCACTTCCTCCTTTCTTCTCCGGGGTCTGAGTGAGTAAATTGAAGATTGGAATCAGCCCTATTTTTGGGCATTGAAGTCCCAAATCTAGAAATTTTATGGGTAGGAGAATTTATCAAAGTTTTTTTTATTCATTTTCGCACTGGAATCACAATAATTTAAGTTGGACACACAAAAAAATTGGAAATACGAAGTGAAAACCCTAAATTAACCGTTCAAATTGATTGAAAAAACTGAAATTGACTGAAAAGAAGTTAAAACACAGCAATATATGATCGAAATTAAAGAAATTGCAAACCCTAGATTACCACTTTAACAATGGTGAAAATGGAATGAAAAAGAGGAGATGGAATGGAGAAGAACAAGAGCAAGAAAAGCGATGAAAAGAGACCTGCAGATAGAGAAATTTTGGGCGGGTTAGCAAATGAACCGAAATATTGGGCGAAGCCCAAATACATGGTGCAGTACTAAAGCCCAAATCCGCCAATATCATTATGTTTTGTAAATAAGAAAAACTATCTATATATTTAGTAATAATTAGTGTAGATACCTAAGTCATTTTCACTTTAAAAATGGACCACAAGTGTATCAACTAATGGTAAGATCGCTACGAGCTATTAAATTTCCAAATTAACTTTAAAATTCCTCCTAATAACTAAAGGAACAAAATGAGCAAGGACGTACACAAGTATATCAACTAATGTTGTAAAACTGTGTTCCTATAACCGCATTTCAACTAGAGCTGGCCAGTGGGCCGGGTCAGCCCGGTCCCACCCCGACACCGCCCCGAACCCGCTTAATAAAAAAAAAATCGTTAGCGAGACTCGAACCGGGACGGGACAATGTCTCGTCCCAACCCGTCCCGAGCCCGCCCCGATCCGGCCCGTAACCCCCCATTTGCAAAAATAATCGCTGCACCAACGACCATTTTAGATTTTGGCCGTTGTGCAACGGCCATTTTTGGCCTCCCCCCACCCCCAACCCCCTACCCCTTAATATTTATTTTTAACCATAAGTTATTATATTTACACTTTAACTCAATTTTCCAACTATAAATAACTCATTTTCTCTTCATCATTCTCACAAATCTTCCTACAATCTCTCTAATCTCTCAATCTATCTCTCTACAAGTCTACATTGTGTACTAAATATTCAATTTTATTTATTCATTTAGGAATTGGGAGTGAAGTTGGCAACTAGCTTGAGGATCTTCCATTGAGCAAAGTTTCAATTTTCAACCTCTCGATTACACGTCGACGTTACGTCGGCGTTTGGTACATTCGTTCCTTTATTAAATTATTATTGTTTATTTATTTTATTTAGCGCACTTAATTTTATTATTTTTAATTATTTATTATCATAATTAAAATGAAAGGATTAAGAGGTATGTTTAAGGGTAAGGGTGCTTCTTCTAGTAGGGGCAACAAGGGCAAGGGTACTTCTTCTACTCATCATATTCCTACACAAGATGATTTTGTTGATATTGAACATTTTCCTACAATACCATTAGATTTAGAAGATGAGCTATTTTCTGGAACTCAAGAAGACTTTAATTTAGACGATGATACACCCACTAATGTTGATGACAACACACCCACTAGTGCACCTTCAACGGAAATGTCTCACATTCCCCCTAGTATGAGACGAGGTCCAACAAACCGACCATTAAAATCAGATGCATGAATATATTTTGATAGGGACGTAGAGAATCAAGTAACTAGATGTAAAATTTGTAAAAATGTTTTAAAATTTAAAACTGAAAAAGGTCACGGTGGGATGGGGGGGTTTAATTAGACATGTAGTAAGTGCTCATCCAGCTAGGTATGCCCAATACCAGGCTTCAAAACCGGGTGCGCAAATGCCCGCTCCATCGGGGCAAGGTTCACATACTGATACTGTCCCGGACCAAGTACAGGGTCAAATTAACCCTATGACGGGGGGGGGGTGAATTGTAGGCCATAAATACAATAAACATAGAGATAGGGAAGCAATATCAAAATTAGTTGTTGTGGAGGGTTTGCCTTTTTCATTTCCTTCATCTCCCGGTTTTATTCATTACATTAGAGGTATATATAATCCTGCTTTTGACGGTTTTCCTAGATCAACTGTTAAGAGAGATGTATTTAAATTCGCACATGAATATCAACAATATTTACGTTATTCATTATATCATTTTAATGGCAAAGTATCTATCACGTCTGATATAGGTCGTAGTACTAACAACCATGATTATTTAACGGTTGGATAGATTATAAATGGTCTATGCAAAAACGTATCTTAGCGTATAGATATATAGATGATAGGCACACTGGTACTTTTATTGCAGAAAATATTTATCAAGTGTGCCATTATTACGGAATAACTGATAAAATTATGACTATTACATTAGATAACGCTTCTTCTAACAATTATGCTATTACAATTTTAAAAAATAGTTTAACTCCATATTTTCCAGATCATTTTCATATAAAATGTGTGTGCCATATATATAACTTAATTATAAAGGATGGTCTATCACTTTTTGAAGACATTCTTAGTAAAATATAATTTGCTATAAACTTTATTTTTAAAAGTAATAGAGTACAACGAAGAAAAGAATATAAAAAAACTAAAACTTGTAACGATTGTGGACTACCTTATAGAAAAATTCCAGAAGAAGTATCCACTAGGTGAAATTCTTTATACGAGCAACTACTTGTTGCTTATGACTATAGAAAACCTATAACTTTATTTTTTAACTCTCATAATCAAAATCCAGCTGATATGGTTGTCGATAGTGATTGGGTAAAAATTTCTGAACTTATTGTATTTTTAGAGAAATTTTTTCAAGCAACAAAAGAATTTTCCAGTATATATTATCCTACTATTTCAACTATGTTGTTTTATATAACTCTAATATTTTTATTACTTAATGAATATATGGAAAAACCAGCTTATATGGCAGCTATTAAAAAAATGTTTATCAAAATAAAAAAATATTTTGTTCCTATTCCCACTATTTATATTATTGGTGTTGTATTAAATCCGACTATTAAAATAGACGGTACTAAATCACTAATTGAAACTATTTACGATTGTATAGAAGTACTACCACCTCCAAGTCCCAAAAATCTAAATCACCCACCACCTATTGAACAAACTAAAGAAGAAGTGTTGTCTAGCGTAGAAGACCAATGCAAAAAAAAAATATAGGTTTTATCAACAAGAAAATGCTAGTAACTTACCGGCTTCCATACCATCTTCTTCATCTTCAACACAACCTCACAAAAGACATGTTGTTTCTGCGGCTAGTATTGAAAGCCTCAGAAATAGAATGTGCGGCCGTACCTTAAGCGTCATCAACTGCGTCTGAAAGCGCTTTTTCTGTCGGCAGATATCAAATAGGAGACCACGGACACTCATTAGCCGGAGACAGCTTGGAAATTGCAGTATTATTCAGAAATTGGATACGAGCGAAGCGGAGAAAGTGTGGTCAACCGGAGATCAACGAAGAAGAAGACGAAAACTACAACAAAATCTTATCCGAAGTGGTGAAAGCGACGTGGATCAATTTGACCAACAAATACCAATTCCAACTGAAGAACCACAGGAAGTTATAAAGAAACTAGAATAGGTTTTTTTAAGAATGTAATTTTTTTAATTGCAATTTTATTATGTAATTTCCAACTTTTGGACAACACCACAAAATTGCAATTTCGACAATTGTATTTGTATTACAAAAAATCATATGTCTATTAAATAATATAAGAGGCACAAAAACAACCTTGGGATGTTTTTATTACACTATCTTGTCTTGTTTAATTATTGAGAATTTTTTATACATATGTTATTAAAAAAAAAGTAAAACCCTCCGGAACCCGATACCGATCCCGCCCCGACCCGCTTCCGATGGGATCGGGATCGGGATCGGGACGGGACTTGAGCAAGTCCCGCCAAACTCGATCCCGCCAGACCCGACCCCGCTCCCTTCGCCCATCCCGCCCCGCCCCGACCCTGCCAAACCCGGCCCGCCTGACCCGAGCCCGGCCCACTGGCCAACTATAATTTCAACTAAACCCAAAACATAACTTCTATATCCAACATCTCATCAAATGCATGAGTGTCAAAGATAATTTTTTACAGATCATCAGAAATTGAGAATATCACATAACTTAGTTTCTTGGCTTACTATTTAATAGTTTTGTGTTGTGTATCATCAAAATAATTTCAACTACAGATGTGTAATGAATATTTCGGCTCTTCTGTTAGACCCTAAAATCGAGAATCTAACCAATTACCAAAATTTTGAAAAAATCAACACCGAAACCGAACAGAAGAATTGAATTAGTCGATTTCGGTCCGTTTTTTAGGTTCTTCGGTATTTATGCCCACCCTAATTGTAATGCATGGATTGTTACACAGTGTATTAGCGAATATTCTCTGTATATTTTGTAATTATGAAAGATGGAATAATTTCCCTTGGAGATTCCTTTCATTATTCACAATATATATAGTTGTACAAAGGAAAGGGTCGCGGAAAAGGCCAACGCAACCAGTGGTCTGGACAGCAGCAGCAGTGGTCCAACCAGCAGTAGTAGTGGCCCAACCAGCAGAACTGGGCCTCTCCTACATGCCCGTACCCGACTGCAGGGGCCCAGTTGCAGCAGCCTTGGTCGACTGGCCTCTTGGGCCCTGCCCCAGCCACCAGGCAGGCCCACCAGCAGCACCACCACCTGGTTGCAGTCCAGCATCAGCAACTACAGCAGCCCAGCGGCCTGGCCCCGACTGATTTGGGCCAGGCCTACACCACCGTGAACCTTCAACAGCCCGACGACAATTAGTACATGGATACCGGAGCCACATCACACCTCACCCGGTCGTCAGGTAACCTATCTCAACTACGTCGGTTAAAGTGTCCTCAATTTATTACTGTTTGCAATGGTAATCGCATTCTAATTGAAGGTTACGGTAACACACACATCAAACATCCACACCCACCTTTCTCCATAAACCACATCCTATACACACCTAACATCATTAAAAACTTAATCTCTGTTAGAAAATTCACTAGCAGTAATTCTGTGTCTGTCGAATTTGACCCTTTTGGTTTTTCTGTGAAGGAACTCAATACGGGGAAAATTCTTACACGCTGCAATAGTGTGGGAGACCTCTACCCATTCACTCAATCTTCCGTTGTCAGACCGCAAGCACCTTTATCCCTTGCAACAATCTCTCCCTCCACCTGGCATAACAGACTCGGACACCCCGGAGACCCAGTTTTTACTTTTCTTAGGACTTCTAAGCGTATTCAATGTAATAATGGGAAAATTGCCCAACACTGTTTTCTCTTGTCCACTAGGCAAACATACTCGTCTTCCATTTATGTCATCAAACAGTGTTACTTTTTCTCCATTTGATATTGTTCATGCTGATTTGTGGACATCTCCGATTGTTAGCTTTTTGGGTCATAAATTCTATCTAGTATTCTTGGATGATTTTTCACATTTTGTCTGGATTTACCCACTGAAATTCAAATCTGAAGTTTTTACAAAATTCCTCGAGTTTCAAAAATTTATGAAAACACAATTTGAAAAATCTATCAAATTATTCCAATGTGATAATGGACGTAAATTTAATAACTCGGAATTTCAAAATTTCTATTCTAAACAAGGCATGGTTTTCCGTTTTTCTTATCCCTATACTTCTTCCCAAAACGGAAAGGCTGAAAGAATTATACGTACCATCAATAACATGATTCGCACACTTCTGTTTCATGCTTGCCTACCACTTCCTTTTTGGGTCTATGCTGTCAAAATGGTAGAATCCCTTCTTAATATTTTACCAACTAGCACACTCCAAAACAAGACCCCTACCGAAATCTTATATCGTAGGCTACCATCATATGATCACCTATGTGTTTTTGGATGCTTATGCTACCCCAACATGGCCTCCACTGCACCTCACAAACTTACCCCTCGCACTCTGCCATGTGTCTTCCTTGGTCTATCTCCTAATCACTGGGGCTACTTGTGCTATGACATTGCTACTCGCAAAATCATCGTCTCCCGTCACGTAACCTTTGACGAGACAACCTTTCCTTTTTCAAATCTCCAGAAATTTCAGACCACCGATTACATCTTTCTCGATGAACCAAGTCTGTCCCTGGTCATCCAAAATCTATACCAACAGCAGCCCACTATTCCGACAGTCTCGCCTCCAAAGAATCCAAAACTAGCTAAACTGGACCCTAATTGGAATGCGGCCTTGTGCGATGAGTTTAATGCTTTAACCAAGCAGAACACTTGGGATTTGGTACCTAGACCCGAAGGTGTGAATGTTATCCGGTGTATGTGGCTATTTCGGCACAAGTTCAGAGACAGTGGTGACTTAGAGAGGTATAAGGCAAGACTAGTCGCCAATGGCACTAATCAGCATGAGGGTATTGATTGTGGTGAGACATTCAGTCCGGTTGTTAAACCGGCCACTATTCGGACTGTTCTCAGTATTGCTATGGGCATGCATTGGCCGATTCATCAGTTTGATGTCAAGAATGCATCCCTTCATGGGGATTTGAAAGAGACTGTGTACATGCATCAACCTCCTGGCTTTGTTCATCCGGCAGCTCCGCAGTTTGTGTGTCGTCTCAGGAAGTCATTGTATGGATTGAAACAGGAACCCCGCGCTTGGTATGATTGTTTTGCCAAGTATCTTTGCAGATTGGTTTTATATGTAGAAGGTGTGATAACTCTCTCTTCACTTTTCACCGAGGTAGCAGCACTGCATATTTGCTATTATATGTCGATGACATTGTTCTTACTGCCTCATCTGACGGTTTGAAGAATGAAATCATTGCTCTACTCAAAACTGAATTTGCTATGACTGACTTGGGCAAGCTAAGTTATTTTTTGGGTATATCGGTAACCAGATCTACAGCCACTATGTTCCTGTGTCAGCGTAAGTATGCAGAAGAGATAGTGTACAGGGCCAAGATGGCAAATTATAAAATTATGTCAACTCCGGTGGACTCCAAATCCAAGCTTAGTGCCAATGACGGTGCGCCAGTTTCTGATCTCACTCTATATCGGAGTCTAGCAGGTGCTCTTCAGTATCTTACATTCACTAGGCCTGATATTGCATATGTCGTTCAGCAGGTGTCTCTGTTCATGCACGACCCCCAAGAGTCCCATTTTGCCGCCCTCAAACATATTATCAGATACGTTAAGGGCATACTAGACTTTGGATTACACATATATCTATCTGTCCCAACCAAGTTACTTACCTACACGGATGCAGATTGGGCAGGATGCCCAGACACACGTCGCTCCACCTCAGGGTACTGTGTATTTCTTGGGGATAATCTTATCTCATGGTCCGCCAAGAGGCAGGTCACACTATCCCGTTCGACTGCTAAAACAAAATATCGCGGTGTTGCTAATGTAGTTGCTGAGATCTGTTGGCTCCGAAATCTTCTTTTGGAGCTCCAGTGTCCACTCCGCAAGGCGTCTATAGTCTATTGTGACAACATATCTGTCATCTATATGTCTCATAATCCGGTCCAACATCAGCGGACTAAGCATATTGAGATGGATATCCACTTTATGCGAGAGAAGGTTGCCCGTGGTCAGGTCAAAATATTACACGTGCCTTCCTCTTATCAGTAAGCAGACATCTTCACAAAGGGACTACCGCGACAACTCTTCATCGACTTCCGATCCAGCCTTAGCGTTCGGCCTCCTCCCGCTCGTACCATATTAGGAATCAACCTTTGTACAGCTATATATATTGTGAATAATTAAAGGAATCCCCAAGGGAAATTATTCCATCTTTCACAGTGAATAATATTACAAGAATTGTTATGTGGAGAATAAATAACGGGAGAATAAAAATGAATGGATTGCTATATGGTGAAGAGAACATATTGGGATTGTTATTTAAAGATTGCCTATTGTAAGCATAGTTTTGTCTTCAAGTGTTCTTATTTACGTCTTGATAATATTTTATGGGTCGTCTGGTTTCTTTCCAAGTTATGTAAGAAGTAATAACGGTCATTAATAATATGAATTGTAATATAGCGATTAGTAATGCATGAATTGTGATGCAAGAGTCGTAATGTAGGGATTAAAAGTATTTAGTTTACTTTAAAAAAAAAATGATGAAGATATGAGGGTTATTTTGTTCATTTTCGCTGTTTTATTCCAAATTATTAATCACCTTATTCTTTTCCGCTTATCTTTGATAAGATAATACATAAAAAATTTCATAACTTATGCTATCAATAACATAAGACAGATACCAATCAAACCATGATGTCGTTCGATTGTTGTTTTAGGAAGGTTAATCCATGTATATGAACTAGGGGTAGTCAACGGATCGGGTTGGCCCGATTCCGATCCATGTAGAGGGAGAGGGATGGGGATCGGGATCTGGGAGGGATGGGGATCGGGATCGGGATCTGGGAGGGATGGCAGGGTCCCGCTTGGACTGGTACCATGTGGCTCGATTGGATCTTGATCCTAATCAATCCCGTTCGAGACCCTTTATTAAAATCCTTTTTTTTTAGTAAAAAAAATCTACCACTTTCTAGTTGTTACCCCAACTAGGCCTGTGCAAATTAAATGTTTAACCAATAACCCGGACTGATAATTGAGTTATTGGGTTAATGATTCGGGTTAATGGGTTACTGATTCTGCTATCGGGTGGTGTTATATAGTTAGTGGGTTATCGGTTCGGGTCTCGATTTTGTCACTTTTGTTAAGGGATGAACCGATAACCCAATAACTATTTATTTAATTACAATTATACCCTTCCCTATATAAAGTCACTTGACTAGACTTAGGGTTAGGTTTCATTCTCACTTCACACTCTCTCTCTCTAGCGGTGATTTCTCCAACTCGATTTTCAGGTAAGTCTTTCGTTTTCTTCTTAATTTTTGTTTTCCTTCTTCGATTTCAAACCTTAATTTTTATTTTCCTTCTTCGGTTTCTTCAACTCTGCTCCATCTGTTGGAGAGTGACTGGAATAAGGCCAACTTAAAGACTTGCTTGTATATACATTTAAATTTGAGAAATAATTTGACTGCACATTGGATGAAGAAACCTGTATTGTAATGCACTACAAAAGCAGGAGCCTAAGACACGTATATGCTCTAGAAACACACAGTTATTAAATTGGTATTATATATTCTTTCATTACCTCATAAGTTTTCAAAATGGGTTATTTGTTCTTGAAAAAATTTGTGTGAAATCTTAATGATTAAACAGATAACCGAATCGATAAGGATCAACATCCGATTAACCAATAACTCAGTAACCGATATCTTAACTGTTCTTTAACGGTTTAACATGTCTATAAATCGATAACCGATAACTTTCAAACTCGAACCGAACCACCCGATACGCAGCCCTAACCCCAACGACCACTTTGTAAAATTAGTCGTTGGGAACGACTAATAATGATCTTCCTCCTCCTCACTAATTTTTCTACTATCTACTCTCTCTCTCTCTCTATAAAATTGCTCTTACTATTAATTTGTATCAAAATTTAAAATTGGGAGTGAAGTTGACAACTAGCTTGAGGATTGAACAAGTCGGTATTTAGTACACTCGTTTCATCTTTAATTTTAAAATTTTAATTATCGTACTTAATTTATGTAATTTTAATTCATTGTTATTTGTTACTTGGATTATCTTCTCAAGGAGAAAGACTTTTTTTCAATATAAAGTAAGGTGTAAGTAAGCTTCTTTTCGATATTAGATTGACCTGATAATTATCTTTCTATAGATAGCTCTTTGCTTATAAAAAACATTATAATGAGAATCAGCTGAAGCTTATTCAAGATTGATCTTTCTTATCCGATAACAACAATATACCCAGTGAAATCCCAGAATGTGGGGTCTGGGGAGGGTAGAGTGTACGCAGACCTCACCCTACCAAGATAGGGAGGTTGTTTCCGAAAGACACTCGGCTCAAGAGAAAGCATAAAAAGAGTTCAGATAAGGATGACGAGAAATTCAAAGTATGGAAATGAAAATAACAAAAGCGACTAAACCCTGATAAAGCAGTTGGAAAAAGGGACAATAACTACCACATATAAAATAGGATAACCGAAGCATAAGAAATACTAGATAGTAGCATAAATTAAAGCACAAGAAACTATAGAACAATACTGCGACTACTACTATGAAAGGATAAGCGAGACTACCTACTAGCCTTTCACCCTAATCTGAGTCCTCCATAACCTCTTATCTAAGGTCATGTCTTCGGTAAGCTGTAACTACACTGTGTCCTGTCTAATCATCCCTTCCCAATACTTCTTCGGCCTACCCATACCTTTTCTGAAATCGTCTATAGCCAACCTCTCACACCTCTGCACTGGGGAATCTGTGTCTCTCCTCTTCACATGCCCAAACTATCTCAGTTTCGCTTCCCGCATCTTTTCCTCCACCGAGGTCACTCCCACCTTGTCCCGGATAACCTCATTCCTAATTCTATCTCTCCTAGTGTGCCCATACATCCATCGCAACATTCTCATCTCTTCTACTTTCATCTTTTGAACGTGAGAGATCTTAACTGGCCAATACTCCGACCTATACAACATAGTCGGTCTAACCACCACTTTGTAGAACTTGTTCTTAAGTTTAGGTGGAACCTTCTTATCACATAGCACTCCGAAAGCGAGCCTCCATTTCATCCACCTTGCACCAATACTGTGTGACATCCTCGTCAATCTCCCTGTTGCCTTGTATAATAAAACCAAGATACTTGAAACTACTTTTCTTCTGGATGACCTGGGTACCAAGCCTCACTTCCATGTCTTCCTAATATGGTGCGTCACTGAACTTGTACTCCAAGTACTATGTCTTAGTCCTACTCAACTTGAATTCTTTAGACTATAGAGTTTATCTCCAGCCCTTCAGTTTAGCGTTAACTCCGTTGCGAATCTCCTCGATCAGGACTATGTCATTCGAGAAAATCATACACCATGGAACCTTACCTTGAATTTTCCGCGTCAATATATCTATCACCAAAGAAAATAAAAATGAGCAAAGTGATGATCCTTGATGCAACCCCATCACAACTAGAAAGTGCTCCGAGTCTCCTTCTACTGTCTTTACCATGGTTTTAGCTCCATCATACATGTACTTGATCGCCCTAATGTACTCCATAGGTACACCTCTAGACTAAGCATATCCATAGGACCTCCCTTGGAACTTTGTCGTAAGCCTTTTCTAGGTCGATGAATACCATGTGTAAGTTCATCTTCCTTTCCCTGTACTGCTCCACCAGTCTCCTTACAAAATGAATGGCTTATGTAGTCGAGCGCTCCGACATGAATCCGAATTGGTTCTCTGAATTAGACACTCCTCTCCTCATCCTCATCTCCACCACCCTTTCCCACACTTTTATAGTATGGATTAGTAGCTTGATACCTATATAGCTGTTGCAACTCTGGATATCGCCCTTGTTCTTGTATACATGAATCATTACACTCGACCTCTATTCTTTGGGAATCCTTACTTTCTTAAAGATGATGTTGAATAACTTAGTCAGCCACTCCAGATCTGTCATGCCTGCGCTCTTCGAAAATTCCCCAGGAATCTCGTCAAGCCAGGTTGTTCTTCCCCTGCGCATCCTATGAACAACACATTTAACATCATCAACCTTAATACTCATACAATACCCAAAACGCGACGCCTCTCAGAATGCTTCAAATCTCCCAACACAATATCTTTGTCCCCTTCTTCGTTCAAGAGTTTATAGAAGTATGACTGTCATCTCCGTCTAATGAGAGCTTCACCACCAATATTTTGTCATCTTCGTCCTTGACGCACTTCACTTGATCTAAATGACGTGCCCTCATGTCCCTTACCTTGGCTAGCCTGAACAACTTCTTATCCTCGCCTTTTTCCTCTAGTTCAACATATAGGCATTCAAAAGCTGCCATTTTTGCCGCCAAAGCTGCCAACTTCGCCTCATTCCTCGCCATTTTATGTAGTTCCCTATTCATCCACTTCTCCACCTCATCCTTTCTTTCTACCAACTTCGCATACGCCACCTTTTTTGCTTCCACCTTCCCCTGAACTTCTCCATTCCACCACCAGTCCCCTCGATGCCCACCACGGCTACCTCTCGAGACCCCTATCACCTCCCTAGCTACTACCCTAATACAACTGGTTGTCCTATCCCAGATACATGTCGCATCCCCACTACTCTCCCAAGCCCTCATAACCGTTAATTTCTTCCCAATCTCCAACACACTAGTCATGGTCAAACTCTCCCATCTGATCCTAGGCCGGTCATTTATGACCCTCATCTTCTTCTTCGTCTTGATCTCTAATTTTCTGTCATTGTAAGTGCATGCGACACGAATAGTAATAAACAAAAGAGCATAGATTATAGTAATAGTTGAAAGTTGTCATAGGGTTTGAGGTAACAAGGATAAGGGAAAAGTTCTCTCATGATCTAGTAATTCTCATTTTGTTGATTTCACTCACATGTATGAAATTGATTAATTTAATATTAATACTAATGTGCAATGACTAGATAACAAGGTTCATTTTGCATAATTTGTAACTGATGATACTGCCCGCCAGCTTCCACTCAGACAAAAAAAGTGAGTGCCGCTCTTCGGGGCGATCGTCTATCGATTTGAATATTTCCCCTCTGCCGGAGGCAGAAACGGATTTGAGGGAAGGAGTAGACCCACGACCCAAAATATAGGGGGAGAGATGCATGAAAAAGAGGGTACGAATCATATTGTTAATGGTGCAGAGAATTCTTTCGGCTTTACCATTTTGAGGGGAAGTGTGGGGGCAGGAGAAAATAAAAATCATGTCATTAGTCGCACAAAAATTATGAAATATGGAGTTATTGAACTCGCGATCATTATCACATTTAAATGTTTTGATGTCTTTTTCAAATTGTGTTTTAACCAATGTACGAAATTCGAGGAATTTAAAGTAAACTTGAGACTTAAGTTTAAGCGATTAGACCCAAAGGAAGTGAGAAAAGTCATCCAGAACTACCAAATAGTATTTATGACCGAGGTTGCTAATTATAGGAGATGTCCATAAATTCGCATGAATAATATCAAATGGAGAGAAGGTAAGACTTAATGAAGACGTAAATGTAAGTCTAACATATTTCCCTAGATGACAGGAGGAGCAACTATGGGAAAGTTTCCGTTTATTGCATTGGATTAAATTGAGGTTTCTAAGAGAATAAAAAATATGAGCTGCCGGATGATCAAGTCTACTATGCCACGTGGAGAAGGAAATGGAAGCTAGAGATGTGAGAGGATTGACACTGCAGTGGACGTGGATAGGAAAGGATAGAGGTCCCCCTCACTATTTCATCTCGTAAGAAGTTTCCCAGTACATAGGCCCGTTCCAGAAAACCAAATGGTCAAAATTAATGGATACAGAATTATCGGTGGAAAATATTCTGACAGAGATTAGGTTCTTGATAATGTTAGAAGCATAACGTTTTTAAATGAGAAGTGGGGATGCGGTGGTGGAGTTAGTGTGTGGCCAAACCCTTGAATTGGAATGCGATAACCATTTTTTACCATAATAGATTGAGGAGTATTTAAATTTCACAGTTGAGAAAAAATACTTGAATTATTGGTGAGATGAGACGTGACGCCCGTATCCATATACAACTTATCATTGAGCCGATGGGCAGTGGGCCTCAGCTGCGTACTGGGCCACTGGACAGTGGGCCTCGGTAGGGGCCAATATTGTTGTTGGGCCATTGTGTAGTGGGCCTGGTGGTTGGGCAGTGGTTCGGTGATGCTGGGCCATTGGGCAGTGGGCCTCGACAGTGTGTTGGGTTGTTGGGCAGTGGGCCTCGGCAGTGGCCATTGTTGTTGTTGGGCCACTGTGTAGTGGGCATGGTGGTTGGGCAGTGGCTCGGCCCACTGAGTCGGGTACTGAGCCTGCGACTGATTTTTGTGACGTTGGGAGTTGAGGAAGCGGGAGAATCCATGGGGTTTACCGAAAATTCATGGAAGAATCTTGATGGAGAGGCTGCAGTATATCAGCTGTATAACAACGGTATACCCGGCTGCTTATGTGATAAGTGTATCAAATGGTGTATACTTCCTGTATATCATTGTATATCAGCGGTATACAGATTCTGTTTGAGAAGAAGAGGAGTATATCAGGGAGTAACATGGTATATAGGTCTGTTAATCACTGGATATATGCGGTATACAAGTAGATTGTGAGAGAAAAGGCTTATATATCACGTAGAAGCAGGGTATACTGGTTGTATATCACGAAGAGGTGGTGGTATACATGATAGTATACAGCTGGTTATCGCTGGAAAAAGGGGAGGCAGAGGAGAGGTATACGGCGGCCGATTTAGGGTTAGGGTATGGAGGGATTTTTTGCTGTTGATATCATGTAGAATAGTATAATTCTCCTTCATGGAGTTCTCTTATTAATGTAATATATATATATAGAGTATACAATTGTAATTCTAATAGAATTATGATCTCTATTTTACCTTAATTACACTAAACTAATGAGTACATAAGATATTGTGAATATATATGGAATATATTCACTATCAAAATCAAAGCGACGTGAAAAACTACGACCAACCAGAGGTTAACGAAGAAGACTATTGCAGTTATAATGAGATCCTATCAGCATGAGGTGAAAACGACGTTGAGGAATTTGACCAACAAATTCAATTTTCAATTGAAGAACCTCGTGAAATCATAAGAAATTTAGAAAAATATGGTTGAATGTGTAAAAAGAGAATAATGAAAATTTTACTATGTAATTTGAAACTTTTGAATTAAAAAAACAAAGTTGCATATTAGAAATTATATTAAAAATCAAAATTGTAAAAAAAAGTAGATGTTATTTACCTTCGAATTATTTTTCACTCTATTATTCATATATTAAGAGGTTGTTTGGTAGAGTGCATTAGAAAAAAATAATGCATGCATTAGTATTGTGTATTAGTAAAACTTGTTTTGTACATTTTTTCAATCTATGTATATTTTTTCAATCTTTGTATAACTAATACAAACATTAGTTATACATCCCATTTGATATTATCATGTGTATAGCTAATACATAGCAAATCGTGGTATTAGTAATACCAAGATTTTTAATACATGCATTAGCATAGTTTAAAACAAAATTTCCCATCAAACTCTATGCTTGATTAATATTATTTTTACCTGTTTTTCATTGAAATTCTTTTTGCATGTTTTATTCTTATACACTTGGTAGAATGTATAAGAATAATGTTGAATAGTATATTAGTAATGTCGGCATTAGTTATGCTGGTATTGTTAATCCTGACATTAGTTATGCAGTGATTATTTTTTATACACTGTTTGGTTTTGTGTATTAGAAATAACATGCATTGTATAATTTTTAAAAATAATTGGTTGTTTACAAAAATTCCCTCAATATCATACTTTGTGAGGAACTTCATGAGCAATCATGTCTTTAACAATGCTAATGCATGCATTAAAATCGATTTCATTACTAATACCATGATTTGCTAGGTTGTTAGTTATGCATAGGATAATACCAAATATAGTGTATAACTAATGCTTATATTAATTATACATAGGAAGAAAAAGTGTACCAACCAAGATATTGATAATACACAAAGCTAATACATTGCATTATTTTCTCTAATACACTCTACCAAACGACCCCTAAGTGTTTAAACATACCTAAAAAAGTTTCCCCCAGATCCCCTTCCCATCCCCCCAAAACCCGTTCCCTCTAAGTAGCGGGATGTGGGATGGGACTGGTCCCTCTCCAATTCCCCCAATCCTGGCTCCTCAATCCCCCTCTACCCCAGTCCCCCTTTCCCATCACCCAATCTTGTCCCGTCCCGTCCCCCAACCACCCTAATAAAACCTAACATAATGTAACATATTATTTGGATGGTTCGAAGAATTAAATTCGGTACAAAATTCAGCACAAAATATATCTTTGTTTGGTTAGTTTTTTTCCTTGTCTTCACACGTAATACCCGTATAAGTTAATGAGAAAATTCATCTATTATTTATGTGAGGTAGAATGTGAAATAAATATACTTGGATTGTTTGCTCTTCGTACCGACAACATGGTTATAGTATTCGAGCCACGTAACAAATGATAAAAATACCCTATTATTTTAGCAGGTTAAAGTTACAAGTGGGAGCATGATAAATATATGAGTTCATTATCCTTCCTATTTTTTTGCTAAATCTAAACAATGCCTTCACATATTATGAAGTGGGAAGTCAGGTGCCAAAACATTTGAAAAAAGTAGAATCTGTTGGTATGAACTGCAATGCTGTTGGAGTGAGCGAAAAAACATATTCGTCGTCGTCGATACCATGATATTAGAGTTCTTTTTGTTGCTTCGGAACAAGATTAGAGTTAGACAAGAATGTATGGTACCTCAACAGAGTGCTTCTGCTTTTAACTTTGAATACTTAAACTGGTTTATACAAAGCAACAAAACTCATAGGGTGCGTTTGGTACGGAGGAAAACATTTTTCAGAAAATGCTTTTCAATTTTTTAATGTTTGATTAGTTAAAACGTTATGGAGAACATTTTCTCTAGGAAAACAACTTCCTTGACAATGTGAAAAATGACTTAAGTGACATTCCAAGTTCAGTGTCTCCTTCCCACCCATCCATTGCCCCTAATCTCCCTCCGCTTGACCATCCCACCCCCACCCCGACACTCCTAGACCCCACTCCCCAATCCATCCCACCCCCATTATGTTTTACTAGATTACATATAAATGTTTTTTGGGATAATATTTTTTTTCTTACTTACCAAACACTAGAAAATAAGTAAGAAACCAACTTATCTTCCAAGAAACATTTCCCTTCATACCAAACACACCCATAGTTTGTACTGCTTTTCCTTTCCTATGAATATAACCTCGTTCACATAAAGCAAGCACAGACACAGATGGATGTCTTTTTGAAATGTCTCATTTAGGCGTTTCATCCTCTATCCAATTAACTCGTAGCTTATGCTTTACCTACTTTGAACTGAAAGCATTACCTCCAGGCCGCCCCCATTTACATTCTTTGGCAGTGAACAAATATTGACATGAAAAGACCATTGGTTTGTCTGAGAAAAATGAAATGACCATAGCTTCAAGGTACGATAAACTAGAGGTGGCCAGTGGGCCGGGCTCGGGTCTGGTGGGGTCGGGGTCGGGTCTGGCGGGACTTGCTCCAGTCCCGTCCCGATCCCGATCCCGTCGGAATCGGGGCGGGGCGGGTTCCGACGGGTTTTTTTTTTTTTTAATAACATATGTATAAAAAAAAACTCAATAAACAAGACAAGATAGTGTAATAAAAATATCCCAAGGCTGTTTTTGTGTTTCTTATGTTATTTAATAGACATGTGATTTTTTTTGTAATACAAATACAATTGTCTAAAATCTAAATTGCAACTTTGTGGTGTTGTCCAAAAGTTGCAAATTACATAATAAAATTGCAATTAAAAAAATTACATTCTCAAAAAAACCTGTTCTAATTGCTTGATAATTTCCTGTGGTTCTTCGGTTGGAATTGGTATTTGTTGGTCAAATTGATCCACGTCGCTTCCACCACCTTCGGATAAGATTTCGTTGTAGTTTTCGTCTTCTTCTTCGTTGATCTCCGGTTGACCGCACCTTCTCCGCTCCGCTCGTATCCAATCTCTGAATAATACTGCAATTTCCAAGCTGTCTCCGGCTAATGAGTGTCTGTGGTCTCCTATTTGATATCTGCCGTCAGAAAAAGAGCTTCGATGCGATTGATGGCGCTTGAATGTTCAAAACATCTCGGGCCATCAATGAAAGTGTCGGAAAGGTCTTCTCATTCCCCTCCAAAGATTTCAAACAAGTCTTCATGTCCATCTTCATTGATAACTTCTTGGTACGGTACAGAACCCTGCAAAACAAAAATATCCAACTCGCTAATTTGGTTAGTAGTAGAGGTACGGCCGCACATTCTATTTCTGAGGCTTTCAATACTAGCCGCAGAAACAACATGTCTTTTGTGAGGTTGTGTTGAAGATGAAGAAGATGGTATGGAAGCCGGTAAGTTACTAGCATTTTCTTGTTGATAAAACCTATATATTTTTTTGCATTGGTCTTCTACGCTAGACAACACTTCTTCTTTAGTTTGTTCAATAGGTGGTGGGTGATTTAGATTTTTGGGACTTGGAGGTGGTAGTACTTCTATACAATCGTAAATAGTTTCAATTAGTGATTTAGTACCGTCTATTTTAATAGTCGGATTTAATACAGAACCAATAATATAAATAGTGGGAATAGGAATAAAATATTTTTTTATTTTGATAAACATTTTTTTAATAGCTGCCATATAAGCTGATTTTTTCATATATTCACTAAGTAATAAAAATATTAGAGTATATAAAACAACATAGTTGATATAGTAGGATAATATATACCGAAAAATTCCTTTATAAGTTCGAAAAATTTCTCTAAAAATACAATAAGTTCGAAAAATTTTACCCAATCACTATCTACAATCATATCAGCTGGATTTTGATTATGAGAGTTAAAAAATAAAGTTATAGGTTTTCTATAGTCATAAGCAACAAGTAGTTGCTCGTATAAAGAATTCCACCTAGTGGATACTTCTTGTGGAATTTTTCTATAAGATAGTCTACAATCGTGACAAGTTTTTTTATATTCTTTTCTTCGTTGTACTTTATTACTTTTAAAAATAAAGTTTATAGAAAATTGTATTTTACTAAGAATGTCTTCAAAAAGTGATAGACCATCCCTTACAATTAAGTTATATATATGGCACGCGCATTTTATATGAAAATGATCTCGAAAAGATGGAGTTAAACTATTTTTTTAAATTGTAATTGTGTAATTGTTAGAAGAAGCGTTATCTAATGTAATAGTCATAATTTTATCGGTTATTCTGTAATAATGGCACACTTAATAAATATTATCTGCAATAAAAGTACCAGTGTGCCTATCATCTATATATCTATACGCTAAGATACGTTTTTGCATAGACCATTTACAATCTATCCAATAACAAGTTACAGTTAAATAATCATGGCCGTTAGTACTACGACCTATATCAGACGTGATAGATATTTTGTCATTAAAATGACATAATGAATAACGTAAATATTGTTGATATTCATGCGCGAATTTAAATACATCTCTCTTAACAGTTGATCTAGGAAAACCGTTAAAAGCGGGATTATATATATCTCTAATGTAATGAATAAAATTGGGAGATGAAGGAAATGAAAAAGGCAAACCCTCCACAGCAACTAATTTTGATATTGCTCTCTATCTCTATGTTTATTGTATTTAGGGCCTACAATTCCCCTCGTCATAGGGTTAATTTGCCCTGTACTTGGTCCGGGACAATATCAGTATGTGAACCTTGTCCCGATGGAGCGGGCGTTTGCGCACCCGATTTTGAAGCCTGGTATTGGGCATACCTAGCTGAATGAGCACTTACTACGTGTCTAATTAAACCCCCCGTCCCACCGTGACATTTTCCAGTTTTAAATTTTAAAATATTTTTACAAATTTTACATATAGCTATTTGATTCTCTACGTCCCTATTAAAAAATGTTCATGCATCTGATTTTAATGGTCGTTTTGTTGGACCTCATCTCATACTAGGGGGAATATGAGGTATTTCAGTTGAAGGTGCACTAGTGGGTGTGTTGTCATCAACATTAGTGGGTGTATCATCTAGATCATCGTCTAAATTAAAGTCTTCTTGAGTTCCAGAAAATAGTTCCTCGTCTAAATCTAATGGTATTGTAGAAAAATATTGAGTATCAACAAAATCATCTTGTGTAGGAATAAAATGACTAGAAGAAGTACAATTGTCCTGGTTGCCCCTACTAGAAGAAACACACTTACCCTTAAACGTACATTTTAAGCCTTCCATTTTAATTATGATAATAAATAATTAAAGATAATAAAATTAAGTGCGCTAAATAAAATAAACAGACAATAATAATTTAATGAAGGAACGAATGTACCAAACGCCGACGTAACGTCGACGTGTAATCGGGAGGTTGAAAATTGAAATTTTGCTCGATGGAAGATCCTCAAGCTAGTTGTCAAGTTCACTCCCAATTCTCAAATGAATAAATAAAATTGAATATTTAGTAAACAATATAGACTTGTAGAGAGATATATTGAGAGATTAGAGAGATTGTAGGAAGATTTGTGAGAAAGATGAAGAGAAAATGAGTTATTTATAGTTGAAAAATTAGGTTAAAGTGTAATTATAATAACTTATGGGTTAAAAATAAATATTAAGGGGTAGGGGGGGTTGGGGGAGGAGGGAGGCCAAAAATGGTCGTTGCCCAACGGCTAAAATCTAAAATGGTCGTTGGTGCAACGGTTATATTTGCAAAGGAGGGCTCTCGGGGGGGCTCTCGGGCGGGCTCGGGGCGGGACGAGACATTGTCCCTTCCCGAGTTCAAGTCCCGCTACCGTTTTTTTTTTTTTACTCGGGGTCGGGCCGTCCCGGCCCACTGGCCAGCCCTACTCTAAACACCCCAACTCACTATTCTATTCTACAAGGGAACCCTTTGACCAACACTTAGTGTTATCATATCTTGGTAAATACTGAAATTAGCAACAGAAAAAAAATCAACAGTTCTTTATATCCATGCACCCGTACGTATAAACCATGTTGAAAAGTTACTTTTATAAACTGGAACAGCATAAAAGGGAACATAATTAATAAGGTTACATTGATCACAGACTGGAACATATAGAATGAAACATTAACATTATTCATCCACTTGTAGATTTGCACGCAAGAAAGGATTAACCAATCCCAAGCTGAACCTTGTAGTCTGACAGGCTTCACCATAAAGCAATAAAGTCAAGGTCATTTGGCACCCTTGTCAAATTATCTGATGAAACCAGAGACTATTCTGTAGACTAAGAAGCTGCTGTCGTATTGCTTCTAAGCCCTGTAAAACCAAAAGTCAAAACAAAAACTTATCACATTGAGAACACCAATATGTACCCATTTTGCTAGGTACATATCTCTCTAGCAACTTTGACCTAGCGAATGAACAAAGAACATGATTGAGAATGCACTATGACAATGGATAGTGGATCCATAAAAGACCACAGGAAAACAGAGTGTAACGTATCTAAACATTTGATATGGTATGATGCCAAAACGCAAACAGGAGTGGCACACCACTTTCCACACCCCTTATTGGTCTCCGTCACTCGGTCTCATGGTGAAAACACTAAGAACTACACCAATGCTAATTCAACTATAGTGAATTATTCTTTAGCTGAAAGCAAGTTTGCAAGTTCAGCTACTTTCTTGTGGAGCAAGTAGGGACAAAAATTAGCAGCATCTAGCAAGTAGATGGCAAACCAAAGCTTTAAGCTGAGCCAGTAGGGACAAAAATTAGTAACAAGTAGATGAAAAACCAGAGCTTTAAGCTGAGCGAAGTAAAATGTTTATTATCTCCCTTTAAAGCAAGAGAAAATTTTCTTAAAGAGCTCAAACTCAAATGAAAAGAAACTATGCCATCAAGAGCCGAAAGGGGACAAAGGAGAAGAAACAAGAAATTCATTTGTTATGTTTATTTACTCTTTAATGATAGTTTGTCTCCGATTACTCTGAGATATCACAAGTACAGAATGTTTGAGGGATCTGCAAATACCACCAAATTTCTACGGTGGGGAGGGGGTCAACTTTCATTATTTTTTCTTTGTTTTAATACCACTGTCATCATAAATGTTTATAGGTCTGGTTGAAGACAGACTAGTATTGCACTTGTGATTTATGAAGGAATTAAAAGTACGGGCATTTATTACTCATTGTATATAAAAGTTGCTTACAACTGTTTCTCACTTCATGTAATCAATAATGCAGCAATTACTGTATACCATCTTAGAAAATTGTTTATTGTGTAAACCAACCAAAAGAAACATGCATAAAAATATTTACAGCAATGAGGCATCCTATACTATTGTGCATGTTCTTATATCAAAGAAAATGAAGTCCACTGTTTCACCTTGGTAAATAGGTTAATGAAGATGGCATCCATCAAATCAATGCCTAGGAGTACTCTCTTTTTGAGAAAGGTAAGTGGAACATCAATGCCTAGGTGTGCTCACTGGCCCTATTCCAATGTCTCTGATGGAGCTACTCCATTCTCTGCTGCACTTTACTCAGTATGTACATCATCTACCATGTCATATTTTTCTTATGTATGGTACTAGGAACAATGGTAAGAATGGCGCCTAAAACTTCAAGTTTGTTACGTAGGAGAATACTTTTAGCACATTCAGATCAATTAAGCTAAACAGAAGAAAGTAGGAGCCAAAAGGAGAAAAAGAACAAAGAGAACTTACCCCATGATCCACGGGCTGGCAAGCTGACGTACCGAGGACATGACCCTCTTGAGCTTGTATCATGTGCACAGTCTCGAGGCTGTAAAAGGGATGATATTGACACACATGTTTATCATTCACTTCTAAATGTAGTGGAGAAGATTAGGGGGGAATGACAGTCAACTAATAATAGAGGTTCAAAATAAAAATGGAATTATTTTTCCAGTAACTTGTATGATTAATGAAATCAGAATACCAAAAAAAAGCCCGCCTTCTTCCTAATCCCCCGGTTCTTGACTTCTAGGCTATTGAATGAAGGGACGACCAAGCGAGTACTGGATAATAAAAAGAAGGAAGGTGATTGTCTTCTGTTCATTAGTCTTATCAAGTTGGCCTTTCGCCAATGCACAAAACCTTAGTTAACGCTTGAGATATGAACAAGAAATATGTCCTTAACGATCAAGTCATGAACCGCTCTGCATTATGGTCATGTGATATCTACGATAGCAATGCTGATAGAGATTTCTTTTTTTAATCAGGCACTGACAAAGATTTCTGAAGAGGCAACAGAGTGTCCGATATTTTTTCATTTGATGCTATCCGCATCATTGTTACATAGCATTATATGTGAGATCATAAAGCATCTATTCTAGTATTTATGTAAGAGGATCAGAGAGGCGACCGACCTCAAAATTCTTATAGAAGCATATACGAAGTTCCTCCAGGGCATCGCCTGAGCATGCAACCTCTGGGGTTGCATGAAAAGCATTTTCAATGGCCGAAATGATGCCTCCTAATGGATACTTTTCGGAATTTGATGGTACATATCCAGCTTTAAACAGAACATCCTGGCATTGTGTTTGAGTGCATTAATGTTAGTCAAGTACCCCACATAATCACCATTTAGTTAGTTGACTAACAGTGAAGAAAAACTTGTAAATATTCAACAGCATACAGAAGGAAACTGTAGAGACCAATCAATGAGAAATGGCATGTTCATATGCAATTATAAGGCATAATCACTATATGGATAGTCAATAGACATTGAAGAAAAACTTGTTTTTTTTGTTTGAACAGGTAACATATTTGTGTATTAATAACAAACTAGACAAAGGGTGTGTAGTCCCCCATATTTACATCCAGTTGAGCAAAAAAATAAGCTCCTAGTCCTTAATTCTCATAAGGAATTTAGTACATCAAAAATAGATTCTGGATCAAAAAGGAACTGTATCAAGAAGAATACCATTTTCACATGAATCAATTGATATCTATATATAAACAGTTTTTACTGCATAAACAATATCAAAAACGTTTTGATACAGTTGATTAATCGATAAGTTACAAGCATATATGTTAGATAATGTAATTAACAGAGGAAATGGTTGGGGGGTTTTAGAGGGGGAGGGGGGGGGGACCAAACCCCCAACCATTTCCTCTGTTAATTACATAGTCATAACTGATTTTCCTCTTGGTATATTTTGCATCAACGAGAACTAGGTATAATAAACATCCATGAGTAAGTTTTGACATATAAATTATTCAAGATGCAACATCTTCTTCTGTAATTGAAATCATCAAACAATTTCGTAGAATGAAAATATCCAAACAAGCATAAAAAATAAAACAAAAACAAACAAAAAAATGTACAGGCAAAAAGAAGGAAAAGGACGTGAAATTGCTAAGATAAAAAATATTTAAGTCTTCCAAGATATGATATCAGATTCATACCAAGAATACATAGTATGAAAAATCACTTACTGTGACATTATATTTGAAGTAAACATTCAACGTCGTCAAAAAGAACTCATGTTCGTCATGGACAACTGGATAGGCACACGTCCCATGTTTTTCTGCAATCAATAAGCATGAAAATATAGTCGCAAATGATAAATTAAAGAAGATCCTATCTGACTTTTGTTCCTATAATATATTTAAAGCACATACAAGTGTACCAGACCTTCTGTACTATAATCAGGTGGCTTTTTAGCAGGGTGATAAGGCCTTATGTTAATCTCCGTATACCTCCCTATTGAAAACCAGGTGTTTTCTTTTGGTAACCAGAAGATATTATATCCCATCATCTTTAATACTATGAGGTGTTGGTTAAAGAAAGAACATAATTTCTTTTAGAGATTATATTGCAAAGTGATAGGACAACCACTGGGAGTAGGAAGGGGATTCTCAGTGTAATGTAGAGGGGCTAACGCTCCCGAATAACCCCGCACCCCCTCTAGACACTCCTCAACTGCTAGCACTGACCCAATCCAATGAACAAAGTGCAGAATATGAGTTATTCAATCCACAATCTTTTTTTGATTGGTAAGAAGTAGGCAAGTAAAGCCCATCCCTAATCTAGTTCTGCAAATCTCTCTAGATCTGGTCACATTATGATCCCTCACAATCCACCGCTGAATGGCTGGTGTAAACCCCTAAAAAATGCATTGGCAACTGAAGTTGAGATACATCCAAGGGAAAGAATAGGATAACTTTGTATAGTATCCTTTTCATACTTCCTCAAATTGTCTGATTCCAAATATCAAAATTAAATTATAAGTAAAATTTTGATGACGAAAATTATATGTAAAACTTGGTAGCTAAGAAAAAAAAAGGGCAGCCGGGTGCACTAAGCTTCCGCTATGCACGGGGTCCGGGGAAGGGCCGGACCACAAGGGTCTATTGTACGCAACCTTACCTTGCATTTCTGCAAGAGGCTGTTTCCACGGCTTGAACCCGTGACCTCCAGGTCACATGGCAGCAACTTTACCAAGTTACTCCAAAACTTGGTAGCTAATAAACACAAAAAATGTCTTTTAGCCCTTTGTTGGTACAATATCGTCATATACCAAAGGGATATTATGGTATACTGTTGGTGTGCACAAGTTTAAGTGCATATACAGAGACAACTCATTGATTCCATCACAAAAGCAAAAGGAATAAACTGCCTTCTATCTCAGTTTTAGAACTTAGAAGGATAAGAAATAAAAAGATTTATAATAATAATAATAACTGTACACGAGGAAATACATGTCTAATCACTTATTTGTTAAGATATGTCAACAATCAAGTATTTTATAGGTTTTTACATCTTTGGCTCCTTGCTGTAAATATAAAACCTTGATCTCAGTTAAATTCTGAAAAATAGCAATCTCTTAACCTGTTATCATTTTGCAAGATTAATTTAATATAAAAATAAAATTAGGCAAGGTAATTACCCCACTGTAATTGAGTATCTCCAGAGTCAGCATAGAGGAATGCAAGGAGAATGTGTCAGTTCCTTAAATTGTATCAAATTCAAACAATCAATGAGTAAAGATAACAGTGAAACCACCTCATGACCCCAGAATGGTCCTTTTTTGTGATGGCAAGATCTGGGGGAACCACAACTTAAGGAAGGCCAATACTTCCCCAAGGGCTCGAGCAATGTTGAAATCTGAGATGACAAATAGTACTTGGCTCATAAACAAATAAATTTGACCTCAGTGATGAGGATTAAGCATATCTATGAAATAAAAAAGAAGGGAAGCACCACTAAGATTAAAGAAATCTAAGCTTCTCAATGACCTCATTGCAGAATTGGCAAATATCTTAGCTAACCAATAAAGTTCACAGAAGCTTGCAGCTGCTAATATGAAATAAAATTACTTGAAGCCACTTCACAGCATAAGATGGTAACGCTCTATCTGTATTTGCATAAATACTTTGGTACACGTGACACAATCTCACAGCATACTCTAAGTTGCAAGTCAATGTGCAAATTATTTCATAGTTTTTTTTGTTTTTGATTGGTCAAATTATTTCGAAGGAATTAAGATCTGAGAAATTAAATTCATAAGTAGACATAAGGTCTTATACCACACACTTCATAATTAAAAATTAAGATCATTGCAAGTAGAGCAAAGCATAAGTGTTCACACAAAAAAAATTGTTCAATATGAAGGAGAAAGTTTTGTGAAGTCCTAAGTTCTTCAATGCTTAACCTTTGTCAGAAAACTGCACCCAAGGGTGTGGCCTAGAGAAAAAAACTAGGTGCTTTCTACCTGACACCAGCGGTATCACAACAAAAAGAAAAAAGAAAAAAAATCTTTACGAACTCCTGTGGATTCCAGTTACATATGGCTCACAAGCAATAAGCAAACATACCTCCCTTTCATCAAATGGGCGACCAGAACAGCAGGCAGGCCAGGTTCCATCGTTGTACTCTGCCCAAAGTCCATCTATAGCACAACAAACCTTATTCAATTTTCATGACATGGAAAATTAGTTACAAACCGGAGTAGGACTTACGAATTGTGAATACAGATGGCGAGTTCGAGCTGAAAAAATACACAAAAAGCACAGGTAAGCTCCTACTTTCAAACACATGCTATATAATGAAATTGTGGCAAAACAAAGATATTTAGGGTGTGTTTGGAATGGAGGAAAACATTTTCCTTTTCCAATTTTCTTACGTTTGGTTGGTCAAAATGTTTTGGAAAACATTTTCTCTAGGAAAACAAGTTCCATAAAAATGAAGAAAATGATTTGCCTAATGGAAGTAGGGAAAACAAGTGTCATAAGTGACACTCCAAGTTCATGGTCTCTTCTCCATCCATCCAACGCGCCCAATCCCCACCCTTTGGCCCTCCCACCCCTGAACGCAGGGGCATATTTAGGGGATGGGGAGTGTTGACCACCCTCGGTAAAATATTACATTGCATATATAGGGTAGATTTTATGTGTTTATATACATATATTAACTTTTGAATACCCTGAACAAGTGCAAAAGGTTAGATCAAGTGGTCAGTGTGTTCAAAATTGTCTCCAGCATCCTAAGTTCGATTTTCAGGGACACCATTATTTTTTATGTTTAGCTTTTGTTGTTTTTTACGAACCCCCTAAGTAAATATCCTGGATCCGCCACTGCCTGAACGCCCAATCCCCACCCCATCCCACTCCCATTGATACAAGCCAAGCTTCATCAAAGCTTCCCACATAAAGTCGAGTTAAGGAGCTTGAGGACCTTTGAAGCACATGCATGAAGATGGATAATCGGGAGCATGCTTTGGAGGTAATTGAGGGATTCAACCTACTTGAAGCCAAAGAAGTTCAAGTAGTTGAAGGAGGGTGTTTATTGATGCAAAAAGGCTATTCTTTAAATACAAGCCATCATCCATAAAGAAGACCAAGAAAGACCCTTATTTCATTAAGGGTGCTTTTGTAATAGCTATAGTAGTCTTCTTACGCTTAGAATTTGATGAAGATAGATATTGTTGTTTCTCTAGAGAGAGATTATGAGAGTCTTTTCGATAAGCTCTTGCTGATTGATTGTTGTTGAGAGATGGGTTCTTGGGAATCTAATTCCCTTGAGGTCTTCCTAAGAGTTAGGTGCTTGTTTGGATACTCAATTGGAGGTTTTGGCTAATCTAGAGCCTTAGTTATCAATTGGTACTTTTCCTGTGTCTATCTATAGGTTTAGGCTAAGTTGCGCGGACTCTTCGTTTTGGGTGTCGTCCTCATACCGGATACGGGGATACGGGTGCGAGATACGTCCCGAATATGGTCAACCAACTTCGGATACTTTGACCGGAGTACATCAAAAAATTGGGGGGAAATTGAGATTTAATTTCTTAAAATTAAAGATAAAACGGATTTAAGAGAAAAGAAATGACATACCTTCAATATTATAGTATTTTTGTCTCATTTTTGCTGCTTTGTATTTTAAAGAAACCAAGAATTCAAGGTCATGTTCTGGGTTTGGATGGTAGACAGTAGCAGTGATATATCTTTATAGCTCTACTTTTTTTAATTTTGAATTTTCTTAGCCGAATTTCCACACCCGTATCCATACCTGGATACGCATCCCCAAATCCTAAAATTTAGATTTTGCCGAATTTGACACTCGAATACGTACCCGTATCGGATACCCGCACCCGAGTCGGAGCAACTTAGGGTTTAGGTGCTTGTTTTGGTTAATTTAATTGAGGCCTTAAGCTTTAATATAGCTTTTGGTTGCTTTTGATTCCATTTCTTGTGTCTACCTTCTATCTTTACTTTCTTGTTGTTTTCTTCCGCATTCGGTATTGTATCAATTGGTATCAGAGCTTTAGATGCCAAATGGTGTCTTCCTTTGTGTCATTCTATCTATCCGTTACTTTTCTTGTTGATTTCTTTGTTTTCTGCATCCATTATTGTATCAATTGGTATCATTTGAGTAATCTTGTAATGTGCTTAATGAACCTCTAATTAGTGATGATGTTGATAAAGTTGGTCATTTGAGTGAACGTGACATCCTATTCTTGTATGTTTCGTATAAAAATGAGTTTCTTTATCTAGTGTCATGTGATGAGACTCACGATTGTGATGGTGATGTGTGTCATGTGGATAGTCATCTGAAGGAAAGTACTTTGAAAGATGACATTTGTCATTTTGAGAATGAAATTACATGCTTTGACTCCTCATTGTTCATTGATTATTCAACTTTAAAGATAATGTCTTATTTGATGATAACATGACTTGTGAAATCGAAATGCCTAATGGAACGTATTGTAATGTCGAAACTATGGCCACTTTTAACGGCTACAAGGTGTTTGAAAATCCACTATGGGATGATGACATTCTTCCATGTGATGAAGATCTTCCCCTCGGGGACGATAATACACTTGTGGGGAAGGAGTGTTTTGAAAAAGAAGGTGATACGTGTTTACAAATTGCTACTTCTTCCTTGTGTGTTCAAAATCTTAGTAGCATACTTGATCTTGTTCTTGAACCTAATAGCGAGGCTACTTGTGAGGACACCGTAGATGAAGTTGTTTTGCGTGACACCTTTCTTTACTATCTATTTGCATATGATGACGCTCATGCTTGTGTTGGGGGTGCATCTTATGTTGAGAGGGGTCCTAATGGGGTAGATAGTTGTTGTCTTAACCAAGATATGCGGATATTCTTCCCTTTGATCCCGGTGATGCTTTGAATTGTTGTGACTTGATGAAAGTACCTTTTTGGAATTGGTCTAGTGTGCTAACTATAATGTTAAAGCTTCATAATTATCTTGCACTTAGCCATGTGGTATTTCATAGTTGTCTTGATCAAGAGGTAATTTGTGCTTTATGAGTTCTACATTCAATATGAGCTTGCATGTGTGGCTTCTTGAGCCTATCTCGCCCTTTGTTTTACCCTCTTTCCGAATTTAAGAATTTTCTTCAAAGACCAACATTTTGACTTTTGCTTAATGGACATTTTCTTTGTTGAGAGTCCTGATGTTTGGTTATACCATAAAAGTGTTTCTTTTGAGATTGACATGACTAACCTCACCTTAGTGGTGTGCTCTAGTGGTTGACGTTTGCTTGTAATTTCTTTTGGTGTAGGTAATTCCTTAAATTTGAGGACAAATTCTTTTCAAGAAGGGGAGAATGATACAAGCCAAGCTTCATCAAAGCTTCCCACACAAAGCCGAGCTAAGGAGCTTGAGGACCTTCGAAGCATATGCATGAAGATGGACAATCGGGAGCATGTTTTGGAGGCAATTGAGGGATTCAACCTACTTGAATCCAAAGAAGCTCAAGTAGTTGAAGGAGAGAAGCATGAGATCGGCTAGAGATGTCAATGCCGAAGTCGAAGTAGAGAGGAGGGCGACTATTGATGCAAATAGGCTATTCTTTAAATACAAGCCATCATCCATAAAGAAGACCAAGGAAGACCCTTATTTAATTAAGGATATTTTTATAATAGCTATAGTGGTCTTCTTAGCCTAGTTAGTATAAATACTAGACTAATTATTTCATTAGCTTAGATTTTGATGAAGATTGATATTGTTGTTTCTCTAGAGAGAGATTATGAGAGGCTTTTGGTAAAGCTCTTGTTAATTGATTGTTGTTGAGAGGTGGATTGTTTGAGAATCTAATTCTCTTGAGATCTTCCTAAGAGTTAGGTGCTTGTTTGGATACTCAATTGGGGGTTTTGGCTAATCTAGAGCCTTAGTTCTCAATTGGTACCTTTCTTGTGTCTATCTATATGTTTAGGTGCTTGTTTGGTTAATTCAATTGAGGTCTTAAACTTTAATATAGCTTTTGGTTGCTTTTGATTCCATTTCTTGTGTCTACCTTCTATCTTTACTTTCTTGTTGTTTTTCTTCCGCATTCGATATTGTATCGCTCATAGTGTATTCCTAGATTACATATAATATTTTTAGGATAATATTTTTCGCTTAGTACCAAACACTAAAAAATCAGGAACAGATTTAGAGGTGGGAGGATGTTCACCCGAACACCATCGGCAAAAAATTACATTGTATATATAAGTTAGATTTTCTGTGTTTATGTACATATATTAACTTTTGAATACCTGAACAAATACAAAAGGCTAACACAAGTGGTCCAAGGCGTTCAAATTTGCATCCAACATCCTAGGTTCAATTCTCAGGAACAATATTATTTTTTATCTTTAGCTTTTGTTAGGTCTTGGGAGTGAAGTTCTTCCCGGGCGGAGAGAACGAACGATGTTGATTGGCGTAAGTTGTTCTTTTCTACCTGAATGAAAATCTTGGATCTGCCACCGTAGAAAATAAGTAAGAAACCTACTTGTCCTTGTACCAAACACACCCTTAAAATTCTTTTTTTCCGCTTGTTTATAATAATCGGTGGATAATTGTCCAACCCTTTAAACTCATGTCCACTTGAATACTAGATTTGGCTCATTAAACGAAAGCGATGAAGACCCATATAGTTGTAATTTTACAAAAACTAAGCATCAATCACAAACTAATTGACCATTTGGAGGTAAATAGAGAAGAGTAAGGTGTGTGAAAAGGAAATAGGAGATATACCGACTGCAACAGGCGTTGTTAGAGCAGCAATGGCGAGTTCTGCGGCAATAGGTGCCCGGCCATTGAACACATAGCTTAAAGTAATCGAACTCTCTCTGATATCCTCCTCCTCTTTTGAGTAATCCAACTTCCTCATCCCATCCACCGTTGACTCCTATGAGAATACAACATACTCCCATCAACACATATAGCATTCGCACATTCACAATTGCTTGGACCGGAAGGAAAGTCATGGCTCTACACCCACTGTTCTCTTCCAATTTTTCAGATTTTCTTTTCTTTTTTTGGTTTTCTTTCTTCTGCCCATTTGTATCCGTGAATTGTGAAACTGTTTTATACTCGTAGATTGGATTTATTCTAAAAAAAAAGAAGGGATTTATTGACGTGTGGGTTGGTTAACGGATAAAATAAAACTTGGCACTTTAATTTGCTGATGCACTTAAAGAATCTTCAAGTTCATTTTTATCACCAATTTAACTTGGTAGTTTGACATCACTCCCTTTATTTTGAAACTTTTACAATTATTCAACATTATTTCGTTAACAATATTAGTTTTACAATTTTCACAAATAGAAACTAAATATCAATTTACTGTTCAAACTTTAAATTCTAGTGTATATTTTTCAGAGTAACCAGCATTTTGAAGCACATACCCCATGTGCCATGTGCAAGTAATAATTCTTTAAAGTCAGAAGAGGCCTATTAAGCATTAACTGACCAGTGACCATCATCTTTTAGAAGATAAGTAACGTACTTATTGTATTCGAAATATAATCTCAAATTGAAAATTCAGAAATAAAAAGAAAGAGATGAACAATGAATCAGTTCGTGCCCACTAAATTTAAATGGTGTCTTTAAGGAACTTAATTCTCCAAGTATTTGAGGTTACAAATTATTTTTTTCTAGGATAGAACGCATTACTGTGTCACTGATGTAGCGGTATCTCAAACGTTGATGTGCAACAAACTTTCAAACGGCAGCAAAATCACACGACACTGACCGGCTTTTATTTGAAAATAATGCATATAAAGAGATGACAAAATTTCAATATTTTCGCTTTTTAAAATCTGATGAAAATGATAAATATTTATAGCCAACAAAGTAAAGGAGTGAAGAGGTGTGAAGCCTTTTCCATGGAAAGGTGCAGTGGTCCATTTTCCATTCACACTCATTCATAAAATCTGAGTAATCCCACGTGAATGAAGAATGACTATATGATGAAAACATGCATGAAAACTGTGAGATCGCTTGTAAGGATTAATCGCATCTGGATAAGTAGGTTTTTCTTTGAACTTTTCGAAGTGAACGTATATCAGATATACTCGGTCAATCAGTAGATTTGCTATTTTTGAACCGTCGGTCTTTAGTATATACCTAGACAACATACGTCACATAATCTACTCTAGTCGTCTTTGATTCTCATTATTGTGTTCGTTTCAGTCATGAATTTCAAAAATGATTTCATAAGTGCGTAGAGCATTGGCCTTACAAAATTCTCCTTGAAGCGGCTAACACTTAACACTTACATAGGTAATTTCTAAATGTGTCATCCCGTGGATACACTAATTGATATTTTTTTATTACATAGGGGGTAAGGGAAGAGGAAATGGGAGAAGGGATTACACGTGGGGATTTGAACCCTCACCAACAAGGTGAAAGTTCAGGTAGCCAACCAACTGAGCTACTAGATCTCTCACCACTAATTGATATGCCCCTGTCAAATTTAGAAACCATTAAAAGACTTCAATGACTTACCCTTGTTACTGAATATTGTCTCGTCACAAGAATGGACCAAAAGGTTGTTTTGACAATGTTGAACTGCCATACATAACTTTGTTTGATCTCCTTAAAACCTAGATTTTGGGATCTCCAATCTTCTAGGTAGAGTTAGTGTCATGATGACTTGCCCTCTACCATAGTCTCATTCCCTTCGATGATCTCTCAACTACCTCTCTAGTTAGGCCTCTTGTAAGTGGATCCGACACATTATCGCTTGACTTCATGTAGTCAGTTGTGATTATTCCCCTATAGAATATTTGTCTAATGTTTCTATGTCTTCATCGTATATGACGATATTTACCATTATACATAACGCTCCCATGCCTTCCAATTACCGCTTGACTATCGCAATATGCATATTGGTGTTAACGGTTTGGGCCAAAATAACATATCTTTCATGAAATTCTGGAGTCAGTCATCTTCTTCACCTATCATGTCTAAAGCTATGAACTTAGACATCATTGTGGAGCGGGCGATACAAGTTTATTTGGACGATTTTCAACAATTCTCCTCCACCAATGGTAAAACATATCCATTTGTGGATTTAATTTTGTTAATCCAGTGATCCAATTTGCTTCATTATACCCGTTAAGAATTGCGAGATATTTCGTGTAGTGCAAAACCCAACTTACTTAAAGTGACATTGTTTTACCAACGCCCGTGAATGATTGACATCAGTTGTGACCACAACCTTTAATATATATATATATATATATATCAAAACACGCCCGAGGATCTAAAGGGGATAATAGATAAGGAAGAAATTGAAATATAAGGGATTGAAAAATTAAAAGATAAATGAGATATGCAGAAAGTAAAATAAGATTAACTTACAAATTACAGTTCCTTTTAAGGAATCCATAATTCAAAGGATCTGCAAGAATTTAAATGAAATAGGCGGTAGAACCGGCCAAGGATTTAAACAAGAATTTAATAGTGCAAGAATTTAAAAACATAATTTAAAAGATTAGGAGGTAGCACTATCCCTAATCATATTTATTCAAAATATTAAAACTTACAAAGATTTATACTTAAATATTTTCAAGGAGATTTTGGGAGTTTACAAGGAATTTGGGAATCTTGGATAAGGTATTTGGGATGAGAGGAATTTCATATGAGGGGAATTTATCTATCTTAAACTTCTCTCTAGAATCTGAAAATTTATCAAAGAAAAAGTTTGTTTTTAATAGAGGGGAAATGGACTCCTTTTATAGGAGTCTTACATGGCATTTTAGTAAATACAAAAAGTAGCTACACTATTCATGATAGCCTCCGAGTGGAGAATTACGTCATACATGACATCATTCACGTTTGTCATTTTCTTGAATTATTGCTGGAATCTTTTGCTTTCACTATTTTCTTTTTGAAAGTATCTTTTGTGGTATTTCTTTTGTCGGAATTTTGTCTGGATTATTCATCCTGGTATTTTGTCTTCTATTGGCAATCTTTTCAAAATTTGCTATTGCCAAACATGGTATCATCTTCCGAATCAATTAATTCTTCTTCTTCCTGTGATGAAGATCCTTGTTTTGATGAAGATGGTGCAAATTTGAGAATTATTGCTTGCACTTCTTCCGGGATTTTGGTTGCTGCAAGCATTGACGCCATTTGAGATTTTTGTGTAACGAATTGAGTGTGTTCCGGTGTTTGCAGTGGTACTTGTCGTAGTGGTACCGGTTGATGAATGGACTTCTGGGTATTTAACCATTCCTGAACTTTTGATGGGTTCACACTTGCTGGTATTTTATAGTTATCCTTCCATCGAATTTTGAACCTTCTTCTAACTGTTGGATTTTTACTGTCAAAATAGTCCATGAACCATATGAATACCCACGCCAAATGAAATCTGGTGTGAAATAGGTGTAGGGGTATGAATCGTTTTTCTTCATCTGTAGGTTTATAATGGGATTTAAAGAGGTTAAAAGATTGAATAATTTGTGGTTTTAATATGTCTAAGGTGGATCCGAACTGTTCCCACCATGAGTTCCATCATGTTGGGAATTGAGATGGAATACATGAGGTATCAAAATGGAAAAGTCAGGTATGGCTTTGCTTAGTATTTTGAACAAAAAAGGAATTGAACCAAGTTTGTTGGTAATCCCAATAATTAAATGGTATTTCAAAAAACGGAAATTTTTTATAGTTATCAGGAAAGTTAAGAAGTTGAGATAGTTCATTTCCCCAATCACTTGGAGCAACTACCTTTAGTATTTTGTAAATGAAGTATGAAAGATCTTTGTTATTTTTTTTAAAAAAAAAATTGTGGTTGATCCTGACATCTCTAGAATAGCCTGATAAAAATACGGAGTTTTTAAGTTATCCCAAGATTTGTAAAATCAGTCTTGTCCAAAATAATTTTGAATTGCTAAAAACGGATCTTTGTCAAAGAATCATTTTTCAATAGTCACAATATTTTGGAAAAAGAATTTTATAAAAAATTCAGAAATAGATTTTTTTGGAACTTGTGATACTACAAGTTCTGAATTTAAAAATTATTTTTAAGTAAGGGTTTTTGAAGATTCTCCTTTCTCTGGTTTTTCAAAACTTTGAGAGGGTTTATTCTCTCCTGAATTTTGGACGATTTCCTGTTTAGGAATTCGTAACTACATCAACGCCTTTTGTATTTCTGGGGATTTAGTAAAGAGTTCCAGAATGTCTTCAGCAATTATTTCTTGTGCGGGATTTTCTGGTGTTTTTGGCACGGACTGTGCAATATTTTTGTTTTCATTTTTTTCTTTCATTAGTGCATTGTACCATGTCATAGGTTTTTCAACAAGAGTTTTGGTAGCAAAGGAATTTATGGGTTGCTTGGAATCAATGGTATTTGTTTGTTGTTGGGGCGCAACAACTGATGAATTTGTAGGAGGGATTTCTTTCTTTTTTGGAGTAAAGCTCCACACATTGCATGGTTACAGTACTGTCCCGATTTCCGCAAGTGATATCTTATCTTTGAAGCCCAAGCATTCGGGTCTGGGACAAGGATAGGACATTGCTACTTCGTGACCAGTATCAGGGAGTTATTTTCTATTTTGGAAGAATTCATGGGTTAGGGAATTTGGAATGAAATTTATTTCTCATTTAATAAGATCAATATAAAAGTAGAAAATATAAAGTAATAATTGTAAGAAAATTTGTTTTGCTGCGGAGTTTTGAATATCTTTTTTGCAAAATTTTTGATTTAGTAAAAACTTTTGCATGCATAAAATAATGATAAAAAATATAGTAATCAAATGGGCAGAAGTATACTGGACTATATACTCTTCCACCCCCACCCCCACCCCCCACCCCGATTTCTGTCTCAAGACACGCTCAATCCCTAAGCCAAAGGCTTTTGTAATAACCGGTTTTTCCAATTGGGGATTTAATTTTTTGAAAGAAAAATCATTTCTTAATTCTTGTAGATAATATGATTTTCTTTGTAATTTTGCACTTATGTTATCTTCATGGATCGAACATGCCCTTATTAGGTGAAGTTCTCTTATTTTTTATTTTGTTATAAAATGCAATTTTAATTTTCTGTTATTGAATTTAAAAGATACGAAATCATTATCTACCTTGTAAGGGGTGATAAGGTTCATAAAGGATGTTCCTAGAATGACAGATTATGTATATCTTTTACTAAAACAATTGATGTTGTTATAGAAACTTCCTTATTTATAATTGACGCGGTGGTTTTATATTTAATTTCTAATTTAGTATTATTAGTTGCTGCTAATATTTCATGAGTTTTTTCTTGAAACTTTTCTGGTATTATTCATGTTTTTATGCAATTTAAATTTGCTCATGTGTCAAAAAGAGCAATTGTTTTGATTTTAAAATTGTCTGAGAATTTAAGGGTTATTTTTATTAGGTATTTTTTTGACGTGATTTGTCTCAAGACACTAAGGAATTCTTCTAGATTTTGGTTTTCAAAATCCTCTTCCAGTTGCCCCGTGGGAGAACTTTCATAATCTCTTTCGCTCTCGGATCTAATTCTCTGCTTAGTGACTGGATCTCTCTTTCTTTCGAAGCTCGTTCTTTTTGATTTTCATAATCAGAATTTTTGGATTCAGAACTTTCCTGAGTATTTTTTGAAAGGATCATTTTTATTAGTTCAGAATCTTGTTTTTGTTTTTCTTTCAAATCCTTTATCTCTAATTTTACTTGTTTTATTTCTTTTTGCAGTTCTTGAACTGTTATTTATTTGCTTTCTTTCATCTTTTTACTTTTTCCTAGGATATTTGTTAAGTCATAAGTATTTTTAGAAGTATTTGGCAAAATTGAATTTTTAATTTCTTTTTTCTCTTTCGTAAAAGATTTTAGGAGTTTATTTAAATATTCTTTTTGGTGTTGGATATCTATGTGTTTAACCATATCTAACATGAATTTTTAATCTTTAGTTAATACACATATGCGTTTTTCTTTATTCTTTTCAGAATTTTCAGATGAACTAGTTGTGACCAATTCATATACTTGAAGGGGTTTATTATTTTCTGAAGACAGTGAAAAAGCCAGGTTCTGTCTCGGTGTTTGAATCAAAGGAATCTATTAGAAGATTAGAGATTTTTTGAATTACTTCTTCATCTAATTTTAATTCTTGTAATTTTTATTCATTTTACAGTATTTCGAGGTATGTCCTTTTTATTACATTTATAACATGTTATATCTTTGTATTTAGATTCATACTTTTTAGGATTTGTTTTATTTTTGGAATTTTTGTAACGAGGATTTTTATAATATTCTTCACTAGTCCTGAGATATTTTTTTCTATATTCTTTTGTTGATTTTTTTATATGGTTTATAAGTCTTACTACAGTTTCCTGTACAACTTATAGAGGGCTTTTTGGAATTTGTATCAAATTGTTTATAAAAAGTTCCTAGTTCACACCTAGTTCTTTTTAGTTTCCATTTTAGGTGTTTTTGTAATTTTAGGTCTTGGCAAATTTTTAATCCATCTTGTTGAGTTATACTGACTAGTTGTCCGGATGTAAACTCATTATAATGTATTATTTATTTTTCATAATTTTCTTTAATTTTATTCCTAACCTTTTCTTCTAGAAGAGTAGGTAATCCTGCTAGGAATTTTTCTTTCAAAAATGATTGGTTGGAATCTTCTCTAAGCATTACCCTGGTTAAGAACATATTTTTGTACCATTGGAAATCACTTAGTTTTTTGCATTTTACATTTGAAAGTAACTCGGCATTTTTATCCTTTAGATGTGAAGAATCTCCTATGAAATTTAATGAGATTGTCAGTATTAAAGTTGTCACTGCATCGTATAGGGGTTCACCTTGTTCATCTAAGATTGATAATTTCTTCTTCGTCAGTTTTTATGGAATTTAAGATGTCTTCTTTTTGTTAGTCAGTGAGATAGCTATCCCATCATCCTTTTAATTGACCAGAGAATCATGCGATGAACAGTTCTGCTATGGCCTTATCTTGTGCACCATTTTGTGTTTTATAGGCATTTGCAGTCATGGTCATTTGTTGGAGGAAGCTACAAACATTGTATTCCGTCATTCTATCTATATTCCAATCGTAAATGAAAGAGACATTAAATCGGGATTGAGCTAAGGATTTTACTATTCCTAGGTCTGGAGGCTGGATTTATTTGTAATTATTATTGTACTGGTTGTTTTCAATTCATTTTATTAACAAGGGATGCTTTAATTTAGAATTGTTCTAAGGTATCACTGTTATCAGAATTATATGTTAAAGTTGTTATTTTATTACTTGATTGTAGGGTATCTGGAACAATGAATTCTATATTAGAACTATTGAATGTCCCAATTCTACTTAATTGATCTTGTATAACCTGAATAAATTCAGACTTATTTTGTTGGATGTTTTTAACACTATTTTTGGACACCTGAAAGGGGTTTAAAGATTGGGCTTTTTAATTTCATTTCTTTAGATGTTTTTGGGGAATCTATAGTTACTAAAGGGTGGGTTTTATGTGTTTTTCCACTCTATCTGATTATTTTTCTATGGTATTTAAATTAATATTTATAAAATTATTTTCTGCGAGAATTGATTGTATATTTGTTTTTTCATCTTCTGTTGGGCTACCAAAACACGCCCGAGGATACTAAGTGGATAATAGACTAGGAATGAATTGAAATATATGGGATTGAAAAATTAAAAGATAAAGGGGATATGCAGAAAGTAAAGCAAGATTACCTTTAAATTATGGATTCCTTATTAGGTGAGATGGACTCCTTTAATAAGAGTCTTCCATGGCATGCTACCTCCTAATCTTTTATATCATTTAAATTCTAGAAAAATGATATGCTACATCCTAATCTTTTAAATTCATGTTTTTAAATTCTTGCACTATTAAATTCTTATTTAAATTCTTGGTCGGTTCTACCGCTTATTTCATTTAAATTCTTGCAGATCATTTGAATTATGGATTTCTTAAAAGGAACCTTAATTTGTAAGTTAATCTTACTTTACATTCTGCATATCTCATTTATCTTTTAATTTTTTAATCTCTTATATTTCAATTCCTTCCTTGTCTATTATCCCCTTTAGATCATCGGGCGTGTTTATATATATATATATATATATATAACCATTCCAATTTTATAAGTCTACTTCTTTGACACCCAATTAATAGCACATTTACTGATGTGAAAATCCAACCTATTGAAGATTTTTATCATTATAATTAGTTGGTTCTTCGCTTTATAGACCAATGAACTTATACGTTCAATAAGTTGTCTTGCCTTTACAAAAGGTTATCTTCCAATAAACACATCTTATCGCGAAAAGTCACAACCGTTCAAGTGACATCCGGTCATGAAAGAACATAACATTATATCACGGGACATCCGGTCATGAAAGACATAACATTATATTTCAAGTGACATCTCTTAACGAAATTAAATAACACACCCTTTAAGTAAAAGACATATGATCAACCATCAAATGAGTAGTTCGATCAACTAGTCTCACCAAGATGGAACAAGTTATGTGAAAATTTCACTAACTACCTTATCAATATTCACAAAAAAACATATATCGTGGGGTTGACATAATACAATAATGCCAATAAATCAACGTGCTATGATTCTGTCACTGTATTAATATGAATGTCAATTTTTTCTGATTTGTGAACCAGAAATCATATAATTTACTCTTGATGGAATAATTCTACGAAAACACAATGAACACAGCTAAAACAATTGCACCTATTAGCACGCCAAATTGCTCAATTTCTTCATCTAGCAAGAACACAACAACCATTAGATTTATGTTATTTACAACAAAAAGTGAACCTCCTAACATGCCAAATTTTCTTCATCTTTCAATCACCAAAAAGAAGAGCATTCATCAGTTATAAACTCCTGATGAAATTCTCATCTCAATCATGAATGAATTGAAGATGTATCAATGTAGAACAAGAGGGGAGAAGAGGGGAAGATTGTAAGTTTGTAGAGAGAAATTTTTATTGTTATTCTTCATTAAAACTCCATTTTACAATGATTATCAATGTATATTTATACACTTACATGATTGTACTTTCTCTTTAAGTTAGTTAGACATTAACTACTATAACTAACTTCTTTAACCACTTAACTAACTTCTTGACTAACAACCTAATTTCTTAACTAACTTCTTTAAATGCATATACAATGATATATTTCAAGGTATACACTAGGTGTATATCATGGTTGTATATTCTTGTATACCTCCAAGTATATCATGTACAACAACAATAACATACCCAGTGAAATCCCACAGCGTGGGGTCTGGAGAGGGTAGAGTGTACGCATACCTTACCTCTACCTTGGTAGGCTGAGCGGCTGTTTCCAAGAGACCATTGGTTCAAGCATAAGCATAAGCAAAAGCAAAAGCAAAAGCAAAAGCAAAGGTTAGACCCAGTCAAAAAAAAAATTAAAGCAATATAAAAATGCTAGTATCAAAAGCGAATAAGTCATGATAGCACATTTTGAAAAAGTAAGCAGTAACTAGCGCATGTAAATAAGCTAAACAAAGTACGATAAAGGACACATAGCAGCAGAAATCAAACTACAGGGGGCTATAAAATAATACTGCGCCTATTAGTATGATAGGCTAGGCGGGCCTACAATAATAACACTACAACTACAAGTTTGTAAGCGTAAGTAGGACTATGCTCGACTACCTACTACCCTTCTAGCCTAATGTGTGTATTCACAACCCCCTATCTAAGGCCATGTCCTCAGTAAGTTGCACTTGCGCCATATCTCGTCTAATCACCTTTCCCCAATACTTCTTCGGCCTACCTTTACCCCTCCTGAACCCGTCCATAGCCAACCTCTCACTCCTCCGTACTGGGGCATTTGTGTCTCTCCTCTACACATGCCCAAACCATCTCAACCTCGCTTCTCGCATCTTATCCTCCATCGAGGCCACTCCCACTCTGTCTCGGATATCATCATTTCTAATCCTATCCCTCTTTGTATGCCCGCACATACATCTCAGCATCCTCATCTCTGCAACTTTCATTTTTTGGATGTGCGAAGTCTTGACTGGCCAACACTCCGCCACATACAACATAGTCGGTCTAACCACCGCCCTATAGAACTTGCCTTTAAGTTTTGGTGGCACATTTTTGTCGCAGAAGACTCCAGATGCGAGCCTCCATTTCATCCACTCTGCCCCAATACGATGTGTGACATCGTCATCAATATCTCCATCCCTTGGATAATATACCCGAGGTACTTGAAGCTTCCTTTCTTTGGAATGACCTGAGTACCAAACCTCACCTCCACGCTTGTCTCAAGGTCGCTCCCGTTACTGAACTTGCACTCCAAGTATTCTGTCTTGGTCCTACTCAGCCTGAATCCTTTAGATTCCAGAGTCTGTCTCCAAACCTCCAGCTTAGCGTTCACTCCGCTGCGAGTCTCATCAATCAGGAATATGTCTTCTGCGAATAACATACACCATGGCACCTCCCCTTGGATTTGTCACATCAGTCCATCCATCACCAAGGCAAATAAGAATGGGCTAAGAGCTGATCCCTGATGCGTCCCCATCACCACTAGAAAGTGCTCCGAATCTCCTGCTACTGTCCGTACCCTGGTTCTCCTACCGTCCAAGTATATCATGTATCCTTTGAATATCTTGTGTTTACCAGCCTTTATAAGTGTATATTAAAATGTGGGCTTGTGTATTTATGGATCCGAGTCTGTGATAATTGGGCTGTTGTGTCTTTGGGCTGAACCTTTCCTTTAAATCTGGCAATTATAATTGTTGGGGCTGCCTTATTGTTTCTGCGCATAGAGGCACACTACTATTTGAATGTATTTGGACTGTTACTTATTTGGGCCTGTCAATTTATTTTTGGACCATGATAGTTAATACGAGATGTGTGTATATATGTGTTTAATTTTATATCAGATTTCGTTTATTTACTTTGTATTTGATAAGTTTTGGGTACTTCCTAACTCAATCATTTGTTCCCCCCTCCTTTGCATACCCCTGGGCGTGGCAGACCCATTTCTCATCCTTGTCGCGACTGTTTTAACCTGTTGGGAAGCTTCACATTTTTCATAGAGTCCGAAAGTTGTTGAAGACCCAATAATGAATGAAAATAATAAAAGAGCTTAACATATTACGTGGTGGGCCGGTATGCCCTCCAGCCTAATTCAAACTTTTTTTATTATGTACTAGTGTAGTGCCCAAACGATGCGCGGTGATAATAATAAAAATTAATCGTAATAAATTATTATCTTATTTAATTAAGCAAATTAAATATAATAGATACAACAATATTTCATAGTCATTTTTTATACTACGCTATGTTCTCAAGATAAACTATTTATGAACGGAAAAGAATCGAATCATGTGATTAGTGAATAGCTAAAATATATTTTGAAGTATTAGCTTCCGTAAAGCAAGAAAATAGAGATAGTTAGGTCAAAAGCAGAAGGCAAAAACTAATAGTACTACATATAATATACACACACATCAATCATTTTTTCTATTTTGATACGGTTAACTTCTCACCTTTAGTGTTTTATCTATAATCCAAATGATAACGTATATTTATTCTAAATTGTGATCTTGACTTTGTTCAAATATTAGTAATAGATAAGACATTTTATGAATTAGAAATAATTAAATATTTCTAACAATTTTTATTCTAGAATTACTTGCAATGAACTAATTGTATTTTCGTTTTATTTTATCAACATATCTTTTTAGTTTAATTTTCATTATTTTGTTTCAACAAATTGTGATCTTGACTTTGTTGAAATATTAATAGATAAGTCATTTATGAATTACAAATAAAATAATTAGATATTTCTAATAATTGTTATTTTAGAATTACATGAAATGAACTAATTATATTTTATTTTATCTTTCAACATATTCTATTAGTTTTAACTCCATTATTTGGTTTACCTGATTAAGCAATATTTTCTATTTTAAATTTTAGTTTGTTGTTTGAGAATTCTATTATTAAATAATATATTCGAAATGTTATTTATTTCTTACTTATGAAATAATTTTTTTTTAATATTATTTTCGAAATGAGCTGCAACAATTGTTAATGTTTTATTTTCCATAAATATAATAAAGGACTTTTTAAGTGCTGATTATTTATGTTATTGGGTACTTGCACGATAAATAATTTCTTTGAATAAATATCGATCATAGTAAGATTGAATAATTCTATAAATATAAAGTAGAGCATAAAATCTAAAAGGAAAAGATTGGGGCACGCTACAATGTATTGATATAATCAAACAAAACCTGGAAATTTTCCGTAATCATTAAACTCCATGTCAAAAGATTGTTACACCACATTCTAAAAAAGAAAATATTAGAACTATGGAAACCCTCCGAGATGTTCCCACTAATCGAGAGGAAAATATGTTGAAGGCTCTGCATAAAGGGCCACTTCCCACTTGTTGTCAGTACAATGAAGCACAACAACTGCTTGGATCAGGCGGCCTCAACTTCCCCCAGAATTTTATGATTATGGGATCATTCTTCACTCACAATCCATCTACTTCCACGCAAATTCAGCCTTGTATCATTACCTCCTCACCCAATAGTGCTTCCCCAATCAACTCCCCATGCTGAGAATACCTATAACCATTCGGAGGAGACATTATCCGAGCTCCTCAGCCCAACAATGGACAATTTACCTCCTCTACCCAACCAAATTCCTCCTCCACCGGGACACCAACAGGACACGCAGTATCTCTCACCATGATCTTAGAAGGGAGAGAGACTGTGATTGTTCTCCAAAATGCCCAATATCTTGCACATGGGTATGATCAACTACTTGAACCACATTTGGTTGAACAACATCCTTCAACCTATTGCACCGATTATGAATCAAAACTTGGTAGAGACAATGCGGGGACACTGGAGTCTTCCCACTACACTAACAAACAACCCCCCTCTAACCCTTCCTTTCTGCCCACCAACATCCATCACAACCACAACTCCAATCTTCTTCCAGTGGGATCCCCAAGCAAACAGAACCCCTACTCAGTAAGCTCCAATAATTCCTCCAGCCCAACCACCAGAAACAGAACACCAAAATATCCAACAAGACATGATGGAGGAACAACAAAACCCAATCAATCTTATCCAAGATTTAATCATGAAAACCTCAAACCTAGACAAGGTAAAAGTCTTTCTATTTGAACAAGTGCAAGACCAAAAGCAAGTTCTCATCGTTCCCCCAAACTTAATCAAATGCTCGATGGATATTCGTACTCCCCAGAACCCAACAGTGGGGAACAAGGCTATGATACTCCTTCCTCATCTCAGGAGGAACGTGAACACCAATCTTACACTGGAGAATGGGTTTCTCCATCCCCAATCCAACAATATAAATAGTGAGACTAACTTCTGTCGGAAATTTGGTGGGGAAGTTGCGTCCACCAATATTTAATGACTTAAACACTAGGGTTCCGCATGTTGGAGGCTTTGTCTCTTCACACATGCATAATCTACTAAGTGAGTAGATGACCGTAGGACCAATGATCATCAAATTGTTGGTTACTATTGTAGTAAAGCAGTACGTGAAGTAAATAAATATTACAAGTGTTCGAAAGGATAAACAAATAGCCAATCTTCAAAACTACCGCAAAGTTGTTGAGTCTTGAATCTTGATGACCTGAAATCAAGAAACACTAAATCTGAATGGTTACAACTGTGTGCTGAGTCGAGTGATTGCACTCTGTCCTTAAGACAAGATTGTCTCGTATATATGCTTTTACGTTAGCGGGCAATAGTCTCCTAAGATAAAACAACACTTTAATCTCAACACTACAAAGCAAATAGGTTGAGTCTGACGAAGAAAACAAATACGAATCGACTTGCTGAAAAAATGGAAAAGGAAGGAAGAGTTTCTGTTTTAGTCCCAATGTTTTAGATTGAATTTCAGTGTCTCTTCTGTTTGTCTCTGTGTTTATAAATGTTGTCTCGTTTTTGCTGGCTGTTTGGGTGTTTATTTCTATTTTGTGTATTTTTCGTGTGTTTTTCCTCACTGTTTTTCGGGATAACATGTGCCACTGTATTTCGTCACTGTTTTGTACTGCACAATTGAGCTAAAAGACATCAATATATAGCATGGAGGAGGGACTCTTCAACTGCCACAAACAAGGCTGTTAATAGCCATTAGTGAGGGTTGTTAATGGCCATTAGAGAGGGCTGTTAATGGTCATTAGAGAGGCTGATTATGATCATTGAAGGAGGGATGTTTATGAAGGAGTTAACAGCCAAGTAATGGCTGGTTAATGCTCCGAAAAATAGCCCAAACGGTAGGCAGCAAGTTTATGCCTTCCGTCATTCCCAAAATCAACTTTCCAGAAACTCCAGAGACCAAACTGTAAATATTAAGCAATTTGGGGTCCAAAAAGATAATATCACAAAGTCCCCATAGCCCACAACCCACGACTCGAGCTCAGCCCGGACGGGACGGGCGGGTGGCGGCTGCGCGCGTGTGTGCTTAGCCTTAAACCCAAGCACATCTAGGTCCTCCCTCCTTTAAACACATGGGATACCCCTTGGGGTCCCAAATCCTTAACCACTTTAGAGACTTATAAAGAGAGCAATTCTTCTTTTTCCCACCGATGTGGTAGATTTGTCCCACACCATATTTCCATGCCTCAAACACCTTACTTCGTGGACCAATATCTCTTTCATTTCTCAACGAAATTTGACGATTCTTGGCCATACGGTCATCTACTCACTTAGTAGATTATGCATGTGTGAAGAGACAAAGCCTCCAACATGCGGAACACTAGTGTTTAATTCATTAAACATGGGTGGACGCACCTCCCCGCCAAAGGCAAATTTCCAACAATTCCCTCTATGAAAGAGAGATTTTGGCGCACACACAAGGTGTCAACTTTCAGCGAAAAGATATTGCATCAGGAGAGGTAGCTTCCGCTTTGAACCTTCCCTAGTTGAATACCACCGGACTTACTTACTGCGCGGTGAATGTGATGTCTTGAACCGTCAGTGTTTAGTGTAAGCCAAGACAATGATACCAACACAATAACTCTCTTTATTCATTTTCATTCTTATGGTTTTATCTGTTGTGGCTGTGGACACACTTGAATTCTTAAGTGCGTTCATTTGAGGCGGCATGTCCTCGCACTTAAATAGGTGATCTCCTACAAGGTATCCTACTATACTCCACTTCACAAGTGTTAGGAATCATTAAAAGTTTCTCCAACCTTAACCTCAACCGTGTGAGAATCGTTTAAAGGTTTGGAAGCTTAACCTTTACCCACCATGCAGGTAGCACTTTAATGTCTATCGTGGGAACAACTTTGGATTCATGTTTCTCTACAGAAATCATCATCCGAAGTGCTTCTTGCTTCCACCGAAGCGCTCAACTGAACCTTTTGCAGCTTAGTTTTCCCATTGAACCAAATTTTTGGGATCTCTAATCAGTATGGTTGGGTTACCACCGCAATGGTTCATATTATTTGGGTTTTAAGCCCATTTCCCTAGACAGGCAGAACACTTGATCTCCGGGTAGTCCCTTAGTTAGTAATCAAGGAAGTGACACCCGTGATGATCAACTACCATACGATCTTATGTCTCCGACAGATCCTGATAAATATGTCCAGACACCGTCATCCGTGTCCTTCCTAAAGCCGACCAGCTAGCCATAATGTATAACTACTGAAGGCACATGTTTCTCCCAATAAGGGACGTCCTCTAAGGAGTCGTGAAGTTACTCAACTTCTTTCATGCTTTGTATAAAGCGATAAACTCCGATTCTATCATGAATCGGCCGATGCAAGTTTGCTTAGAGGTTTTTCCAAGACTCACCATACACATTTACTTGTGGCTTTGGTGTTCTTCATATCTGATGTCCAGTTTGCATCATTGTGTTCTCCCAGAATAGTTGGACATCCAGAATACTATAATCCGTAGATAAGCGAATAATTCAGATATCGTCATATACGACTTAACACCTTCTATTGATAATTTATTAAGATCATCAGTGAACCTTAGTTCAGCTGATCTGCTTTGTAGGCCGATACTAGGTCGGTTGTAGTGTGTAACATACATTGAACTACATGTAACCTGCGCATATCGCTCATCGTATATGGGTGCACCATGATTTTAATTAGTTATATGATTCATATCCATTGGTGGCTTCAACGAGACTGTCAACTATCTCCCAACTAAGTTTGGAGTTAGACCAGTCCGTTAGATGTCTTAGAAATCCAATTCCTAAGATGTCATATGTGATACCCATATATTTCATATCGAGACTTTGTTTCAATATGACTTCTATTCTCAGACTGTTGTTTTCCAACTGTTGGCTTTCTAACTTCAGAGTCAATGTTTCTGTGGTCAGATTCATTATTTCTATTTTATCTGAAACTTCCAGGACCAAAATGTAAATATTTTAGGGACCAAATGAAAGTTCAGGAAGAAGCCCAACAGTCCAGCAAACCAACTCTGATTCTCCCCTTCCAACTCTCCGATTAGGAAGACTGTTTCAACATTCATGCCATGCAAGACTGCAATGGCCCTGGATATGAAGCTACTCACATGTGAGCACATTTTACAACCCAAAGGTTCTTTTCCTGGAGGAAGATCAATCATTACACAAGTATGGTTCTATATGATGGAATCTATTTCTCTCTTTAGCTTCTTTCCAAAGCAGCACTTCTGGAGATGACAATTATTTGTCAATTGTCCATGGTTCATTCTCAACCATACAAGCTAGAAAGACTGGAACAAGTCTTTGTCCTATTCTTTGCTCCGTCTTGGTTCAACATCTAGAATCTCTGAGTTCTGCAGATCTGAAATATTAAGTTCCGGATAGCCAGCAACTTTCAAGTCCTGTAGATACGGAACGTCTAGTTTCGGACAGTCAGGCCCTCGCGGGTTCTTGTTAACCTTGAGCAATTACTTCTTTTTCCTTTTCAAGGAAAGTTATCTTCAAAGAATTCAGCATTCTTTGACACCAAGAGGCGATAAACACAACTGTTACTTGCAGATACAGTGGATATGCAATCTACAGTCTTAGGTACAACTTGACCTGTTTCGGTATTTCAACTTTTACCAAGCCACCCCACATCACAACATTTGTATGTGAGATCCTTTCCATGTTTCACACGGAGAGTTATCCTTATCTTTATGAGTATTTCTGTTGAGAATCGCATTAGCGGTAAAGATCGCCTTGCCCCACATGATTTGGACGTAGGGCTTTACGCTTGGCTAACACCGTTGGACTGAGGTGAGTAATGAGAAGTCGTTTAATGAATGATGCTTCACATTCTCCCCCTCTATCACTACAAATTCTTCAATCCGTAGGCTTAGTTGATTTTCAACTTCTGCTTTGTAGCGCTTATCCGCTTCAACAACTTCATATTTGCTTTTCAACAAACAAAGGATTTCATACGTTGTACCATCATCAATGAAGGTCACAAAGTACTTGTCTCCCTCCTCTATTTTGTATAAACTTTAAATCACCCATAAAGGTGTGACTAAGTTCTAGAGGAGCGGTGCTTCTTTCGCTATTCCTTTGACGGAATTTGAAAAGGTGATTTTGCCTCTTCGCCTATCTCACATTCATTTTGAGGGTTTATGTCAAAAGTAGGCAACAATTTCAACTTCGCTAGCTTTTGAATGAATTTCTATTTAACGTGTTTTAAACTATGATGGCATAGATGCACAGATTACAAATATATCATTCATATGGCTACAGACATACTGTACCATTCTTAGTTATTATAGACCTATTGGACTAGTCTCAAACCAGCTTGACCAACATCGTCCCTTAACCAAGTTTTGGGACATGTGTCACCTCCTTTTGGAGTGATCCCATTCCCTGAAGTCCTATTGAGGACAACCTCTCCAACCCCTTCTACTTTAGAGGTGGCGTTGCTTCACATGAACAACCTCTTGCCCGTGGTTAGGGCGTAACTGGATCATATGTGATCTGGATACTCTGGCCCACTCCAGTTGCTTTGGCAGACTGAATGTCCAATTTCTTTTCTGCCTTTCTTTAGGCCTTCAGATCATTTAAGACCTGGAAACTCTGGCCCACCTTACTAGGTCTCCATTACTTTTCCTATGAACTGAATTCTGGCCCCACTCCAGTCGCCCGGAGGCTTTGTATGACTGAGTGTCCAATATCATCCTATCAAAGGAATTTTGGCCCACTCCAGTCGCCCGGAGGCTTTGTATGACTGAATGTCCAATATCATCCTATGAAGGATCTTATGCCAAATAGTGTGACAGGCTCAACGTCTTTAGCTTTTAGACTTCTTCCGTTATGATTGGTGCCCAGACAATTCTTGGCATTTACTTAAGAGTGGTAACAGTTTTCACACAGTCAGTGGATTTTTCTCCCTTGTATGTGCGAACATACTTTACACACTTTTAATAATTACACTTAAAAGAACGGATCTTTTAAGTCATTTACAAAATCCAATCTTTAAACGGGAAGGAAGATGAGATTAAACTTCTAATTTTAAAGCGTAAGGAAAATAAATTATTTTGTGAAAACATTTTCATATTCCTCCTTACTTTAAGCCCCTTTTAATCAGACATCATTTAATCTTATTCTTGACAAGGAAGAAAAATTACTTATCCCAATTTCGGATTCTGGCCCACTTCAGTCACTTCATCGGACTAAGTGTCCATTTTCTCCTTACCATAATTCGGATCCTTTGTCTGGGACAGATATAGGCCTTCTGCTGCAAGATATAACAACATCTTCAGCCTTCTCCTCTTGTCCCAGTTGACATCCTCAGCCTCTCGTGAGCGCTTGTTCCCACCACTCTCGGGAGCGGTGACACCATGAACACGTTGACCTTCAACAACATCATCATCACAGCCATATCTAGATTTGGTCACACAACTTTTGACCGACATCTTTCGAACACTAATACAAATCTTATCTTAAATTATTGGTTACTATTGTAGTAAAGCAGTATGGGAAGTAAATAAATATTACAAATGTTCGAAAGGATAAACAAATAGCCAATCTTCAAAACTGCCGCAAAGTTGTTGAGTCTTGAATCTTGATGACCTGAAATCAAGAAATACTAAATCTGGATGGTTACAACTGTGTGCTGAGTCGAGTGATTGCATTCTGTCCTTAAGACAAGATTGTCCCGTATATATGCTTTTACGTTAGCGGGCAATATTCTTCCAAGATAAAATAACACTTTAATCTCAACACTACAAAGCAAATAGGTTGAGTCTGACGAAGAAAACAAATACGAATCGACTTGCTGAAAAATTGGAAAAGGAAGGAAGAGTTTCTGTTTTAGTCCCAATGTTTTAGACTGAATTTCAATGTCTCTTCTGTTTGTCTCTGTGTTTATAAATGTTGTCTCGTTTTTGCTGGCTGTTTGGGTGTTTATTTCTATTTTGTGTATTTTTCATGTGTTTTTCCTCACTGTTTTTCGGGATAACATGTGCCATTGTATTTCGTCACTGTTTTGTACTGCACAATTGAGCTAAAAGACATCAATATATAGCATGGAGGAGGGACTCTTCAACTGCCACAAACAAGGCTGTTAATAGCCATTAGTGAGGGTTGCTAATGGCCATTAGAGAGGGCTGTTAATGGTCATTAGAGAGGCTGATTATGGTCATTGAAGGAGGGATGTTTATGAAGGAGTTAACAGCCAAGTAATGGCTGGTTAATGCTCCGAAAAACAGCCCAAACGGTAGGCAGAAAGTTTATGCCTTCCGTCATTCCCAAAATCAACTTTCCAGAAACTCCAGAGACCAAACTGTAAATATTAAGCAATTTGGGGTCCAAAAAGATAATATCAGAAAGTCCCCACAGCCCACAGCCCACGACTCGAGCCCGGACGGGACGGGACGGGCGCGCATGTGGGCTTAGCTTTGAACCCAAGCACATCTAGGTCATCTCTCCTTTAAACACATGGGATACCCCTTGGGGTTCCAAACCCTTAACCACTTTAGAGACTTATAAAGAGAGCAATTCTTCATTTTCCCACCGATGTGGTAGATTTGTCCACACCATATTTTTATGCCTCAAACACCTTACTTCGTGGACCAATATCTCTTTCATTTCTCAACGAAATTTGACGATTCTTGGCTCTACGGTCATCTACTCACTTAGTAGATTATGCATGTGTGAAGAGACAAAGCCTCCAACATGCGTAACACTAGTGTTTAATTCATTAAACATGGGTGGACGCACCTCCTCGCCAAAGGCAAATTTCCAACACAAATTTCGTTAAGAAATGAAAGAGATATTGGTCCACGAAGTAAGGTGTTTGAGGCATGAAAATATGGTGTGGGACAAATCTCCCACATCGGTGGGAAAATGAAGAATTGTTCTCTTTATAAGCCTAAAAAATGGATAAGGGTTTGGGACACTAAGGGGTAACCCATGTGTTTGAAGGAGGAGGACCTAGGTGTGCTTGTGTTCCAGGCTAGCCCCACACGCGCGCTGCCACCGTCCTGGCTCGGGTCATGGGTCATGTGCTACTTCTGATATTATCTTTTGGTCCATGGAGTTTCAGAAATGGTGGTCAGCAGCCATAAACCCAACAGTTTATGATATTAAACTTCTGAAACGTTTTGCACTTATTATAAAATACACCTCTTAATCACCTCTCCTCCTCCTAAACACTATATATTGTCTGAAACAGATTTGAGGTAGGAGGGAGCACGAAAAAGAGAAAAACAGTCCAAAAGAAAGAGCAGAAACAGTAACAAAACGAATCAATCTATTTGCTTTGTAGTGTTGATTAGTTGTTGTTTTATCTTGGGAGACTATTGCCCGCTAACGTAAAAACATATATACGGGTCAATCTTGTCTTAAAGACAGAGAACCATCTCTCGACTCAGCCACAGTTGTAACAATACAAATTTAGTGTTTTTTGATTTCAGGTTATCAAGATTCAAGACTCAACAAACTTGCGGCAATTATAATCTTGGATGTTTGTTTATCCTTTCGAACACTTGTAATATTTATTTACTTCCCATACTGCAATTATATTCAACAACTTCTTGGTCTGGAATATTAGGGGTAGAAACAATGAGAATTTTCGTGATCTTCTCTAAACTCACCACCCTTGTTTGGTCACCTTACTGGAAACTCGCATGCAAAACCATCTACCGCTCCTTAATGATTTTGGTTTCACTGAGATGATAGAAGTTCCTGCTAATGGTCAATCCGGGGGTATGGTTATTTTATGGGATCAAAGTAGAGTGAATGTCCATAGTTTTGTAAGAAGGGAGCAAGAAATCAGTGCGATTATAGAGGTAATGCCTACTAATTTTACTTGGTTATTTACCTCAGTTTATGCTAGTACTAATATTTCGAGTAGGAACAATTTGTGGGATAACCTAGAGAAACTGTCTAACGATTATAATGGCCCTTGGTTGATGGGAGGTGATTTTAATGATGTTTTAGGATCACAAGATAAATTCGGGGGGTAATTCTATTAATAGAAAAATAACTCATTTTCTTTGATAAAAAATCAATGCATACAACCTGATGGATCTAGATTTTAAGGGTTGTCAATTTACTTGGTTAAACCATAGAAAGAAGAATAAAGGTCTTATTATGAAACATTTAGATAGGATGTTTTGTAATGATAAATGGTTTGAACTATTTCCTCATTCTTCTGTGGTACATTTGCCAAAAATCCATTCAGATCATAATTCTATTCTAGTTAAATTCATCCCCAGGCACTCTATCCCCCATGCTAAGCCTTTTAGATTAGAAACCTATTGGTGTAGACACCCAGACTTCATTATTGTTATAAAAAAATTGCTGGGTTGATAATAGTTTAGAGATTGCCCTGCAAAATTTTAAACAGAAAATTCTAGTTTGGAAAGAGGAGACTTTTGGGGATATTTTTAAGAAAAAAAAGAGAATTCTTGCGCGTCTTAAAGGAATCCAAAATTCCCTCACTGTAGCTGTAGTTCTTTCCTTCAAAACCTAGAAAGAGATCTCACTCAAGAATACAATAATATCGATAAATATATCCGTGATATACACAGTATATACATTACCCTGTGTATATCGTGTATATCATGGAAACACAAGTCAAATAAGGAGATAAGGAGACCGTGTATATCACGGTAGTTTTGATAATATATTGTTGTATTTAATTAGCATTGTACACTTACCATAATTGTATAATTTTTGTACAAATAGAATAGGTTTTTTTTAGAGTAGAATAGGAATATGATTTTTCATATTATGGAGATTGTAAATTGTATATATACTCATTCATTAATGAAAATAATCAAGGGATTATTTCTTTCATGGTATCAGAAGTCTAGGACTAAAATACTTCCGCTCCTCTCCCAAATTTGTTCTCGGATTTCCGACCGTCCCTTCTCGGACGAGCATCCTTTCTTTTCCCAAATCCCTCCTAAATTATTGTGTAACACCCCGTACTTTTGGGCGATGGTTTGAACAGCTAGACGTGTGCAAGTAGACCTGATGCCGATGAAATTTTGTTATATTGAGGTATGCACATCAAGAGCTTAGTATATAAAGTAATGAAGTACCAAAATTATTTAGGACTTAAAAGTGTGATGACGGTGATTGAAAAATAATAACTTGTGTGTGTCTAATGAGGCTATGGACAAGTGGTATGTCACGTGATCATGATAATAAGTAATCCAGAGAACACTTGACTATGGCTTGCATCTATATCCGTCGTCGACCTCTACGCTTGTCTCGTATACAGATGCTGATTGGGGTGGTTGTCCAGATACCAGACGCTCCATGTCTGGTTATTATATGTTTCTTGGTAATAACTTGGTCTCATGGTCTGCAAAGCGACAATCTACATTATCACGCTCTAGTGCAGAGGCCGAGTATCGAGGGGTAGCCAATGTGGTATCTGAATCATGTTGGTTACGTAATCTTCTCTTGGAACTTCATTATCCATTCAGAAAGTTACCTTGGTTTATTGTGATAATATTATTGCAGTCTATATTTCTGGTAATCCGGTTCAACATCAACGCACTAAACACATCGAGATAGATATTCGCTTTGTTCGCGAAAAGGTAGTTCGTGGACAAGTACGCATCTGCCATGTCCCTTTCAGGTATCAAATTGCAGACATCTTTACTAAAGGTCTTTCCTCGGTTCTATTTGAAGATTTTAGGGACAGTCTCAGCGTGCGAAGACCGCCCGCTATGCATGTGGGGGTGTGATAAATATACCCGTGATATACACGGTATATACACTGCCCTGTGTATACCGCGTATATTACAAAAACACAAGTCAAATAAGGAGATAAGGAGACCGTGTATATCACGGTAGTTTTTGTAATATATTGTTGTATTTAATTAGCATTGTACACTTATCATAATTGTAGAATTTTTGTACAAATAGAATAGAGTTTTTGGCGTAGAATAAAAATATGATTTTTCATATTACAAAAATTATAAATTGTATATATACTCATTCATTAATGAAAATAATCAATGAATTATTTCTTTCAAATATGACATGGCTAGAGGAGGAAACCAATCCGACATTCACTATGTAATCACCATCGAAACAAATCAGCTCCTTTTCCGGTGTCCTTCACTGCCGAAAATCGTCGAACCACCACCCATCTTCATCACCCAAAACACCACTGTTTCCACCATTTTAACCCCGTGACCAGCTGAATGAAAACAGAGCACCTTGAATCCACTACGATTTTGGGTCCCATATCTCCTTCTTGGGTTCGATTTGAAGAGGTCGAGGTCATAGTTCGAAGTTGGATCTAGTCGAGGTTCACAACGATTTATTTTCAAGTCTAGCTTTCAAGTATACACAAATATTTTAATATATTGCCATTTTAAGATCCATCTTTCCCTTTAACTGCTCTTTAATTACGTTGATTAATTATTTTGAAATGCTTGTGATAATTGATATCATGTTTCATGGATGAGTGATTATAATACTTTCGCTTTTGAATTTCTTTTAACTTCTAGGATGCTAATAAGAATGGACCAAACAGATTTGAACATCTTGGTAATGAGCTGTAATATTTGGGTTTAGATTAATTAAATTAAATATTTTTTGTTAATTGATAAAATGCATTGATTATTGGGTAGTTGGTTCACGGTGATAAACAAATATGGAAGAAGTTTATTACTTAGCATTAATTCCATCCGTATTTTTAATCTTACTTCTTGTTTAACGTTTGGAACGTTTTGAGCACGTCTATATTTAGTAAAGAACAAAAGGCGAGTAATAGAATATATCAAGCATTAATCACAAATATAGGCACGCTAAAATATTAATCATGTGGTTGGTTACAATCCTTAGTCTACATTTCGTTAATTTTAAAGCTCATATGTGCGGTTACGCTCTTTGACATAGAATAAGTATACTTTTGCCACGTGTGCGATTACACACCTTGGCCAAATTGTTCTAATAAGTAAAGCTTATTAATTTATACCAAGACGCATAGACAAAGATTTTAGGTGTGATACATACGAGTGAAGAAAGCGATTACGCTTCTAAGACGATGTATGTCAAGATCCAGAATGCGTTTACGCATCTGGGTTAAGACTAATAAAGTTCAGCAATAAAATAGGAGTGATTCAAGGCATGTGAACATAATCTATCCAAAAATAGTTTTAAGCTACGTATAAGTAGATAAAAGCGACCGTGCTAGAACCACATGACTCGAAAAATGCCTAACACCTTCTCCCCGGTCAACATAATTGCTTACTTGATCTTTTATTTTCGCAGACCAATAATAAAGAGTCATTTACTTTTGATTCTTAAGGTGACTTAGTGTTGGAAATTAGCCTTTGGCGGGAGTTACGACCGACCAACTTTAACGGCTTAAACACTAGTGTTACGTATGTTGGAGAATCCGGTTCTTCACACATGCATGATCTACTAAGTACGTAGATAACCGTAGGGCCAAGAATCGTCAAATTTCATTGAGAAATGAAAGAGATATTGGTTCATGAAGTGAGGTGTTTGAAGCATGGAAAAGTGTGGTATTGTGTTCAATTCTCCCTCATCGGTAGATGAAGAAAGAATTGTTGTGTCTATAAGACTCGAAATTGTTTTGGGGTTTGGGACCCCAAGGGGTATCCCATGTGTTTAAAGGAGGGAGGGCCTAGATGTGCTTTGGTTCGAGGAAAGACCACACGCGCGCCGCCGCCCGCCCGTCCGGTTGTGGGTTGTGGGTCTTCTGATATTATCTTCGCCCGTCCGGTTCCGAGTTCCGGGTTATGGGTTGTGGGTTGTGGGTCTTCTGATATTATCTTCGCCCGTCCGGTTCCGAGTTATGGGTTGTGGGTCTTCTGATATTATCTTTTTGGGCCAGAGAACTTTGCCAGAAGTACAGTTTGGACCAGAATTCTTTCAGATGTACAGTTTGGTCCCTGAAGTTTCCAGAAAGTCAGAATTTGGACAGTCAAAGCATAAACGCCAAACACTCAATTCAACCATTTATTTTGGTTGAATTACTCCTCCTATAATGGCCAATCCGTTGGTCTTTCACCATTTATGTTGGTGACTTTACTACCTCCATAATGGCCATTATTTGGCTGTTATGGATACAGTTTTCAGTCCCTCCCTCACCTATATAAACACCCCCTTACACCATTGTTGAGCACTAACACTAACACTAACACTTGATATACACGAAAATACACAAGCAGAAATCTCTTCTTCCTACAACTTCAAGCATCATTTCGTTACTCAATATTCTTCATGGTAGCACTTGAGTTTCCTTTGCTCAAGTGTTCCATTGCTGTTTTATCTTGGGAGAAAAATTGTCCAGGACGTATAAAGGATACATACGGGGCAATATTGTCTTAAGGACAGAGTGCCACACTCGACCTAGCAAAAACAGTTTCCAGTTTTTCTTGTGCAACAATTGTAATTTCAGATTTCTAGTTGAATTATTGAATCTTTGTTTATCCTTTCGAATACTTGTAATAGTTATATACTTCTCGTACTGCTTTATAAAGTACAAGAGTAAAAACTCCCTACACTTAGAACACCAAAACTCAATTTCAAGTGACGACTCTGTAAAAGTAATCAATCCCTATTTAAAACCGTCACTTTAATTGAAAAAACCCTTTTATAATAAAAACCCGTGTGACACAATCTGTCTATATTAATTATCAAATTGACATTAGATTATGGGATCCTATAAGTTTTAATTCCCGTAGTCTGGAAGTATCACATATTTATTTTGCAGATGATCTCATTTTAGCTTCCAACGTTAATGGCAAGAGTTGCTCCACTATCCATAAATGTCTCCAAAATTTATGCACCCTCTCTGACCAAACAATTAACTATGGGAAATCAAAAATTATTTACTCTTCAAATTGCCCGAAAAATATTAAACGAGATAGATCTTTTTTCTTTGGTATTAAAATCAGTGATAACTTTGGTAAATATCTTGATTTCCCTATTCTCCGCCATCACCCGAAGCCTTCTGATTATCATTTTATCCTTGATAGAATGAGAAACCGCTTAGCTAATTGAAAAATAATTTATCTCAACATAGCAGGACGAACTACCCTTACAACCTCCACCTTAGATGCTATTCCTGAGTAGTAACATGCAATATACTTGCTTCCTTCAATATTCACTAAGAATATTGATAAGATAATGAGAAATTTCATATGGGGAACTACAGATACTAGGAAAAAAGTCTAGTGGAGATCTAGGGATTAGGAAAGCCAAATCAAAAAACCTAGCTATCCTTAGTAGCCTTTCATGGAAACTTCTCAATCATCTTGGTGCAGAATTATTTCCAATCTATATAGCACCAAGCATACTATCAATCATATCTTTTTTATTTGTAAAGTCATGGGAAATTTGTTCAAAATGCATCCGCTGGAGCCCGTCACTAAACTCCAACATTGACATTTGGTTCTCCAAATGGATTCCTAATCTAGACACCCTTAGAAAATGTATTCAGGGTCCCCTTAGCTCTAATGATAAAGGGTTAATTCTTTATCTTTTGTTTTACCTTATACAATTTTACAACATATCTATACCATTCTTCTTCCCTTACCTTTTTCCAAGGCTGATTCATTGACCTGCCTTGCTTAAAAACTGATGATTTCTCATGGATATGGAAGCTCTCCTGCCCTAATAAGATTAAGTTCCTCCTGTGGTTATGCTATCATAATCGACTTTTCAACATATAGGGATCAATATAGACCCTCAACGTCCTGTGTGTAGAAGTGATAGAGTAATCAATAACCCATATCATCCTCTTTTGCTCAGGAACACTTCAATTATGGAATCACCTTGGTTTAGTTTTTAATATAGATAATTATAACCACTGGTTAGACAATATTAGATTCAGTTCTCCTATCCTTCATCACCATTTATCTGTTGGTTACAAAGGTGCAGGAAACATAAATTATAAGTAACTGCTAAGACTTACAAGAACTGAAATTATAATTCAACAACAAAACTGAAATTACAAAGAACTTGAAGAATAAACTGGAACTGTTTGTGGTATGCTGAGTCGAGTGTTTGCACTATGTCTTTAAGACAATATTGGCCCGTATGTATCCTTTCTACGTCCTGGACAATTGTCTCCCAAAATAAAACAACAAATGAACAATTGAGCAAAGGGGTTCTTAAATAGTTGAAGGAGAGGCTGATGAACTGCCTCCATAAGTGCCATTACTGGCCAAGTAATGGCAATTCTGGAGGTAGTAATTCCTCCAAAATAAATGGTGAAGATGTGCAACGGATTGACCATTTAGTAAGAGTAATTCAGCCAAAATAAATGGCTGAATTGAGTGCTGGTGGACGTTTCTGCTCTCTGCCCAATTCTGACTTTCTTGAAACTTCAGGGATCAAACTGTACATCTTGAAACTTCAGGGACGAAACTGTACATATGAAAGAATTCTGATCCAAACAGTACATATGACAAAGTTCTCTGGTCCAAAAAGATAATATCAGAAGAAGCACAGCCCACGACCCGTGACCCGTGACCCGTGACCCGTGAACCCGGAACCCGGACCGGACGGGCGGGCGGCGGCGGCGCGCGTGTGGGCTTTCCTCGAACCGAAGCACATCTAGGTCCTCCCTCCTTTAAACACATGGGATACCCCTTGGGGTCCCAAACCCCAAGCCAACTTTGAGACTTATAAACAAAACAATTCTTTCTTCCTCCACCGATGAGGGAGAATTGATCTCAATACTACACTTTTCCATGCTTCAAACACCTCACTTCGTGGACCAATATCTCTTTCATTTCTCAACGAAATTTGACGATCCTTGTCCCTACGGTTATCTACTTACTTAGTAGATCATACACGTGTGAAGAACCGGATTCTCCAACATGCGTAACACTAGTATTTAAGCCGTTAAAGTTGGTCGGACGCAACTCCCGCCAAAGGCAAATTTTCAACATTATCCACCTGGGATGATCTCTATCCTTTCATTATTTGGGGTATTTAGATAAATAGAAACCACAATAACCATAATAACACCACTTATTCTATCAAAAGCTCATTTATTCTTTCTCAGGCTAAAGAATATAAACTCTTGACTCAAAATGTTTTTTCCCATCCCAAAAAACATATCAACATCAAATGGTACCTCCCCCCCCCCTCGCGGTATAAGCTTAACATTGATGGATTCTTCCAGCAAAGTACTCAATCAGGAGGTATTAGAGGAGTGTTTAGGAATCACAAAGGAGACTGGGTTGTAGGATATAGTGCTCCTGTTCATACTGATTCCCCTCTACATGCAAAAATACTAGCTCTACTCGAAGGCCTTACAATTGCTACTGAACGAAATGTAGGGTTTTGTTGGGTACAAATCACATAAGTAATGCACAATAGAAGTTTAAAATATTTGTTTCTTACTTACCCCAACAATAATTTATGGTATGGTTATACAACAATGAAACTTGTAACATAAAACATTTACTTACAAGTCAGTGTTATCTGGAGTCTTTATCAATTGTGAGGCGCACACGCGGTTGCCCTTTCGATTGCAAGCTCCAAGCGTCAATGTACTCCTCATTCGGAAAGCTAGAAAATCCGGCAGAGGTTCGAGAGTATTTGATTCTAAGTCTCTAAGGCTTAGAATATTTTCAGAAAATTAGTGTGGAATAATGAAATTGAATGCCTCTATTTATAGTTGAAAATTAGGTCAAAAACCGGATTAGGGTTTGACTTGGGCCTGGCCCAAAATCAACGCAGAGGCGCCGCGACGCTTGATGAATTTCTGTACTGCGCCGCGACCCTAGGGTATGGGCATCGCGACGCTCGACATGCACTTGCAATGTCTCGATTTAATTTCCGTGCATTCTTAATTAAATCCAAAATCCAATTTTGACTTAATTAATTTAATCATTATTCATTTAAATGTCTCGATTCCAAATCGAACATTTTAATTACTCTCTCAATACATCCTTAGATCGAAATGGACAATCGACATAGTGTGACCCCTTCTCATATTGACATTAATCAAATTAAGGTCTACGCGGAACTCCTAGACGGCACCGAAAGACGAACTCAATATGTGAAGTACGTTTACGCGAATCCAGTAAACTTAACCTTTATGTGGTAAGATAAAATCATTTCATTCACGACACACCCGATCAAGCTTAGGATTTGTCAAGTGTCTATTCAAATGGCTTAATCATTGTATCTCATCTATATTAGTCGACGACTAGACCATATTCTAAATATGTCAATTGCGTTGGCCAACGACTTAGTCAACCTAATATCACTGAGAATCCGAGTGTTCTCTCGAACATACATTCGAGGAATGAATCCTAATCTTGGCTCAACTACCACCTTCAATCCACATCGTAATGTACCCAATACAAGCCGTATCTTAACCTACAAGGCATTTGAGCTTAGGACGGGATCAAAGTACATTACTTTGTAGATAAGGTGCGTATTGACCTCAAGTCTAAGGACTTCTATCTCCCACACGTTGATCATACGTTAGACAAGTATACTAAATAGTATATCAGCAGGGTATACCAATACTTTCAAAGTATCCATGTGTCCATCACGAGTTGCCATTACTCGTAACAGGTGAGACATACTACATCCTTTAAGGACGTGATGCAGACCACATGTCGACTTATCACATATCATCGATATCCCATTCTCGATGATCATTAGTCGAGGCTATTTTAAGAGTTACGCTCTATCATAAAATATCTCACTCTATTAATGACAACGTAAGCTCAAAGGATGCACATTAATGAATAATTACAAACAATCAAATAATAATTTAATAATTACAAATGCCAAAATATTAATCTCCATTATTAATAATATGAATGTGTATAAAGTACATTTATCCTAATACAGATTGTCTCTAGGACATAAATATACTTTCAATCTCCCACTTGGCCTAGAGCCAATCTCCAACATATCTAATGCCCATATTCTCAAAATGACCATTATACTTGACTAAGCTTAATGGTTTAGTGAATGGGTCAGCTAGATTATCGTCTGTGGGAACATAGTCTAATCTAATCTCTTCAGTCTCCACCATCTCCCTGAGTATGTGGTACTTCATTGGTACACGGTTGTTTATGTTGGTTAATCTTGGTTCCTTAGCTTGCGCAATCGCACTAGTGTTGTCACAATAAACCGTTATTGGACAAGTGGCACTTGGAACAACCCCTAGTTCCTTCAGGAACTCAGATATCGCGACAAATTCTTTAGCAACTTCCGATCCAGCAATGTACTCAGCTTCTGTTGTCGATTCGGCAGTTGTAGCTTGTTTAAAACTTTTCCAGCTCACTGCTCCACCATTGAAAATATATGTGTAACCTAATTGATATTTGTAGTCATCAACATCTGTCTGGAAACTAGCATCAGTGTACCCAGTACATACCATCTTCTCTTGTCCACTATAGACTAAGAAATATTCTTTAGTTCGTCTAAGATACTTAAGAATACTCTTGACTGCATTCTAGTGTTCTTCCCTAGGATTCTGCTGGAACTTGCAAGTCATACTAAGTGCAAAGGCCACATCTGGCCTAGTACATGTCATGGCATACATGATCAATCCTATAGCCGAAGCATATGGGATCCTTTTCATGCGTCCAAGTTCTATAGAATTAGAAGGACTATCATTCTTAGATAACTTGATGCCTTTTCCCATAGGTAGACCACCTTTCTTGGAATTTTCCATAGAAAAACGTCTAAGCACTTTGTCTATGTAGACTGATTGTGACAGCCCCAACAACCTGTTAGGTCTATCTCTATAGATCCTAATCCCAGAATGTAGCAGGCTTCACCCAAATCCTTCATCATGAAGGTACTGGACAACCACTATTTTACTGACTGCTGGAGAGTCTTATTGTCTCCCATTGATAATATGTCATCTACATATATGTTAATGAAGGCAAACTTGCGTTTACTATAAACACATGGATCTTCTTTGCTTCTGACGAAATCAAACGATTTGATAGCCTTGTCAAAGCAAATGTTCCAACTCCTCGAGGCTTGCTTAAGCCCATAAATGAACTTTTGTAGCTTGCATACGGTATTTGGTTTGGACTCAATTGAAAAATCCTCAGATTGTTTCATATACATTTCCTCAACTAGATTACCATTGAGGAATGCAGTTTTGACGTCCATTACCAAATGTCATAGTTATAATATGCAGCTATTGCAAGCAAAATCTGAATGGACTTAGTCTTAGCAACATGTGAAAATGTTTCATCATAATCGACTCCAGGCCGTTGATTATAATCTTTAGCCACCAGTCTTGCTTTATAAGTTTGTACCTTGCCATATGCATCAATTTTTTTCTTGAATACCCATTTGCATCTTATGGGTTTAACCCTGTTGGCAAATCAATCAAGTTCCAAACTTGATTTATGTACATCGAGTCCATTTCAGATTTCATGGCTTCTTTCCATTTTTGTGAATTAATGTCTAACATAGCTTCGATGTAGGTTGTAGGTTCATCGTCATCAGGAATATCTATCTCATTGTGTATTTCAACAAGGAGATTAAGTCTTTCAGGTGGACAATGAGTCCTAGTGCACCTACAGAGTTGAGTATTCTGCGTTTCAGTGTTTGTTGCATTCTAATTGTGAGAATTTCTTTGTGTGTTGGACAATCCATCACCTTGAGAGTTTTCAGGAATGTCATTTTCATGTATTTCCTGAATGAGATGATGTACAACCATTGTATCATCTTCCATTGGTTGTGTATGAGAGCCTTGCATTTTTGCACTATCTCCCACAACACTCCCAATGGCTGAAGGGAGTACTCTAAGTACCCAATCTTCACCAGATACTCCCACTGAATCCTTGTTTAGATCATTCGACAAGGGTTTATTTTTCGTGTTATCTTGTGGTTCTTGAATTTCTTCAAGTTCTATCTCTGTGCTGCTATGTCCTTGTAGACATATTCTTCTTCAAAGAAAGTTGCGTTCCTGGAAATAATGACCTTATGTTCTCCAGGAAGATAGAAGTAATATCCCTTAGTTTCCTTTGGATACCCCACGAAGTAACATTTCTCACTTTTAGATTCCAACTTGTCAGTGAGCATTTTCTTGACATATGCAAGGCACTCCCAGGGTCTCATATGTTTAAGAGCTGGCTTCTTGCCACACCATATCTGATATGGTGTCTTTTCTACTGACTTGGAGGGAACTCTGTTCAGAATGTATATAGAGGTTTGTATAGCATGTCCCAAAGGTATGTCGGTAGAGCTGAGGAGCTCATCATGGATCAAACCATATCCAATAAGGTTTTGTTTCTCCTTTCGGCAACACCATTCATCTGTGGCGTTTCTGGAGGTGTCCATTTAGATTGGACTCCATGTAGCTTTAAGTAATCTAAAAAATCCTTACTCAAGTACTCACCTCCTCGATCCGATCGAAGGGTCTTGATACTCATTGCAAGTTGCTTCTCTACTTCCGACTTGTACTCCTTGAACTTCTCAAAAGCCTCAAATTTATGTCTCATAAGATACACATACCCATACCTTATGAAGTCGTCAGTAAAAGTGATGAAGTATGGGAAGCCTCCTTTAGCTTGAGTCAAGAATGGCCCACATACATCAATATGGACCAACTCAAGCACCTCCTTGGCTCGCACACCTTTCCCAGAAAGTGGTTTATTGGTCATCTTTCCTCTCAAGCAAGACTCACAGTTACCATAAGACTCCAAGTCAAATGGTTCGAGGTAGTCTAACTTCCTCAATCTTGCTATCCTTGATTCATTTATATGACCAAGTTTACAGTGCCATAAGTAGGTAGAGTTTCTATTACTTGTCTTGACTTGTTTATTTTGTACATTGAAAATCTCTCGACTACAGTTCAGTGTATATAATCCATCCACAAGAGGAGCAGTTCTATATATAACATTATTAAAAGACAGTACGTGACTGCCATTAAAAATATACGAGGAATAACCCTCCATGTCCAACACTGGGATATAAATAATATTCCTCGTTAACGAGGGAACATAAAAACAACTATTCAACACTAAACAATAGCCGGAAGTTAAATTTAATCTATAAGTCCCTACGCACACAGCATCCACTCGTGCTCCATTTCCAACGCGTAGGTCTACCTCTCTTGGTCCAACCTTCCTGCTATCAGTTAGCCCCTGCACATTTGTACAAATATGTGAGCCACAAGTGGTATCTAATACCCATGAATGAGAGTTGTTTATAGACATATTTATTTCAATGACATACATACCTTGTCCATCAAAGGCAGGAGCACCTGGTGCTTTTCCTTCTCCTGGTGCCGTGCAGTCCTTTTTCCAATGCCCCTTCCTATGGCAGTTGAGGCATTCATCCTTAGCCGCGTTCACCTTCTTATTCACACCTCCCCTGGGCTTTATAGCTGCGGGCGCAGTGATCACCTTGCCCTTATTCTTCTGCCAATCCTTGCATTTCGGCTTGGGTCGGCTAGAAGAGCTCACCATGAGCACAACTTTGCCTTTGGAAGTGGAGGACTCAAAGGTCTTGAGCATGTTGTGCAGCTCCGGCAAGGTCGCCTTCGTTCCATTCATGTTGAAGTTCACTATGAAGTTCTCAAAGGAACGAGGGAGAGAGTTTAGGATGAGTGTGGTAGCGACATTCTTTTCAAGCTTCATTCCAATCGAAGCAAGCCTCTCTATCAACCCTATCATCTTTAGCACATGTTGCAAGACCGAGCCCCCTTCATTAAGCTTACACTTGAAGAGTTCTCTCAACAACTCATATTCCATTGTCTGGGATTGAGAGTCATAGAGGCTCTTCAGGTGTTCGAGCATCTCATTGGGTCCCATGTTCTCATGTTGTCTGTGAAGTTCCATAGACATGGAAGATAGCATCACGCATTGTGCAGAAGTGGCATCATCTAGATGTTTCTGGTAAGCAACTTTATCAAAGGAGGCATATTCTTCAGAATCTGTCGCAGGGACTGTAGGGAACACTGTGTCCAACACGTATTCAATTTTCTCTTGTCTCAACACTATTCGCAAATTCCTTAACCAGTTAAGGTAGTTCGGTCCAGTAAGTTTATTCATCTCAATCAACATTTTCAACGACAAGCTCGACATATTTTATAATCTGAAGAATTAGATAGACCGGAAATCAAATTCAAAATTTATTTCCTATTATACACATTCATTTAGGCTAATCAACAAGACCTTTTGTTTAATTAGCTCCCACTATTTTAACATACTTCTACGACTCTATACGGACCTACATTATTTTAGGTCATAATGGGCCAAGATCCAAGCCTATGTTATCTCCGCGTTTGCTTTGGCTAATAACTTCAACAACATATCTTGGTAAGTTCTAAACCAATTGCAAAACTTATTCACAACTCTTGGTTGATCAAATTATTACATTTAATCTTGCGTCCTTAGATTAGTCCGACACTTTGGCGCCAAGATTTGTCTAAGCAAGTCAACCCCATTATACGACTACGTTTATGTATCTAAGCAAACTTGGCCTTTGTGAGCAAACACTTTGGTGTAAATACCCACAAAAGTTTATCATTTGCTTTTACGTTAAAACATATCTATGAAAGAGTCTGGGTCCTCGTAGGCTTAAAACAAATGCTTTGTCATAAATACTCGTATCGCCGAAGAGGATTTTCCACTCTAACAATTATAATGGACGACGCGTTTAATTTAGACTTGTATTTAAAGTTTTGGGGAATATTTTAATACAGGGTTCTAACCAAGATCAACACTTTAATGCCACATCCAATATGACATCTTAACATCATGCAAAACTAATAACTCATAAAGTTTGGGAACCGTCAACCCAATATGCATGATTGAAGAAGGTTTAATCAAACACTAGGCACCGCTTGCCTAGACAGTTATAGTGGAAGCTATTCTAGAAATGTAAATGACAAATATTTTTGACATTTAGCACATAAACAATATACTTATCAAATAATATACTGTATAATAATAATCTTGGGTTAAACATTTTGAACTCAGTTTTTTTTGTTTCTGGACAGGTGGTGCCACAATGCTATTGATTAGCGCCGCGATGCCATTATGGCAGTAGCCTTTCGGCTTCTGGAAAATTGCATTAGCACCGCGGCGCTCCACCATGGAGCCACGGCGCTGCAGAGGCAGAAACATTTCTGCTTTTGCAAATGCTTTAGCGCCGCGACACTTCACCATGGAGCCGCGACGCCTGTTGTCCAGTGAGTTCATATTTTCCAAAATGATGTATCAGCGCCGCATCGCTCTACCATGGAGCTGCGGCGCCGCCTTGAAACCCTAGCCAGCGCCATGATGCCCTATCAAAGGGCCGCAACGCCGATATCCTGACAAACATTTCTGTGTTGATTTTCAAAAAATCATTCAACCCCTAAATCCAATTTAAGGATCAATTCACAGGTCCTTAATCATCACCCACCATTATCAATAACGCCCATTCGACCATCATCCGTTCTTTCTCGTCCTTAGCCGTGCACCGTGCAATGAGCCGAACAACACACTTTTGCTTAGTTCGAGTTAGATTAAAATGACTTCCTCGAGTTAGCGTAGGAGATAATTTAGGGTAACATCAAAAGGTCAACATTTGTTCAAGACACGTAGAATTTCAAGAAACCTCATTTTAATCCAATTTTATGTTCAACCCATATTATTATTTTATTCAATTGTTATATAACCATTAAACCAGCCTGAGCTCTGATACCGCTGTAGGGTTTTGTTGGGTACAAATCACATAAGTAAGATACATCAGAAGTTTAAAATATTTATTTCTTACTTACCCAACAATAATTTATGGTATGGTTATACAACAATGAAACTTGTAACATAAAACATTTACTTACAAGTTAGTGTTATCTGGAGTCTTTATCAACTGTGAAGCGCACACACGGTTGCCCTTTCGATTGCAAGCTCCAAGCTTCAATGTACTCCTCCTTCGGAAAGCTAGGAAATCCGGCGGAGGTTCGAGAGTATTTGATTCTAAGTCTCTAAGGCTGTGAATGTTTTTCAGAAAATTAGTGTGAAATAATGAAAGTGAATGCCTCTATTTATAGTTGAAAATTAGGTCAAAAACCGGATTAGGGTTTGACCTTGGGCCTGACCCAAAATAGACGTAGAGGCGCCGCGACGCTTGATGAATTTCTGCACTATGCCGCGGCCCTAGGGTATGGGCGCCGCGGTGCTCGACGTGCACTTGCACTGTCTCGATTTAATTTCCGTGCATTCTTAATTAACTCCAAAATCTAATTTTGACTTAATTAATGTAATCATTATTCATTTAAATGTCTCGACTCCAAATCTAACATTTTAATTACTCTCTCAATACATCCTTAGATCGAAATGGACAATCGACATAGTGTGACCCCTTCTCATATTAACATTAATCAAATTAAGGTCTACGCGGAACTCCTAGATGGCACCGAAAGACGAACTCAATATGTGAAGTACATTTACGCGAATCCAGTAAACTTAACCTTTATGTGGTAAGATAAAATCATTTCATTCACGACACACCCGATCAAGCTTAGGATTTGTCAATCCACATCGTATTGTACCCAATACAAGTCGTATCTCAACCTACAAGGCATTTGAGATTAGGACGGGATTAAAGTACATTACTTTGTAGATAAGGTGCGTACTGACCTCAAGTCTAATGACTTCTATCTCTCACACGTTGATCATACATTAGACAAGTATAACAAATAGTATATCAACAGGGTATACCAATACTTCCAAAGTATCCATGTGTCCATCACGATAACCATTACTCGTAGCAGGTGAGACATAGTACATCCTCTAAGGATGTGATGCAGACCACATGCCGACTTATCACATATCATTGATATCTCATTCTCGATGATCATTAGTCGAGGCTATTTTAAGAGTTACGCTCTATCATAAAATATCTCACTCTATTATTGACAACGTAAGCTCAAGGGATGCACATTAATGAATAATTACAAACAATCAAATAATAATTCAATAATTGCAAATGCCAAAATATTAATCCCCATTAATAATAATATGAATGTGTATAAAGTACGTTTGTCCTAATACAGATTGTCTCTAGGACATAAATATATTTTCACGAAAGCTATTACTAGTTGAAATTGACAAAGATTGCACTAACCTCATAAATGCTATTTTTAGAGATCATATTGCTTATAACAATCTTTTATCTCAATGCAGATGGTTGATGCTCAAGGGGGAAATGTTGTTCCTGTGCCATAGTTTCAGACAAGAAAATCAAGTGACTCATGTTTTCTCAAAGTAAGCTCTGAAGCAGTAGTTAGAAATAATTTCGTCAAATTACTTATATTTGGAGGTTATAGGTGTACATATGTCGTACATTAGGGAGATCAAGGATATGTATGATGGAGCCAAGACTAGGGTACGGACAGTAGGAGGAGACTCGGAACACTTTTAAGTGATGATGGGGTTGCACCATGGATCAGCTCTTAGCCCATTCCTATTTGCCTTGGTGATGGATGGATTGACGCGACAAATCCAAATGGAGGTATCATGGTATGTTATTCGCAGACGATATATTCCTGATTGATAAGACTCGCAGCGGAGTGAACACCAAGTTGGAGGTTTGGAGACAAACTTTGGAGTCTAAAGGGTTCAGATTGAGTAGGACCAAGACATAATATTTGGAGTGCAAGTTCAGCAACGGGAGAGGCCTTAAGACAAGGGTGGAAGTGAGGCTTGGTACTCAGGTCATTCCAAATAAAGGAAGCTTCCTAGGGTCTATTATCTAAGGGAATATAGAGATTAATGACGATGTCACACATCGTATTGGGTGGTGGTTAGACCGACTATGTTATATGGGGTGGAGTGTTGGCCAGTCAAGACTTCGCATATATAAAAGATGAAAGTTGCGGAGATGAGGATGCTGAGATGGATGTGTGGGCATACAAAGAGACATAGGATTAGAAATGATGATATCCGGGACAAAGTGGGAGTAGCCTCGGTGGAGAATAAGATGCGGAAAATGAGGTTGAGATGATTTGGGAATATGTAGAGGAGAGACACATATGCCCCAATGCGGAGGTGTGAGAAGTTGGCAATAGACGAATTCAGGAGGGGTAGATGTAGGCCGAAAAAGTATTGGGGAGAGGTGATTAGACGGGATATGGCACAGGTGCAACTTACTGAGGACATGACCTTAGATAGGAGGTTGTGGAGGACACAGATTAGGGTAGAAGGGTAGTAGGTAGTCGAGTGTAGTCCTACTTACGCTTATAAAATGATAGTTGTAGTGTTCTTACTGTAGGCCCGATTAGCCTATCACACTTATAGGCGCAATATTGCTTTATAGTCCATTGTAGTTTGATTTCTACTGCTATGTGTTCTTTAGTATACTTTATTTATCTTATTTAGTTGTGTTAGCTACTGCTTCATTTTGTTAGAATGCGCTACCATGGCGTATTCGATTTTGTTATCAACATGTTCATACTGCTTTCATTTTTTATCTGAGTCTGACCGTTTTTCTTGCTTTTCTTTGCTTGTGATTATGCTTTGTCTTGAGCCGGGGGTCTCCTGAAAACAGCCGCTCTACCTATCAAGGTGGAGGTAAGGTCTGCGTACACTTTACCTTTCACAGACCCCACGTTGTGGAATTTCACTAGGTATATTGTTGGTGTACCTATATTTGTCTAGGAATTAGCATTTTCTTAAGGGGTGCGCAAATGACTAAGTGAATATTCTTTTTGAACCGAAGGGAATACTTCTAACTGCATGCATATTTACAATAGGTATGGTGATCTGTTATGTTGTTAGACGAACTATGTTGAATGGGGCAGAGTGTTGGCCAGTCAACAATTCTCACGTTCAGAAGAAGAAGGTGGCAGAAATGAGGATGATGCGGTGGATGTGTGGGCATACGAGGAGTGATAGGATTAGAAATAAAGATATCCAAGACAAGGTGGGCGTGACCTCGGTGGATGATAAGATGCGGAAAACGACACTGATATGGTTGGGCATGTGAGAAGGAGATGTGTGGATGCCCAAATGCGGAGGTGTGAGAGGTTGGTTATGGATGGCTTCAGGAGATGTAGAGGTAGACCGAAGAAGTATTTGAGAGAAGTGATTAGAAATGACATGACACAGTTACAACTTACGGAGGAAATGACCTTAGATAGGAGCTTGTGGAGGACGCATATTAGGGTAGAAAGTTAGTAGGTAATAGATCATTATCTCGCATTTTTTTCATATTAGTAGTCGTGGTATTTCTCTTGTAGTTTCTTATCATTTGATTTCTGTTACTATCTATTATCTTTTGTTATTTGCTTAACGTACTGTTTTGTTGTAGTTACTGTTTATTTTCCTTTTTGACCTGCTTTATTTTTTTTGCTTTATCTTGAGCCGAGGGTCTATCGGAAACAACCTCTCTACCCCTCAAGGTAGAGATAAGGTCTGCGTACATTATACATTTTCAGACTCCACTTGTGAGATTATACTGGAATTGTTGTTGTTGTAGGTGTAGGTGTGGTGATCAGTTGGACCTTTGATTAATTAAAAATACCAGAAGAGACAAAAAAAAGTACAGTACGGTATCTGGAAGCCCTAGTCTTCTTCACCGACAGTAGGGAGAAAGGGAGAGCTTCTAGAGAGGAGATTAAATTATTCTTTTATATTTTTAAATATTTGTGAAAGAATATGATATTTAACTCAAGATTTTAAGAAATTGTTTGATTAGTGAACAAATTATATATCGATATCATAATAACGGATATATTTTTATTAGTACTTTAAATTATTGGATTAAAAATTATTTTACTTTATGTTACTACTATATAGAAATGTGAGTATAAAGTAAAGATCGACATGTTAGTTATTTGAATTTGATGACATTTTAGTCATTTGAATTCAATAACCAAGAACCTTTTACAAAATGCTGCCAAATGTGTCCTCGGTTGGTGTAATAACCCACGTGACCCCATGTATTAGTAGCTACCACTACTTTCTTGAGTTCTTGTAAATTGACTCTTAGGACCGTTTGGCCTCCTATATTATTCACTTGTTTTCGATTTATTTTTTAAAATTAATGTTTGATTATGAAAATTTCAGATACAATTTGAAGTTATATTTGACATTTGAAAAATAACCAAAATCTTGTTTTCACTTTTTTTTACTTTTTGTTTTTGATTGTTGCTTTTGAATTTCACTTTTCAAATTTTGCCCTACATTTTTTATTTTTATAAACTCCATTTAATTCAGTTGATCGGAAATTGCATTTATGACGGGAACAGATTGTTCACACAATGTGAGAGGATTATATCAATAGTTAAACTACTAGTGTTGTTGATTTTTAGTACTAATGAATCTTTGTAATAATATTTAGAATTGACGAAGTGTAATACTATATAGTAGCTTGTAGGCGAAAAGAAATGCACTGGGTCATTTTTGTTATGTAGCTCGTATGCATCAGTGAACAAGCACATGCCCGTGATTAATGACGATACATATTGAAGATGCAAATAATTGTAAAATTGATTATATCATCGTATTAAAGAAAGTCTATATAAATCATGTTTAATATAATAGAAAGTGTTTGATGGGCAGTGCTTACGCACTAGTTATGTTTATTAATTTTTTTGGGTATGTTTTGCTAGTTTTTAAAAATTGGGGATATAAATCATATTTCATATTTTTAAGAAAAAATACATTTAAACAATCAAATATTATTTGCAAAAACTATGGTCAAACACAATTGCAACTCCAACTTCAAAAAAAGTGAATTTTTTTTTTGCCATAGAAACAATAAAAATCACATTTTTTTTGAAATTTTTAAAGTTGAAATTGGAGTTGCAGTTGTGTTTGGCCATAATTTTTGCAAATAATATTTGGTTGTTGAAATGTACTTTTTCAACAAGGTTTTGATAGTGAAAAAGGTGAGAAACAAGGTTTTGGTTATTTTACTGAATTTTGAAAAAAAATGATTTTTTTATAGAAAAAATGAATAATTCTTATGTTTATTAATTAGTTTATTTGATCGGGAGCACTCCGGTCCATGTAATTATTTCTGTTATTTTATGGGATTAATCTCTGTGTCATTTTTAAGCATAAAAATATAATAAACATAAAGGTAAATTTTTTGATTTTATTTTTACTCGAAACGAATTTTCATAGAGAAGTTAGAATTATGTTTTATCTGCACATTAGATCATTATACAAAATAAATGTTGTAATGGAATAATAAAAAAAATGTGTTGATAAGTATTTAAAATATTTTTCTATATGTTTAAATTAAAAGGTTTTCATATCTATCCACACCCTTTGAAAGCAATTTCAAAATGTAAAATTCTTATAGCTAAATATAATTTAAGAAGTAAATTTTTTAAAATTTCAAAATTAATATTTTATATAATCATTTATGTCCGGTACTCAAAATTTAATTCAAGTGATGGGATTTATTCCAATTGTACAAGGAGACTACAGTCAAATTTCTCTATAACAACGTCATTTGTCCACATTTTTTTTTGTTGTTATAGCGAAGTGTTATAGAGAACATAGAATGTAGCATAATATATTAAAATCGATTCCAAAAAAAATCTTGACCGTTATAATAAAATATTATTACAGAGAATATAGTTATTGTGAGTGGCATGACTGTACTTATAAACTTAACCATTGTGAGAATCTAAAAAAAAATATTGTTTAATTATGAAAATTAGCATTTGTAAATAATAATCTTTATCTCCTTAAAATACATAATTTTATTTATGTTTACTTATAGGCTATATCAGGTAAAGAAGATTGTTTATTTTTTTATTGAAAATTTTAAAAGTTCTCCATCAAAGTACGAAACATTCATATGCAGCTTGAAAGAACTATATTCAAAATTAATTTAGCTGATTAATACTGTTCAAGTTGTTGGGTCCGTGCTAGCACGGGCTCTGAAACATTTAGTATATAAAATATAATATAAAACATGTATTTTAACATTGAATTTTCTAAAGAGTTTTCGGAAAAGAACCTTGAGAAGAATATCTTGTTCATTTAAGTGTTTCTGAGTTGATAATTTTTAGATTATTATACCTCATCGAAGGTGGAATAAAGATAATATCATCATTGTGATATAACAAATTTTGAAATTATTAATTCCTAAATTAAAAATTCAATCAAAAATAGATTAAGTCGATTATTTTGAAATTATCATATCTTATCCAACAAACAAAACTACTCCTAAAGAAATAAGTGAAATAGCTCGTGACCATTTAAACTTGGCCAAATTCATTGGAGACCCTTGTGATTGTCAAGATCTTTCACTTAAATACCTCAACTAAACTTTGTACCATATTCAATCAGGAGAATCAACTATGTTTTTATGTCTTCCTATTTCAAAAAGAAAAGGGAGATTGCTTACCTTTTTTTCTTTGTATTCTATAAGCTCGATGTCCTGATCATATAAATGAAATGGATAGCTAAGTCTGAGTGAATCCCTCTCGAAAGGGAGTGAAGTGACCCATGGGTATGTGACACACTAGCTTTATGGAAAAGATCATACCTATAGTATTGAGCACTCAGACTACATTAAATTTGTTCCGAGTAGACACTATTTTGACAATCAGCTAAAATTATAAAGTGTGTGTAATACACTCGCGAGTAACGTGACATAATGTCTAATTAAAAGAGAACATGTGATATTTAGTGCAAAATAATAATTTAAAAATAAATTATAAGAAAAAAGAAAAGAAAAACTATTTAATATAAAAAATAAAAAATAAATTTTGAGTAAAAACTAATATTTCAAGAAAAAAATCTATTTTCTAAACTCTACACATTATTAACACAAAATATATGCATTTACTAACAAAAGAAAAATCCGAAAATCATGTTCTTGGTGTTCTTCACCATTTTCATTTGTGTTCTTGTTCCAACCATGATTTCAATTCAAAATTTCAAGAAAAGCTCCTCCAAGTTTGTTATAACTTTATCTAAAGATTCCCACGAAGACCCGAAGAGAACCCCAACATTACTTTCTCAAAATTTTCATCAAATAAAGTAACTAATTTTAAATTTTCAAGCTTTCTAAAGAACTCATTAATGATATTTTGATGAACTCTTTCGGGTTTTTTTTCTTTTGATTAGGAAAGAGAGCAAGAAATTGAGTTTGTTTATGATAAAAATTGTAGTAAAATGTAAGAACAATGGCAACAATGGAGGTGAGGAAAGAAGATAAAACACATGATTTTAGAACCTCCATTGAAGGAGTTTAAGCTTGGAGAAATGGGTAAGAAAAAGGGAAAGAAGAAGAGAGATAAAATAAATTGACTAAATGAAGTCGTTTATGCGCCACTAATGAGTGTATCACACTCACCATAAATAAAATGAAAATTAATTAAGATGTTGAAAATTTACTAATGTGGGATTGAGTTTATCCCGCCTTTAATGACATAAACACGTGGGCCTCGCATGTCGAAAATATCATTTCTTTGCACATGCCTAATCTACTAAGTGAGTAGATAATGTTAGTGCCAAGTATTGTCAAATTTCGTTAAGAAATGAAAAGATATTGGTACATAAAATAAGGTGTTTGAGACATGAAAAAATGGAGTGTCTTTGGCCAAAAAATGACAAATCTCCCTCATTGGTAGAAGATGGAGAGTTTATGATATATATACACTCTAAGTTTGAGTAAGGGTTTGGGACCCCAAGGGGTAACCCATGTGTTTAGAAGGGAGAGGACCTAGGTGAGCTTGGGTTAAGGGCTAAGCCCCACAAGCTCGTCGCCGCCGCCCGTCCGGATCGGGCTCGGGGCTGTTGGCTGTTGGGGAACTTTCTTTTTGGTCTTTGAAGTTTTCGGAACGTTACAACAGTTATAAAAGACACCAACATACATGACTGTTCAATTGCCTCCTTTTCTGCTCTTATAAATTGAACATTTCTGTTCAAATTAGAAACACGCAAAACAAAACACAAAATCCTCTCTTCTGTTCAGAACATACAGATAACAGAGAATCAGAAACTCAAATAAGCAATATGTTTGTATTCATTTTCTTCGCTGGAATCAACTGTATTTACTTTGTATAATTGATTAGTTGTTGTTTTATCTTGGGAGACTATTGCCAAATACCGTAAAAGCATCTATACAGAATAATTTTATCTTAAAGACAGAGAGCCATCTCTCGAATCAGCGTTTCTTTTATTTAACCTTTTGGATACACTTTACCCCAATTTTAACCTACAATTTTAACATAAAATTTTGCTATTTTCTAAGTGTTCGAAAGATGTCTACCAACAGTTGTGTTTCCGGTTGTGGTTCTAACAATGGTTTGGCTCTGTTTCTGCTAACTGTTCTGTTAACAATTACGTTGGTAGTTCTGGTTCTACTCCTGTCAACAGTTATGTTTCTAGTTCTGTTGCTGCTGTTCAAAGCACTGCTGCTGCTCAAGGAAATGTTGTTGTCCATGCTCTTGACAGTTTCCAAAACAAATGCCTAGGTAAGATTTTGGATGACAATTACAACAAGAAAATGAGATAAAAATATTGTTCTAACTTACTGCGTTGAGCCTGTCACGATCTCAGACAAAAGATCCTCCATCTATTGGGATGCAATGGACACTCAGCCTAACACAACGGCTGAAGTGGGCCAAAATACCTAGGTCACAAATGACCTGAAGGCCAAGAACAAACGCAGGGCAGAGGCTAACGTTGTACAAGACTAGGGTAATCCTCAGATCTTGACGACAAGACTGTGGATTTCTCGGCAGTGGTGCTGGAGGAAAATCTGGTGGACAACCCAAGGCAATGGTGGATAGACACGGGTGCAACCCGTCACATCTGCTCTGACAAGGACACATTCTCCTCTTACGCCCCAGTCACTGGCAAGAAACTGTTTATGAGCAACATCGCCACCTCTGAAGTGCAAGGGGTTAGAAAAGGTTGTCCTCAAAATGACTTCAGGCAAAGAGCTTACTCTGAAGGAAGTTATGCACGTCCATGACATCCGCAAGAACTTGGTTTCAGGGCCACTGTTGGCCCAGGCTGGTTTTAGACTAGTATTTGAGTCCAACAAATTTGTAATAACTAAGAATGATATATTTGTAGGAAGAGGCTTAGCATGTGATGTCCTTTTCAAAATGAATGCTATGTCTGTAATCCGCTCATTTAATGAAACAAATCCTTATACCTCCTTGCTTGAGTCTTATAATCTATGGCATCATAGATTAGGACACGTTAACTACAAATCCATTCAAAAGTTAGTAAAGTTAGAATTGTTGCCTTTCTTCGACATAAACCCTCAACATAAATGTGAGGTGTGCGTAGAGGCAAAATTAATATTTCCATTCTGTTGAAAGAAACACCTGTCACGACCCAAACCGGAGGGCCGCGACGGGCACCGGGACCCTACCCGCCAAGCACCACATTTACACTCCATTCTTAATCATATTTAACACGGACTGAGCTGTGATAGATTAAATAAAGTTTTAACCCAAAATCCCCAGCTTACACATTTATATACTAAGGCCGGCAAGACCATACATGACAACTAACCACATGACACATATCTACAAGCCTCTAAAGAGAAACATACCACGACCAGACCGCAACTCCGAAACGAATAGAGTGCTCCAAATACCAGCTGTACCAGCACCCTACTAGTGCGAATCGTCACTCTCTCAATATGAACCTGCGGGCATAAAACGCAGCGTCCCCCGGCAAAAGGGACGTTAGTACGACTGATGTACTGAGTATGTCAGGCATAAGAAATAACATATCAGAGATATATCATAGTTTGAAACAGAAACAACTGAGCATTAGTGAATGCCTCTGAGGGCCCTAATACACATGCCTAAATGTTATGCACAATGCAATATACATATATATCAGCCTCTTCGGGCATTTTCCTTACCATAACAGCCTCTGTGAGCATCATACCATATAATGATTAATGAATGTATGCACAATGCAAATGCGGTATGCTAATGTCCACACAGGAATCCTCCCATAACCGCCTCTGTGGGCATCAAGTTATATCGCCACACAAGGGCATTACATCATGTTGGCCTATTCGGGCTCTTTTCGTGATAGTCTGTACCAGCTAAAGGTGGTGTGCGTATATAACGCCTTTTTCCCTTTCCCCAACTCCCATATATATATATATATATATAATATTTATTATATAGTAATGTGCATAGCACAAGTGGTCTGGGATAATATATGAATGCAACGCCAATAAAATGCACGAATAATAATAATCATCCGGAGCGACATAATATCCTTTACACCTTAGGTTAACATTGAAAACATCAACATCTTTTCCGGTGTGCCTTAATAAGGTCTTAGAAACATATTTGGACATTCTTTCAACATATGAGTCAATAACTTGATCATTTCTAACTACAAAGAGTAGAGTACTTTATGTAGCAACACGATAGTTATGTTTCACACATAGAATTATGCCAAAAGAACGAAAGAGTCTTGCATACCTTGTTGTCAAAATGATCTAAGTTCTGCGGGTCCTTGTAAGGTGTATGAACGATTGTCTACATCATACGGCTGATTTAAATCATAATCGAATACCTTTGAATTTCATACGAATACCTTGAACGCGTAGAACCTATATTCCCTCTATATCGAAACCTATGTAAGTAGCGAAACACCCAACCCTCTTAATCCTTCTTTTTACTACTACAATCTCCAAAACAATACAATGATTTCACATGCAATCCCAGTAACTTACAATTACGGCAGTCCCGACAACACCCAACCCAAACTTAACATTTTCGATAATCGTCTTAGAACTAGTGGCAAGAATCAAATACTGAAATTGTATTAACTTTAGGAACTATAAAGATTACCTCATCTAGGTGTAATGACGGCGTTGTCGGACAACCCTTCACCTGAACCAGGTTTTGACGAGCAGAAAGAGGAGCCCAAAATCAACTTGGGTTTGAGCTTCTTCGAAACTCAAGGTTCTGCTTGATTCCTGAGTGTGGAAGCTTGCTTAAGGACTCGAGGTTTGCTGAAATCGAGGTCCGAAACACCAAGAATCTCCCCATTTAGTTGGGCAGAAACTTACGAAAATTCCCCCAATTTGGTTAGGAATTTCAGAAGGTGACCAGTTGAGAATTTACCCTCTCTGCTTGAAGTGTAGCCATCCTTTCTCTAAGAAGAGATTTCTCCAAAACTTTGAGGAGATGAAGTTCTTTGTAGAAGAGAAAGCTAAAGGTCTGAAGACTTGTGAAACTTCTAGTGTTGCCACCGATCGCTACTTAAGCTTAGTCACTTGAGCCACGCGTTATAACACTCCACGTAATGTCCCACTATGTTTTGTCCCCAAGTATAATTAATTAATCCGCAATTAATTAATTATACACACAATTAAATCCCCGATCTCAAATCCCTTAAATCCCGGCGATTTATAAAATTCTCTTATACCAGTGTCATAATTCATGTAATAAAATACCAGTCTATAATCTCTTCGAGGATACACAATTATTATTATTAAACCCCGTCATCACATTTATTAAATTCAAAATTATTTCAAGATCACATCATTTTATATACTAATTTTCTTATTAGTATATGCAAGTACAACATAAACTTTCCCGGGTCCGGGTCTACTTCCTTAAGATTTTGTGTTCAACCGTTACCCGAAAGTACGGGGTGTTACATCCTCTCCCCCTTAGAAACATTCGTCCTCGAATGTCGGTATGACATATCTAACTCTTGACACCATAAAAAAAATGTACACACCGTTGACCAAGTTCAGTAAAAGCTAGAGATGAGGTATCAAATTTGTCATTCCAATTCATCAAAAACAGGGGATACGACATTCATGGATTAATTCAGATTATTATTTAAACTGTGAGAAGATACATATCAATCCATGACTACTTCTAAAGAATAGACTAAAGTTTCTTATACAAACTAAAATAAACACATAGTGATACCTTCCATATTTAGTAACCTTGTGTGAAGTAATCTTTATCTAGCTAATTGCTTATATAGAAAGTTAATAGGGTGATGGATTCTTGCCTAGGTCTGTAGTATATCTTATACATTCTTTAAATTCAAACAGTAGGTAAAATAGGTAGAGGGTCCTAACATCTAGTTTAGAGTCCTATATGCAACATAGTTATTTAAAACAGTTCACAAATCAGTACAATTAATCATGCTTCAACTATTTTATCATCTCATGACTAATTCAGATCATGTTCCCAGGTTCCTTCTAACTTCACAGTCTTCCTGCTAGTGTTTAAACCAGTTCAGTTGATCATTTTTTTTGGCACTGGTTTAAGCTAGAGTGCAGCAAACACAACTGCTTATTTTCAACTCTGCCCCTGCCCAGGATTTACAGCAATATCTACCTCAAAATGAAGGCAGCAACATGTGTTTAAACATGGCAACAATTCTTATCAAATAGAGCAGTGATAACAGTAGCAAGTAACAACAAAAATAGAAGCCAAACAGTAGTAACAAATGACCTCAAACAACAGTCAGAACAACAACCAAAACAACAGCCAAAACAACATCCACCTTGGTAACTAAATGTATCCAAAAAATAACAGATATACCCAACAATCAGCTCAATATAACAGTGCCCACAACCAACTGTAGCAGCAATGAAAACAGTTTCAAACCCCAACACTTAGCCTCAGATCCTAATGGCAGTAACTATCTATCAAGGTTGCCATCCCCCCTTTTGAAAATAGTGACTTTCTTAGAGAAACAGATGTTCAAAGTATGGCAGTAAGGTAAGTCTTCATATTAACCCTTCATTTGGACAGAAATACAATAGTTCATAGTATTTAAGGTGTCAGCTAGGACCTAGAGCAGAGACAAGGCAACATGGTATAATACTAAGGCTAATACATGTGATACATAAGCAGGGCCAAGTCCCAACAAGGAAGCAGATTTCAAATGGTCCACTGAGTTTCTAACTAAGCACAAATATGACCCTTAGCACAAATTTTCAGCAGAAGCAAAACAGACTTCAGGGTGTTCATTTTGGCTGAAAATATTAAAAACAGTCATGAAAAAAATAAATTGTTGCACATAATCTTACGTTAAAGAGGTTAACAAAACAGTCAGCGAGGTTCCAATATATGTGAAAAGGGTATAACAACAGCAGTGATCTGCCAAACCACAGGCAACAAAGATCCTCAAAGCACAACAGCAGTAGTACCCTCCTAATATTTCAGGAGAACCAGAGAATCATTTACCAGAACTCAGTCAATGGGACTATCTAGATGCAATTAATAGGTTGACACATGATATCAAATGCTGGAATTCAACACTTACCATCTTTTGGCCAATAACACACACAAGAAAATATTTAAATCAAGACAAAACAGAAACATATAACAAGACACTTAATCTACACATCATGATGTCACAGATATATCACCCTGCTTTGTTCTTAATTGAATCAGATTTAACAGATCCTATATAATCAAAAGAAATACTTAAAGTAGTCTAAGAGTCATGCACCTTTATTAACATCACATCCAAGGATTCAAATCACACTCCAGATAGCCAAGTATCATTCCATGTGCCCTTGGATTGTTATTGGAACTTAGGCAAGCACTCAACACATCATATGTGACTTAAATCAAATAAAGTGTTAATGTCTAAGGTACATCAGTCCACAAGCCTCACAACTGTCTTAGGACTTGTCTTAACTTGAAATGCAGCAACTATTTACATCATGACACATCAAACCATCAACCCTTTCAGCACAATAGGGCAGTCCCCCTAAGGCTATATATGCAACAAAGTAAAAACAATACATAACCACCATTTATCTCGGAGGCAACATCAATTCTACCCAATCTACAGCAGCTCAGGGCACCATGACATCAGGTAATCAGCAAATGGAAACAAGCAACAGCCACAACTCAAAGTGCAGTGTTTTAGGAGCCACACACAAGTCTTAACAAAGGGTACAGATAACTAAGAGGGCTCAATAAATTAGTGCAGGAAACAACTGAGCAGTTTACACCATGGCATGCATTTATAGAAGGCAATAGAGCATTGATAGCAAGAACAACATATTACGGGATCAAATTGAAGCTCAACATATTATCAGGAAACCATACTTAGGCTACATCACTTCAAATCATTGAATACCACATGGAAATACCCAAAAAAAGTAAGCCAACATACTCCCTAGGCTTATACTAAACAAATGTTACTATGGTAATTATGTGAACAAGGTAATAGGAGTTACACAAGTCTTTTCACTGTAACCAATAAGTTATAGATTACCCCTAGCCTCAGGTTAGATCCATATTAAGTCAAATTATCTTTATAACCCATTAATCACTCCTAAATCAGTTCAACCAAGGTTATCAATGACTAACTTATACATACAAACAGTTTTAAAGTCATTTCATGACTTAACTAAAATCACACCAAACTATAAAACAACCTTATCCATTTACATACAAAATCCATACATTCCTTTGGTTAATCCAAACATATACCTTATACCGGTTACACACAATACATCATTTATTCAAAAGTAACTAATTTAAAGATCTTATGGATTATCGGGATAGGTACTAGGACAATATTATGATCATGTTGGTGAATCTGTACTATCCTATCTTGGTCCTATATAGGAGCCTCGATCTGACAGACTTCATAGTGGGTCCCTCTTATCCTTACTACCCCCTCGCCTTCTCTTTGCCTGTCTCTTGTCTTCCCCCGGTGTGTATCCCATAACATAGATCGGTGAACCCTGATTAACGGATCCCCAATATTGAGGACTATCCGGAATCTCGAAAGGGTTGGGGTCATTAAGCGACATGCATACCCGGTCATGGTGTGATATCTAAGGAAAATCCGATTGTACCCGTCCCTGTGTTGTTCCACCTATCCCCTGGTCAGTGGGGACCGACACTGATTCTAAAGTCCTTGGTGAGGTCAGAACTCCCCTCACCCCACTCCCAGCCGGAAGAACCGAGGGTGTTCGAGTGGGTGACTCATAGAGATCTTCAGATGGATCCTCCTCTACAGACTCCATGATTTCTGATGGATCTGAGTCCATAGTATAACTCACCTCTTTTCTTTCAATTTCTGTAACCCTCCGACCCGTACCAGCGGGTGGTATCTGTCAAACATCTTGTCTTGCGACAGTACCCGCATTCTTATTATCTGAGGTGCTTCTCATTGTGGATGGTACTGCAGTTCAAATGAGAAAATTTAATTAGGAACCAATACTCTCACGACTCAGCTCTATCGAACGATCTAGATTATGAAAGAATGGAAACAATTCTAAATGTCATGTAGTCTTATGTTTATAAGTGTGGCGCACAACACACCCATAACCAAGATTCTACTAGACACGGCTTGCAGACATCCTAGTACAGACATGCTCTGATACCAAGTTTGTCACGACCCAAATCGGAGGGCCGCGACGGGCACCCGGATCCTACCCGCCAGGCACCACATTTACACTCCACCCTTAATCATATTTAACACGGACTGAGCCGTGATAGATTAAATAAAGTTTTAATCCAAAAGCCCCAGGTTACATATTTATATACTAAGGTCGGCAAGGCCATACATGATAACTAACCATATGACACCTATCTACAAGCCTCTAAAGAGTAAAACATACCACGACCAGACCGCAACTCCGAAATGAATAGAGTGCTCCAAATACCAGTTGTACCAGCAACCTATTAGTGCGAATCATCACTCTCTCAATATGAACCTGCGGGCATAAAATGCAGCGTCCCCCGGCAAAAGGGACGTTAGTACGACTGATGTAATGAGTATGTCAAGCATAAGAAATAACATAGCAGAGATATATCATTGTCTGAAACAGAAATAACTAAGCATTAGTGAATGCCTCTGAGGTCCCTAATACATATGCCTAAATGTTATGCACAATGCAGTATACATATGTATCAGCCTCTTCGGGCATTTTTCTTACCATAACAGCCTCTGTGGGCATCATATCATATAATGATTAATGAATGTATGCACAATGCTAATGTTGTATGCTAATGTCCATACAGGAATCCTCTCATAACCGCCTCTGTGGGCATCAGGTTATATCGCCACACAAGGGCATCACATCATGTTGACCTCTTCGGACTCTTTTCGTGATAGTCTATACCAGTTGCAGGTGGTGTGCGTATATAACGCCTTTTTCCCTTTCCCCAACTCCCATACATATATATATATATATAATATTTATTATATAGTAATGTGCATAGCACAAGTGGTCCGGGATAATATATGAATGCAACGCCAATAAAATGCACGAATAATAATAACCATCCGGAGCGACATAATATCCTTTACACCTTAGGTTAACATTGGAAACATCAACATCTTTTCCGGTGTGCCTTAATAAGGTCTTAGAAACATATTTGGACATTCTTTCAACATTTGAGTCAATAACTTGATCATTCCTAACTACTAAGGGTAGAGTACTTTATGTAGAAAAACGATAGTTATGTTTCGCATATAGAATTATGCCAAAAGAACGAAAGAGCCTTGCATACCTTGTTGTCGAAATCATATAAGTTTCGCGGGTCCTTGTAAGCTCTATGAACGATTGTCTACATCATACGGATGTTTAAATCATAATCGACTCAAAATATTAGAAACGGATTCTTAGGGACATTCTAACGAATACCTTGAACGCGTAGAACCTATATTCCCTCTATATCGAAACCTATGTAAGTAGCGAAACACCCAACCCTCTTAATCTTTCTTTTTACTACTACAATCTCCAAAACAGTACAATGATTTCACATGCAATCCCAGTAACTTACAATTACGGCAGTCCCGACAACACCCAACCCAAACTTAGCATTTTTTATAATCGTCTTAGAACTAGTGGCAAAAATCAAATTCTGAAATTGTATAAACTTTAGGAACTATAAAGATTACCTCATCTAGGTGTAATGACAGCGTTGTCGGACAACCCTTCACCTGAACCAGGTTTTGACGAGCAGAAAGAGGAGCCCAAAATCAACTTGGGTTAGAGCTTCTTCGAAATTCAAGGTTCTTCTTGATTCCTGAGCGTGGAAGCTTGCTTAAGGACTCGAGGTTTGCTGAAATCGAGGTCCGAAACACCAAGAATCTCCCCATTTAGTTGGGCAGAAACTTACGAAAATTCCCCCAATTTGGTTAGGAATTTCAGAAGGTGACCAGTTGAGAATTTACCCTCTCTGCTTGAAGTGTAGCCATCCTTTCTCTAAGAAGAGATTTCTCCAAAACTTTGAGGAGATGAAGTTCTTTGTAGAAGAGAAAGCTAAAGGTCTGAAGACTTGTGAAACTTCTAGTGTTGCCACCGATCGCTACTTAAGCTTAGTCACTTGAGCCACGCGTTATAACACTCCACGTAATGTCCCACTATGTTTTGTCCCCAAGTATAATTAATTAATCCGCAATTAATTAATTATACACACAATTAAATCCCCGATCTCAAATCCCTTAAATCCCGGCGATTTATAAAATTCTCTTATACTAGTGTCATAATTCCTGTAATAAAATACCAGTCTATAATCTCTTCGAGGATACACAATTATTATTATTAAACCCCGTCATCACATTTATTAAATTCAAAATTATTTCAAGATCACATCATTTTATATACTAATTTTCTTATTAGTATATGCAAGTACAACATAAACTTTCCCGGGTCCGGGTCTACTTCCTTAAGATTTTGTGTTCAACCGTTACCCGAAAGTACGGGGTATTACAATACCGCTCCTCTAGAACTTATTCACACCGACATATGTGATTTAAAATTTGTTCAAACTAGAGGGGGGAACAAGTACTTTGTGACTTTCATTGATGATAGTACAAGGTATTGTTATGTTTACTTGTTGAAAAGTAAAGATGAAGCTTTTGAAGCATTTAAACGTTATAAAGCAGAAGTTGAAAATCAACTAAACCTACGGATTAAGGCAATTCGTAGTGATAGAGGGGGAGAATACGTAGCACCGTTTGAAGAATATTGTGCTCAATTTGGTATTGTTCATCAAACGACCGCTCCTTACTCACCTTAATCTAACGGTGTTGCCAAACGCAAAAAACGTACGTTAAAGGAAATGATGAATGTTTTACTTATCAATTCCGGTTTAGCCCAAAACATGTGGGGCGAATCGATTCTTACCGCTAATACAATTCTCAATAGAGTTCCGCATAAAGGTAAGGATAAAACTCCATATGAATCATGGAAAGGAAAGAAACCCACTTACAAATATTTAAAAGTGTGGGGCTGTTTGGCATAGGTCGAAGTACCTAAACCAAAACAGGTCAAAATTGGACCTAAGACTATATATTCCATATTCATCGGATATGCAAATAACAGTGGTGTTTGTTGACACCCAATTTTGTCCCGTCTTTTCCGATTTATTTTGCAGTTTTAATTATTTTTAGCACCTCAAAACAATTTTAATCTATATACATACATGCGTATATATATATATATATATATATGTGTGTGTGTGTGTATATATCTCATTATTATTATTATTCGTATTTTTTATTATATCATTTGCATATTTTATAATAATCATAAGTTATCCAAAATTCTATATTATTTTATTCTCGCAAAATTGCATTGCATTTCCCTTTTATTAAGCATTAAGCATTTCGCAAATATTATATTTTATTATTATCACGTCGTTATGTTATTTTAAATAATTCACATCTTTTACAACAATATATATATATATATATATATAATATATTTTAATATTAAACCCCTTCTTTTATATTTTTTTTAAATCCATAACGTTTTTTTATTTTTCTAAACCAAAACAATCCCTACCCAACCCAAACTAAAACCCATTTTCGTCCAAGCCCAACCCAATTTCCTAACCCAATTAAATTCCCACCAGCCCAATACTCACTAACCCATTCGGCCCAACTCCCAAAACCCCTTCTCTCATTTTAACTCAACCAAAATCGAAGCCCAACTCTCTTATTGGCCCAACACCCCAAACCCAAAACAAAAGCAGCCCAACCGCCGACCCACAAGCCCAACCCCAAATTAAAAACCCAAGCCCACCCGAAAACCCTAAACCGGCCCAACCCCTTACCCTTTTTAATTCCCCCAAATCCCAAAAACCGAAAATCAAAACCCAAAAATCAGAAAACCTAAAACCCTACCCCCCCCCGAACCGGCGCCGCACCCTATGCCCCTACCCCACGTCGCCGCACCCCTACCCCCGTCACTTCACCACTGCCACCACCCTACCCTGACACCGCCGAACGCTTGCCCCAAGAACACGCCCCAAAATCAGATTTTTTGTTCCCCCTTTATTTTGAAATTTGAATTCGTTTAAGGGGGGGTATGAGGGGTTGGGACGTTGGGTTTGAGTACCTATAAATACCCCATGTTGTTCTTCATTTTGAGGGGGATTTTTCGGAGGATTTTTTGGGAAAAACGATTCAATATATATATCTTTGTTGTGTTCTTGATTTCAAGCATTTGCCTTCCTTGTTATCCAAGAATCAAGTCCGAAAAGGTTTGTTCTTCCCTTTGATTCTCTGATTTTTTTTAGTTTTTTCGATTCGGGTCGGGTCACTGACCCGGGTCGGGTCGACCCGATTCGGGTAACATTTTTCAGAATTCTTGCATTACATATTCTTATCATTGGTTATCTGAAATTGATGAAATTATTTGATTCCGGGTTGAAACTCCAATTCGGGTCGGTCAACGACGGTCAGATCGCCTCAATTTGAATTTCCAAATTTCTTGCATTGTTCTTTGTTATTATTATTGGTTATCTGAAATTGATGAATTTATTTGATTAGGGTTGAAACGATCCGGTCAGGTCATCGACCGGTCGGTCGACTTATTGGGTAACATTTTCGTAATTTTGCACTTCATCTTCTTGTTATTGGTTATCTGAATTGGGTGTTGAAATCTGATCCGGGTTGAAACACTGATCCGGGTCGAGTCACTGATCCGGGTCGGGTCGACCCGATTTGGATATTTCCAGAATTCTTGCATTCCGTATTTTTGTTATTATTTATCTGAATTTGGTCTTTGAAATCGATTCGAAGTTCGGATCAACGACCGGTCGGGCGACCGATTTGAATATTTCGAATTTGTAACTCGGGTCGGATATTTTAAAGCTGCTCACGCTCGTTTCTTTAGCCTTTATTTTACTATTTTATTAATATCGCATTAAAGTAAAGCGAAATTGAATCCGAGGCCGCGCTTTTCTTCGCTTTCGCTTCTCTGTTTTTAGTATAACTGTTTTAGATATCGTACCGCGGATATATTATTGTTTTATTAAGTTTACTGTTTTAGATTTCTTGCGACGGATATCATTGTTTTACTGTTTTGAACAAATACCGCGTCTGTTCGGGCGTTGTTTTCTGTTTCAGTTTACTGCTCGGATTCAGATTTTCTGTTTTTTTTACTGTTTTTTACGTTTTTACTGTTTTAAAATAAACACCGCACCTTTCAGATATTGCTTTCCTGATTGATCCATCGTTTCAAAGATTAAAATTACCGTTCTCTTTGTTTCTTGTTTAAACTAGACACCGCGTCATTTTGAAGCTGTTTTTACGCCTCTGTTTTTACGCTCGCTATTATTCTTTGCTTCTTTGTCTCTGTTCCGATTTAATTTTGCTGATTTGAACACGATACTACATTGGCCGATGAAAAATATCCGTCGATTTTGAGGCCGACACAGTTGCAAAGACGGAAATATAACTTCTGGGCAAGGATGAAGACTTAAACCTTTTATCCGAGATCAACATGTTTAGTAGGCGAGGTGACTAAAATAACCAACAAGTTATATATATTCGCAGCCACGACGTGATTATAGTGATCTTTTCTATTTCACCCGAGAGACCAACACGTTTAGTAGGTGAGGCAATCAAAATAAACTACATTAGTCATATGTTTGCAGCCACGACGTGATTGGAATGTTCTTTTCAAAAATTTAAGTCTGAGCCCTCCGCGATCAAAACATTCACTGTTTTGAATACGGATATGAAGTTATTTGTATTTAACTGTTTCTAACCGTTTGTTCTTGACAGCTTGCAGGGATTAAAGTAAAAAAGGGGCAATTATTCCTCGGAGTTTATTTATGTTATTTCTTTCTTTAATTCAGCTTTTATCTCGCTTTGTATTGTAATATTATTTATCGCACTTATGTAATTATTGAAATGCTTAGAATAGGCAAACTTAGGATTTATTCATAGGTTAGTTTAAGATTTGAAACCCGTCGCTAGCTTATTTATTTGTAGGCTCGGTTAAATTCCAACTTAGAAATCCTTCGCTAGTTATTTATTTTAGGCTCGTCACGCGTATTCAAAATTTTCAAAAAAAACAACTTTGTCATCTTTATTTGCTTTATTAATCATTCCGGATAAGTTTATCTTTTTTGTCAATTTACAATTCAATGATTCCCAAAATTTTACGTCTTTGATAGTATAAAATAATTTATTGTCACAAAACACATATTTTTCAAAACTTTACACGTATCTTTCTTTTTATGTCATCTGAATACGTACTTGTATAAAATGCATCATTTACTAAATTATTTGCAAACATCTTTTTAATCTATTATACTTGTAAAAACATGCATTTTTTAGCAATAATTAAACTGAGTTTGACCGGATAACCGCAAGTTAGCGGATCTTAAAGGATGCCTAACCCCTTCCCTTTAGGATAATAAAGAACTCTTACCTAGAATCTCGCTAGTTTTGCAGACCTTAAAATTGGAGTTTACATAGCAGCATTTAGTTTAAATATTTAGGTGTCCTAATTCACCGTAAAAATAATTAGGTGGCGACTCCTCAACCCTTTTTCCCAGGAATCACCCGAACACGTCCGTGCTCCGCTTTGACCCGAGCAGGTCAAACTCTGACCTGAGCAGGTCAAAATAGGGCGCGACAGCATGGCGACTCCACTGGGGAACATCAGGTTCTTAAACCATAGCAAGTTCGGATTAATTATTGCTTTACTTTTGTTTTTATCTGATTTAGTGCTTTGATGTGTTTCATTTATGAGACTTTTACATAAACTGCTTTAATTGCTATATTGCCTTACTGCTTTCCTTAAATTGGCATTCCGCTCATATTTCTTCCACTCTGGAAAATTGACACTATCACACACTACATGCGAGGAGTGTTTCGCGCACCCGCAAATTTCTTTCAATCTACCAAATTTTAGGAGAGTTGGCGTATGCGCGGAGTGACCGGACCATCCGGTGGCCGCGTAGCCTTCTCACTCGAGTAGTCCGCTCGGGAACCTTGTGTCTAGTCAGCCAAATCTTAGAAAAATTAAGATAGAGCTATACCACCCTTTATTTTAAGTCATGCATGCATACATCTTAGGTGGGTTGATCCTTGGCATCAACTTCACAAATAAGAAAACCACCAAATTGTCGACGGGTCTCACAAACCCAACGACCAATCAAAGATATTATGTGTAGCGAGGATATTGATGGACGGATCCAAGCCTAAACAAGATGCCAAAATCGGAAAATGTATATTCATTTTTTTATTTTATTTTTATAGATGGAGTCTGCGCAAGTCGAGGATGGTGAGTGGGATTAGAGCAAACTGAAAATATGGTGGACAAACTTTGACCTTGGCAGCCAAATGGCAATTAGGAGAAGATTAGGTTGCCTCGTTTCGTTGTTCGACATCTTCCCCGATCAACATTTGGTCAGAGCACTGATCCATTTTTGGGATCCGGATCGGGTTGTCTTCAGATTCGGAGATTTTGAGATGACTCCTACTTTGGAAGAAATCAACTATTTCACCAATTTGATCTACCAGGGTAGAGGACAAATTATCCCGCATTGTCAATCCGGAAAGAAATTTCTCCGCTACTTAGGGCTAAAGAACACTAAGAAACTCCTATGCTTTGAAAATAACTGGGTCTCAATGAATTATCTTTATGAGAGGTACGGTTGTCGAGACGGTTACAAGACATTCAAAAATGAATTTTCTTGCACCCCCGATCATTGGCGGACCAAACGACCCATTGCATTTACTGTCGCCTTTCTAGGGTCTCTGATATTCCCGCTTGAGTATGGAAAGATCGATTACTGCATATGTTCCGTAAGCACGGGCACTTTTCGAAGGAGCAAACGGAGCACAACTCACTTTGGCCCCTATGATCTTAGCGAAATGTTTGGGCTTTAGGGAAATGTAAAAGAGGTGAAACAGGTTTCTTGAAGGTCGCAACCTTATTTTGCGGATGTGGGCAATGGAACACTTCTATCGGCCGAATATGGTCGACATATGCTTCAATGAGTCGAACAAAATCGTCGGCTTTACGACGAACGGCGATTCAGACGCTGTCGGCATGAATGATTGGTATGGGTTTTGGCGTCCACTTTGTGAACAGATCCAATGGAAATACCCTCTGCTCCCGAATGCCAAAAAAGCCTACATAAGATGCAAAAGGCTTTATTATATTGAGCTTATCGGGTTAAAAGGCCTCCAACTTTACGCTCCACTCCGCGTACTCCGACAGTTGGGACAAGAGCAGATAATCTCCCTCCGGGCAAATATGAGGATTTCTGAAATTTCGTTTGGGCCGAATTTCATCGTCCCCAGAGCTAGGCAAGTCTTCGATGAATGGAACGATATTGACACAATAGACATTGGAGGTAGTCAGGCAGGAGGTACCCCCGAATATCAAGCGTGGCTACGAGAGGATTGCAGTAGTACAGACCATAGTCCTGATGGCGAGCAAGGTTTTGAAGATATCGGCACGACAATTTGGATAAGGAATTTCCGGCTCAGAGACACAGTCGTTACCCCCGAGATGTGGCAGCAAATGCAAAATATAGTGCAATATCTAGAGGACGCAGGAGTCAGACCCAGCAATGTTAGGGTCCCATCTTCATCTCGGTGATCGAAAGCAAGATTTAGAACCTGAGCATAAATATCTTATGTTATCAGCTTTATTATTGTACGCATTATTATTTCAGTAAAAGTCAACCTTTATTTCCGACAAAAGGCATCACAATCTTTGGCTTGGATCAATTTATCGATCTCGGCATATTTTTGCGTTTAAGCCCACCTCCGGCATAAAGGAGGCCCCATGCACATTAGGACTCGCATTTAATTTCCATATAATCTATGTTCTACTTGTTTACTGTTTTCCACTCGATACATGTTATTCAAAGCAATAATTATTCGTCTCATACTAACTTGGTTTGTTTCATTTTTAGAGAAGGTTTATTTTGCTCGCTTTATTTTCCAAAAGTTGATTCGCGTTGATTGAAATCGGCGGAACACCATTACTTCACGAGATCCAAGGCACAATCATCCGACAAAATGACTGATTCAGGGCACCGAACAAACCGGTTTGGGACTTGTCGCTCTTCCGGAGGTGAACCAGAGACATCGGAAAGGAGAAATACTTCCGTCCGGATGAATACCTCGCCCAACTACTGCAGCAAATGGCAACTATGCAACCGAGATCGAGCGGCTCAGGAATCTTACCAATCTTTCCATCAAGATCAACACTCCTTTGCTGAACAAGAGACGAGCGCAATCAAGCTCCACACACCTTTCCATCTCACGAACCATCATTCCCCATAACCTTCCCGAAATCCCTTACCAAGCGTAACCAATCCTCAACTCGCCAAACCCACAACGTACCAATCCGCATCCTATCAACCCGCAGCCACCCACAACAAAGCCCGCTACAAAATGACCCAAGATCCTTCACACTCCATATATACATCCAGCTCCACTTACCCAAACTACCCCACTTGTCCAAAATATCCCTCCCACACTAAATTACCAGACAACCCAACAAATACCAAGGGCACACATCACTAACAAGCAGTATGTGCCACCCCTATATGCAATGAAGCCCAACCTTCCACTTCTACCATACCAAACATACATCATCAGGAGATAGACCAATATGAAGAGATGGAAAGGCAAGCAAGGATTAGAAATGATGAAAGTATGGCAAGGGAAATTCATAGCCTAAAAGAAGCATTTAAAAACATTCAGACCAGCAAGGGGCATGAAGGACTCGAGTATGAAGATCTCTGCATGCATCCCGACGTTCAGTTGCCTATCGGGTATAAGGTGCCAAAATTTGACTTATTCGATGGAAAGGGAAATCCTCGCGCTCATTTGAGATCGTATTGTGACAAGCTGGTTGGAGTGGGTAAGGACCAGGCCATAATAATGAAGTTGTTCATAAGAAGTTTGACAGGGGAAGCGCTCGACTGGTACACAAGCCAGGACCCGCGAAAATGGCATAACTGGGGCACAATGGCACAGGATTTTGTGGACAGGTTCAGGTTTAACACCGACACGCCTTGGATAGATTTTATTTAATGAAATTGGAGAAAAAATCTACAGAGACTTTCAGAGAATATGCCATGAGGTGGAGGGCGGAAGCAGCAAAAGTTCAGCCCCCAATGGCGGAAAGTGAGATGACCACGCTCTTTGTGCAATCTATGAAGGATGCAACTTATTATGAAAAAATGATAAGCGTCATTGGACGGAATTTCTCTGAAGTGGTTAGGATGGGAGATTTCATAGAAGAAGGTATCAAAACAGGGAGAATCACGAACTTAGCAGCATTGCAGGCGACAAGTAAGGTCATTCAGTCAGACTCATTCGGGGGAGCAATTAAGAAGAGGAGGGATGGAGCGTCCCCTGTCATGGCAGTCCAGGAACATGGGTCCAACCAAATGCCAACCTACCAAAGCCCATCATCCCAGCCTCCCTACTATAATCAAAACACCCAAAATCATCAGCCCTCCTACTATAGCCAAAGCACACAAAGCCCTCAGCCTTATTATCAACACTCGTCTACTCCCTACCCTGTCTATCATACCCAACCAATATATAGCCCACCACGAGCACCTACCTATAGAAATTCCCCACAGTATCAACCCACACATCCGCCTCAGCCGCAAAACCATCCACCAAATACTCCCAGACCCCGGGCAAATTACGAAAGAAGGCCAGTCAAGACATATACACCTTTAGCCGAACCTCTAGCCCAACTATACGAAAGATTGAGGACCGCAGGAATACTCCAACCCATCCCAGGGCATATCCCCAATCCTATTCCCAGATCGTATGATGAAACTAAGCATTGTGCGTACCACTCGGGGATCACCGGACATGACACTGGAGTTTGCTTTGCCCTCAAAGACAAGATCGAGGTTTTGATCAAAGAGGGAATTATCCAACTGAAAGGACCTCCCCCTAATGTAAATAATAACCCTCTGCCAAATCATGACAATGCCAATATAAACATGATTACCGTTGGTGAAGAAAACAGTTTGGAAGGGACCATTGTGCCGGTCCGAACAGAAGAAAGGGTTGAATCATCGGCTTTGATCACCCCTATAATTACAGTTCAAGTGAGGGCACCGTTTAAAGTGGAAGTACTTCCTCCAAAATCGCGGATGGTGACGCCGTCTGTTGATACCAAAACTGCCCCTTGGAGCTATTCGATTGGGGAAAGGAGCAGGGGAAAGGAGAAACAAATTGTAGAAGTTGTCGTCGCTGGTATGACAAGATCCGGACGATGTTATGCCCCTGCAGACAATCCAAAAAAGGTTGTAACAGAGACTGAAGTAGAAGAGTTCTGGAGGAAGATGCCAACCAAGGAGTATTCCGTTGTAGAGCAATTGAAGAAAACACCGGCTCAGATTTCTTTGCTATCATTGTTGATGAATTCTCCGGACCAGGGACGCGCTTTATTGGAAGTACTCAAAGAAGCTTATGTACCGAGAGAGACCACAGGCGAGAAACTCTCGGCCTTGGTCGGACAGATTTTAGAGGCCCATAAAGTCTCTTTTCATGACAAAGAATTGCCACATGAGGGTTTGTGCCACAACAAAGCTTTGAACATAACAGTAAAGTGCATGAACAAGTTCATTTCTAAGGTATTGATTGATGGAGGCTCAGCCGTCAATATTTGTCCCGCGGCGACTCTTCGAGCCTTGGGAATTAGCATTGGAAAGATTCGCGAAAGTCATCTGAGAGTTAAAGGTTTTGATGGAGCCCAAAGGAGCGTTATGGGAGAAATGGATTTGACATTACAAGTGGGGCCCGTGGAGTTCGTCGTGGAATTCCAAGTGTTAGACATATCTACCGGCTATAACCTACTAATGGGAAGACCTTGGATCCATGTGGCTGGTGCAGTTCCTTCTACCCTACATCAGAGTTTGAAGTTTGTTTGGGATCATCACGAGGTCGTGGTACACGGAGAAGGGAGCAATTCAATATGTCCCGAAGGACAGATCCCTGCTGTTGAAAGCGTAGATACACTGGATGGGTCTGTCTTCCATGTCAGAGAAATTACATGTGCCTCCAAAGCCAAAATATTGAAGTTACCCCGGGTTCTCACAATGGTGGCCCAGGAAATGTTGAAGAATGGCTTTAAGCCCGGTCGAGGCCTCGGATTGAATTTAGAAGGTATGGTGGAGCCTGTTCACTTGCTCAGTAAGAAGGATACTTTCGGTCTCGGATACAAACCCACTTCTAAAGAAGTCTTATCAGTCAACCTCCGAAAGAAAAGGGACACTCCCTTGCCAAAGCCTGTTCCACCCTTGAATCAGTCATTCGTCAAAGCATATGCCGCTCAGGAGTCGAATGAAGATGATGCAGACGACCTCGCGGAAGGACTTAAAAGCCTTTTTATTACAGAAGAAGAAATGGAATGCCATGTAATTCTGGATGATTTTGATGAAGGCCCAACTATTTGGGATGCAGAACATGGAGATATTTTGAAAAATTGGACCTGTGCCCCTACTGTTTCTCAGGAAGCTTGGTAGAAATTACCTTAGTACTTTTTGAAACAATGCGATTCTAATTGAGGCTTGAATCACATCTTTGCATTAATGTGTTTTGCCTCCATCTTTTGAAAGCTTAAATGACAAATCCACATTTCTTTTGCTATTTAAAAATTTGTTTTGTTTACTAATTTTCTTTTCTCTTTCAGCATGCAAACTAATAAATCTGTCGATAATGTGAATGTGACATGTAATGAAACAAACAAACAAAATCCAAACAATGAACAGGACTTCGAAGAGTATGAGGAAGACTCATGACCAGAAGAATTGACAGAGGAATTGGAACATTTTGAGAACAAACCAAAGCCAAATTTAGAAGAAACTGAGGCAATAAATTTGGGGGATGCAGAAAATGTGAGAGAAACAAGAATCAGCGTCCATCTGAACGCCCCACAAAGGAAAGAACTGACGGATCTTTTGAGATAATATATCGACGTATTTGCTTGGTCTTATGACGAGATGCCAGGGTTGAGCACAGATATTGTTTTGCATAGATTGCCTATCGATCCATCCTACCCTCCGGTGAAACAAAAGCCAAGGAAAATCAAGCCTGATTTGAGCTTAAGGGTCAAGGAAGAGGTGTCCAAGCAATTCGATGCAAAGGTCATTCGAGTCACAAGATACCCGACCTGGTTGGCCAACATTGTACCTGTGCCAAAGAAAGATGGAAAGATACGAGTGTGCGTGGATTATCGGGATCTCAACAAGGCCAGCCCGAAGGATGACTTCCCTCTTCCAAATATTCACATACTCATTGACAACTGTGCAAAGCATGAATTACAATCATTTGTTGATTGCTTTGCTGGTTACCACCAAATCTTGATGGATGAGGAAGATGCAGAGAAGACAGCATTCACTACACCTTGGGGGGTATACTGTTATCGAGTAATGCCGTTCGGACTCAAGAATGCAGGTGCCACCTACATGAGGGCCATGACTACCATTTTTCATGATATGATCCACAAAGAAATAGAGGTCTACGTAGATGACGTTATTATCAAGTCGCGAAGGACTTCAGATCACTTGACAGATTTAGAGAAGTTTTTGACCGGCGAGGTTGTATAACCTGAAGTTAAATCCATAAAGTGCGCATTTGGTGTCCTATTTGGGAAGGCTGTTAGGTTTCATTGTAAGTAGAAGGGTATTGAATTGGACCCTCGAAGGTAAAAGCTATTCAAGACTTGCCTCCTCCAAAGAGTAGAAAGGGCGTAATGAGTTTCCTTGGTCGCCTCAACTACATCAAAGAGTTCATAGCACAATCAACAGTGATATGTGAGCCAATATTCAAGCTCTTGAAGAAAAGACGCTACCAAGTGGACATCGGATTGCCGACAAGCTTTCGATAGAATCAAAGAATACTTGTCTAACCCACTGTTTTGGTGCCCCCGAACCGGAAGGCCGTTCTTTGTTATATCATGCGTGTTAGAAAATGCATTTGGAGTGCGTCTTTGGGACAACATGACGAAAGCAGAAAGAAAGAGCGTGCCATATACTACTTAAGCAAGAAGTTCACACCGTATGAAGCTCGGTATACTTTCTTTGGAACGCACTTGTTGTGCCTTAACGTGGATTGCACAAAAGTTTAGACATTATCTGCGCATATACCACTTATCTCATCTCAAGGATGGACCCGCTCAAATACATCTTTCAGAAGCCCATGCCCACTGGAAAGCTAGCAAAGTGGCAAATCTTGCTAAGTGAGTTCGATATCATATATGTCACCCAAAAGGCTATCAAATGACAAGCACTAGCCGACCATCTTGCTGAAAACTCTGTGGATGAAGAATACATGCCTCTCCGGACTTATTTTCCGGACGAGGAGGTACTGTTTGTTGGAGAAGACATCTCAGAAGAGTACCCGGGTTGGAGAATGTTCTTCGATGGAGCTGCAAACTTCAAAGGGGTTGGTATTGGAGCAGTTTTGATTTCAGAATCAGGTCAACACTACCCAATTTCGGCAAAACTCCGATTTCCATGCACCAACAATATGGCGGAATATGAAGCTTGTGTACTCGGACTTAGAATGGCCGTTGATATGAACATTCAAGAACTGCTGGTTATAGGTGATTCAGACTTATTGATTCATCGTACAAGGCGAATGGGCGACCAAGAACGGAAGATACTTCCTTACCTGCATTGCGTGAAAGAATTATGCAAAAATTCAGCAGGTAGAATTCAAGCATATCCCACGAACTCAAAAGCGAGTTCGGCGACGCTCTGGCAACACTGTCCTCCATGATTCAACATCCGGATAAGAACTACATTGATCCCATCAAGGTAAGCTTATCGGATCAGCCGGCATATTGTTTCAATATAGATGGAGAGTTGGATGGAAAGCCTTGGTACCACGACATTAAGAGATATCTCAAGATAGGTGAATATCCAGAAGGCATAACCAGTATACAAAAGAGGACACTTAGGAGGTTAGAAAACCATTTCTTCCTAAACGGAGAAATCCTTTATCGGAGGACTCCAGATCTCGGTTTGTTAAGATGTGTTGATGCTCGAGAGGCAAACAGTTTAGTTGAAGAGATACACGGAGGCACGTGCGGGCCTCACATGAATGGCTTCACTTTGGCAAAGAAGATTCTAAGAGCAGGATACTTTTGGATGACCATGGAAACGGATTGCATCCACTTCGTGCAAAGATGCCATCGATGTCAGATTCATGGCGATCTAATCAAGGTACCCCCTAACGAACTCAATGTGACGAGCTCTCCTTGGCCATTCGCAGCTTGGGGCATGGATGTCATTGGCCCTATTGAACCTGCCGCATCAAATGGACACAGATTTATTCTAGTGGCAATTGACTATTTCACAAAGTGGGTAGAAGCATCGTCCCACAAGTCGAGAACAAAGAAAGTGGTAGTTGATTTTGTCCGCAATAACATCATTTGTCGATTTGGAATCCCTGAGTCGATTATAACGGACAATGGGGCTAATCTCAACAATGTCGATGAATCAGATATGCGAGAAGTTTAAGCTCACTCACCGCAATTCCACTCCGTACCGACCTCAGATGAACGGAGCAGTCGAAGCAGCCAACAAAAACATCAAAAGAATACTACGAAAGATGATTGATAATTACAAGCACTGGCATGAGCATCTGCCTTTTGCACTTTTGGGATATCGCACTCTGATCGGGACTTCTCTGGGCAACGCCGTATCTATTGGTCTATGGAATGAAGGCGTGTTACCAGCCAGTGGAAATACCATCTTTGAGAATTATCCAAGAAGGCGAAACGAGCGGCGAAATGGATACAGAATCGGTACGAACAATTGATGTTGATTGATGAAAAGCGATTGAACGCAGTCTGCCACGGACAACTTTATCAAAACAGAATGACCAAAGCTTTCAACAGGAAAGTAAAACCAAGGACTTTCGAACCGGGACAATTGGTGCTCAAACGAATATTCCCGCACCAAAATGAAGCTAAAGGAAAATTCGCACCTAACTGGCAAGGGCCTTATATGGTTCACCGGGTGTTGACTGGGGGAGCATTAATTCTAGCTGAAATGGACGGTGAAGTATGGCCAAAAGCTATCAACGCGGATGCAGTGAAAAGATACTACATTTAGGATTTTTCTATGTAATGCATTTCTTATGTTGTAAAAGTTGCGCTCCCTGGCGGGATACGCCAAGAACCCATGTCGGGTTCCGTTTCCTAGATTGCAAATTTCCCCAGAAACACATTTCTTTGTAACATGAACTACGTTATGACCTGATTCCCTCGGCGGGATACGTAGGCGGCCACATCGGCTTCGGTCCCATTTTAGAAAATCCTTACAATCCCCTTTTGCTTGTAATGAACTACGTCACGACCTGATTCCCTCATGGGGATACGTAGGCGGCCTAAATCGGCTTCGGTCCCACCATTAGGAAATATTTTCTCCTTTATCTCACAAAAGACAAAATGCACCCATCTGATCACCCTGATAGGGCAGGCAAGCAATCTACACAAGACTCGGTTGTCCGTTCAAAAGATCGTCATTCTCACATATCAGACACTGGGGCATTTTTAAGGGATCACTGCCAGAGGACGCCGATAAACATGGAAAAGCATCGGCAAACTAAGTCTTCAGTCAGAAGAATTTTGGATAAGACGTTTGCTTTGTTTCACCGCATGTCACTGCTCGACAGACATATATATATATGTGCAGTAATTTTTATAAGCAAATTATTTTCAACAAACATTTTCATCAAAATTCGATATAATTTCTATGTTTCTATTTTTTTTAAGATGCATTTCTACAAATTATTTTCGAATGTTTTCATTAACGGCTGGCCAAGACTGGGAAGCAGAGAGGGGCTACGGGTCCGAGTTAGCAGGACATGCAAATACCAAGACCGAAGCTACAAAGTCAACGCGAATCAACTCCCCCCTCCCAAAACTCATAAATTTATTTGAGTACAGGTTCTTTAGGTCGAAAACAGCGGGGAAGCTGCAACATTTATGAGCAGATTCGCAAGGGCCTCCGCATCGCAACTCACTACAAGAATCACTTTCCTGTTTGGAGATTGTACAAAGACGTCATGCTAAACTACATGTTCCCAACCGTGTTGTGTCCACGGAAAGAACGGTATTTCGACTTACAGGGTCGCATTCTCATCTACTCAACTTTTGCATCGCTTATGTCCACACATTAACTATCATGGCATGGCAATAGGGCCCCACTTTACATTACGTCAACATGACGACACAAATCAGGCGCCCACCTTCTAATGCGGGTATGTTTTAAATCAGGCGCCCACCTTCTAATGCGGGTATGTTTTAAATCGGTACCCACCTTCTAATCTGGGTATGTTTTAAATCAGCGCCCACCTTCTAATGCGGGTATGTTTTAAATCAGCGCCCACCTTCTAATGCGGGTATGTTTTAAATCAGCGCCCACCTTCTAATGCGCGGTATGTTTAAATCAGCGCCCACCTTCTAATGCGGGTATGTTTTAAATCAGTACCACCTTCTAATCTGGGTATGTTTAAATCAGCGCCCACCTTCTAATGCGGGTATGTTTTAAATCAGCGCCCACCTTCTAATGCTGGTATGTTTTAAATCAGCGCCCACCTTCTAATGCGGTATGTTTTAAATCAGCGCCCACCTTCTAATCTGGGTATGTTTTAAATCAGTAGCCCACCTTCTAATCTGGGTATGTTTTAAATCAGCGCCCACCTTCTAATGCGGGTATGTTTTAAATCAGCGCCCACCTTCTAATCTTGGGTATGTTTTAAATCAGCGCCCACCTTCTAATCTGGGTATTTAAATTTCAGTCAGCGCCCACCTTCTAATGCGGGTATGTTTTAAATCAGGCGCCCACCTTCTAATGCGGGTATTTAAATTTCAGTCAGGCGCCCACCTCCTAATGCGGGTATTTAAATTTCAGTCAGGCGCCCACCTCCTAATGCGGGTATTTAAATTTCAGTCAGGCGCCCACCTCATAATGCGGGTATTTTATTTTAAACCAGGCGCCCACCTCCTAATGCGGGTATTTTATTTTAAATCAGGCGCCCACCTTCTAATGCGGGTACTTTATTTTAAAGTGTAAACAGGCGCCCGCCAACGCCATCATCTGCACAACATTAAGCAACGACATCATTTCAACTTACAAAGTCATATTCTCACATACATATCTTATGCAACTGTTATACACTAACTTTTATCTTAGCTCTGGTCCACAGGAATTCGAATCGGCGGGAGCTTTCAGCATAACGTGGAACTATATCTCACGGCGAACCAAGGCAATTTGGTCTAACAACCTACTTCGAACTTCGATCCGCTCTTTCCCAATAGTTTTGTTATATCTGCGACCAGTGTCATCATAACTCGACACTGGGGCAACATTTCTTGAATCTACACCAACTTTTCCATAATTTCTCTCCCCCTGGGATCTTATTTCTACCCATGATCTTCCTTCAAGTCCCGTTGATCAGGACAAAATTGGCTACTCAGTCAACTTTCTTTGGCGGAAAACTCTTTCATCGTCTCCATCCAAAGAGGGGCATCTGTTGACACCCAATTTTGTCCCGTCTTTTCCGATTTATTTTGCAGTTTTAATTATTTTTAGCACCTCAAAACAATTTTAATCTATATACATACATGCGTATATATATATATATATATGTGTGTGTGTATATATCTCATTATTATTATTATTCGCATTTTTTATTATATCATTTGCATATTTTATAATAATCATAAGTTATCCAAAATTCTATATTATTTTATTCTCGCAAAATTGCATTGCATTTCCCTTTTATTAAGCATTAAGCATTTCGCAAATATTATATTTTATTATTATCACGTCGTTATGTTATTTTAAATAATTCACATCTTTTACAACAATATATATATATATATATATATATATAATATATTTTAATATTAAACCCCTTCTTTTATATTTTTTTTAAATCCATAACGTTTTTTTATTTTTCTAAACCAAAACAATCCCTACCCAACCCAAACTAAAACCCATTTTCGTCCAAGCCCAACCCAATTTCCTAACCCAATTAAATTCCCACCAGCCCAATACTCACTAACCCATTCGGCCCAACTCCCAAAACCCCTTCTCTCATTTTAACTCAACCAAAATCGAAGCCCAACTCTTTTATTGGCCCAACAACCCAAACCCAAAACCAAACCAGCCCAACCGGCCGACCCACAAGCCCAACCCCCAAATTAAAAAACCCAAGCCCACCCGAAAACCCCTAAACCGGCCCAACCCCTTACCCCCTTTAATTCCCCCAAATCCCAAAAATCGAAAATCAAAACCCAAAAATCAAAAAAACCTAAAACCCTACCCCCTGAACCTGGCCGCACCTATGCCCCTACCCCACGCCGCCAAGCCCCTACCCCCGTCACTTCACCACTGCCACCATCTTACCCTGACACCGCCGAACGCTTGCCCCAAGAACACGCCCCAAAATCAGATTTTTTGTTCCCCCTTTATTTTGAAATTTGAATTCGTTTAAGGGGGGGTATGAGGGGTTGGGACGTTGGGTTTGAGTACCTATAAATACCCCATGTTGTTCTTCATTTTTCGGAGGATTTTTTGGGAAAAACGATTCAATATATATATCTTTGTTGTGTTCTTGATTTCAAGCATTTGCCTTCCTTGTTATCCAAGAATCAAGTCCGAAAAGGTTTGTTCTTCCCTTTGATTCTCTGATTTTTTTTAGTTTTTTCGATTCGGGTCGGGTCACTGACCCGGGTCGGGTCGACCCGATTCGGGTAACATTTTTCAGAATTCTTGCATTACATATTCTTATCATTGGTTATCTGAAATTGATGAAATTATTTGATTCCGGGTTGAAACTCCAATTCGGGTCGGGTCACTGACCCGGGTCGGGTCGCCTCAATTTGAATTTCCAAATTTCTTGCATTGTTGCTGTTATTATTATTGGTTATCTGAAATTGATGAATTTATTTGATTCCGGGTTGAAACGCTGATCCGGGTCGGGTCACTGACCCGGGTCGGGTCGACCCGGTTGGGTAACATTTTCAGAATTTTTGCATTTCATATTCTTGTTATTGGTTATCTGAATTGGGTGTTGAAATCTGATCCGGGTTGAAACACTGATCCGGGTCGGGTCGACCCGATTTGGATATTTCCAGAATTCTTGCATTCCGTATTCTTGTTATTATTTATCTGAATTTGGTGCTGAAATCTGATTCGAGTTCGGATCACTGACCCGGGTCGGAGCGACCCGATTTGAATATTTCCAGAATTTCAGAACTCGGGTCGGATATTTTAAACTGCTCGCTGCTCGTTTCTTTGGCACTGTTTTACTGTTTTATTAATATCGCATTAAGGCCGACGAAATTGAATCCGAGGCCGCGCTTTTCTTTCGTTTCGCTTCTCTGTTTTTTAGTATAACTGTTTTAGATATCGTACAGCGGATATATTATTATTTTATTAAGTTTCTTGTTTTAGATTTCTTGCGACGGATATCATTGTTTCTTGTTTTGAACAAATACCGCGTCTGTTTCGGGCGCTGTTTTCTATTTCGGCCATCGCTTTGATTCAGATTTTCTATTTTTCTTGTTTTTACGTTTTTTGTTTTAAAATAAACACCGCACCTTTCAGATATTGCTTTCTGATTGATCCATTGTTTGACATTAAAATTACCGTTCTCTTTGTTTCTTGTTTAAACTAGACACCGTCATTTTGAGCTGTTTTTCTGCCTCTGTTTTTACGCTCTTTGCTATTCTTCTTTCTTCTTTGTCTCTGTTCGATTTAATTTTGCTGATTTGAACACGATACTACATTGGCCGATGAAAATATCCGTCGATTTTGAGGCCGACACGGTTGCAAAGACGGAAATATAACTTCGGGCAAGGATGAAGACTTAAACCTTTATCCGAGATCAACATGTTTAGTAGGCGAGGTGACTAAAATAACCAACAAGTTATATATATTCGCAGCCACGACGTGATTATAGTGATCTTTTCTATTTCACCCGAGAGACCAACACGTTTAGTAGGTGAGGCAATCAAAATAAACTACATTAGTCATATGTTTGCGACCACGACGTGATTGGAATGTTCTTTTCAAAAATTTAAGTTCGAGGCCCTCCGCGATCAAAACATTCACTGCTTTGAATACGGATATGAAGTTATTTGTATTTAACTGTTTCTAACCGTTTGTTCTTGGCAAACTTGCGAGGATTAAAGTAAAAAGGGCAATTATTCCTCGGAGTTTATTTATGTTATTTCTTTCTTTAATTCACTTTTATCTCGCTTTGTATTGTAATATTATTTATCGCACTTATGTAATTATTGAAATGCTTAGAATAGGCAAACTTAGGATTTATTCATAGGTTAGTTTAAGATTTGAAACCCGTCGCTAGCTTATTTATTTGTAGGCTCGGTTAAATTCCAACTTAGAAATCCTTCGCTAGTTATTTATTTTAGGCTCGTCACGCGTATTCAAAATTTTCAAAAAAAACAACTTTGTCATCTTTATTTGCTTTATTAATCATTCCGGATAAGTTTATCTTTTTTGTCAATTTACAATTCAATGATTCCCAAAATTTTACGTCTTTGATAGTATAAAATAATTTATTGTCACAAAACACATATTTTTCAAAACTTTACACGTATCTTTCTTTTTATGTCATCTGAATACGTACTTGTATAAAATGCATCATTTACTAAATTATTTGCAAACATCTTTTTAATCTATTATACTTGTAAAAACATGCATTTTTTAGCAATAATTAAACTGAGTTTGACCGGATAACCGCAAGTTAGCGGATCTTAAAGGATGCCTAACCCCTTCCCTTTAGGATAATAAAGAACCCTTACCTAGAATCTCGCTAGTTTTGTAGACCTTAAAATTGGAGTTTACATAGCAGCATTCAGTTTAAATATTTAGGTGTCCTAATTCACCATAAAAATAATTAGGTGGCGACTCCTCAACCCTTTTTCCCAGGAATCACCCGAACACGTCCGTGCTCCGCTTTGACCCGAGCAGGTCAAACTCTGACCTGAGCAGGTCAAAATAGGGCGCGACAGTGTTTATCGCTTCTTAGTGTATTAGTCGGAGATACTTGATATCCACGGGGGTACGATCATAGAATCAAAAAATGCTGAATTCTTTGAACAGATCTTTCCTAGAAAGGAAAAATAATAATTTCACGCAAACAAAGTTATGAACAAAATGCTCAAAATGAGCAAGACCCGGGAGTCTCTAATTATCCGAAACTAGATGTTTTAGATCTACAGGACTCAGAGGTTACTGACTATCCGGAACTTAATGTTCCAGCTACAGAACTTAGGGGTTCCAAAGATGGAACCAAGATGGAGAAAAAGGCCAAAAGGAAAACACCTTTGGTCCAGATTTTCTAACCTATATGGTTGAAAATGAACCAAGGAAAATTAGGGAAGCATTGTCAACTCCAGAAGCACCGCTATGGAAAGAAGCTATAGAAAGCGAAATAGATTCCATCATGCGGAACCATACTTGGAAAATTGTTGATCTTCCTCCGGGAAGCAAACCTTTGGGTTGTAAGCGGATACTCAAAATAAAGTACAAAGTAGATGGAACTATTGACAAGTATAAGGCCAGATTAGTAATTAAAGGCTACAGAAAAAAGGAAGGCCTCGACTACTTTGACACATACTCACATGTGTCTAGATTAACATCCATAAGGGTATTCATAGCCATTGCAGCTTTGTGTGACCTTGAGATACATCAAATGGATGTTAAGACAACCTTCTTAAACGGAGAGTTGAAAGAGGAAATATACATGGAACAACCCGAGGGGTATGTGATTCCAGGACAAGAAAAGAAAGTATGTCGACATGTTAAGTCTTTGTACGGACTCAAACAAGCCCCGAAATAATGGGATGAAATATTTGATAATACTTCATTATCAAACGGTTTCTTCATAAATGAATGTGATAAATGTATCTATATCAAAGGGAACTCTGACTCATTTGTCATGCTATGCCTTTACGTAGATGATATGCTCATCACCGGAATTAGTCTAAACTTGATCCTGGAAACCAAGAATATGTTGAAACAATGTTTTGACATGAAAGATATGGGTATTTGCAGATGTGATCATAGGAATTAAGATTTCTAAGACATCTGACGGACTGGTCTTATCTCAATCTCATTACATTGAAGATGTTTTGAGGAAATTTGATGTACTTGACAGTCCCCCTATGAAGTAACCAATGGTTATGAATCATAGAATTGATAAAAATCGTGGTGCACTAGTATCCCAGGAGCGATATGCACAGGTCATTGGCAGTTTAATGTACATTACAAACAGCACCCGACTCGACATCACTTATCCAGTCAATAAGTTGGCTAGGTTCACTCATAATCCTGGAAATGATCACTAGAAGGCGTTAAATCGGATACTACGATATCTGAAATATTCGGTGACTTACTGATTACACTATTCAAGGTATCCAGTCGTACTGGAACGATACAGTGATGCAAACTGGATATCGGACATAAAGAACACCAAATCCACCATTGGGTATGTTTTTACAATTAGTGGTGGGGCTGTGTCTTGGAAATCCTCTAAGCAAACGTGCATCGCCCGATCCACGATGGAATCGGAGTTAATCGCTTTGGACAAAGAAGGAGAAGAATCATAGTGGCTTCACGAAAAGGTCACAGTGTCTGCTCAAAAAAGTCAAGCTACATAAATCCAGTTGAGAGGCTGCAATGTTCACTGAAAAGATCAAGACAACCAGCAGGAATGCCGAGAAGGTTATTCATCCATAATAAAGTTAAGTAGTGTCAAGAAGACACCTATTTATTTTAATCGAAAAATAAAAAACACTCCATGATGTTGCCAAGCAAAAGGAAACATGTTTGGAGCCGCTCGGAGTATCAGCCAGTCAAGCCAGATCCATATGCATGCGGAGGAACGTGGAAATATTTCTTGCGCAGTCGATCGAGATAGGGTTCCACGAGAGTCAAGCGCTCTAGACAGGAGTCGAGAGTCACTTCATGACATGCTCAGCCACACTTATTTTATTTGATTTTAAAGGAGTTCCAGTATAAGGGATAATCTCTTTGTCCGATTGAGTCAAACTATAACTAACCTGATTCCGAAATAAGTGATATGTAGGTAGACTCAATACCAGAGAGCCGGTCATATTCTAACAAGATTCGTTTTTAATTTTGCTTTATTTAGTCCTCATTGAGTCGAACTACATATGACCGGAATTATCGTATAGGCCGAAATATATAGAAAACCCAGAAACCAGGGCCCTACCACAATCCCAGAAAATTGCGCAAAAATCATGAAGCATTTTGACTTGGTTGGTAAAAATCACGTTTGTCAAATTTCATTGCTCATGAATGGTCCCACCATTCCTGAACAACGAAGAGGCAGTTGTTGACACCTAATTTTTACCCTCTAATACTTTATTTAATTATTCAGAGTTCTTGAGTCATGAACATAGTGGAATATGCATTTTTCATAAAGCGAAAATGGTTTTACGAAATTATTACGGTAACATTTTGCCAAGTTATTTGGCAAAATACTATTGAATATATTATTGTACATCATTTGCATATTTTTAAGAAATATCTATCAATTTTTATAAATTAAAGAGAATAATTATTTAATTAATTATATTAAAATTGGTAATGTTTTACTCTGTGAAATTAAGGAAATTTGATTAATTAAATACAGTGTCAAATAGTATCTCACTTTTATCCCTTAGATGGATTTCTAATTAAGTTTGTGATTTAATTTAAGCCTTATTTTTTGTTTTAATTGATCGATTTTAGTCATAATTGAAATAGAAATGGTCATTTGTTGATTTAACTCGTGCCTTATTTTGCAAAATCACCCTCAATAGCCCAACTCCTTTTATTTAAGTGTTGTTTGAGTCATTTTTATTTTGAATTGCCTGAGCCTAGTCTGTAATGGACCAAGCCCAACCCACGTTCGCTTTAAGCCAACGAAATAAGGGCAAAAACCCTCATTTTCGTCCAAAGCTAAGTCAAGGGTTAAAACCCTAGAGCACCGCACCCCGCACCCATCTCCCCTTCCTCTAAGCTCAAAATAGCAAAGAATAAAAAAAAGTGTCGGTAACAGTGTTTCTGGGGCCAAATCCAGAAAGGGTCTTAATGACCCTTATCTTCTTCGTCGCCTCTCTCTACCGTACCGCCATCATGCGCAGATAATACCCCTCCTCCCACTTTGCGCATCATTTATGAGGGCTTGTCCCATTTGCAGACCAAATTTGCATTCTTATTGGTCGGATTTTGAACCTCTCCAAAATTAAATCTAAATCTGGAGATTTTCACATCTTATACATCGGTTTGGATGAAACATTTTTAGGGTTTTGGGGCCTATAAAAGGAACCCCTCATCCTCAGTCCAAACCAAGCATTGGATACTTGAAAATTCCTCAAGAGTTCAAGCATAAGTCTCTCTTTGAGCAAAATTCCGAAACCCTAGCTATTTCTAGGTTTTTAATAGTCTAAAATATTCTTTTCGATTTTAGTGTGGCTGGGCTTTTTGGATTTGGAGGTGTGCTTCCCACTCTGAAATCTCGAATACGACTGTGCATCAAATAGGTAATTACGAAACACTCTCAGTTTATATTCTCGCATTTTAAAGTTGTTTGTGGTTAATTATGTGTTTAGTTGTGTCATTACAAGTTGTGTTAAGCATGCCTAATCCTTGTTAATATATGTCTATGGTTCCAGATTAGTATGTCAAATAGAGTATTAACTTTTAATGGATAAAATCTTGTTGTTTAGTGTTAAAATGTAATGTTTGATTAGCTTGTTTTGATTGACTTAAGCATTTTAATTTATATTTGTTGTTTAAAGTTACCCTTATGATACGATCCGCCATGTGGAAGAGATACAGATTCAAACAACAAAAATGCAGAAACTAAAATAACAAGAAAATTGGGGATGAGAATAGAGGGATAAAAGCAAGACCCAAAGAGTAATGATTCTATATGCAAACTTAGGTATATGAAACCTAAATCCTCTCGATTGGAATCAACCTTAAGAACCTATACAATTTAATCTTCAACAAAAAGTAATCCAAATGAATACACAAATGAACAAATCTATATGAAAATCAATGGAAAGAGTTTCAATAGCCAACAATGGAATCCACCATAATTAACTATCACTAACATTAATCACTAAATTAGCACTACACTAAACTACCGTACTAACTATCACTCTTTAAGAGTATTCATCTCCACATCCTCAAAAACTAAGTAATGAAATGACCAAGTATGGTATTTATACTAAACAAGATAAAGAAGACTAGACTAGTTATTACAATAATACCCTTAATGAAGTAAGAACCTTGTTTGGTAGTCTTTTTTATGGGTGATGGCTTGAATTTAGAAAATAGCCTCTTCGCTATCTTTCCCCTCCATCTCATCTTCATTACACACGACCAAGCAATCATCCATACGTCATACACTCTCCTATCAAGATCCTCAAACGTCTCCAAAGTTTCTCTTTGCATCAACATGGCTTGTAGGGCTTGAAATTTCTTAGCTCAGCCTCGAGCAAAGCAATTTGAATCATGTGTGCTCATCGGGATTGTATCATCCTCCCCTTTTTGAAAAAGGATTCGTCCTCGAAACCATACCTTGCAAGACATAGAAAAGTATGAGTGCATATCCTTGCACACAACACATAATGTAATCATCACAAGGCAAATGATAATACCTAAAGTAAGCAAAGCATGCAACCAACACACTAAATGACTTACTTTTATGATATAACCAAGCTTCATAAGGATCTAGAAAGACTGTGTATCCCCATAATTCCCAAGACATGTTGATAAAAGGGTAAATTAGGGAACCCAATGCATTTAGGAAAGCAAACATGCAAGTTCTCATTGGTCCTAGCAATCAAAAAGCACATATCTCCCCTTAACTCAAGAAACAAGTATCTCCCTCACGGCTAAGTTCAACATCACAAACAATATCAACCCAAATCAAGAATCTAATCATTATACTAGCCTATCCCAAGAAAGTAATCACTCTCAAGTAAACACCAGAGTAAAATACAAAGGTATTCCCCACACTATTTTTCTCACATTCTTCCGGGAAGCCCAACATGAATTCAAGTAATAACACTAGGAAATAATCACATGAATGATTATAAGTGCTACTACTATACTCATCACAGAAGGAAGTTACCTCCATGAGCTACGAGTATATACCGTCCGTGAAGGAAGTACAAGATGTGACGTCATACCAAGTTGTTGTCCAATGAGGTTCCCTCCAAAACTCCCCTTCTTTGGTGAAGCTTCACAAATAAGTTAATCAAATAATCAAGTTCATCAAGAGAGAGTTTTACCTTTAATCTCATCGATCCTATGCCAAGCTTTGAGTATCATCTCCTCACCCTTTAGGTTAGAATATCTAACATAGTCCTTCCAAAAGGTATGCTCTTTTCCTTTCAAATTGCTCCCCTTCTTTAAACAACACTCTTCACTTTCGGAATCCTTTCCCAAATTTGACATTGGTCCATCAAATGGGTCACAAACCCTCAAGAATGACTTTCCATCATCGGGGGGGGGGGGCATCATCCTCTCATGGTGGATTACCAAATACATTGTAGCCACCAAAGGTGGCTACATGTTCATCATCACAAGACATACCACCTTGCATTTCACTTTCAATAGTCATGTCATTATCCATTAAGATATTATCCTTAAAGAGAGAACACTCAATAAACGATAAGGGTTCTAAACATGTAAGTTTACTCTCATAAAGTCAGTTGTCATTTTCCAAAGCAATTTCCTTTTCATGACTATTTGTATGATCAATCGCACTAATATTTCACTAAGTTGAGGTTCATTAAGCACATCACCAATTTCCTCAATTAGTGGACTATCATAGTAAACAAATTGATCAACACAAGTACTCACACTAGTTGGACACGAATCGATCTTGCTAAAAAAATCAATTCGGTCATTGCTAGATCAACTAATGTGTGAGCTACCATATCACATGACAACATACTAACATGTAAATCACAAGTGTCAACACTGGGTGGACATAAATTGATTTCACAAGAAGAATCAATTCGGTCATCAATAGGATCAACTAGTGTGGAATCACTAATTTCAACAACATTGTCAACAATCTTTAAAGAACTAAGCTCATCACATGGTAAAGATTCATTAAGTTCAACTAAGCACATGCTACCATTCACACTCCAGTCAACAACATGAACATTCACATTAATTGGAGTGTTGAGATTAGCTATTTTACCTTGAAGTTCACACAAAGTATCTTATTTACCATGGTTTTCAATAGTGCACATTTGCTCTTTTGGGAAGCCTTCAACTATCTCATGAACTTTTAAAGTTTGAGGTTCATCTTTCCGTTTGCTTCCAAGAATACCTGCCCCATTATCAAGACAACTAGAAAAGAAGGAAAAGTTACATGAATTAGAATTTGTTTGTGATAATCCTCTCACATCACTCCACACAACCTCTCATTTTTCCTCTCTAGAGTTGTCACTTTTCTCTCCCTTACTCCTCTCAATCTTTTCTCTCTCAATTTCATGGGAGTTGGGGAAAGTGCTAAGAATCTCTTGTGAATGATTTGGTGAACCCTTCACTTCTTCTTTCCATTTGGCTTCACTTGGAGTAGTCTTTTCTCCTTGTAGTGGTTTTTTCCTTTTCGGAATGTGCTTGGTTCTCTCCTTCTTTCCATATGGATTGACAAAGTGACACCTCCAAAATTCCTTCAAGGCACTCCAAGTCTCAATTAGGTGCCTCTTTATCTTCTCATGCTCCCAATTTTTAATAAGGGCTCCTCTTAGGGTGCTTGAAGCTAGCTCCACTTTCTTCTTTTCCAAGTAGTTGTAGCATTTAAATATCTCATCCAACTTGTACTCCCATTTGAAGTAATCTTCTTCACTAGATTTTGTACACAAAATTGGCAACTCTATGTTGGTATGTTACTTACTTTCATTCGCCACGAGATTAGGATTCATGGGTGAAAATAGAAGTTTTCCTCTAGCATCCACTATGCACTTGTACCATTCATGCTCATATGGAATCCTATGTTATTGGAACCAAGGATATCCTAAACATATGTGACAAGTATCCATGGGAAGCACATCACACCAATCTCCTATTGGTACTCACCACATGTAATGAATACCTTCACTTTCCTATCAACCCAATAATAAGGATATCATCTCATCACACAAGGTATCATCAACCATTCAACCACATGAGGGGTGATGAAGTTTGTATAAAAATCATCATCAAGCACAAGAGAGAATCCCGCACATCCACAAACATTTACCTAGATTTTGATAGTTCGCCTCTTTGGATCAATCCCTTCTTGATACATTGGGTTCCCTCTACTCCCAATGCCTATCGACGTTTCCCTCCTACCTTCAACATCATATCCATATTGAGAACATGGCACATTTGTATTAGGATAAGGAACATAATACATTGTACTTCTTAAAGTAGGAAATGTACACTCTCTTTTCCTTCTAGGAGGACTTTTACCTCCTCCAACCCACACACTTATACCATCTCGCTTAGTATAGGAAGTATCATGAGGGGATGCACGTGAATATCCTCTAGAAAATTCTTCACAAGTTTCACACTCAATTCCACTACCCTCACGGTCATATTCACCACAAAGTGCATAACCACTCGATTCATGTTCATCACAACTCCCTATTTCATACGACTCTTCATAAATTGATTCATAAGGTATGTGTGAGAAAGAACTATACGTCAAGTCGCCTCCATATCCACGGTGTGTAGTATGATGATCTTCATAACCATCGTCTTCACCATAGGACTCTTCATTAGGTTATTCTACTCCCTTCTCTTGTTCATAAAATCCATTTACCTTATATTTGCCTCTAGTGTAGTGCTCTTCACCATCATATGGTTCATGGTCGTAGTGACCACCATCGTCTCCATATGCTCCATCATCATCATGGTCATAACCTCCATCACTAGAGCCATAGCCTCTCATATCATCATCACAAGATCTCGAAGCGATAAACGACATGTTTCCTTATAGCTCCTCTACTTATGACCCCTCTTCGTGTACCTACAAAACGAGCAAACAAGTTAGTAGCAAAAGCTCCTCTCACCACTCGTATTGGCACTCAAGTCTTACAACAACCTAATGCTTCTTCCAAAGCTGGTATAGAAACCACTTGTCCAATCAATTCATACGGTTTTGTGGCAGAATAAATTCTTGTTTAAGGAATGATGGATGATTCAAAATAAACAGACAAGAGCCAAAGAAGTTCAACGAAATAAAACAGAAAAACTTAAGAAAAATTAGCACGAAATAAAATTGAGACTCAAGAACTAGTTAACAATCAAGTAAGAACAATTACTAATTATTAATTAGCTTAGAAAATTAAAGAAGTGAGAAGGAAAGAAAAAAAATTAATTTTTAACACTTGGATTTTTTTTTTGGAAATTTGGGAAAAAGTGATGAAATTCAAGAATTAATTAGCAAACAAGTATGTTTAATTACTTATTTTTAATTAATTATAAGTAATAAAGTATTAAGAATAGGATAAGAAATCAAATAGGAAGAAATTTGGGGAAAACCTGGTAAAAAATGCCCAAAATAGGGATGAAAACAGAGCAAAACAGAGCAAAAGCAGCCTCTGCTAACGTGAATTTTTTTACTTTGGGCCCACAAACACTTTTCAACCTTTGACTTGAAGACTTTTGGATCAAACACACCTCTTTTGAGTCTTCTTTTCTATGAAGATTTGAAGTTCTTCAAGAACACCAAAAACACCAAATTTCCAAACACCTTCAATTCAACTCCAAATTGCACCAAATTCTAATTCTAAGCTCCTCTTGATTGGTAAAACACATCCCAATAACTTTTGAAGCCAAAATCACCTTCTTCCACCAAAACCCATCTTCAAGTTTCAAACCTTCAAGGTCCTTCAATGGTATAATAATCAATACAACTTTAAATGCCACAAAATTTAAAAGCTAAGGGGTTTTTGATATCAAGGAACTCAAATTTGGCCTCAAATTCACCAAAATAATAACAAATTTATGGGGGTTTTTTTTAGGATTTTGAATTTTGATTTTTTTGGGATTTTGTAATAACATTAACCAATGCTAGATCTGTAGGAACAAATTTATAACCTAAGCTCTGATACCAAATAATACGATCCGACTTGTAGAAGATACAAATTCAAACAATAAAACGCTGAAACTAAAATAACAAGAAAAATAGGGATGATAATAGAGGGATAAAAGCAAGACCCAAAGAGTAATGATTCTATAGGAAAACTTAGGTATATGAAACCTAAATCCTCCCCATTGGAATCAACCCTAAGAACCTATACTATTTGATCTTCAACAAAGAGTAATTCAAATGAATACACAAATGAACAAATCTATATGAAAATCAATGGAAAGAGTTTCAATAGCCAACAATGGAATCCACCATAATTAACTATCACTAACACTAATTACTAAATTAGCACTACACTAAACTACCGTACTAACTATCACTCTTTAAGAGTATTCATCTCTACATCCTCAAAAACTAAGTAATGAAATGACCAAGTATGGTATTTATACTAAACAAGCTAAAGAAGACTAGATTAGTTATTACAATAATACCCTTAATGAAGTAAGAGTCTTGTTTGGTAATCTTCTTTATGCATGATGACTTGAATTTAGAAAATAACCTCTTTGCATGGCTAACCACTATCGTTCCCCTCCATCTCATCTTCACTCCACACGACCAAGCAATCATCCATACGTCATACGCTCTCCTATAAAGCTCCTCAAATGTATCCAAAGCCTCTCTTTGCATCAATATGGCTTGTAAGGCTTGAAGATTCTTAGCTCGGCCTCGAGCGAAGCAATTTAAATCATTTGTGCTCCTCGGAATCGTATCACCTTAGTATGGTGTATTAAGTATATTAACCTCAAATGGCATGATATGGACAACATTTATCCACATATCAATCTGCTTGGCCAATGTTTGGATGTGTATTGAGATTATGTCAAAATTAAGTAGTGAAAAGGCCATAATAGCTGTATGAGATTGATTATGTACTAAAGTGACCTATTTACATATTTTTTCTATGGTATGAGAATGGTGTTGAAGCATAGTTGTTTTGGTTAACATCCTGAATTTAGTTCATCATGCTCTATGTGTAAATTCATCTGTTGGAATATGGTTTTGTTAACTTAAGCCTTGTTTAGAAATAATGTTAATTTGAAGTGTCATTTGTGTCCTGTGTGCTGTAATGATGGCCTTTGAGTGACAACTTGGGCCTCCTCACTGATTCCCCTTTGTCTGGATAAGCATGTTGCACACCTCTCTTGGTTGTTTTGAGTAAAAAATATCACTGTGCCAACATGAGAAGTCTTTTGAAACATGTCACACACTCTTGTTGCCTAGAATAACGATATGCATGCTTACTCTAGCCTGGTCAGTCCCCATTCTTAGTATGTCATTTCTAAATTAATAAGTCTTATGTATACATGTCTGTTGGTTTGATCATGCATTTACCTTACTTTAAGGCTATTGTGCCCAATTGTGAGGCATGAATAGGAATTCCTTAGTTATAGTCTTGATTTGATTGATCATGAGTATCTGTGGGAATGTATTTGTGCATCTTGAACTCCTTTGCCCTTCTTCTAAATTGACCACATCCTGTTTTACTTGCCTAAAATGTGAAAATTCATCATGATAGCAATATAGTACCTGAAAGCATCTTCATGACATGATAATTAGTTAGTGTTAAGCCAATAGGGATCCCTATGCTATTTCCATGTTTTTTTGTTGGAATCTGCTATGCCATGTTAATCACAAGTACTTGTTTGATCAAAATGTATGTGTTTCATGATAATACTCATCGTGCCTAGTATGCCTTTTGAGACTCTGTGCATTGGTCTTCATCTCTTGAGTCAGTTCTTGTGTTGAATATGCCAAGATGTTTTGAGTATTGAGCAAGTGAAATGATCCCATTCTGCTTAGCATTACTATTGCCTAGTGTTGTTTAGGATGCTAGATTGTTAATTCTATGCCATAATTAAGCTATAAATGAGTATGTAGTGATGCATTTAGATGACAAGAGAGACTAGAAGTGTTTAAGTGAATGAATAGTTTGAGAATATGATTTGGATAGACATATTTAAGGATAGGAAGTTTTTTTCCTTTTGGTTAAGTTCTACATCTGCACATAGAATGCCTGACTCAGTTTAATGCCTCATCCTTGTCCTCAGAAAATGCTTAGGTCCTGTCATTTTGTCATTTTTAAAATTCTGAAACTCAAAGTGTTCGTATGTGTGGTTTTGTTTGTTTGATATGAGTCATTCAGTTTATTTGTGCTTCTTCTTTGCCTTGAATGTAGTTGGCCTTATCTCTCTTCCTTCTCATTTCATCTTTTTGTTTAACCGAATGTCCATTTTACTTTAAAATGCCTATGAGTACCATTGTTTTTGTGATATGAAATTTGCTTCTACTGGTTCACCATCTTAAGTGTACTAGTGTATATGCAAATGGTATATCCCGAGATATACGAGGTTAAAGACCTAAGTATGCACTAGTTGTATATGGAGGTTGCATACCCTAATATTTTCAAATATATCATGTATACTTGTGATATCTCATGGCTATTAGTTCTCATATGCCTAAGTGCATATCAGTCATGTGCTTGAATGTTTCTAAACATCTGAATGCAGTTCAATTGAGTGCTATCAATGCTTTGGGCCTATTTATTCACTCTTTAATATCTGAAATTGTTGAATTGTTGGGCCAGTCTATTTATTTCTGCATGTGATGTGTTCTGCTAACCCAGAAGCAAAATAAAATATTTGGACTGCTACTTTTGGGCTTCTTGATATGTTTGTGCATTTTGCTATAATAAATATGAAATAGATAACTTGTTTTCCCCTTCTCTTTGCATGGCCATGGGCCCACAGGGCCCACATCTCGCTATTTTGCCGAATACAGTGCAAGAGGCAACGAACCTCGTCTTTCCAGTACCAGTAGTGGAATTCGGAGTCGGTCCCATGACTAGTTGAAGGTGTGCTCATTCCTCGAGAAAGGAAAGGGATAGAAAGGAAAGAAAGAAGAGGATATCTTGAGTCGTATGGCCTGAGGGCCCAACTCCACATTCTTTCATCGAGTCCAATAAAGAATCGAAGACCCAACCATGGGTAAAATGGTATAGACAATAGAGTTTTCTTTTTGCATATTTTATAAATTGTGTTTGGTGGGCTAGTATTCCCGCCAACCCGTTCGCTTTGTTTTATGTATTTTTATTTGTTATGTTTAAAAAATGCTATATTATTATTGGAATCTTTAAGTAGAATCTAATCACAAAGAGTTTTTTTTTACGCTTTTGAAATAAATAAGTTTCGTCTTTTCGGCTAATTAATAAAATTGGCTTTTTGGCTACTTATTTACATGCTTTAAATCCTTTCTAATTGATACTTTGCAAAATAAAAAAATTAAAAAGAACTTAGTTGTGCAAAAAAGGAAGGAGTTGTTTTCTTGTAATTTGATATAAGTTTAAAAAAATATGAAGTTTGAAATGGAACTAGATTAATTATCTTCGAATAAAAATGGAGAATGCCTTTATTAAGATATAGTTTGGGTTAAGGGAACAAATCCCTCTTTGGTTGACCTCTTTTATAAAATAACGATCTTATTTTGATAAATTATTCTCTACTTTGCATAAAAAGAAACAAATGTTTTAATATCTCTTTTGGTGAAAAAAGGAAAACAAAGTAGGTGGCGAACTCTGGTTTAATTTAGGATTTTTCTTTAATTTCAAAAAATTCTTTTTATATGTTTTTTTCTGTTTTTCCTTATAAAGTAGGTGGTAAATCTAAAATGAAAATAATTTCAAGAGTCCACGAGTTATTCAGTGGCTTTTATGCCTATGCGTAAAAGTGAAAGGTAACATATGGTACTATTCACTCTTTTGCTTTTAGAAACTTTACTTCTAGACCACATTAGTCGACCTTACCGATAACTCTTTGGACATACTTCTTTTCGGAAAACAAGAAAAGAACAATAAACTCGGAATAACAGCTTACAACCCAAAGGATATTATATACAACAGGAAAGTACTCCCGACAAGGTACAATCAACTCAAGAATTGAATACACTTCTAGGACATGCTTTTTGAGAAAATGATACATATGTCTCGGAATTCATGCTTGAGAGAAAGGATAGCCATTACATACATGTGTTGCTTAGCAAACAATGACTTACGAACCTCCGTACGCTCTACGGATGAAAATATAGATAATTTGGATCAAGATTGAATTAATAAACTAAGAATTGAATCAATATAACATTTCGTCAAACACTTTGAGTGCAAAAAGCTCTATCTTGTTCTTCATTATAAACTCAATACATATACAATACTACTAGCCCTTCTTCTCTACTCACATCACAACCAACATAATAAGCAACTATAATTCATAATTTCCAGCCATGGTAGACCTTAATAAACGAACTCCAAACTGCCCAACATCATAATACAACAAGACTACACTTCAAGCAATATCTCTAGCCTCTATCTTTTGGTTTTCCACTTCTACAATTCAACTAACACAAGATTCAACTCAAGAACAAGCAAGATAACACTTTACTTACCTTATACATCAACTTCAACTTGAAATCCAAGACTTTCTCAGTTCACAACAATCTTCAACTCCATAACCACATCATAAAGTTCTTATTCTTCACTTGCACAATGTTTTGGAGTTAGATCATACTCAAATCACTTGAAATATGTTCTTAGACGTTGAAGAATAGTTAAAGGACTCTTAGGAGGGATTAGGTACTTAATTTGGTCGAGAACTGATAAGAAATGATGGCTGGATCGATCTTATAACACTTAAAGTTGGCAACTGCTTCAATGTTACGGACCAAAAAATGGTCCGTAAAATTGAACCGTGAAATGGGTCCTTCATGGATGACATTCTGAATCAGTTTCACGATCTTATCATGACTAAATAAATAGTCTATGAAACTTTTCACAGTCCGTGAAATGGTACCATAGAATCAACTTTTCGACGAACTTGTTTTCTATGATTCGTTTGACCTCGAAACCTTTGGATACCTTGCTAACAATCCTCATAAACCTCACAAGGGTATCATGACCTCCATGGCTTATGTTAGCTATCTTATGATGATGTAGATGTTTAAAGTTACCGGGTGTAACAGTTGTTCAGTAAAAAACTCTCATGTTCAGAAGATGAAGGTGGAGGAAATTAGGATGTTGCGGTGGATGTGTGGGCATAATAGGAGTGATAGGATTAGAAATGAAATATCCAATACAAGGTGGGGGTGACCTCGTTGGATGACAAGATGCGGGAAGCGAGACTGAAATGGTTTGGGCATATAAAGAGAAGATGCTTAGATGCCCCAGTGCGGAGGTATCAGGTGTTGGCTATGAATGGCTTCAGGAGAGGTAGAGGTAGGCTGAAGAAGTATTGGAAGAGGTGATTAAACAGGACATAGCGTGGTTGTAACATACCGAGGACACGTATCATGTCCCAACCCTGGGAGGCATGGCCGACACCCGGTGCCATACTTGACCCCAAGCGTACCAAATTGTAACTCGAGTAACATGGTCACAATAGATAAACTGGGCCTACAAGGCTATTATGCAATCAACCAACAATAACTTGGGCCGACAAGGCCAATTCTGAATAATTCATGAATAGTAGCTAGACCAACTGACGTAGGATTATTCCTAAAGATATATGTATATCTACATGAGCCGACAAGGCCGTCATAGATGTCTACAAATAGCAAGACCCAATAAAATATATACAAGGGCAGACAAGGCCACCATGCTACTACATTGTATACACAAGACATGTCTACAAACCTCTAGAGATAATACTATTGAACCATGGTCTGGACAAGACCTCGAACTACCCATCACAATGTTCGCTCAATAAAGTCTGAATAACATAAATCCAGTCGAAAAGGTCACAGTGTCTGCTCAACAAAGTCAAGCTACATAAATCCGGTTGAGAGGCTGCAATGTTCACTGAAAAGATCAAGACAACCAGCAGGAATGCCGAGAAGGTCATTCATCCAATAAATTTAAGTAGTGTCAAGAAGACACCTATTTATTTTAATCGAAAAATAAAAAACACTCCATGATGTTGCCAAGCAAAAGGAAACATGTTTGGAGCCGCTCAGAGTATAAGCCAGATCCATATGCATGCGGAGGAACGTGGAAATCTTTCTTGCGCAGTCGATCAAGATAGGGTTCCACAAGAGTCAAGCTCTCTAGACAGGAGTCGAGAGTCACTTCATGCCATGCTCAGCCACACTTATTTTATTTGATTTTAGAGGAGTTCCAGTATAAGGGATAATCTCTTTGTCCGATTGAGTCATACTAAAACTAACCTGATTCCGAAATAAGTGATATGTAGGCAGACTCAATACCAGAGAGCCGGTCATATTCTGACAAGATTCGTTTTTAATTTTGCTTTATTTAGTCCTCATTGAGTCGAACTACATGTGACCGGAATTCTCGTATAGCCCGAGATATATAGGAAACCCAGAAACCAGGGCCCGACCACAATCCCAGAAAATTGCGCAAAAATCAAGAAGCATTTTGACTTGGTTGGTAAAATTCACGTTTGTCAAATTTCATTGCTCATGGATGGTCCCGCCATTCCTGAACAACGAAGAGGCAGTTGTTGACACCTAATATTTACCATCCAATACTTTATTTAATTATTCAGAGTTCTTGAGTCATGAACAGAGTGAAATATGCATTTTTTATAAAGCGAAAATGATTTTACGAAATTATTACTGTAACATTTTGCCAAGTTATTTGACAAAATACTATCGAATATATTATTGTACATCATTTGCATATTTTTAAGAAATATCTATCAATTTCTATAAATTAAAGAGAATAATTATTTAATTAATTATATTAAAATTGGTAATGTTTTACTATGTGAAGTTAAGGAAATCTGATTAATTAAATACAGTGTCAAATAGTATCTCACTTTTATCCCTTAGTTGGATTTCTAATTAAGTTTGTGATTTAATTTAAGCCTTATTTTTTGTTTTAATTGATCGATTTTAGTCATAATTGAAATAGAAATGGTCATTTGTTGATTTAACTCGTGCCTTATTTTGCAAAATCATCCTCAATAGCCCAACTCCTTTTATTTAAGTGTTGTTTGAGCCATTTTTATTTTGAATTGCCTGAGCCTAGTCTGTAATGGACCAAGCCCAACCCACGTTCGCTTTAAGCCAACGAAATAAGGGCAAAAGCCCTCATTTTCGTCCAAAGCTAAGTCAAGGGTTAAAACCCTAGAGCACCGCACCCCGCACCCCGCACCCATCTCCCCTTCCTCTCAGCTCAAAATAGCAAAGAATAAAAAAAAATGGCTGGTAATAGTGTTTCTAGGGCCAAATCCAGAAAGGGTCTTAATGACCCTTAACTTCTTCGTCGCCTCTCTCTACCGTACCGCCATCATGCGCAGATAATACCCCTCCTCCCACTTTGCGCATCACTTATGAGGGCTTGTCCCATTTGCAGACCAAATTTGCATTCTTATTGGTCGGATTTTGAACCTCTCCAAAATTAAATCAAAATCTGGAGATTTTCACATCTTATACATCGGTTTGGATGAAACATTTTTAGGGTTTTGGGGACTATAAAAGGAACCCCTCATCCTCAGTCCAAACCAAGCATTGGATACTTGAAAATTCCTCAAGAGTTCAAGCATAAGTCTCTCTTTGAGCAAAATTCCGAAACCCTAGCTATTTCTAGGTTTTCAATAGTCTAAAATATTCTTTTCGATTTTAGTGTGGCTGGGCTTTTTGGATTTGGAGGTGTGCTTTCCACTCTGAAATCTCGAATACGACCGTGCATCAAATAGGTAATTACGAAACCCTCTCAGTTTATATTCTCGCATTTTAAAGTTGTTTGAGGGTTAATTAGGTGTTTAGTTGTGTCATTACAAGTTGTGTTAAGCATGCCTAATCCTTGTTAATATATATGTCTATGGTTCCAGATTAGTATGTCAAATAGAGTATTAACTTTTAATGGATAAAATCTTGTTGTTTAGTGTTAAAATGTAATGTTTGATTAGCTTGTTTTGATTGACTTAAGCATTTTAATTTATATTTGTTGTTTAAAGTTACCCTTATGATACGATCTGCCATGTGGAAGATACAGATTCAAACAACAAAAATGCGGAAACTAAAATAATAAGAAAATTGGGGATGAGAATAGAGGGATAGAAGCAAGACCCAAAGAGTAATGATTCTATATGGAAACCTAGGTATATGAAACCTAAATCCTCTCAATTGGAATCAACCTTAAGAACCTATACAATTTAGTCTTCAACAAAGAGTAATCCAAATGAATACACAAATGAACAAATCTAAATGAAAATCAATGGAAAGAGTTTCAATAGCCAATAATGGAATCCACCATAATTAACTATCACTAACATTAATCACTAAATTAGCACTACACTAAACTACCGTACTAACTATCACTCTTTAAGATTATTCATCTCCACATCCTCAAAAACTAAGTAATGAAATGACCAAGTATGGTATTTATACTAAACAAGCTAAAGAAGACTAGACTAGTTATTACAATAATACCCTTAATGAAGTAAGAACCTTGTTTGGTAGTCTTCTTTATGGATGATGGCTTGAATTTAGAAAATAGCCTCTTCGCCATCTTTCCCCTCCATCTCATCTTCACTACACACGACCAAGCAATCATCCATACGTCATACACTCTCCTATCAAGCTCCTCAAACGTCTCCAAATTTTCTCTTTGCATCAACATGGCTTGTAGGGCTTGAAATTTCTTAGCTCAGCCTCGAGCGAAGCAATTTGAATCATGTGTGCTCGTCGGGATTGTATCATCCTCCCCTTTTTGAAAAATGATTCGTCATCGAAACCATACCTTGCAAGACATAGAAGAGTATGAGTGCATATCCTTGCACACAACAAATAAGGTAATCATCACAAGGCAAATGATAATACCTAAATTAAGTAAAGCATGCAACCAACACACTAAATGACTCACTTTTATGATATAACCAAGCCTCATAAGGATCTAGAAAGAATGTGTATCCCCATAATTCCCAAGACATGTTGATAAAAGGGTAAATTAGGGAACCCAATGAATTTAGGAAAGCAAACATGCAAGTTCTCATTGGTCCTAGCAATCAAGAAACACATATCTTCCCTTAAGTCAAGAAACAAGTATCTCCCTCACGGCTAAGTGCAACATCATAAACAATATCAACCCAAATCAAGAATCTAATCATTACACTAGCCTATACCAAGAAAGAAATCACTCTCAAGTCAACACCGGAGTCAAATACAAAGGTATTCCCCACACTATTTTTCTCACATTCTCCTGGAAGCCCAACATGAATTCAAGTAATAACACTAGGAAAGAATCACATGAATGATTATAAGTGCTAATACTATACTCATCACACAAAAAGTTACCTCAATGGATTTAGAAAGCCTAAGAATAAGCATGAGCTACGAGTATATACCGTCCGTGAAGGAAGTACAAGATGTGACGTCATACCAAGTTGTTGTCCAATGAGGTTCCCTCCAAAACTCCCCTTCAAGTCCCCTTCTTTGGTGAAGCTTCACAAATAAGTTGATCACATAATCAAGTTCATCAAGAGAGAGTTTTACCTTTAATCTCATCGATCCTATGCCATGCTTTGAGTAGCATCTCCTCACCCTTTAGGTTAGAATATCTAACATAGTCCTTCCAAAAAGTATGCTCTTTTCCTTTCAAATTACTCCCCTTCTTTAAAGAGCAATCTTCACTTTCGGAAGCCTTTCCCAAATTTGACATTGGTCCATCAAATGGGTCACAAACCCTCAAGAATGACTTTCCATCACCGGGGAGGGCATCATCCTCCCATGGTGGATTACCAAATACCTTGTAGCCTCCAAAGGTGGCTACATGTTCATCATCACAAGACATACCACCATGCACTTCACTTTCAATAGTCATGTCATTATCCATTAAGATATTATCCTTAGATAGAGAACAATCAATAAACGATAAGGGTTCTAAACATGTAAGTTTACTCTCATAAAGTCAGTTGTCATTTTCCAAAGCAATTTCCTTTTCATGACTATCTGTATGATCAATCGCACCAACATTTCACTAAGTTGAGGTTCATTAAGCACATCACCAATTTTCTCAATTAGTGGACTATCATAGTAAATAAATTGATCAACACAAGTACTCACACTAGTTGGACCCGAATCGATCTTGCTAGAAAAATCAATTCGGTCATTGCTAGATCAACTAGTGTGTGAGCTATCATATCACATGACAACATACTAACATGTAAATCACAAGTGTCAACACTGGGTGGACATAAATTGATTTCACAAGAAGAATCAATTCGGTCATCAATAGGATCAACTAGTGTGGAATCACTAATTTCAACAACATTGTCAACAATATTTAAAGAACTAAACTCATCACATGGTAAAGATTCATTAAGTTCAACTAAGCACATGATACCATTCACACTCAAGTCAACAACATTCACATTCACATTAATTGGAGTGTTGAGATTAGCTATTTTACCTTGAAGTTCACACAAAGTATCTTCTTTACCATGAGGTAAATGAAAAGAGGTATGAGGTTGCTGGTAATATTGGTTATTTCAAATGAATTATTCCCCAAAGTTAACAAAAATGGTTTCTGCAATGTTATTGTCTCTTTATGATGAGCTATCTCCTAGAAAAAATGTTGTTGTACATTTTTGTGCTCTAAGAGAATCCCAAAGGTGGAAATATAATTATCTAAGTGAAACAAACCAATTTTTCCAAGTTGAAGGAACAAGATGGACCATTTTTTTGGTCTTGAAATATAATTATCTAAGTAAATACTACCTTACGTTATTTCATTAGGGAGCTTTTAATGAATTATGAATATTGTTGTAGTCTCTAGAGAGAGAAACTTGTGAGAGGCCTACGAAAGACTCTTGTTGAATCTTGTTTTGGTGAGAGAATTGGTTGCTTAGGGCATTAGTTCCCTTAAAGGCATCCTAAGAGAATTTGTGTTTGGTTGAATACTAATTTGGAGGTTATAGTTATTATAGAGATTTAGTTGCCAAATTGTGTCTTCCTTTGCGTCATTCTATCTATCCTTTACTTTTGTTGTTGATTACTTTGTTTTCTGCATCCGTTATTGTATCACACATGGCCCGCTCCCACTTTACTTGATAACTACTAATTAGTTGAGTCACTTTTATAAGTGAACTAAATAACTTCCACATTGATAGCTCCAAATCAAACATTTATTTATATCTATAACTACTTAGAAAGATAATCATTCCCCTTGTGGGACCTAAGAGGACATATTGTCCCCTAAACACTTTCCTATATTTTTAACTCCTTCTGCATCCCAATATTTAACTAGTTACCAATATAAATAATGTTTGATCTCAATTCACTACAATATTAATCAAGTTAACATACATCATATACTCATTACCATGATCATGTGATGTAGTACTAATCCATACCCTCTTCTGACATATACAAAATATTGTCTCCATCATTGTGGTACTTAATGTCTTGAATTGTTTCAAGGCTTCGACCTCTTATATGCTAATCTCTTAAGCTGAATGCTTGAACACAACCTTATTTATACAGGTCCGGGTCTACTCACATACGTTAGGCGGTTCAAATCTAAATTCGAAAGTATGAGGTATAACATGGCTTTAACACCCTAATCTTCATACTTTGTTGAAATACGCTTTTGTTGGTTCTGTTAGACTTTATACACTTCCTGACACTATCAAATAGGGTCTTAAACACTCATAAGCTTAAGGAGGACCTAGTTCTCCAAGTTTACGTCTACTAACTCATGACACACTTTAACATACGAAAGTACAGGATGTAACATCATCCCCCTTAGGAACATTCCTTCTCGAATGTTGGACTTATCTGTAAAGTATGCTACTCTCATGACTCTTCGGCGAACAACTGAACTTATTTACATGATTCACCTTATAGAAAATACTATATCTCAATAATAGTATTCCATAATATATCAACATGATTCCTCTTATGGGAGGTATTCTAATCCCATGTGATACTTGAATTTCTTTCTTTGTGAACCTTTACTTCAATCATAGACTATATTCTTAAAAGTTATTCACTTATCGCTTATCATATTACTCACTTATTTTGCTATTAGGGCGACATTCCTCCTCTTCTAAGCTCTCCTATATTGAACTGCTCTAATTTCATTCAGGCTATACTGACATCTCTATAATTTATGGAAATCGTCAACACACTTGTTTTGATATAATTACTCCCAAGGTCTTACCTATCCTTATCACTTCCTCACACTTTTTTCTTACCCTTACTTCTATCCATCTAAAACCTTATGGTACTACCATACTTTGTCTTACGACCTACACTTATCTGTTCACACTATTCGTAACCTTCCACTTAACGTTCTAGCATCATATACTTTCTTCTATTGTTCTAGAACCTTAAACGAGACATAACATTTCTAACTTCTCCTTACGAGAGTAAGGAGACCTTCTGGTACCTGAAAATAAAAAGCTGGAAGGCACTATCATTTCTGAATACCGAATCATGGCACTTCCAACCCTCTATCTAAAGTCTGGATTATTTACAATATTTTGTCCTTAGGTATCACATACCTCATTTACCTCCACCTTTCTTACATCTGAATCTTGCACTTTATCTTATGACACTTCCATAACCTTGCCCCTGCATAGATGGAGTGACTTTCATACCTTAAGGCCCGGTGCATACATAGTCTGGTAGAAACTTCATACTGACTCATCATAAGCATGAGTTGAAATCAATTTCTTATGACTCAGCTCTACTGCACGACCTGGAATATCAAAGAAGAGTAACCAATAATAAATTTACTGTAGCCTCCTATTTATAAATGTGATTCACAACACATCAATAAATAAAATTCTACTAGACACGTCTTGTAGACCCCCTAAGACGTGATGGCTTGTAGACTCCCTACGACGTGACCTTCTCTAATACTAAGTTTATCACGCCTCAAACTCGGGGAGGCGTGGCCGACACCAGGTGTCATACATGACTCCGAGCGTACGAAACTGTAACAAATATAACACGTTCACAACAGATAAACTAGGTTGACAAGGCCACTCTGCAATTAACCAACAATAGCTTGGGCTGAGAAGGTCGATTCTGAATAATCGATGAATAGTAGCTAGCTCAACTGACATGGGATTATTTTCAAAGATATATGTATATCTACACGAGCCGACAAGGCTTCCATGGATGTATACAAATAGCAAGACCCAACAAAATATATACAAGGGCCGATAAGGCCGTCATGCTATTATATTGTATACACATGACACATCTACAAACCTTTACAAATGATACAACTGAATTATGGTCGGGACGGGGTCTATTACTATCTATTATCTCTTGTTATTTGCTTAGTATACTGTTTTGTTGTAGTTACAGTTCTTTTTTCCTTTTTGGCCTGCTTTATTTTTGCTTTATTCTGAGTCGAAGGTCTATCGGAAAAAGTCTCTCTACCTCTAAGATCGGGCAAGGTATGCGTACACTCTACCCTCCCCAGATCCCACTTGTGGAATTACACTGGATTTGTTTTGTTGAATATATTTAGCTATGTGCATTTTTTCTTAAAAGGAATTAAGTTTAAATTGCCTTGAACCACTTTCCTAAAATCCATTTTGACAAGAAAAGAAGCAAAACTTGTAGCAACTATTCAAACAACTATTTTCCTCCAGCAAACTTTCCCAAAAAATTCTCGACAGGCTTAAATGATGTGTCCAAAGAGTTTGTTTTAGAACAGAATTGATATCTGACACATGAATTAGGCATTGCACCATATATATACTTGTCGGGATCAAAAGTATTCGGTAAGATTTTTGGATCAAATTAGAATATACATTTAAACTTTTAGGAGTTAAGAGTGAGGTATTTGTGGGGTTCAAATTCAATTGACCCATACGTACATACTATATAAGAAGAGACAGGCCAAGTACGATTTGATGCTCAAGTTAGTAAAGGAAACTAGAGGGATCAATTCAATAGTTGGTGAACTGAACATCAATTTATGTGTCAACCACTCATACTTATATTTTGTTTTTGAATCCCCACAAAACCCGGAGTAGCTACTCTTCGAGTGCGCACTGCATAACCTAGGCACTGTGTAATAGCTCGCAAATCACATAATAAATGTAAATCGCACTAAGCAAGCCCAGTGCAACAAGCGAACTACTTATATTTCAACATAATAATAGAACAGATTTTTTTTGTGTGTCTTTGTGGTCTACCGTGTATGCATATTACTACTATTTATTTATAATAAAAATAATGTATTTCTCACATTAAATTCTAGTTGAAGAATTAATCGATTGTTGGCATGAAAATGACGAAAATGATCACTTAAATATAGTCATAAACAGTTTTAATCATTTAAGTTTGTGTTTTCGTCAAATTTTTAACAAATCCTACTTGTTAGATTTATATAGTTGTGAAGGAAATAAGAATTTAATGGGAGTTCATATTTGGATATGCTATTTTAGTAATTTTTAAAATTTATTTCGGGTGTCTGCTGCATATATTTTAGCTGCAATTTTTGCCTATTTTTAAAATTTGGTGTCCGGTACGGTTATTGGTATTGCGATTCCTCAAATAACAAGACTTTCCGATTTTTTAATTCAATATTTATTTTCAGAATTTTCATTAATTTGTAGTTAGTTTTACAGTTTTTTCTTTGTATTTATAATTTAATGTCTGCGTACACTCTACTCTCTTCAGACCACACGTTGTGGGATTTCACTGGATATATTGTTGTTGTTTGTTGTATTTATAATTTAAAAAGTACTTTTTAGTAATTATTGTTGTAAATTTACTAATGTGGAATTAAGTATATCCCATTATTTATGACTCAAACAATTGGAGCCCCGCACATCGAAAACGTCGTTTCCACACACGTGCACACGTAGTGCCAAGTATCGCAAATTTCATTAGTGAAAGAGATATTGGTACGTATGTAATACGTTTGAGACATAGAATGATGGACGATTATTGGCCAAATGACAAAGTATTCCACGTTGGTAAACGAAGGAAGAAGTGTACGAAGTGTAAGATGAAACGAGTCGGAAGTCGCCGCGAAGGGCCGCAGCGCAGCCCCGTCGGAGCCTAGGCGCCGGAGCGCCTCCCAGGCAGCGTCGCGGCGCTAATTAGGTGTCCAGTCACTGGAGTCGCGGTGCTAATTCATAGTGTCGTGGCGCTTCGTAGGCAGAATGCTGCCATTGGAAGTTGGAAAGTTCTGACCTTTGGGCTGATTTTGGAGCATTGAATCTCCATTACTTGGCACATGAATTCATCAATTATTTGGCTTAATGTAACCCCTCTCAATAAGTGTCATTACATGGCTATTGAAGGCCATTAGTTGGCTAGTTGAAAGGTCATCTCATTACACTATAAATTTAGGCCTTTGGCTCAATTGTTCACAACACTTAGAAATATTTTACAGAATTTTCTAACATCTTTTTCTTCCTCTCTAGCAAGTTTACTACACTCAAAGTTTTTCAAGAGTAACACTTGAGTTTCCTTTGCTCAATTGTTAAGTTGATGTTGTATCTTGGGAGACTATTGCCCGACAACGTAAGAGGAGATATACGGGGCAATCTTGTCTTAAAGACAGAGTGTCATCACTCGACTCAGCAAATCGCACAAGGAGTTTGTTTCATTCTTGATTTCCAATTTTGTTGTAATCTTTAGTTTATCCTTTCTAGCAATTGTAATATTTACTTACTTTCCGTTTCCTGCAATTGTTGTATCCCACAATTTTAAGACAAGATTCGTTGTAAGTGCTTAGAAAGATGACTGGAAGAGAACAACTCGCTTCTGATTCTGCTGCTGCTGCTACCCAAGGCAACCCCTCTGCCTTCCCCACTACTCAAGGCACACCAAAGGCCTTTCCAGTTGCTCAAGGCTCAACCAACGCCTTTTCTGCTGCTCAAGGGAACACTCCAGTTCTTCCACCCGCTGGATTCCATCATGAACGCCCAGTAAAGTTCATGGGATCCAATTTCAAGAGATGGCAACAGAAGATGTTATTATATCTGACTGTTATGGGAATGACTCATTTCTTAATAAAAGATCCTCCACAAGCTGGAGATGAAGTGGACCCTTCGCCTACTGAAACGACTGAAGGGGGCCAATGTATTCATGTCATTAATGGCATGAAGATGGTTCTTGATGCATGGAGTCATAGTGATTTTATGTGTAAGAACTATATTTTGAACTGCTTGTCGGACCCACTCTACATGGTGTATTTCACTGTAGGCACTGCCAAAGAGTTATGGGAGAAGCTGCAAAAGAAGTACAACGCACAATATGCAGGTACTAAGAAATTCATCATTGGGAAATTCCTAAAATTTCAAATGGTGGATAGTAAAACAGTGATGTCCCAAGACCAGGAATTCCAAATGATTCTACATCACATGGATTTGGAAGGTATGAAACCAAATGAGCAGTTTTTGGTTGCATCACTGATTGAAAAGTTACCTCCCTCGTGGAATAAGTTTATGAGTTACTTAAAACTCAAGACAAAGGAGATGACCTTTGAAGAACTTATTATAAAACTCCAGATTCAAGAAAATAATAAGAAGGCCTTGCCTAGGGGAAAACAACCCGCTGAGGCAAAGGTAAATCTGGCTGAGGCCAAAGGGAACCCAAGCAAGAAGCGCAAGTTCCAGAAAGACGGCAAGACCCAAGTAACAGAGAAGTTCAAAGGAAACTGTCACCACTGTGGGAAACCTGGTCACTGTCGCAGGCTCAAGACTGAGCAACAAGAGAAGGCCAAGGCCAAAGGCAAGGCTCAGGCTAACGTCGTCAAAGACAGACTTCTGGACGACATGATTGAGGAGTTCTCAGCAGTGGTGCTTGAAGCGAACCTTGTTGAGAATCTCATGCAATGGTGGATGGACACGGGTGCTACAAGACACATCTGTTCCAATAGAGATGCCTTCTCCACTTATACACCAGTTATAAACAAGAAGTTGTTCATGGGTAACAACGCTTCCTCTGACGTGCTGGGGGTAGGAAAGGTAGTCCTGAAGATGACTTCTGGAAATGAGCTCACTCTGAAGGAGGTAATGCATGTCCATGAGATTAGGAGAAATTTAGTTTCAGGTCATTTATTGGTTAATATTGGTTTTAGGCTAGTGTTTGAGTCCAATAAATTTGTAATCACTAAGAATGGAACGTTTGTTTCATCTGTGAAGGCCTCTTCAAAGTTAACGTCATGTATGTACTACGTGCAAGAAATAATATTGAAGCCTATTCTTACTTGCTTGAGTCCTCTAATTTATGGCATCATAGATTAGGACATGTTAACTACAAGTCCATCCAAACGTTGGTAAAGTTGGAGTTGTTGCCGTCTATCGACGTAAACCCTCAACATAAGTGTGAGGTGTGCCTAGAGGCAAAACTCACAAAGCTTCCTTTTTGATCCGTCGAAATGAATGCCGCTCCTCTAGAACTTATTCACACAGATATATGTGATTTGAAGTTTGCACAAACTAGAGGGGGGAACAAGTACTTTGTGACATTAATTGATGATAGCACAATGTATTGTTACCTTTAGTTGTTGAAAAGTAAAGATGAAGCCTTTGAAGCGTTCCGACGTAACAAAGCAGAAGTTGAGAACTAACTAAGCATACGGATTAAATCTATTCTAGCGACAGAGGGGGAGAATACGTAGCGCCATTTGAGGAATATTGTGCCCAATCAGGCATTGTTCATCAATGACGACTCCATACTCGCCTTAGTCGAACGGTGTGGCGGAACGTAAGAACCGCACATTGAAGGAAATTATGAATGTCTTGTTCATCAATTCCGATCTTCCCCAAAATATGTGGGGAGAAGTCGTCCTTACCGCTAATACGATTATTAACAGAGTCCCACATAAGGGTAAGGACGAAACTCCATATGAATCATGGAAGGGAAATAAACCCACCTATAAATATTTAAAGGTGTGGGGTTGTTTGGTAAAGGTCGAAGTACCCAAGCCAAAGCAGGTCAAGATTGGGCCTAAGACTATAGATTACATTTTCATCTGATATGCAAATAACAGTAGTGCTTATCGCTTCTTAGTGCATAAGTCATATATTCCAGATATCCACGGGGGTTCAATCATGGAATCAAGGAATGCTCAATTCTTTGAAGATACTTTTCCTAAAAAGGAAAAAAGACATAACCTCTCGCAAATGAGTTATGAACAAACCTCTCAGGAACCATGAGTTGTTGACTGCCCGGATCTAGATGGTTCAGATCTAGTGGACTTCGAAGTGGCTGAATATCCGGAATCTAGTGTTCCAGATTCTCAGAACTTGGAGACTCCAGAGATTGAATCAAGGCAAAGTAAAAGGGCCAGGAAGGATAAATCCTTCGGTCCTGACTTTGTAGCTTATATGGTTGATGACGAACCAAGGACAATTGCTGAAGCATTGTAAACTCCAGAGGCACCGCTCTGGAAAGAAGCTATTGAGAGTGAAATAGACTCCATCCTACATAACCATACTTAAGAGTTGGTTGATCTTCCTCTGGAAAATAAATCATTGGGTTGTAAGTGGATACTCAAATGGAAGTATAAAGTAGATGGGTCTATAGATAAGTATAAGGCCAGGTTGGTAGTCAAGGGCTATCGACAGAAGGAAGGCCATGACTATTTTGACACGTACTCCCCGGTGTCTAGGATGACGTCCATACGAGTATTCATTGAGATCGCAGCATTGAGTGACCTTGAGATACATCAAATGGATGTCAAGACAGCCTTCCTAAATGGTGATTTGGAAGAAGAAAATTCTAGGGCAAGAGTAGAAAGTCTGTCGGCTTGTCAAATCTCTGTACGGGCTGAAACATCCCTGAAGCAATGGCACGAAAAATTTGATAGTACTCTACTATCGAAGGGTTTCTCCATTATTGAGTGTGAAAAATGTGTCTACATGAAAGGTAATTCTGACTCATTCGTCATGATATGCTTGTACGTAGATGACATGTTGATCACATGGAGCAGTCCTAGCTTGATTATAGAGGCTAAGAACATGTTGAAACAATGTTTCGACATGAAGGATATGGGTATCACAGATGTCATCTTAGGGATAAAGATCTTCAAGACGTCTGAAAGACTGGTCATATTTCAGTCTCACTACATCGAGGATGTGTTGAGAAAGTTTGAGATATTTGACAGTTCGCCTATGAAGTCACCAATGGATAGAAATCAAAAGCTTGATAAAAATCATGATGCACCCGTATGCCAGGAGCAATATGCACAGGTGATTGGGAGTTTGATGTACATAACAAACTGCACCCGACCTGATATTGCTTATGCAGTCAACAAGTTGGCTAGGTTTACCTGTAATCCGAGTAATGATCATTGGAAGGCGTTAAATCGGGTACTACGATACCTGAAGTACATGCTAACTTACGGGTTGCATTATTCGAGATATCCAGTTGTACTAGAGGGGTACAATGATGCAAACTGGATATCTGATATAGAGAACACCAAGTCCACCAGTGGGTATGTATTTACAATTGGTGGTGGGGCTGTGTCTTGGAAATCCTCTAAGCAAACTTGCATCGCCTGATCCACGATGGAATCAGAGTTTATCGCGTTAGACAAAGCAGAAGAAGAAGCTGAGTGGCTTCACGACTTCTTAGTGGATGTTCCTTATTGGCACAAACCCGTACCTTCTGTAATGATCCACTACGACAGTCAGTCGGCTCTAGGAAGGGCATGGAGTTCTATGTACAACGGCAAGTCTCGTCATATTCGACGGAGACATAAGACCGTTAGGCAGCTGATCACCACGAGTATAATATCTATTGATTACATAAAATCAAAGGATAACATAGTGGACCCACTGACAAAGGGCTTACCCAAGATCCTAACTTCATGTTAGTGTTCATGCGGTATAACCCCTCTATTCTTATTCAGTTTATCGAAGATGGACCATGAATCTTATGTAAGCTATATTTTTGGAGCAAGTGTATCAGGCGCAACTCAGATTTAGCAAAAGGATATTAAGGTCATTTATGGCTAAACTTTCTCTAATCTTTTATAAGTAAAAACAAGGCATGTGAGGCCGATTGATGTTATCTTGATACTATGTTGCCCTGTGTGACATTGGATATATGTTTAGGCTACTTGACAGGTTTTGGATAGTTCTGTTTACAAAGAAAACTCTGCCAAAATTTCTGAAAAACTTGAGAGTTAGAATATTTCCAACATTCACGAACGAATATTTCTAAGGGGAGAAAGATGTTACACCCCGTAATTTCGTGTTTTGCCATATTGTCAATGGATATCGAAGCCTTAGTAAGATGGATGACCTTATAGAAGGATAGTAAAGGTGTACAACTTGTTTATGAAAGTACCAAAGTGTTTAGGAGTTAAACGGATCGAATAAAGTATGTTTCCATAAAAATAATAACTGGGCAACTTGATGAAAGACTGACGGACCGTCAAATGTTTAACGGACCGTCAAATTTCCCACCCTGAGCCATCAATTTTACTGGTAGTTTGATGAGAAGATTTACTGACCATCAAAAGTTTGACGGTCCTTCAAGTGAACCGTCAATCTACGACAGTGCAAAATTTTAATGGATTTAAATGGGGTCTCTTCATTTTGAGACTCATTTTTCTCCAAACTAGACCTAGAACTCCCCTAAAATCCTCTCCAAAGTTTCATAACACCCCAAGGTTGAATATAAGGCTAATCACGCAAGATTAACGTGATAATCCCCGTGGTAATCGCAAGAATCATCTTCTCCGAAGTGAATCAATTTTTGGAAACCCAAAGTATGGGATAACTTGATGTTCTAATGAGATTTGGATGCATAAAGGTAAGGATTTATCCTCCTCTACATATGTTTACACTTAATTGATGATTTGGAGAAAGTTATGAAAGGAGTTTCTTGATCAAAAAGTTCGTAAACTTATGAATTCTTCATAGTAGAAGTTGTTTCACTCTAAGTATGAATGGAATTGGATTTATTATGTACATTATGGATTAAGAAGAATATGGTTTGAAGGATTGTAAAATTGAATCACATAAGACTTTCCGTATAAGAAAAGTTTAAAGAATTGTTTATGCTTAAAATTGTCGAAGAACGGCTTTATGAGTTTTCTATGGAAATTGTATTTTGGAGAACCATGGAATCTAATTATATAAGAACCCTTTGTAAAAAAATGATTAAGAACCCGAGGTGGTCAAGATTGTTGATAAGATGCCTAAGTGAAGTTTCTCTATGGAAATTGAATGCGATATTGACGTCAACTTGTTGTGTGATGTAGATAATCACCCGTAAGAGAATAGAGGGCTTATAGAATGATTGTAGCAACAAGAACCATGTATGTTAAGACATACTCTTTCATTCTTTTGGTATGATTTATGAATAACGTAATCATAATGACGTCACATCAAAAAGGAACTCTATTCTTGAGATTGAAAGCTTGCGAACCTTATTGTTTTATGTTGAAGTATAATTCCTAGATTTTATTGTTGTTCCTTGTTAAAGACACTTCTCGCCTTGTTTTCTCAGAAGCGTATATTTTTCTTATGACTCTTGTCGGCTCTAAGATAATTGATACAAACACAACTACATAACGATAATCGGAGGATAACGCCATGTGTCACTCCGATTGATTTTATAAGGCCCTTTCAGAGTCTGTCTTGCATTACACTTATATATTATTTTCTTACCTAGCCGCGCTATAATGGGCCAAGTATGACACTTAAATATCCACCCATCTGCAGTTGGTTTTGCTATTACTGAGTCCTAAATCTGGGTCGGGTACGATTGAGTCCTTATAGGTTTGGTATGATATATATGTATTATGACATAATTTTTCCCACAAAGAGGCTAGATATTACATTATTTGGCCCCACTTAGTGGCTTGATTTTTACAGATATGCATACATTTTCATGATTGTGATAGGTAGGCCCTCAGAGGCTTGTTATGAGTTTCAGGTTGACTTATGTATCCTTATCTCTTATGATATGTCTGTTGTCTACATTGGTTATCTACCTTACATATTCAGTACATATTTTGTACTAATGTCCCTCTCCAGGGATAGTGCATTTCATGCCCGCAGGTACAAATAGAGATGCAGATGATTTCCCTATAGTAGGACTCGACTCAGCTGGAGGTCTTCACGTTTTATTCTTCCAGAGTTGTATAGTAAGCAAATAGGTATGATTGATATATATATATATACTTGGGTATGGCGAGGCCCTATCCCGACCAGTTTTTGTCAATATACTCTTTAGAGACTTATAGACAGTGTGTTATGTGTAGTAGTCGTGTGTGGCCTTATCGGCCTCTTCATTATATCTATTATTCTTATGTCAGCCTTGTTATAGATATGTATGATTTGGGCATTTTCTGAGTGCAACTGGCTATATCCTTATTCAGTTGAGTATGTGTCAAAGGCCTCATTGGCCCATGAATTGTTGTATGTCTCTCAAGTATCAAGATCGATACGCTCAGGTCTTAGGGTACTGGGTGCCGGCCACACCTCCCAAGGTTGGGGTGTGACATCGATCCCTTTTCGACCACAATATATTGAGAGAAAATGTTTTGAATAGAAATGTTTCAAAAATATTTTTGAAAAAAACATCTCTAAAACATTTTATATATAAAAATATTATCGACTCATGTTATGACATTGTTCGCTTGAGTGGGATTTTCTGAACGTCTTCGACGCTCTACTCTTGCTCTTCGTCTTGATCTTGATGAAATTTTTGAGCCCTCTCTAAAAAAATTCCCCTATTGCATATTTGGACCGGCTGACTCTCAAGCTGATTTACGTCTTGAAGGAATTTTTGAGTTCCTCTCAAAAATTCTGCCCCAGTTTGTGAGCTTTGATCGGCTGATCCTTTGAGCTGGATTGTTGATGGAATTTTTGAAATCTTCTTAAAAACTCTGCCCCAGTTTGTGACCTTTGACCGGCTGATCCTTTGAGCTGGATAGTTGATGGAATTTTTGAGATCATCTCAAAAGTTTGCCCCAATTTGAGTTGTGTGAGGCGATTCTTTGATTTCTCGATATCTTTGAGGTTTTCTATGGGTTTATTTGGGTGTTTTGTTTGGTACGACCGAGCTCAAAGAGCTCCTATATATCACATCCCAAGAATCAGGTCGAAACTTAGTTTGGGGTAACTATGGTTGATTTTATGATAATGTGATAATGTGATAATGCGACTGAGCTCAAAGGGTGCCTATGTATCCCTATTTGGGAATCACGTCCTCGCATAGTTTATATTACATAAAATAATTGATTTGAGTAATATAGTCCATAATGGATGCCTACGTATCCCCTCTTTTTGTTTGGGAATCAGGTCCTCGCATAGTTCATTAAATAAAATGGATTGGCTTTTTAATGAAATTACAAACAAAGAAGTGTGATTACAAGAAATAGAAAAGTGCTATTACAAGTAAAAGATGATTATAAGACTTCAGAAGTGTGTATTTATACATAGTATCGCTTTATCGTGTTTGCATTGATTGCTTTGGGCCATTCATGGCCATCAATTTTAGTGAGGCTGACAGCTCCTCCTGATAGTACCTTCGCACCATGTAGGGCCCTTTTCCAGTTGGGTGCAAACTTTCCTTTGTACTCATCCTGGTGTGGAAACACGCACTCGAGAATAAGTTGTCCTACTTGAAAGATTGTGGCTCTTACCTGTTTGTTGAAGGTGCATGCCATTCTCTGTTGATATAGGTGACCGTGTTATACGGCAACGATCCTTTTCTCGTCAATCAGAGCCAGTTGCTCATACCATTACTAGACACACTCTGCATTGTCCAGTTCCTCTTCTTGTATGATTATGAGCGAGTGTATTTCTACCTCGGCTGGTATGACTGCTTCAGTGCCATGCCAAGAAAATATAGAGTTGTTCCTGTTAAAGTTCGAGTTGTTATTTGGTATCCTAGCAATGTAGAGGGCAGTTGTTCATGCCAACACTTGTAGTTGTCGGTCATCTTTCTTAAGATTATTTTGATGTTCTTATTTACTGCCTCTACGATTTCATTCATATGTGGCCTATATGCGATTTAATTCTGGTGAGTGATACAGAATTGTTCATAGATTTCTTTCATCAGATTGCTATTCAAATTCTCTCCATCGTCTGTTATGATCGACTCTGGAATGCCAAATTGGCATATGATGTTGTGGCGCACAAAGTCATCTACTACTTTCTTCGTTACCGATTTGTGAGAAGTGTCTTCAACCCATTTGGTGAAGTAGTATATGGCGACCAGGATGAAGCGATGTCTATTGAAAGTTGTTGGATCTATGGGCCCAATGATGTCTATTCCCCATGCTATGAATGGCCAAGGCGAGCTTATGACATTAAGCTTATTTGGCGAAACCTTGATTAGGTCTCCGTGAATTTGGCATTGATGACATTTGTACATGAATCAACTACGATCGGTTTCCATTATCATCCAATAGTAGCCTTCCCTCAAAATCTTCTTGGCCAGGATGAACTTATTCATGTAAGGTCCGTAAGTTCCGACGTGTACCTCTTCGAGTAGCTTTATAGCCTCGACATATAAGAGTAGCCTTAAATCAGGCATTCTCCTATAGAGTACTCCCTTGTTCAGGAAGAAACCATTGGTCATTCTTTTGATGGTCTTTTTCTAGTTGGTTGTGATGTTTTTGGGATACTCTCCCTTTTCCAAATATGTTCTTATGTCAACATACCATGGTTTGTCATCGGCTTCTGCTTCCACATGGGAACAGTAGGCATGTTCTTCCCTGATGCAGAGCTCCAGCGGGTTAATGTGACTTCTTTTAGGGTGCAGAATAATGGATGCTATTGTTGCAAAAGAGTCAAGAAATTCGTTACGGGCTCTCTTCGTGTGCCTGAGTTTGATTTTTTAAATCTATTACATTGTATTTATGCCAGGTTGACATATGGTAGGATCGTCTTGTTCTTGGTGGCCCATTCTTTTTGGACCTGGTGAATTAGCAAGATTGAGTCTCTAATTACCAGGAGTTCATGTATATCCATGTCAATGGCCATGCAAAGACCTAATATGAAGGCTTCATACTATGCCATGTTGTTTGTGCATTGGAAATTGAATTTGGCTGCCATCGGGTAATGTTGACCAATTCCTAAAACCAAAACTGCTCCAATTCCGGAACCTTTGTAGTTGACTGCACCGTCGAAGAATATTTTTCATCCTGAATAGACTTTGATTATTTCTTCTTCAATTTCCATTACTCCTCATCTGGGGAATATGTCCTTAATAGTGCGAGCTCTTCATCGATCGTACTTTATGCTAGCAAATCAGTTAATTCTTGCCCCTTGACGGCTTTTTGGGCTACGTATTTGATGTCGAACTCGCTCAGAAGTATTTGCCATTTTGATATCTTCCCTATAGACATGGGCCAGCGGAAGATGTACTTCAAGGTATCCATCTTGGATATCATGTGATATTGTACACTGACATGTAATGTCTCACATGCGGTGAATTTCTTACTGAGGTAGTAAATTTCTCACACTTTCTTTTATGTCTCGTCATGTTGAGCCAGCATACATCCAGATGCATTTTCTGACACGGACAAGTATAACAACAGCGGGCTCTCTGGCCTACGAGGAACCAGAACTAGTGGATTATAAAGGTATCTCTTGATGATGTCGAAGGCTTTCTGATACTCATCAATCCATTTGGTGGGCGCAAACTTTTTTAGTAGCTTGAGGATGGGTTCCACGATCACTGTGGATTACACTATGAAGCGCCCGGTGTACTTCAACCTTCCCAGGAAGCTCATTACGTCCTTCTTGGTTACATGTGGTTGAAGCTCTTGAATGACTTTAATTTTTGTTGGGCCTAGTTCTATGCCCCTGCGGCTGACTATAAACCCTAGCAATTTCTGGCAAGCACTTCAAACGCGCATTTGGACGGATTCAATTTTAGGTTGAACTTGCGAAGCATGTCAAAGAATTTCTGCAAGTGTATGATATGGTCGGAGCCTTCTCATGACTTGATTATGACATCCTCCACGTAGACCTCAATCTCCTTATGCATCATGTCATGGAATATGGTGGTCATTTCTCTCATATAAGTGGCACCGACGTTCTTGAGTTCTTGAGGTCGAATGGCATTACACGATAGTGGTATACTCCCCATGGAGTGATGAATGTCATTTTCTGGGCATCTTCTTCGCTCATCAAAATCTTATGATAACAAGTGAACAATCCACGAATGACTTAATTCATGCTTTGCACAATTATCGATGAGTATGTGAATGTTTGGGAGTGGAAAATTATCCTTGAGACTAGCTCGATTGAGATCTCGATAGTCTACACAGATTTTAATTTTTCCATCATTTTTTGGTACTGGCACGATGTTGGCCAACCATGTGGGGTACGTAGTTACTTTTATAACCCCCAAATTTATCTGTTTCTCGAGCTCATTCTTGATTCTTATGCTGAGATAGGGCTTGAACTATCGAATCTTCTGTTTAACCAGGGAGAATCTCTCATTGATAGGTAGTTTGTGAGCTACAATGTATGTGCTCAACCCGGGCATATCCGTGTATGACCATACGAATACGTCGACGTATTCTCTCAATGGATTTATTAGTTCTTCTTTTCTAGGCGCGTCCAAGTGCGAGCTTATCCTTGTTTTCTTAATCATATCCCCGTCTCTGAGGTCAATTGCTTCTATCTAATCCAAATTAAGTGTCTACCTATTCTCGTATTGATCTTCCTCGTCCATGAGGTCTTTAGGTAACTCTATTTCTTCATCATACTTATCATATTCTTTGTCATCTGTATCATTCGACTCACTCATCTCACGACATGTCATGACATTATGAGTTGTGTTTATGTTATTACTAAAAATATGGAAAAACATCGTTAATGTGTAAAAACATGTTATATATATATATATAAAGACTATTTTTTTGCATAAACTAAGGCTTTTCATTGAACTTTGTGAAAGTACAAACTACGGTCCAGACTCAGATCAATCGTTGAGTCATTTCCATTTATGAACAATACTTGGAAAGTTATATACATAAAGGGTGAAGGCTTGGGCCTCAAGCCAGTTTTCACCTATTTTTGGAAAATAAATTTAAAATTCTCTCTCCATTGAGGAGCGAAGAGTGGGGTAGAGGTCCAGTTAGACAGTTGCTCATCTGGACCAGCATAACGGATTGTGGGTGCTTCAAAGTATTACTCTAAAATAGCGGCACACTCCTCCTCTTGGAACAGTATCTCCAAACCTTTTTCTGAGTCCCCGCCGTTGTGTATGGGCGTGCTGACCGAAAATGACTGGTATAGGCCGGGGAATAGCTTTCTTTGCAGCCTCATAGGATACTGCTGAACCTGGTATATACCCAAGGCCGAAACAATACTCATTTTCTGAAAGTGCCACTGGCTCCCAAATGCCTTGGAGCTCTCATTATAGGCCTTTACCGAGCTCAAACCTATTTCGGAGCATAATGTCGGCGACCATCTTATGGGATGGCGGCATCGAAATGTCTTTATCATCCCATCGGTAGGCAGATCCCATAAGTTCCATTATATGGCAATCTATATCCATTGGGAATGCTTCTATTGCATGCACGGAGTTATCGGGATAGTTGTGTATACTTCCCGCTCCATGGATTATGACCTCATAATCTTCCCATATGAACTTCATTGATTGATGTATAAAATATGGAACAACTTCGGCTATATGTATTCATGGTCTCCCCGGTAGGAGATTATAGTTGGCATTGATATCCAATACTTGAAATTATGTGGTGAATTCGGCATGCCCCATTTGTATGTTGAGGTCTACTTCACCTACGGGGTCACGTTGTGCCCCATCAAAAGCTCTCACATTGGTATGACTCTGTCTTATCTTTCCAACATCGTAGCCCAATTGTTTCAATGTTTACAAGGGGCATATATTGAGTCTGGTCCCCATTATCGACAAGTACTCGGGAGATAACCTTTCCTCGACACTTGATAGTGATGTAGAGAGCTTTGTTATGAGTTGATCCCGCTCTCAAAAATTTATCGGTAATGAATGAAATCTGATGTAACCTGATAATGTGGCCTACTATGTTGGTCAATCGTTCACTACTGGTCCTTGTCGGGACGTGGACCTCGTCTAACACCTTTATTAAGGCTAGATGATATTGTGTAGAACTTTGAAGTAGTGACATCACCGAGATTTTAGCCAGTGTTTTCTGTAGGTGTGCCACAATGAAGTAATATTTCGGCTGCATCCGGTGCCAAAAGTCCTCAGCTTCCCCATCAATGATGGGACTTCTTGAATTGTTTACTTTGTAGGGTGCTTCTTGCACTGCTTCTTCATGAGCATAGCACCTCTCTGATCTTGTCATACCTTGAGCAACGGTTGCGACTTTTTTTTGGAGCCGGGATGACCACTCAGGGTACTTGGATGATAAATGGCTTCTTTTGGGTTGGGATCAGTATCTTAAAGATAGGGTTTTCTTGTATTGTGATGGAGGTGACTATGTGCTCCATGCTTTTGATACCCTCTCATGCCAATGGTCGGGATGCCACCCAATCCTCTTCTCTTTCAATCATATGTATATGAGTGGTTTCATGATTCGGAAGGGGTTTGTATTCACATTGGGCACTGCGGCCTCTAGAATGAGTTCTCGCTTGTCAATCATATTTTGCAACTGGTGCTTCAGAATGATGTAATCTTCAGTTGAATTCCCATTCCGACTGTAATGGTAAGAGCAAGTTTGGTCGGGTCGGTAAAAATAACTCTCTGGATTTGCAAGCTTTGGCGGAAAAACTTTGATGAGACCGACGACACTTAATTTGGCAACCAGACTGGTTCGCATTTCTGGAAGTGGCATGAATATTCAAAGAGTCTTCTTCTCAAAAATCAGATAAGGCAAAGCGTATATGGCCAAAGGCGACAGGTTGCGATGATTTTGCTAGTTTTTGGGCGCTTGATGCGCGAGTGCAAGAATATAGTAATTTGAAGATGGAGCTTGGTAGATAGGTATAGGTGTTTGGTAATTTGTTGGTGGAGCTTGGTAATTCGATTATGCATAATATACCGGCACAGGGTTATAGGATGATGATATGTAGTTGTTCGGAGGTGGATATTGGTATACATCGAAGGATGATTGTGATCCTTCCCTTTTACGACTCATTGGGCTAGGGGTGTGAGAGACATTCGCTACATTGTCCTTTTTCTTCTGGCGGCTCTAACAGATCTTAATGCGCCAGCTTTATTTACGATGCTGATGATATTTCCTATTTTGAGACCATCTTCTATAGTCTCTCCCATCTTGACTAAATCAGTAAATGACCTTCCGATCATAGCCAACATTTTGTCATAGCAATCCAAATCCTGATATAGAATGAATATTCAAACTAGTTCTTCCTCACTCATTGGAGGCTGTACTCGGGCAGCCTCAGCCCTTCACCTATTTGCATACTCACGGTAGGTCTCTGTTGATTTTTGGAAAATTTTCTCCAAAGAATAGTGGTCAGGTACGTTTTCGACATTGAAGCGAAATCTATCCATGAAGGCTTTGGCCATCTCTTTCCACGAGTTCCAGCGGCGGATATCTTGCATTGTGAAGCACTTAGATGCTTCACCTTGAGGCTTTGACTGAAGAGCCTCATTAACATTGTCTCATTTCCTTTGGCGTCGATTAGCTAGTCGCAGTGAGCTCTCAGATGAGCTTTGGGATTTCCCGTGTTGTTGAAGGATTCAAATTTGGGCACATTGAAGCCCTCTAGCAAGTCCAAATGGGGATGCATACACATATTGTCGTATCTTAGTCCGATCTCTTTGCGAGAGCCTTTGTTAGCTTTCTCGAATAGATTCATCATTTTCTATTCCATTTCTTTCTCTCTTCGGTTCTGCTCGGACCTTCACACTCTTTCCGTCTCCTCATAGTCATACAATTCTAGCGAGGAGTCAATATGACTAATTGGGTTATGGAATGATACAGTAGGGTGTGCGGGGCGACTTTTGGGAGTGCCCATAGCTCTTAGAGTAGTATGGATAGTAGTGTTTTGGTGAATATTGGGATGAGCATAAACTGGTGGCCCCTGAAAGGTGGGCACAAATTGAGAAGTCCCAACTATATGGGTGGCATTTAGTGGATGTGGTATTTGATAAGAGGCCCCATTATGGACATTTTGAAAGTGTTCGGGTATAGGTGAACTTAGTGATGAAAAGGGTGGTGGAGGCCTTCTTGCCTCAACATCATCTACTTCTCTGACATCGTTAATTGCATCATTTTTTGCGACCTACTCTTGGAGGTCGGTGACTTATTTGAACATCAAAGTGATTACATCCTCGGAATGCGAGGCATTCTGGAGATCTTGAAGAATTACGTCCTCAATCATAGCATTCTTGTTGCGAGTATCCTCGGGAGTACTAGTCATATTGGCTTGGTTGTCTTGGTTTAGGGATGATGTTGCGGCTTTAGACCTGGTGAAATATGTTAGTGTTTCATGACGGATCGACCCTTTTCTATAAGAAGAAAAATAACTCAAAAGCAAACGACATTAGTACGTTAGTCTGAAATCATAGTACAAGATATCACACATAAGTTGCAAACAAAGCATATAAACTCATGTATTTGATCAGAAACTCTTAATTAATTTTTCCATCCCAGGGTATTTTGGTCATTTTGGCTAATTTTTTGTTTTTAGCGTTTAGGTTTAAAAGTTTGTGGTTGAATTGCCACCATGTCACTGATGAACCAGAAACTATCCTATAAATAGAGGGATTATATTTTATATAATATAGGGGCTGAGTGTTATGCCGACTACCTGTGTATCCCTCATCGGGAAGTCAGGTCCTGCCATAGTTCGGGTTACATAGAAATTATATTGTAATTTCTTCCACCCGAATATTAATTTTTACCCTGACCAGGCCCGATATGGGCTTCCTACGTATCCTTCATCGGGACATCAGGTCGGACATGCTTTCATTTACAAAAAGTGGGAGGGGGATACTTTGATTGAAAGCTAAAAATGGATGCCTAAACTACCCAAAAGATGGCTTCATCCTGAAGCCATTTCGAGTCATCGTCCTTACAACCACGTATTTCCAAATGGCTTTTTCTAGAAGTGGCCTTATAACATGGGCCATATCTGGCCGGTGTTAACCAAATGCTCCAGCTCGAACAGAAAGGCTTCACATTCTTCAATGTTATGTACGGGAGCTCCTGAATAGCACAAACATATCTTCGTCTTCGAAGTGCTTAGAAAGAGTTTGTAGGTAGTCTTGAGAGGCTAAACTTTGCCGATACGGCATAATAGTGAGGAAATATCGGCATATGAGTCCTCAAAGGCAGTGAAATCATAGCGCCAGAGCCATGTGTCCATGTGATTCCTGCACCAGGCATAGCAGAGTCATGGACTAGTAGGGAGTGAGGTCCCCATAGGTTGAGGATGACTTTCTGGTTGATCAGTCTGGCGACTTTTTTTCTTGAAGGCCACACATTCATCTATGTCGTGGCTAGGCTGGTATTTATGGTACAAGCACCTTCTGTGAGCAAAAATAGGTGCACAAGTTGGAAGGACCTTAGGTCTAGTTTCTGCTAGTTCGATGGCTTTCATCCTGTCATAAACTTCAAAAAAATTCACTTTCCTTGGTGCGACTCTGAAGTATGATCCGCGGGCTTTGAGGGAAATCTCCCACCATATAGGGGATGATCTACGGGAGAGCTCTTGTGGTGTCCCATGTTGATCAACAACTTCATTGGGGTCATGCTCATCGCTTTCTTCCCCATTTGGTATTGGGTTATTTTTTGGTAGTTGAGTCAGAGGGATATAATCATCCATCATAGTTTAGACTTCTTCAAAAAGGTTTTGGTATTGTGGTTTTCCTTCGTGGGACCTCTCAGTCAATTTCTTGCCAAATTCCAGAATCTCGCCCACTTCTTTCATTTTGGTATTTGCCAAATCGGTTTTGTAGTCGACCTCCTTCAATTTGGCTCTTGTCAACTCAATCTTTGCATCAACTTTGCAGATTTTGGCCAGAAGCGACACATCGGTCTCTTCGTCGCTGATAAGCTCAATGACTGGTGATGTGGTGCTTTGACTATTTGGAGTCTCCATGGGTAGAAAATCAACCTTTAAGAGGATGTTAATTTAGTCAGCTTTTGGTATTTTCTTTTGTTTTTCCTTTGGATTGGTGTCCGGAATGTGGGATCAATCAAGAGTTAAAGCGGAAAACATGAAAACACATAAGCAGTTTATATCGCAGAAACATATAAACGGTTATAATATTCGTGTTCCTATACCTTGTTACTCAAAGGCTTCGAATCGTCTGAGGCATGTCAAATGTTAATCGAACCATTGCCTCTATAATCATTTCATTAAAAGTAATAACATCCTCCCCGAAGGGATTACAAAACATGAATAAAGCAATAAAATCAGAAAAAATCTCATCCGGTGGGCGGTCTAGATTTAGAGACGAGTAGACATCAGTACTAAGCCAACCCATCGACTCCTCTCTATAGGGGTCACTGGTGCAGCATTATACATAGCCACATTTATATGAGTGTCTAAATCCTCAAGACACTCATTAGTGAAGTCGACCTCTTCGGTCAAGCTTGCTATGATGTCCTGGTCATACTTTATCTTCTCTTTGTATTTGGCATCCAGATCATTCGCTTGTCTCTTGATGCGGTAAGCTTTGATCTCGGCTTTTGAATCCTGATCTTGTTTGGACTTATAGAGATCGGGACCCGATGCGAGGGTACCTTGCAAATGCGCTCTCAACCAATAAAATCTACATAGTCCTCATCACGACTTGGGTTAAGAGGATCATCGGCTTAAGTCTCTGAACCCAACCTGATTCAGCTGTTCCATTCAAAAATGATGTTAGCGACCCCTTCGATCTTGTCTCCCTCATAGTCAAGCACATACTCCTCCATATTTCTAATTTGGGGGATTACATGTTCTCTTTCGAACTGTCATAGGACCCGAAGAGATACATATGGTCGGATTCTCCGGATCCCCATAAGTGGTAGGAAAGGGCATTTATGGCCTCTCACTGATATGGTCTCGGAGTAGAATTCATGAAATCTCCATTAGCTATTATCCTTTAGGAGCCTAGTAAAGATGAAAGATCACCCCTCATTGGATTGGGTCCCAAAATTTGTGTAAGTGACTAGAAGGTCATCTTCTCTACGGGCAGGGTCTCGGTATGATAAAACCTCAGTTTTGTGGAGGTGTTTAACAATCTACCATTGGACTAAGAGGTTACAACCATGGAAGTACTCATGTAGGTTTCGGCATTGAACTAAGTCTTGGTAAATGTCGGACAGGATAACTGGGACTAGGTCATAGTATTTGGTTTCCCCTTTGGCGGTTATTCCATTAAAGATATCATGGGCGACAAATATGACCCGGGTATCTATGGCTTGGTAACGGTCTTTGGGAAATAGCATGGTTCCTATGAGGCGTATGGCGAAGGCTAGAGGTTGGGTAGCTTCCCAAGCGGTAAAGGAATGGAATTCTATGGAATTCTCTACATAGCCCTGGGTAGACCCAAACTAGGTGTGGAGATCCCTAAAAGCTACGGTTGGGCCAAATATCCAATTGGTTTTAACTAGGGATAATATCTTAAGAATATCATCTGAAGTTGGCTTGTGGGGTACTAGAAGGTTGCGGTCGGGTTTCTTTCTCCACCTTATACAGGGTCCTACATTGTCTATGCAGTCTCGGATCTCTTGTAAGGTAGGGATTATCTCAAAATCTCCTAACAGAAAGACCATTCTTTCATTGTCCCTATTATGCCCCGTAGTTTCGCACCCTAATGAGAGTATAATCAACCGACTTGAGTTGTGAGAACTTGAAATCATTTCCGAGGGTTCGTATGATATGTAAGGATGTTAAGGAATGGTTTTGGAAGGTTGGAAGTCAATAGAACCAAAGGAAATATAACTCGACGAAGAATGACAAAGTTTCGACGATACACCATGCGTTTTGTGTCGCAGATGCCATTCCACCTCGCTGGTGTGGCTGCGGATCAGAGCCATTTTTTCAGCCCCCTCACTGCCACCATATGTGGTGGCATATGCTGCAGCATATGACCATATTCCCCACATATGGGGCCGCATATGAGAGGCGGTTGGGTTGGCTATTTAAGCCCAAAAGTCAGTCAATTTCTTTCCCAACCTCATTTTCTGTCCCCACAAATCCCAATCCCTTCCCAAACATTCTCCAAGACCTTTTCTACCATTAAATAACATCCCCACACGTATCGAAGGTGATTTCTCCCTCAAAGGATCAAAAACACCTCGGAATCTTTGTTAACTAACTCGGCAAAGTTACAGACTACTTTGAGATTTAGTTGAAAGTTGTTGTAGAGAGCTTCTTGGTAGGTAAAGGTAAGGTTTCATCCCTTCTATGTAGTCTTTAGCTTCTCCTAACTTGGCTTGATTGATTGATGGAAGTAACTTGGGAACTTTGGGAGTTTGGTGAATATAATCTTGGAGAAACATCTTTTGTGATATGAAGTTATGTCAACTTGTTGTTTGGTATTGTTGGTTGATATTAAGAGTAAATATTGGTGTTGAATCATGTTGGTGAGACTGTGAAGTTGAGCAAAGGATAAAGGGCTGATGATGGTGTTAATTTGAATAAAAATACATGGTAGGGTAACATTAGAACTTCATGTACGCAAGTTGTTCGACGAATTTCTCAAGTGAAATCTCTTATGAGGTATAAACATGGTATTGATACGAATCCTTCATTTAAATGTCGATAATTGTCCATAGAAGGTGTGAGGGTTCGTCGGACACAACTAGTTTCATCGACAAGGTATGTTACTCTTCTTTCTTTGGCATGTCTATTGAAATGATATGTATGGCGAACCGTCCACTCTATAGTCTTGTCTACGGAAGATATGATGGTTTTTTTACTCTAAGGGGATTCCCTAACTCATGTTGTCCTATGTCGGGAGTGTTCTGCACTTTGTAACATCTCGTCTATATCGACACCTTCTAGTACCTTATGGGTTTCATGGAGACTAGAAATGCGAGAATGAAGTGATTATGACTTATGTGGGTGTCATGAAGGTTATAAATAAGGTGCCTCCTCTTGTTGACTCTTATGAAAAAATAGAAATGAATTAGTACGTTATCTCTTCAATGATAGTCGAAAGAATGAGACCTTACCCTTAATGGATTAGAAGCTCGGGCCTATGGCCCTTAGGGTGAATGTATGCATGTAAAAAGAACGCCTTTGGCCTAAAGATAAAGTGAAGAGTGTGATGATAGGCTCCGGACGCTAAGTAAGAAGGTAACTGAAACATCCCGGAATTTTGGACAATGATTTGAGCACCTAAGCGTAATAAGGCCTCGGGGATTGTATATGATATCACGTATGCTAATAAAGAGACTAGAATATAAAAGAATTAGACCCCGAAATAATTTTGGACGTAACAAATGTGACGACGGGGATCGAGAATAAATTTGGAGTATGCATAAAGAAGTTATGGACTAGTGTCATATTACAAGAATTATGACATTGAGTATATGAAGGTCTTATGAAGTTATTAGGATTTTAAGTAAATTAGGATCACGAAATTAATTGTGTGCGTGTGCAATTGATTAATTATGGGATTGATTAAATTAATTGAGGGAGGACTACTTAATGAGGACAGTACGTGTTAACTTGGCAATTGACCAAGGAAATGACTAAGTATGTAAAGTGTTATGTGGCAGCTCCTAAGAGCCTCCATTTCCTTAATTTATATATCATCCTCCATCTTCTGCTTCTACTAATAACTACTGATTTTCGCCAATAGTCATTTTTTTGTCCTTTTGAAATACAAGTTAGAAATAACGTAGGTTGATTTTCAATTCACTTCTCCAACTAAGCTAATAGTGAATCACTTTCCACCCATTTCCTTTGTAACAAAACAGTAACGTGCACTTCACTTTCTTTAAGCAACATCTTTCAATTGAGAGCATACTAGATTTGAGACCAAACTGTAGCAGCAACATAGTATACTCCTACCTTGAGTATATCGTTTGGACATCAATATTTCCGGAAAACAGTAAGTTTTGGACAAAATTGTTCTAAGAAAGGGGACGCGAGCAACAACGTAATTGTCTAGTCGTTTGAGAATTAAATTAAGATATGTTAAGGAAAATTATTTCATTCTTTTGGCATGTTTCACGTAACGAAATATAACCGTGATATTGCTCAATTTATTCTACTCCTGGTAGTTAAGAATATTCATGTTATTGATTCCTATGCTAAAAGCATGCCTAAATATGTGTCTAAGTCCTTATTGAGGCATGTGGAAAATGATGTTAATATTAACAGTGTCAGCTGAAGGTACATGTTAAATATTCAATGTTAGCCAAAGTGGGGATGAATATTATTGTCATCCGGTAAATTCAAAGAAGGTTTTATTATCATTCATACATTTTCATTTGCATTGCATTCATATATTACCCTGGACCACTTGTGCTATGCACACTACTATATGGTAAATATTGTATATATATGTAGGGGATATGGGAAAAGAGAAAGGCATTATATACGCACACCATCTGCAGCTGGTACAGACTATCACAAAAGAGCCCGAAGAAGTCAATATGATGTGATGCCCTTGTGTGACGATATAACTTAATGCCTACAGAGGCGGTTATGGGAAGATTCTTGTATGGACATTAGTATACCGCATTTGCATTATGCATACATTCATTAATCATGACATGAAATGATGCCCACATAGGTTGTTATGGTAAGGAAGATGCTCAATGGGGCTGATGTATATATATACTGCATTGTGCATGATATTTAGGCATATGTATTAGGACCCTCAGAGATACTTACTATTGGTCGGTTGTTTCTATTTCAGTTGTTGTTATATCCATGTTATGTTATTGTTCATGCATGATATACTCAGTACATCAGTCGTACTGACGTTTCTTTTGTCGGGAGACGCTGCGTTTCATGCCCGCAGGTTCAGTTAAAGAGGGTGATGGTTCACGCTAGTAGGTTAATAGTTCAGCTGATATTGGAGCACTCTATTTGTTTCAGAGTTGCAGTTGGTCGTGGTATAGTGTTTTTGCGTCTGCATATGGGTATGGCGGGGTCATGTCCCGTCCTTGTGATGTCATGTATTCTTTAGAGGCTTGTAGACATGTGTCCTGTGGTTAGTTGTCATGTGTTGCCTTGTCGGCCTTGGTATGAGGATGTATATATATAAGTTGGTTTTCTGGTTAAGAGTTTCCATAATCTTGTTCGATTTAGTATGTATGTTAATTGTGAATAGAAGTTGGTTGTACGATTAGCGGTACCCGGCGGGTGGGGCCCAGGTGCCCGTCGCGGTCTTCCGATTTGGGTTGTGACAGTAACGAATGTAACGATCCTAAGTATTGCGATAAGTTCATAGACATAGTAGATTGATATGGATTTTCTTGTATATATGTACGTACGAAATACCTATAAGGGACATGGATATGATAGTATGACTTACCATCGAACTGTGGCTGGTTGGGTAGACAAGCGTTACCAGTGAGCTACGGCCAGTTGGGTAGACAGTTACTTACCATCGGGTTATGGTCGATCATGCAAACATGTATTCACCGTCGAGCAACGGTCGGCTAGACAGATATGCATTTTACCACCGAGCGATAGCCGGTTGGGCAGATGAGCATTACCACGACAATTGGGCTAACATCGAGTCCCACATTTGGGTCGGGTACGACCAAGTCCCTTTTTAGGGCCGGGTATTATATGATACTGACTATGATTGGGCAGATATGTAGTTACCACCAGTCGGGCAGTTACGTATCATTAGTTACCACAGGTTGGGCAGACACGTTATGTACCACTGGATGGGCAGTTATGCATGGTTAATTACCACTGGCTGGGCAGGTATGTACTTATCATCAGGTTATGGCCGGTTGGGAAGTTACCATTGATCAGGTAGGAAGATGAGCGATTAGAGTTACGATGTGACGTGAAGGCCTAATATCAGGTGATAAGATAAGTATGATCATAGCGTAATAGTATGAAATTACAAGATAGGAATGATCGTTATGTACATTAGGACTCAGTGACATTTTAGAGGTGTAGGTTGACTCGATATCCTTCTCTTTTATGATTATGCAGTATCATGTTTTATTTTCGCCTTACATATTCAGTACATTATTCGTATTGATGTACCTTTTCCTGGGGACACTGTGTTTCATACCATGGGTTCAGATAGGCGAGGAGAGAACCCTCCCTTATGGATCACGTTCAGACATCAACTTTTATTGGTGAGCTCCATTTCCTCCTGGAGTATTACCGAGTCAGGATTATGTTTATATTCTTTTGATACTTTGGGTATGTCAGGGGTCGTGTCCCGACCCAGGTGTTCTGTCGATGTTCTCTTTAGAGGCTTGGTAGACAAGTCTTATCTTGTAAAGTTGTTTAGTATGGCCTTATATGCCTCAATATGTATATATCTGTTAGGCTAGGATCTTCTGTTTGTAGGATTTTTAAGTCATGTTGTTTCACAATTATCATTACTAAGGACTTGTTGGCCTAGGAAGTTGTATGTTCCCAGAATGATGTTCAAGTCCTAGACAGTATGTTACTTCCTTTTGTTGTGTGGCACTTAGCCATTACCACCAGATTTTCAACATCTCAAGCGCTTCTATGACCATGTTGAATTTCAGATTGGGAGCCATCTATAAAATAAAGCACAATTAGTCCCCCCCCCTCCCAAGGAGCAATGGTTCATTACATAAGGCATGTAAATGCTTCCACATAGCAAGTAGTTAGATGCAGTGTCTTCGGGTCGGAGACCGTTAGGACACAAGGGAGTCGGCTTGTCAGGTCCATGTAGGTCTGAGATACTCAAACATGTCCAAGTCAATATGCGTTAAATTAAGGGATTTGGCTTCGCTCTATCCTAGTTGTACTAGAGTGGTTTAGCAAATGACATAGGGACCCGAGCGGACAACCTAGGGTGAACCGTTGTCGATTGTTAGAATGACCGCGTACCAACTCCGTCTTCAACACGTTCCTAGAAATGTTTTTGGTTTTATACTATAGGGTGACTGCAAAATCCGCATAATCACTTTTGTGCACAGATGCAAGTGTGTGTACATGCCATTTGGCAGATGATGAAAATACATGAATGACAGTTATAATTGCGGTATTGGAACACATAAATAATTTATATCATTTAAAAGCATGTTGTATTGGAACCCTTATGGTTAGAATCTAGGTTTATCCCCAAGAGAGTCGCCATCTGTTATGGTTCGCTTTTTATACAGTTTAGCGCATAAAGAGCTACTAAGAATTTGGATGGTGCTCTAAATTGGATAATGTGTTTAGAGTCGCCACCTAATTTATAAGTAAATTAAGAAATCTGGTGTGAAAGGGTTTATTCAAAGAGTATGAAAAATCCTATCTAAACTAGAGTCAAGGTAAAGGTTCTAGTGATCCCCTGAGAAGGTGTTAACACCCCGGTATTAAGGATACATAGAATACGATTGACCTACGGACTCTATAGAATTCTTTTAAAAGTGATATAAATTGTTTAAGGTTTAAAATCCACAAGAAAATATTTGTCGTTTCTTGTATTAAAAAACTCAAAATTTTGTTTAATCAAAGAGTTAAAATCTTCCGCCAAAATGATAAGCACGAGAATGTTTAATCAATTTAGTTTTTCGAACAAAGAACACTCAAATGTGAATTTGAGTAGAACACCATATTTAGTCCAACTATTTTGATTATTATACACTCGCACCTTTTGTTTAAAAATTATTTTTCAAGTCTCAAAAGTAGTGTAGTTTCATTTAAAAGGTCAAGTTTGGTTTTTGAAAAGAGATGACAGAAATGATTTCCCTGTTTTATTCTTAGCATGCTATAATGCCCAAGTCAGCCATACATATTCAAAATCTTTAATTTAACTCAAGTCTAAGATAGGATTTTATTTGTTCAAATTATTTATCCTATTGGGCTCAGCCCGGACTATAATTTAAACCAAAATACTCATCCTTAGGTCCAAATTCAGTTCAGTAGTCTGTTTACTTAGATTATGTCAATCAGGCCCAAACTTGGGTCCAATTCAATCCGTTTCATATTTTTTTAAAAAGTCCAAAGTCCAAAAGCTTCGAGTCTAAAATATGTTTATACTTAGAAAAAAATGGTTTTCTCAATTTCCAGATTTAACGTCCAAAAACAGTCCTTTTATTCAAAACAGCTCGTCTACTTCCCATTCCACATTTAAACAAATCTTAAAACTACTTAGGCAATCTAAACTAAATGATATACGCATCATTTTAGCTATCCTAGCTCCCAACCATAAATAAAGTTCTAATAATAATGTATTTTTATTACAGCTAATTTAGGCTGGTGGGCCTACCTAAGCCCACCAGTTGCCTATTTTAACCCATAGTTGGGCCTTCACGCAAATATTAGCTTTTCTTTTTCCTCCTACTCGATCGAAATTGACTTGATTGGGCCTCAGCCCAATCGGCTAAGCGTAGAGCGTACTTGACTCGGCTGAATAGAAGCGAGGGGCGTTGTGAAGGCCCATCTCGGCAGGATGCAATGGGGATACACAAAAGGGAAAAGGAAAGCCCAAGTTAGACGTACCAAAGGCTTGTCAATTAATCATAATGCATGAAATAAATACACAAACAAACTACAATAACTTTGCATTTAACTTAGAAGAGGTAGGCTAGCTTGTAAACAGCAATGTGAAAGAGAAGAAGAAGAAGTAAACAACTGGGCCAGGCCCAATGTACAGTTGTGAAGGAGAAAATGTAGAAGCAGTTTAACAGATATAGGCCAAGCCCACTAAAACATATATAACATGACACTTAAGAGTGATATGAAAAGTGATATATAACATGTATACTTTCATATACTTGGTATATTCAATATACAAATTGTATATCCATATGTATCACATATATATCCTAAACTAATACTCGATATACATCCAAACAGAGCATACATATAGCATTTTCACACAGAAATAGATTTTAAAGAAGGAAACTCAATTCACAACATTGAGGTTATGACTTGAGAGGTACGTTCATGGATAATGTGAAGTCATAGACTGGAAGTCACACATGAACAAGGTAGGCTCCAGCAAGTGTGCAGACAAGCTATCCTATTTAGGGCAGGCATAAGAACATGATGATGAGGCTAAGGCACATATGCTAGTGAGTAACAAGTAAAACATATAAGAGAGGCAGTGGCATATTCAGATAGGCTAATGATCACTTGACTTACAATGTCAATAAGGCTCTTAAAGCATGCATAGGCAATTCATACAGATGTGTTGTTCTATCATTCAGAACTCAAGACCAACAAAACATAGATTTTGGGCAGACAAAGACACCAAACAAGTATGTGTAGGCCAACATGATTCACATATGGAAACTTAGGCAAACATCAATGGTTATGTTAAACTCTCAGGTCAAAACTAGTGAAATGTACACAAGGTGAGGTGTGGGATGAGTTAAATAGATACTAGACCCAAAGTAATTCTAACAGGTGCATAATGGATGACATTAGATGCTAGAGCTCAACACATGACACTTCTGGGTAGAACAGAGACATACCATGGCATACAAGAAGCTATTGCAAACATGATGGAAACAAGAAAGGTCACACACCTACCCTAGGCATCATGATATCTCAAACTCATCACTCAACTATGTTCACATGTGTTCAATAGGTCTTGAGCCAACAACATTAGCATTTACCAGCCAAATAGCCTATACATTAGCTACCAAGTTTTATACTGATCATGTTAATTAGCTTAGCTCAGTCTCATGGCTAGTTAAGATTCATATTATAACAATCATCCTAAGTCAGTTTAATCATCTAAATGAGTTTCAAAATAATGTATAAGGTATCAGAGTAACTTAACCAATTTTCACACAACATAGATCTCAAACCAACACATTGCACATAAATCCCATTACACAAGCAAGGCTAAATCATTATTTATCAGTTAGCCAAAATAGACATATATCATTTATGAAGCATTTTAGACCTAAACAAGCCTATGCTAATCTTAGCAGTGCTTATTCAACCAAGAAATATAATCTAATCCTGTAACATTAATCACAAAGCCTGGAATATAATTTCATTAACTCATATATAATGAAACTATTATCAAACTATCCTAACATTCCATACATGATCAAGCACTTAACATTGTGACCTTATTTTATATTCAAAGCAGCCTATACACGATTAGCTAATCCTTAAACCAACGCATCAAACATTCTATCTACCTAATCATGCCAATAGTTATAATAACAAACACAAATAATGATCAATATTAGCTAAAACATGCTAATCACTCATAAACCATCTCATCACAGATTACATAATTTAAACTACACAAAAATTACAAGGAAATAGGTTTACCTTGTTTGGAGGCAGCCGAAAGGTTGAAAGGAGCTTGAATCTTCACTCCGGAGACCTCGAGCTTGCAAACACGCAAATAAAAGAGGGTTTTAATAACTGAAGATCAATTATCCTAACTCTAGGTTCCGCCCAAAGGCTGGATCCACAACTCTAGTGAGAATCAATCAAAATTTTACTCGAAAATGGCTCTTAAAGATGTAAAAGCCTGAGATTCGAGTTTTAGACCATTAAAATGTGGGATGTAGGTCTCAATTTTTAGACCTCCATGGAAACCCTAGGAAAGCCAAGGATCCAATATGGGAGAACCAAAATAGGGGGAAATTCCCTCCAAATTATTCTTCGACCAATACAAATCAAGAATTCAAAATCGAATCGGACAAGAGTAATAAATGTTGGCAGCAAAAGCATAGTACCATGGAGGGTCGACCTTACCTGGGTAGGGGGTAAAAGTGGCGTGGAGGTGCAATATTGCAAGAGAAATTAACTCCCTTGCCATTCTCAGCCTCTGCAGATCTGCACAAAAGGGAGCGTACAATGGTCGTTGCCATTCTTGGCAATAAGATGAGAGGCACCTTTGTTTGTGTGAAAGGCATACGATCCATTTGTCGCTTAAGTGTTGATGTGGGCCGAGTCTGGGCTATTTTTGGGCCTGGGCTCGGCTGAGAATTTAAAGGAATTAAAAGGCCTAACAAAATTTATAATAATTAAACCATTAATCACACATTTTGCAAATGTGATCATATTTTAAAAATAGAAAATGATCAAATTATTTCATAAATAACATAATTATATTTAGAACTCCGTTTTAAACTCAAATTTGATACTAATCCGGATTAAAAATGTGCAAAAGCCTTTCAATTTAAAACATGACTTGAAATTTAGGCGTAATTCCCTTATCATATTTAATTATCAGTTTTCTAAATTTGATGGAGCGGAACGTTAACTCTTTTAATTTTGAACATTCTTTCAGGACAATTACATTTATAATTGTCAGTTGAATTCCAAAAATATGATTAAAGGACAAATTGGGCAAAATTAAGATATGATATACAATATGTATACCAAGTGATATTTTGTCAACTGAAATGACAAAATAATCCTGGAATAATTATGTAAAATCATATTTGCTTTGTGAAAAGTATATTCCACTCCATTTGTGACTCGGGAACTTCGAATAATTAAATAAAATTATTGGAGGGTAAAATTAGGTGTCTACATGTAGTTTCTTTGGCTTTGCAGGTTATTACCGGAGGTTTGTGGAAGGATTTTCTTCTATATCCACACCTCTGAGGAAGCTTACACATAAGTTGGCTAAGTTCCAGTGGTTAGAGGCGTGTGAGCAAGTTTCCAAGAGTTGAATAATAGGTTGACATCTGCTCCTATCTTGGCACTTCAGAAGGTACTGAGGGGTACGTTGTTTATTGTGATGCCTCCAAAGTTAGCCTAGGTTGTGTTCTGATGCAGCACGACAAGGTTATTGCATATGTTTCAAGACAGTTGAGGAAGCACGAGTTGAACTATCCAACTCATGATCTTGAGTTAGCAGCTGTTGTATTTGCCTTAAAGATATGGAATTATTACCTGCATGGGGTTCATGTTGATCTGTTTACCGATCATAAGAGTTTGCAGTATATATTCAGGAAAAAAGAGTTGAACCTGAAGCAGAGGATATGTCTTGAGCTATTGAAGGATTATGATGTTGATGTTGTATACCATCCCAATAAGGCTAATATTGTAGTTGACGCCTTGAGCCATAATTCCATGGGTAGTCTGAGCCATGTTAGAGATGGAGATGACCAAAGATTTATGTCGACTAGCCAGTCTAAATATATGCTTACTTGATATTGGTAAAGGAACTGTTGTGGTTCAGAATATCACATAATCATCATTGATAGCAGAAGTGAAAGCAAAACAGTTTGATCATCCTGAGTTAGTTAAGATGAAAGAAGGAATCCCACTGTAGAAGAAGTCGATATTAGAGCTTACGGAAGATGGAATTCTAAGATATCGAGGTCGGTTATGTGTGCCAGATGTTGGAGGACTTCGAGAGCGGATTATGGCAGATATATACCAGTCTAGGTATTCTATTCATCCTAGTTCAAAGAATATTAATCATGATCTACAACAGGTCTACTGGTGGAACGACATGAAGAGAAATATTGCGGAGTTCATGGCTCAGTGTCCAAATTGCCAACAAGTTAAGATTGAGCATCAGAAGCTTGTATGTTTGTTCAGAACATAGAGATTTTGATATGGAAGTAGGAAATGATGAATATGGATTTCATTATAGATCTACCTCATTCCTATCGAATGTTTGATTCTATATTGGTCATTATTGACAGGCTTACAAAGTCAGCACATTTTCTACGTGTCAAAACTACTTATTCGGCTGAAGATTATGTCAAATTGTATATTAAAGAGATAGTCCAACTTCATTGGATTCCAGTTTCTATTATCTCTACAGAGGTGCCCATTTCACAACAATTTCTAGAAATCTTTCTAAAAGGGTTTGGATACTTAGGTAAACCTTAGTACAATTTTTCATCTGTAAACTGATAGTCAGGTCGAATGTACTATATAGACACGTGAGGACATGTTGTGAGCCTATGTATTAGACTTAAAAGTCATTTGGGATGATCATTTTCCACTTATTGATTTTGCTTATAATAACAACTATCATTCCAGCATAAAAATGGTCCTGTATGGGCAAAAGTGTAGATCTTCAATCGGTTGGTGCGTAGTTGGAAAAGACAAGTTACTAGGCCCCAATTTAGTACAACAAGTAGTAGAGAAAGTGAAGCTAATCTTAGATAGTTTGTTGACTGCCCAAGGTCTGCAGAAATCTTATTCAGATGTTCAGCGTCGAGATTTTCAGTTGTCATTGGTGATTGGGTATTTTTGAAGAATTGCCTATGAAGGGTATAATGAGATTTAGTAAGAAGGTCAAGCTTAGCCCTAGGTACATCGGACCATACAAGATTATTTGGAGAATTGTCCAAGTAGCATATGAACTTGAGTTACCTCCAGAATTAGAAGCAGTTCGATACTCCAAACGTGTATAGGAGATCACTCTCGCATCACTCCCATAGAGGATGTTCATACTACATAGGACCTATATTATGAAGAGATCCCAATTTCTATCCTAGATTGTTAATTCTGGAAGCTACGGACTAAAGAGGTGGCCTGCGTTAAGGTGTTTTGGAAAAATAATAACATGAAAGAGATGACATGGGAGGTTGAGGAGGATATGAAATCTAGATATCCTCACTTATTTCAGACATCAGATTTATATTGACCCTTGTTTGATTCGATTTCCTTATTCATGTCTTACGATATTAAACCTACCTTATATACATTATTAAGGCATTGATATTGGTATAGAAGTGACAGACGTAACCCAGACCACGAGACTTGGAAATTGAGGTGAGTTATGGCTAGCTTTATTGATCCTTTAGTAGGCAAAATGGTCATGTAAGACCAACATGATATTGTATATCTTGTTGCTTACGTTTGTGAGGTCTTCATTGTGTTTTTTGGTTGCATGGCAAGTATGGATAGCCTATTTATAAGGGAAACTCTGCCACAATTTTTAGAGAAATCTAAGAGTTAGAATTCTAAGCCATGTTACTCCAACATTCAAGGACGAATGTTCTTAAATCGTAAGGATGTTACACCCTATTTTTGTACGTGGACGTCGTCATAAGATAGATAACATAACCCGGGGAGGTCATGATACCCTTATAAGGTTTATAAGAGTTGTTAGCAAGTGTTAAGAAGGTATCCAAAGATTTCAAGGTCAAACGAATCGAAGGAAACAAGTATGTCGGAAAGTCGATTCTGTGGTACCATTTCACGAACCATTTTTTGTCATGATCAGACTGTGAAACTAATCCATAATTTCATCCATAAAGGACCCATTTCACGGTTCAATTTGATAGACCATTTTATTTTTGACGAACCATTTTTTGGTCGGTGAAATTGAAGCGTTGGCCAACTTTAAGTGTTATAAGATCGATCCAGCCTTCATTTCTTATCTGTTATCGACCAAATTAAGTCCCTAATCCCTCTTAAGAGTCCTTTAACTTTCCTTTAAGGTTTAATAACATATTTCAAATGATTTGGGTAGGATCTAACTATAAAACATTATGCAAGTGAAGAAGAAGAACTTTATGATGTGTTGTGGAGTTGAGGATTGTTGTGAGCTAAGAAAAGCTTGGATTTCAAGTTGAAGTTGATGTATAAGGTAAGTAAAGTATTCTCTTGCTTGTTCTTGAGTTAAATCTTGTGTTAGTTGAGTTGTAGAAGTGGAAAACCACAAGATAGATGCTAGAGATGTTGCTTGAAGTGTAGTCTTGTTGTATGATGATGTTGGGCTGTTTGGAGTTGGTTTGTTAAGGTCTACCATGGCTGGAAATTATGAATTATAGTTGTTTATAATGTTGGTTGTGATGTGAGTAGAGAAGAAGGGCTAGTATTGTTGTATATGTATTGAGTTGACATTGAAGAAAAAGATAGAGCTTTATGCACTCAAAGTGTTCGACGAAATGTCATAGTGATTCGATTATTAGTTTATTGATTTAATCTTGATCCAAATAGTCTATATTATGTATATAATCATCTGTAGAGCATACGGAGGTTCGTAAACCATTGTTACCTAAGTGACATGGGTATGTAATTACTATCCTTTCTTTCAAGCATGAATTCTAAGACATATGTATCATTTTATCAAAATGCGTGTCCTAGAAGTGTATTTCATTCTTGACTTGATTGTCCCTTTTCGGGAGTACTTTCCTATTGTATATCATATCCTGTCTAGTTTGGGTTGTAAGCTGTTATTCCGAGTTTATTGTGCTTTCCTTGGTCTCCCAAAAGAAGTATGTCTAAAGAGTTATTGGTAAGGTCTACTAAATGTCGTCTAAAGGTAGAGTAAGGTGTTTCTAAAAGAAAAAGAGACAATAGTGCCATACCTATATATGTATATGAGTTACATTTATCATCGAACTATAATCGGTGGGTGATGGCCCTTATGTGGCATACATGCATTGATTACATACCATCGGTTGGACAATTGACATTCATACATGTAATACTACTACCGATATATAATCGGTTGGGCAATGGATATATATATATATATATATATATATATATATATATATATATATATATATATACATGACTATCACCACACTGTAATCGGTGAGCGGTGAATAAGTTTTACATGTACTTGAGGATCAGTAAGGGTTTTAGAATTTCATTGTTCGCCTTGAGTGTCATATAGGTTATCAGGTTGCTCTTATACCTTGTTTTACAGTTTATGCTTTCATATTATTGTTCATGCCTTACATACTGCTACATTTCATTCGTACTGATGTCCTTTTTATCGTGGGTGCTGCATTTCATATTGCAGGTTTAAGTAGAGGTACATATAGACCTCCACAGTAGGAGATTGTGAGTTCAGCAGTTAATTGGTAAGCTTCACTTCTTTCGGAGCTACCGAGTCAAATGTCGTGAGCAGAGTTTTTGTACATATACAAATTATGGGTAGGTTAGGGCCCTATTCTGACCATTTCACAGCCATACTTTCTTAAAGGCTTGTAGACTGGTTGTGTTTGTCTAGATGTAATGTACGGCCCTGTCGGCCTAAATATTAGTCTGTTGATCTGTTTGATGACTTTGTCGGTCTTGTATATGTATGTATATATCTATTTTAGGTTTGTTTACCCTTATTGTTGAGTCTTCTAGATGTCGTATTATGATTCCAGATTATGGTCAATCGGCCCTACATGTGTGTTGGATATACCTCCATACGTTCATGATTGTTGTGGCTTTGTCGACCCCAGTTTCTGTATGTTCAAGTGTTGAGTTTCTATGTAGTATGCTCGGTCCAGTACAACACCGAGTGTCGTCCAACCCATCTAGTTTGGGGTGTGTCACTAACACTCCGCTTCATACAATAAATTTGGTCTAACCACCACTCTGTAGAACTTACCTTTGAGTTTTTGTTGCACCTTCTTATCACACAAAACTCTGAATATGAGCCTCCATTTCATCCATCATGCACCAATACAATGTGTGACATCATCATCAATCTCTCTATTTTCTTAGATAATAGACCCAAGATACTTGAAACTTTCTTTCTTTTGGATGGCCAATGTATCAAGCTTCACTTCCACGTCAGCCTTACACGTCACTTCGCTGAACTTACACTCCAAGTATTCTATCTTGGTCCTACTCAACCTGAACCCTTTAGACTCTGGGGCCTATCTCCAAACCTCCAGCTTAGCGTTAACTCTCCCGCGTGTCCCATAAATCAACACTATGTCATTCGCGAATAACATACACCATGGTAACTCTCCTGGAATATGCCACGTCAATGTATCCATCACTAAGGCAAATAAAAGCGAGCTATGAGTTGATTTGTTGTGCAATCCCATCACAACCAAAAAGTGCTTTGAATCTCATCTCGTTGTCCTCACCTAGATCTTGACTGCATCGTACATGTCCTTGATCACTCTTTATACCACATGTACATCTCTAGCCTGCAAGGACCTCCATAGGGAATTTGTCGTAAGCCTTTCTAGGTCGATGGGCACCATGTGAAGGTCCTTCCTCTTCTGTACTGCTCCACCAACCTCCTCACGAGATGAATGGCTTCTACTATTGAGCGCCCCTGTTGAGCGCCCCGACATGAATCTAACTGGTTTTTTGAAATACCGCGTCTCTCCTTACTCTCATCTCCATCACTCTCTCTCAAACTTTCAGAGTGTGGCTTAATTAGTAGATTAATACCCCTATAATTGTTGCAACTCTGAATGTCACTCTTGTACTTGTTCTTGTACAAGAGTTTTAATTTATATATACTTATATTATAAAAGAATATTTATATTATTAGGCCACTTAAAAGATAATTATATGTAACCTAGCAAACGACGTGTTGCAACAAATAAAATTACATTGATAATGGCAAAATTAATTACCCTATAAATGTTTAAAGTTAATTCATTCAAAAGAATAAAATTTTCAATTTTTCATTTTTAAATGTAGCACCACCTAAAAGTTTGTAGATAACAAAATAGCGTTTGTGATTGAATAGTCAATGGTATGTGATTACCAGCTATTCATTACAAGAAATCTTTTAGTAGGTGTTTGACCATGCATTTTTAAATCGTGCTTTTATAATTTAATTTAAAATCACCGTTTGTTTATGTAATTTGGACATAACCTCAACTTCAACTTTATGTCATGATTTGAAATCGCAAATCCTCCATAAAGGTATGATTTGAGATTTCAAATCATGATTTAAATTTTTTTTTAAATGTAAATTTTGGCCCATAAATTTATATTTTGTAAAAAAAATTCATAAATTAGTAGATATATACCATTTGATCGACTTTATATTATATTGGATATAATTGTCCAATACATAATTTATATTGTATTAGATATATTCAAAGGTATGACTATAGTAATAGTGCATTTACTAAAAAGACAATTGGATACAAGGTCCAAAAATATGACTCCAGTAAATAAAATATAAAAAGACTTTGTCAACAACCAAAATCCATCTAAAATTTGTTAGCCGACATTGTCATTATGCCATTACTAAGAGTGTACAACTGAAGACTAAACCCCTTAAATAATAAATAGTTACTGCCCTTTGTTTTCACAATTAATTACTATCAACCATTTACCTACTTCATTTACTTCTACCTATTTTTATTTATGTTCATCCGTAGATGGCTTTCTTTATTACTTCTACCACTCCATTCTTATTAACAACCACCAACAAAGTAGAGGTCTTGTAGTTTTTAAAATTTTGCTTCCAGATTACTCTCAAGTCAATCCATCGTCTATTAACATGTGAGTTCATTCTCTACCGTTTCAAATTTACTTCTATGAAAGTGTTCTATCATCATTAACTATAGGAATAAGTTGTAGCCATGAATCTTTTTTATGTTCAAATTTGCCATTGTTGTGTTATCCTTCTTATTTTCTTGAAATTAGAGTACAATGCACATAACTTGTCAAGCTGGTTTTGGGACTTCAGACAAAAATTTAGTGGTTGCGCCTCCACCAGTTAACAGTGTAACATAAGTTAGAATTTAAATTAATTTCATTGTGCTCATGTAAAGCAAGTTTTCAGATGTTATGTAATCTAAAAGTGAATATAGTGAATGCGATTTGTTATCCTATTATTGTTGTATTATAGAAACGTAAAAGAATGAGTAAACCACATGGTTCAAATGCTGAAAAAATGGTCGGACGAGGACACGTCGGTCTTCATCGAAGTCCTACATGACGATGCGAGGAAATACACATTTAATGGTAATACTATCAGAGCTCCACGTTGGAAGGAAATTGTCGATGAATTATGGACTAGAACCGAAAAGAAAGACAATTATGATGAAATTCGCACAAAGAATAAATATCAAGCATTAAGGAAAGATCTAAAAGATTTCAAAGACCTACTTCAGTCTTGCTCTGGATACGGTTGGGACCCTCAAACTAACAGAGTTACTTGTCCTTCTGAAATTTGGACACAACATGTGGCGGTAAGGTTATGTGATAAGTATTGAGTATGTTTCTTCTGTCTATGTCAACTTCATAATGTAACATTCTATTTTATATATTTTTTAGCAAAAAAAAAAAGTGTAACTCTTTCCAAGTACAGACAGAAAGGGCTTAAACAATATGACTTATTGGAAGAAATATTTGGGAATTCAATTGCCAAGGGTAATCATGTCGTATACAGTACGACGCCTCTTTCGCAACCAATAACAGAAGAACCTATTGAAGTTAAGGATGATGTATTTGTTTGTGATGACAACCTTGCCAATACTGAAAATGTATATCGGCCTATAAGCGTGAACACCGACATCGGTACTGGCAATAGGAAGCAGACTATGTGTGATACATTTATTCCAACTGATGGAGTCACATCTACACGCCGCAAAAAAAGTCAATCTACAGCAATCCAAGGCATATTTGAATATCTTAAGGAACACTTGAAGTAGAAGAGAGACAGGGAGGAAGCAAAAGAAAACGAGAAGCGGGAACGAGAACAAGCACAATCATCAACACAGGATGAGATTGATATCTACTATGAGCAAGTTGTGATTGCTTAATTACAAAATATCATGAATAAACATTGTATGGATAAAAAACAATTTTCACTAGTCGTGCCACACTTTCTTGACCTTGATGTTCGTTCATATGGCCGAAGAATATCAAGTCCAATGGGTCGTTGAACTTCTTTGTGGACATCACATGAGTATGTATGAGTCAATGGGGTTATATCATGAAATATTTCGTCGTCTTGCAGTGTGATAAGAGAAAATAATTTGTTGTTAGTTGAGCATCGAACTACACGGGTTCTAGTTAAAGAGGTTGTGGGTATTTTCCTAACCGCCCTTGCATGAAATGACAGTCAACGATCGGCAAGTGAAACTTTCCAACATTCACTCAAAAAAAAATTAACCGGCATGTTAGAACAGTTGCTGAGGCAATTAGCAAATTGGCACCAACATGTATACAACCAAGAGATATGACTGGTGTACATCCAAAAATTCGAAATAGTAAGCGATTTTGGCCTTGGTTTAAGGTAAAATTCAAACATTTCCTTTTCAGTTTAACATGGAAGTGTTATAGCTTATGGAAAGTAATTAACATGATTTATTTATACAACAAAATAGGCTAGATATATGATCATGGAAGTCCAATTTATGAACATTGTTCTCATGTCTATATGAATGCAAACATTAATCGTGTATATGCTTCTGTTTGAAGTATAAGTAACCTATTCTAAAAAATATATAAGGTCCGATTGTAGCCTTTTATAAAACTTGGGGGAAAGTTCGAAAATGGGTCAAACCTCATTAATCACTAACCCAAATTTTATCACCCCTAGTCAATAAAATTAACTTGAGTTTCTCCCACTCAATTTTAAAACTTTTTTGTCACCTTTAATAAATTTTCCCTAATAACTTATCTGTAATAGCCGTGAACAAAATCCAAATGCTACTCTTCATCTGCCTTCCGTGTTGACCTAACTTTTTTACAAATAGGGAACAGAAGGATATGTTCTTTTACACGTAAAAAGATGGTTCATTTATACAACAAAATAGGTTAGATATTATTGAGGCCAAGATTTAAATTCAATTAGAAATTGTATTCTCCCTTTTTTTTTTTTTTTGATGAAAGGTAAATGTGTATAAAAATATCAAATGTACAATGTTTGTGAGCGTACCCACAACCATAGTGACGATGTAAATCTAGGGCGTCCCTGCCATGCAGATCAACTCTAGATTCGGCTCGTCAGCAGCATAAGCTCAAACTAGTCCCACATACCGGGTAGTCAAGAGCACCAAAAATGTTAAGATATGTAGGGGTAAAGACCCCAGCCCTAAATCCGATGACAGTCCCTTATGCCAAGGCACAGGGTTGCAGCCGTGGGCCTCCTTAAACCCTTGTCGTGGTAAACCCTATCGGGATAAACCCACGGTCAAGGGAAGAGTACCTATTCGGTCATGGGTAAAACCCCACCCTCGTCACGTATGCTGATGCGTGATACTGTCCCGGTACCTAGACTAGACACTGGTATTCCCGTGCAACCCACAATCCGGGCCATCGCGGGATACAAAGCGTGACATACTCCCGCCGATCCCACACCCCGGGTGGTCAGGAGACTCTAGCTAGTCCCACAATCCGGGTAGTCTAGAGGTTTTAATCCTAGTCAGTATTAGCTAACCACCAGCTAAAGATACAAAATTGTCCAAGAATAACGGGAAAAGAGCAAATAAGATTTTGTAGATATTAGTCTTGATTTTGAAAAGGAGGGCCTCCCTATCTAGTCTAGACCCATCGAACATAATCTTATTACGTTCGTTCCAGATGTGATAAACCGAAGTGGCAAGCGTTACGTGCTTGGCCTTTGCTTGCCATCCCGTACCACGCCCTTCCTTCTTGATGTACTTTAACGCACTGTCAATTGTAGTCATGGCCCTAGCCATCCCTAGCCACCTCCTTATACTCGTCCATATGTAACTACTTATCGGGCAAGTAAAAAAAAGATGTACCAGTGATTCATCGGTATGCCCACAAAGTGGGCATAGTCTGTCAATGTCCATGTAGGGCAATCTGTCCTTGGTGCGAAGCCTCTTCCTAGAACATAGCCATAAGATGAAAGATTGCTTGGGGATAATACAAGCATTCCAAACGTCCTTTGTCCATAGTACTGCTTGGCCTTTCGGCCTGAAATATTCATAGGCACTAAACGTGCCACAAGAGCTGTCCGCATGCCACTTTGCCATAGCCGTGAATGTGAGCTCATGAGAGCCTTCCCTGGAGAGAATGATGCCACGGATGTCCAGCAACCTCTTGATCAAGGGAGAATTTTCTTTCCTAGCCTTCCATGTCCAAATATTATCAGTGCTACTCAGGTATTTGTGGTTGATCCACCTGATCCAGAGGGAATCTTTCTTCTGGTGGATGTTCCATAAACACTTGGAAAGAAGAGAAAGATTCCAAGTCTTGAGATCTCTGATGCCCAGTCCTCCTTCGGCTTTAGGTTTAGCACAATCTGTCCAAGCCACTAGGGGGTGCTTGGATCGCCAAAGAAAGGATCGGCAAAGGCCCGTAACCTTCTCGCAGACCATGCCTGGGACGGGTAGAATAGAAATCCAAAAGCACTCGACCCCTTGTAGGACCGATTTGATAAGCTCTAGTCTTCCTGCATAAGAGAGCGTAGTGCCCATCCAAGCTGAAGTGTAACCCGATATTTTGCTCAAAAACGGGTCATAGTGCACCAATTTCAGTTTCTCCGCCGCAAGAGGGATACCAAGATAGCGGAAGGGCATGATCCCTGTTTCAAAATTGGTGATCTGTCTAATATCCTCAGTGATGTGATCCTCAACACCCGCCATGTAGATGCTAGATTTAAGAGCATTGGAGTTGAGGCCCGAGCAAATCTGGAAGTCCCTCAAACATTTCCCAAGTATCTGAACAGACTTGGCGTCTCCCCTCGACATGAGAAGGAGATCATCCGCGAAGGCCAGGTGTGTGATCCTCAGGTTCCCACATTTCGGATGGAAATTGAAGGTATCCCGCCTCGTGTTCTTTTTAAGCAACCGCGAAAGGTACTCCAGACATATTACAAATAGGGTAGGGGAAAGAGGGTCCCCGTGCCTTAATCCTTTGCGGCCCTTGAAATGCCCGTATAAACTCTCATTGATAGAGATGGAGTAAGAAGCCGTGGATACACACTCCATGATCCAAGCTACCAGCTTCTCTGGGAAGTTCAAACTAATCAAGACAGCCGTGAGAAACTCCCAATTCACCAAATCAAACGCCTTCCGGAGATCCACCTTTAGCATGCATCTGCTTGAGATTCTCTTGTGGTTGTAACTCCTAAGAAGTTCTTGAGCAAGGTGTATGTTGTCAGACATACTCCTCCCTTGTACAAACGCTGATTGGGTCGGGTCAATAATATCCGAAAGCATCGATTCCAATCTTGAAGCTATTATCTTGGTAATTACCTTGTACATAATATTGCAGCATGAAATAGGCCTGAAGTCCCCCACTCTTGGGCAGTGTGAAGCTTTCGGGATAAGGGCTATAGTGGTGTGGTTGACCTGCTTTAGTAGCTTGCCAGATTGAAAGAATTCCTTTACCGCAGCACAAAAATCCTTACCCACAATATTCCAGGCCTTCTTGAAGAAACCCGAGGAGAAGCCATCCGGACCTGGTGCTTTGTCTTCACCAATACCTAATAGCACCCCTTTAATCTCCGCATCAGTGATATTACGAATAAGGTCCTCCCCTTGTTCCGCCGAGAGGCACTTGCCCGAAGCAATGACCCCAACATCGATAGGCTCACAATTCTCCCTAGTACCGAGAAGTCCTTTATAATGATATATGAATTCCTCAACGACTTGGTCAATAGAAGTCGTGAGTGAGCCATCCCTCTTCTCCGTTGTCGCAATAAAGTTTATTTTTGAGTTGCTCTTGACCATGGCGTGGAAGAACTTGGTGCACCTGTCACTAAGTTTAAGGTGCTCACATTTGGCGAGCTGTCAAAGATAACTCATTTCTGCTTCAACAAGGGCATTTGAGCTGTGCCTGAGCTCCGTAACCCGCACATGTAGATGATCCAAGTGCGGGTTATCCAAGGCCTCCTTCTGCGCTATATCTAGATCATGTTTTGCTCTCTTGACCCTCATGGAGATATAGGAGAAATCCATTGCATTGAGATTCCTCAAGGGCCTTTTGAGGCTATGCAGACGACGACACAAAGTGAATTGGGCAGTGCCCGGAATGTCACTATCCCAAATATCCGCTATAATATTTCCGAACTTCTCATGCGCAGTCCACATATTCAGAAATTTAAACGGTTTATTCTTCGGCTTCGGGTGATCCAAGATAGAGACAATGCACGGCGTATGGTCTGAGAAGGTCCCGGACCGACGGAAATGTGCATTGCCATACCATCCCGCTTGTAACCAAATCCCATTCATGAGGGCCCTGTCAAGCTTGCTAAGTTTGTTGTCCCGGCTGAAAGTGAACTCACAACCAGTAGAGTTCATATCTGTAAGACCCAAATCACGACAACAATCAACCACATCCTTCATTTCATAATTACTAATAGGGGCCATGTTGTATCTCTCCTCTTCCCTCTTCACCGTGTTGAAATCCCCAAGGACGATCCACGGCTGCGAGATAGAAGACCCGTAGTCCCTCAGCTTATCCCACAGACCCCGTCTAGCTACCGTAGAATGGAACCCGTATACGAATGTGGCATAGAACATTCTTGAAGAGACCAAACAGGTAATGCTGCAGTGAATAGTTTGCGGGTTGATATCCTGAACTTGGAGATTGACCTTAGCATGGTTGTAAAGAATGAAGATTCTCCCTGTCGGGTGATGTCCAAAGTTGTCCAACACATTCCAATTCCTGAATTTGGAAGCCCAGAAACGTTGAAGGGATGTGTGGTTTAGCTTTGATTCCAGAATGCCAAAAACATCTATGTTCTCCCCATGCACAATGGAGCTAACCTCCTTTTGCTTTGAGGACTTGTGCAACCCCCTTATATTCCAAGAAGCGATAATCATCTGGATAACGGAAGGGGGAGGGTCCCCTTCGTGCTATCTTCAGCATTAGTGGTAGACTGGGATTCGCTGCTTAGACCCTTCTTTTTGGAAGGTAGGGTCGTCATTCTGCTTAAGGGGAAGAATAGGCCCTGACTCCCGGGGTTACCTTTCAGCTTCCCCTTCCTCTTCACCTCCGTGAATCTGTCATCCGCTGTAGTACACTTCTCCCCCCATCATAGTTCCCACCTTTCCCAACCTTAGCCGAAGGGCCGATAGGTTGGGCTACTAAATCAGTCCGACCTTTTCCAGCCTCGGTCTGTGTACCCGAAGGCTGGCCTCCAGTTGAGCTCCCCTCTATCCTCCCGCCTTGTGCCATTGCAATTTCTATGGCAGTTCTGGCCTTCTGGTCAGTATAGGATTGTACCTCAATATTTCTGTGCATAGCTGCAAGCTTACTGAATATGGCTGACTGCTTCACGGCCGGACTGATAGCACTATGGTCTTGCGTTGTGGTGCCCATTGTCGGGCCTTTAGATCGTACGGTTTGAGGAGCAAAAATCTGCTCCTTAGCCGTGCCTACCTTGTTCCCACCTTTACCAGCCTCGGTTTGTGACCCCGAAGGCTGGCCATACGTGACCTCGCCCGTTTCTACCTTCTCCATAGCCTCTTTATCTAAGATCCGATTTTTACCAACCCCGGTCTATGTCCCCGCGGGTTGGGCATCCATTGATGATTTGTCTAAAGTTCGACCTTTGCCAACCCCGATCTGTGTCCCCATGGGTTGGCCATCGTTTTCTATTTCTCCCGAGGTCCGATCTTTGCCAGCCTCGGTGTGTGTCCCCGAAGGCTGGTCCATTATTTTCTCGTCGTTCTTGGTCCCGGAGAGTTGGCTCTTATCCCCCTTCGGTTTCCATTTCCGACCCTTACCAGCCCCCATTTGAGCCCCGGGAGGCTGGCCACCAATATCTGCATCCTTAGGCGAGTCCTCCTCTCCCCCATTCAGGTCAACTGCTTGGGCCTTACCCACGTGTTGCCCATCTTGTTTCAGCACTTCAGTCTGACCTTTGCTAGCCCCGGTTTGCACCCCCGAGGGCTGGCCACCATTACTAGAACTTTTCCTGCCCACGTCATTGGTCATATAATCAGCCTGGCCTTCGGCATTCTCCTCCTTGTCAAGATAGGTATGCACCCCCTTTGCCGTGGCATTGGTGATGCGGATCACACCTTTCCCCTTCATGCGTCTTTTGATCTCGGCCTTGTGCTTCTCACACCTTTCCGTGTAGTGCCCAATCTGGCGGCATTCATTACAATATCCCGGTCTCTTCTCATAAATAAGATCTTGGTCAATGTGGGTACCATCCCAAAGCTTTAGTTCAATAGAGTGAACTACCTCATGTGAGAGGTCAATTTCCACCAGGGCTCGAGCATAGGAAGTTTGACCTTTGTCATTTGTAAGTTTATCAGTCCCAATCGGCCTCCCAATCCGCGAAAGGATACGACTTAAAGCCTTTTCATTCCAGAGCTCCAATGGTAGGGACGGTAATCGTACCCAGATAGGTACAGTACATATCTTCTGCCAGTCAAAAGTGAAACAGTGAGGAATGTCCTTCAGCAGTAGAGGTGTGCTGTATACAAAATGTGGCCCATTGGCCATAACCTTCTCTTTGTCCGCCTCATTGTTGAATTTAAAGACAATCCAACCCGAAGCATGGACGGTAAACCTGTACGTGACTCCCCACGATCTACATAGCTTCATAAGAGCTATGTTCCCCGGGAATGTCCCCGCAAAATAACCAACCAATAGATATCCCCATGTGTCGGTGAGATCATCTATGTCAGCTCTAGATAATTCCACAGGCCCGTCATGACAACTTTCTTTGATAAAGTGAAGGCGTTTCCCATTGGAGACGTTTCGGTTGCCTCTAACCACAGATGCGTAAGCTTTCTTATTTTGACTTACCCCATCGCCTTGGATTTCCTTCACCGTATCTTCAACCTTTGCCGTGTCACAATTGGTACTGCTTGATGCCGAAGTAGTGTCTTCAGATCCTAGTGTGACAGAGGAGGGAGTGAAGTCCGAAGCTCCCTCCTCAGCGAATATATTCTTCTTACCCTCATTGTCTCCCCCCCACTTGAAGACCATTGCCTGCGTACCCTTTTGAAGTGGGGCCGGGGGCAATTGGAGGGAAGACAGCAGGGTCATTAATCTCGACCTCCATGGGTGCCTGTCCCATTCGTATGTTTAATGTCTTGAATACCTCCTTTTTCTTTCTCCTTTTTCCCATGACCCAGATTACAAAGTATAATTAGCCTGAATCTGAATCCGGACAGGCCCGGTTGAATACAAATTGTGCGAACTTATACAATTATACTAGATAATGAAAGTACGCAATATATAACCGGACAGGCCCGGTGTCAAATTACAAGGCTTGCGTTAATTATACAATAATATCTAGGTAAACAAGTATGCACCGTACTTAAAGGAAGAAACCGAAAACCGGACAGGTCCGGTGTCAAATTACAGGGCTTGTATTAGTTATACAATTGTGTATAAGCTAAACTAGCATTCACCAAAATAAAGGAACAAAACGCAATCCTATATATATTTGCCTACCGAAATCCTAAGGCTTGCCTAATAGATATAGGTAGTAAAATACGTAAGGAAAGCGTATCTAATCAATTCAGGATTTAAGGGTTACCCGTTGGTGTGTGCCTCTTTGGTTCGAACGGGCTGCCCCGTGAACTCTCTAAGGACGCTGGACTATTGTGTGAGTATAGTCGTCCTTGCTCAACGACCCTCTAATCCTAATAACTCTAAAATCAAAATAATTATACAATCGACGAGGTCCGGACAGGCCCGGGCTACAAATTACAACTTGTATCTTAATAACGATAATGCAAAATCCTACAATTGAGTACGATCCATCCTGGGTAGACTCATTGCGTACCTACAAATAATGCATCTCGGCCACGACAACCAAACCAAGCATAGGGGCTAAATCAGCACGCCAAACAAGCTAAAAGAGGCTTATAAGCATATGAAGTGAGGATAGTATAAGTTATATATAGGTATATAAATACTAACATATAATTTATAATATACCATCAGACATATAAGTATAGGCGAGTGGAGGATCCCCGGGAACCGTAAACAAGAGTCTAGGACCATGCACACACCATAATAAGGAAACAAGATCAATCTAAAATCTAGCCGTCAAGGATATAAGCACGGAACCAAAAGCCTAAGGTAAACCGAAAATTGTCTAAGGTCTATAGCAATGCCATAAATATAGAATATATATAGGTTCGTAGAGCCAAATATATAAGCTACACTAAGCGTAGTATAGATAAAGACAGACAAGGCTAACAAGCATACAAGAAGGGACACAGAACACAAGCAATAAAGGACTTATAAATATATCTATTGTGGGGAGTAGTATAAAATATATATATAGGTAAATACTACGAATATATAAATTATAATATACCTTATAGATATAAATATAAGTTAACGAGGGGGGCAATCAAGCAATAAACTCGAGCACAAGTACTTAAATAATCCAAACCAATAAGCCCATCGAACTAGTATTGCTATTACAACCACACGAAAATACACCCTAAAGCACTAATATTAGGTAAGGTAAACATGTAATTAATCAAGGCCCATAAGCATCAGCACATAACACAACGCAAAAGTGAAAGCAAGTCAAACAAAGCTAACACAAGATGAGGCCTCGGGCAACCCGAGAAGCCAAAAGAGGCAAGGGGCCTAGGTGCTTGCACAAAAGGGGAAAGGCGTACCCACGGCAGTCGAGGAGCCTCGGATAGGACGCAATGCCAAGAAAGGCAAAGCCTCGGACAGCCCGCAATGCCAAAAATGGCAAAGGGGCAGGCTGCCTTCTCGTGAGCAGCGCGGGTTTGCACAAATAAGGTAATGCGTACACACACTAGCCGAGGAGACCAAATGGCAGTGTGCCAAGCTAAAAGAGGCAAGACGTAAAGGCTCGGCCTTACCAACTAGCTAGGCAAACACGAGAAAGGCAAGAAGCAACAATCAACCGGTCCAAGTGTTAAAAATTCAAAAACACATAGGGAAACACGAAACTAAAGTCAAGGCAATGCAAAATGGATCTAAGCCTAAAAAAACTAGCAATCTAGCACAATATCGGATGAATTCCGTAAGAACACCAAGAACAAGAACCTAAAAGGCACTCAAACTCAAATGAACCTAAAATGCAAAAAAGAATATCTAAACCGAAACGGGGATAAGTAAAGGGCTAACCATACATAATAGCTAAGAAAAACGTACCAAGGCCTGGAAATTTAAAGCATACACCCAACAAGAACACTTATACCACCCGAAACTTAAATAACACACACACCTCCCGAAACTCCAAAACTAAGAACCTAGAACTTTGACGGGGTACACGGTCAGTTAAGGGCGGGTGTCCTAAGCAACATGAGAGCAAATAAACTGCAAGAAAACATAAACAAGAGGGACCAAATGCAAAGGAGCTCAGGAAATGCCCGTAAAGGGTCACAAGCAGTAAAAAAAAATACTAGTTTACCGAGATGAGGTAAGAAGTATTAGCAAGAAGATTCGTGAAAACTAGCAAATAAATCAGCTACACAGATGACACCGACACTTAGAATAAGAAGAAAGTAGTGCATAAATGGAAGGAAAACACCTGGAGAAGCGTAGGAATGAAGAATCTTATCTTGCCATTACCACGGACTTCAAGGCTAATTACATCCGAGAGGAGTTCTAGAGCTTGGGGGAATGTTGAACACGTATATAAACCCCTTAGAGATAGGTCTCAACCCCTAAAGGGGGGTGAGAGTAGGCTAAGATGATGTAGGAACCGAAATATATAACACAAGGGAGTTGGGGAGACGGATGAATCTATAAGTTCCTTGCCGTGAAGGAGTAGGAGACTTCAATAAATGCTAGTCCACCAACTTTCTTGAATGCTTCTCATAAATGAAGTGGGAGAGTATGCGTAAGTGTAACCTTCACAAACTCATTCCGAACTTATACAATTTAGGAGAAAGCCGAGAGCTTCAAAAAGAGAGTTCTTCGATTTCCCACCAATTTACGTAATGTTAGTCACGGCCATAGCAATCTTCGTGATAATGATTTCCCACTTATAAATCAAAGAACCCTAACAAAGCACTTGAAGAAGATTCAAGCCAAGAGATGCTCTCTTGTTACTTTGTTGTAGTCTTGGACGATTTTAGAGTGAGAAACCTAGAGAGAAGCTAGAGCGTTTTGACTGAGAGCTCGTGTAAGACAATCGGTCTAAGTCGCAGCAGCTTGTGGGTTTTACTAATGTTGATGTATTCTCTATTTGGTAGGATTGTGTTGGTGCGATTGATGGAACATATATAGAAGGGAAGGTTCCAAGAGATGTGCAACAGGCATATCGTAATTGCAAAGGAAGAACATCACAAAATATCTTATGTACTTGTGATTTATGCGGTTTACCTTCATTGCAGTTGGCTGGAAAGGTACTGCACATGGCAGTAAAGTACTTGAGAATGATTCTTTTTTTTTATAATCCAGGTTTCCAAGCTTGCGCCTGACTACTTCACTGGTATTACCCAGACGTCCTGGAGGTAATAGCACCGGTCCTTCAACAACTATCACCAGGTAAATCACGGGATGTGCTCCAGTGGCCAATTTTCTGGGAGCGTACAACTGATCAATGAGACAAGGTCAAATTTCCCAACATGCAGAATTTCTTCGTGCTTGCGGGGAATCGAACCCACGTTGTCCCATGCCAGAGCGTCTTATAGCGCCCAGGCTTTGCCACTGGACTATGCCCCGGAGGATACTTGAGATGATTCTTGATCCAACGAAACAATTCTCATTTCCACTGCATGGCATATAAGTATAACTTTTATCACATTTTTTAGAAAATATGTTTTCAAGAATCATCCTTGTTAAACTCTTCCGGAAAGTCTCTTTTGTAATTTTTCTCACTATGTTATTCTTATTGGTAGATAAATATTATGTTTTTGATGCTGGTGTTTGAAACACGAAAGAATTTATAGATCCATACAAAGGACTGCGCTATCATTTGCAGGATTACAGAAGGAGTGAAAGAGATCCTCAGAACGCTAAAGAGTTGTTTAACTTTAAGCACTCATCTATGCGCAATGTGATTGAATGAACTTTTGAAGCTTGAAAAAGTAGATATAGAATACTGAAATAAGGCATGAGCCATTATGATATTGATACACAGGTGACCATTGTCATAACTTGTGCAGTGTTATAATTTTTTTGCGGGAATACCAAAATAGTGATGAAATATTCATGGAATATAAGCACGATGATACGATTGCTAATGATATTGACCAACAACCGGCTCAAAGTAATAATGTAGCTTTGTCTTCTCGATCATCTGATCGGGAAATGCATGCTCGACGTGAAGAGATTGTCCATATCATGTAGGAGGATTATATTAAAGAGTAGTTACACTACTATTCATGTTCAATTTTCCTTTTTATTGAATTAAAGTTTGATCAATTAATGTTGTATTTTTTAGAAAGGTCTTCTAACCGCATATTAATTTTGTTATGAACTATGATTTGCTCATTTGGAAAGATTGCATAAGAATTAGGAAGGTTTTGATGATTTTTCACAAGTTGTGGGATTTTTATATCAATGAGAAAAAAATACAATTTAAGAAACTCAAATTGCATGTTCAAACAAAACTTTTACTTCAAATCTTCATGATTTTAAATCATGATTTCAAGTCATGTCCAAATGTCTCCGTAGTATATCACATGTGAAAACTTGAACGGAAAAGTTCCCCAACTTAAAATAGGGTTAGAATCACTCATTGACTACCACTACTTCAATCATATCAAGGGCAATAATGAAGCACCTAATATAGTGTTAAAAAATCGTCTTACTTTTTCTCGTTTATAAACTTTTATTTCCCGAGTTTCGGAATTTGAATATTATTGTTTCTTGTTTGCCAGTGTTTGATTAGAAAGGTTTACCCTGCACATAGTTGAAAAGTATAGGTTCAATATTTGCTCATAAAATGTCGGGGAAAAGTCTAAATGTAACCATGTACTATGCGATTTAAAGAAAATATATATAGTCAGTAAAAAAAAAGTCAGCTAATTTGTATCCCCAATCATTACAAAAATAGCTCGAATATGTCTGATTCGGTTAATAGAAGTAAAATAGCTGATTTTAAAATAGAGAAGGGCCAAAACTACTCGTATACTATTGGATTTGTTTTAAAGTTATCCTCCGTCCACCTATCGGTACGAAAATAGCGTCGCTGTTATTTCCTATCTGAAAATAGCAGTATGACTAACAATTTACTTTACTACATGTCAGCTTATAATTGATCCACATGAATTCGGTAATTTTAAAACAAATCCAATAGTATAGAGATAATTTTGGCCCTTTCTCTAAATTCAATGTCACTGACGGCGATGAACAGTCCGCAACTAGAAGGCAAGCCCAAACCCAAATCTAGTAATCAAAATTATCGAGATAGAGAAAAAATTAAAAAGTTAAAACCTAGAGTTATTTGAAAATGTTTCACCTTTTTTGTTCTAAAGATTTGACGATTTAAAATCTTTTAGCAATTCTGTTTGGATTAAAAATCGTTTTCTACTTCTAAAAAGGATTTGATCTAATTTAATTTTTTGGAGAAAAAAATATCCTCTAGATGATGTGATCTTCATTTTGGTACATTTTAATTTTGCTCTTGGATAGATTAATGTAGTCCTTTTAAAACTCTCAAATATTTAAGGTATGCTGGTTGGAGGAGTTGGTTTTTATGTTTGCTTGTGGCTTCCAGATGAGAGTAAAGGTGGCCAGTGGGCCGGGCTCGGGTCTGGCGGGGTCGGGGCGGGACGGAGAAGGGGTCGGGGTCGGGGTCGGCGGGGTCTGGCGGAACTTGCTCCAGTCCCGTCCCAATCCTGATCCCATCGGTATCGGGTCGGGGCGGGGTCGGGCTCGGGGCGGGGTACGGCGGATTTTCCTTTTTTTTTTTAAATAACATATGTATAAAAAAAATTCAATAAACAAAACAAGATAGTGTAATAAAAACATCTCAAGGCTATTTTTGTGCCTCTTATATTATTTAATAGACATATGATTTTTTTGTAATACAAATACAATTGTCTAAAATCTAAATTGCAACTTTGTGGTGTTGTCCAAAAGTTGCAAATTACATAATAAAATTGCAATTAAAAAAATTACATTCTCAAAAAACCTCATTCTAATTGCTTGATGATTTCATGTGGTTCTTGGTTGGAATTGGTATTTGTTGGTCAAATTGATCCACGCCGCTTCCACTACCTTCGGTTAAGATTTCGTTGTAGTTTTCATCATCTTCTTCGTTGATCTCCTGTTGACCGCACCTTCTCCGCTCCGCCGTATCCAATCTTTGAATAATACCGCAATTTCAAGTCGTCTCCGCTAATGAGTGTCTGTGGTCTCCTATTTGATATCCGCACAGAAAGCGCTTTCAGACGCAGCTGATGACGCAGAATGTTCAAAACATCTCGAGCCATCAATGAAAGTGTCGGAAAGGTCTTCTCATTCCTCCAAGATTTCAAAGAAGTCTTCATGTCCATCTTCATTGATAACTTCTTGATACTGCATGAACCCTGCAAAATAAAAATATCCAACTCGCTAATTTGGTTAGTAGTAGAGGTACGGCCGCACATTCTATTTCTGAGGTTTTCAATACTAGCCGCAGAAACAACATGTCTTTTGTGAGGTTGTGTTGAAGATGAAGAAGATGGTATGGAAGCCGGTAAGTTACTAGCATTTTCTTGTTGATAAAATCTATATATATTTTTGCATTGGTGTTCTACGCTAGACAACACTTCTTCTTTAGTTTGTTCAATAGGTGGTGGGTGATTTAGATTTTTGGGACTTGGAGGTGGTAGTACTTCTATACAATCGTAAATAGTTTCAATTAGTGATTTAGTACCGTCTATTTTAATAGTAGGATTTAATACAGAACCAATAATATATATAGAGGGAATAGGAATAAAATATTTTTTTATTTTGACAAATATTTTTTTAATAGCTGCCTTATAAGCTGGTTTTTCCATATATTCACTAAGTAATAAAAATATTAGAGTTATATAAAATAACATAGTTGAAATAGTAGGATAATATATACCGGAAAATTCTTTTGTTGCTTGAAAAAATCTCTCTAAAAATACAATAAGTTTGGAAATTTTTTCCCAATCACTATCTAAAATCATATCAGCTGGCTTTTTATTATGAGAGTTAAAAAATAAAGTTATAGGTAATTTATAGTCATAAGCAACAAGTAGTTGCTCGTATAAAGAATTCCACCTAGTGGATACTTCTTGTGGAATTTTTCTATAAGGTAGTCCACAATCGTGATAAATTTTTATATTCTTTTCTACGTTGTACTTTATTACTTTTAAAAATAAAGTTTATAGCAAATTGTATTTTACTAAGAATGTCTTCAAAAAGTGATAGACCATCCTTTACAATTAAGTTATATATATGGCACGCGCATTGTTACACCTCGTAATTTTAAGACTATAATTAGAGGACGTAATTAAGGAGGTAAGATTCAAATCTTGGATATAGAGTATATTTATATATGCTAATCCGAAAATTAGTATACAAGAGGATGTGATTCCGGAAAGATGTTGGTCACAATAAGGGTGACGTTGGATACTTATAGCAATAATTGTATATTCCCGTTATGGAATAGTATTGTATTATAAAATTATGACATTGAGGATACGAGGCTTATGAAATTCTCGAGAATTAAAAGAAGTGGGTTTGAGATTTATTAATTGAAGAACTTGGGGGCCAAAGTGTAAAAAGGAAAAATCAAATTTTTTTTTTTTATAATAAACCTACACTTACCTTTTCATCTTCTTCTACACTTAAACAAAAAAATAACTCTCCTCTCATTCTCTCCTCTACACTAATCCGAAAATCACCCTCCACCCATAATCAAAATTAAGGTTGTTATCTTCTCTTCCTAGACTACATTCTTCACCAAAAATTAGAAGCAAAACAACACCAAAAACCGTGGAAAACAAAGTGGCAAAACAGCTTTGCTTTGCCGAAAATTGCCCAGAAAATTGTGATTTTTGCGATGAAATTTTGGAAGAAAAACGTGTAGGGATGATCGCTTAACATTGTAGAACACTTGCATGTCAATTGGAGTTGAAGAAGTGAACAAAAAGGAGGAGAAAAATTACAAAACAGTGGGGATTTTCGGAAAACAGTGGCAGAAAATTGCGGACTGTTTTGACAAATTTGAGGTATAAAAATTCTTATTTCTATGATATAATTGGAATGCATGTTGTTAGAATTAAGGTAATGAATTTGTGTTAAGGAAGAATTGGAATTTAAGCATTGCGTGTGACCATTTTGGGCTAGTTGCCAATTTGGGACAGATTTTGGTGTTGTTGGATTCGTTGGTTATTGTTGTTATTATTATCACTAATTGCATGATGAAATTGAAAGGAAACGTGGAGATTTAGTTGGAATTAGTTATATGGAAGTATTAAAATCCGAAATTGGATTATAGGAATTAAGATAAGAGTTATGGAATTATGACATGTTGTGGCCAAGAACTTGCATGAAATTGTTGGACATGTTGTGATGTATATAGACTGTTTTAGGGACTGTTTTTTGGTGTTATAATTCTGGAAATTTAGTCACCATTATGCATGTTTAAGTGTGGTAATTGCTAAGGTAAGTCCTAAAGGAATAAAGGTGTGGAAAGGCATAGAAAGGCTTCACATTCTACCCTCATTGTTGTTGGAACATGGGCTGTTTTGTGGGCTGTTTTAAGGTGGATTAAGAGGCTAAATTTACATGAGAAGTGGGTGTGTAAATTCCCTTTATTTTTGTCTTGGTTGTGCCCTAAATTGGTGCTTGTTTATTGATGTTATTAGCCTCGTTTGAAAGTTGTGAAGACATGGATAAACAGGGAAGTCTTTGCCAATTTTTATAAAATAAGAAGTCGTTATTCGATATAAAGTATGCTAGCGATCATAGAATTGACGAACGTATTACCATTATTATAGGTTGAAGTTCTAAATCGAGACGTACTCTAATATAGAGTTGATTAGTTCGTCTAAGAGATATGTGAAACTCTTACTTCTTTCTTTTTGGCATGATTTAATGAAAGTACGGCGGAAGTACTTAATTCTTATACAGTTTAATTCCTAATGAGGATTGTTATGAGAAGTGCCTATGATTTTTCAGCAAAGAGTTTATTATGACATTATTACAATGATTTTATTGAGAGTCAGATGATAATTTTTACTTGCATATGGTTACTCACGATATCTACTCGTGCTAAGTGTTACTACTTCACCTCACCGAGTCCCGGGCCGGGTTACGACTCGTGCACAGCCTTGCATTGTTCACCAAGACCCTCACTAGAGGGCCGGGTTACGTAGGATGGATCCATAGATGAGAGATGATTTTACCGAGTCCCAGCATGGGCCGGGTTATGATATGATTCCACCGAGTCCCGCATTAGTGGGCCGGGTTACGTTACAGGTATATATATGTTTATGGAAATGCCTTCATGTTTTCTTGACTTGACTCTCATTTTTGTAAGGCACAGCTGACCTTTATGGTTTATGGCACAGTTGGATTTGAATCCTTATTTTTATACTGATCTTCTGTTTCTGTTGGCTAATTATGGTCTCTTTTACAGCTTCATGTTTTACATACTCAGTACATTATTTAAATCGACCCCCTTTCCTCGGGGGGCTGCGTTTCATGCCCGCAGGTACATGTTTTCAGTTTGGTGAACCTCAGGCCTAGGTTCCTACTCAGCAGGTTGGAAAGCTCCTTTGATCCAGGGCTTTGTCATTTTGGTACCGAATCTCTTTTAGAATTATGTTCATATTTAGGGGCACGACGGGGCCCTGTCCCGTCATATGTCGTTATTCTTCTTATAGAGGTCTGTAGACAGTGGTGGGTTGTACGTATGTAAGAGTTATGACTCTGTTTTGGTCGGTCATGTTATTGTATTCTGTTCTGGGGTGTTCCCATATATATACATTACTATCTGGTGGCAGCCTTGTCGGCTTGCTTGTTATGTTATATTGGCTAGTTGTGACTCCTCAGGAGACAGGTACAATCTTGGGTAAAGGCAGCCTCGTCGGCTTGCCTACCCTGACATATGTTGCTATTGCGGCGTTATGCTGCCGGATTTCAGACTCATTAAGTGTTAGTTGGATTATGTGTGACATGTTAGTTTAATGACGTCATTAGGGAGGTTAGTCGCGGCCCGTCGGGTAGGGTCGTGACAAAAATGGTATCAGAGCAGTTAGTCTTCGGAATGTCTACAGACCGTGTCTAGTAGAGTCTTGTGTATGGGTATGTTGTGCACCATACTTATACGCAGGAGGCTGCCGGACATTTATGATTGGTTTCTATTCTTCTTATTCTAAGATCGTGCGATAGAGCTATGTTATTTGGTTATTCCCTCTCTGACGTATTAATGTGTTATAGCTATGCCTCCGAAGAAAGCGACAGCCGCCAGAATGGAAATACGAATTCGAGGTTATGAGAAACTATCTTACTCGTATACGGGAAGAAATAATGTAAGCTTGGGACATGGAATATTTGAGACTCTTAGAATATTAGATAATCGTTGAGACCTTAGATATACAAGGCCTTCTTGAGTAAAATATTTTATGTTTGATCTGGGTTAAAGTACATGGTATATGTGAAGTCTATTAGTTGTGATGACTCCTTGGTATGCTTATGTTTATATGAAAAGGGATATGAGATATGCCAAAAACTGGAATTGCTACTGTTGTACATATAAGGTTTGTTGTCTCTGGAGCAAGTTGTCTGGATAAGTCCTTGAAATTAGTTCAGCAAGTAGTTGATAGTCGTTAACGGGTTGTCCTACTTGTGGATGGGGCTTAGGAGTAGATGGTCCTCTACATGTTGTAATATTACCCTGTTCAAGTTGATGTGTTCCAGCTTTTCTTATGAGTTATGCTATCCATGTTATGTATAAATGTACTCTGTCTTGGTCATACTTCTTTCGGAACAGGGTGGTCTGTTAATGTCCCTGTACAGTATGTGGGTTGAGTATAAATCACTTGTGTTAGGACCTATCTTTGCCAATTTTGCTCAGTGGGACTACCTCTAAACAGTTAATTAGACTTGCCTAGATATCTTTTATGTTTGACTAAAAATTTCCCCCGTAATTGTCTTTGCGTATCATAATGTAGAATTCAAAATGATTCTAATAATCCAAGCCTGCGTTTTATCTCTTAAATAGGGAATAGATTCGTATGCTAAACATGTTGTCAGTAGTTGCTTAAGGGAGTGGAAAATTGAGTATTTACATAATTCCAGGAATGACTTGTTGCTGCAATAAACGGTTTACTTATTTAGTTAACTATTAAACCGTGAATATATTATGCCAAGCATTATGTAATATATGTGAATATTATGGCTATTTATGACTACTCTATTAATGTCTAGCATGTTCAGTTGATGAAAACACTGTTAGAGTATTGTGTGACGATTATTTGTGTGCTAAGTGGTTGTCTTGTTAAGTTTAAGGGTTATTTGACCTTGTATGATCTGTTTAAATGACTTTGAAGTAATTGGTATACTAGTTTTAGTCCATTGTAACCCCTCTTGGATTGTTTAAGTCCTGTGGTGTCCATAGTATGTTAGGTCAAACCATCATTAGCACATGTACTAATTTAGTATGCTTAATACATGAACATGAGGTTTGTTCCCCTGGTTAATCAGACAAATTATTTCGGTATGTTGCTATAGTGGCTTGAGAAGTATATTAAACCTCTTAGACACTATGTTCGATTAATCCATGACTCAATACACATGTTATGTTAATTAAACACCAATTGTTGAAGTTAAAAATTATGCTTACATAATGACTATGTTGGTTTTAAAGGTCACATTTAGTATGGAAATGATTGAAGGGCTTAATGTTTTTATTTATTTATTTATCTGCCTATAATAAGGGAACTAAGATTTAGCATAAGAATGTTGTTATAATTATGATAGGATCACCTAATGACTTTGAAATGGATGTGTGTCTTATTTAAGTGCTGTCGTGATCTGAAGGATAGTTTAGGAGCCTATTTGGTGTATGTTTTGCTTGTTAAAGGGTCATATCTATCCTTGGCATGTCCCAATAGTCTTAGGTGGTCTAATACTCATCTGAACATAACTATTTAAAATAACATTGTCTCTTCCTCATGTGCATAACTCTGCATCCAGTTTGGTTTGATTGTATATGCACATGTTTTGTATCTATGTGTTGATTAAATCAAACTGTTAAGTCCACCTATTTCCATATGCACTTTCGCGAGATGTCTACCCCCTTCTCCTTTTATGTAAATTTGGTAGATAATATAAGATCATTTGAGTTTTGATAGGTATCTAAATCACATGTTAAAAATAATAAAAAATGAAATGAATATCTGAGTAGTTCCTCAACTATGTGCATTCCCTTGCTTCTGCAGATTTGGTTAAGTTATTAAGTGAGTAGTGATGAGGTTAGCATGGCATGGATAGGCAATCCACATATGTTTGGTCTGTCTATATATACTTGTTTATGCCTACTCATGTCCGGATAATTGGTTTACCTGTTACCACTCGGGATTGAATATCTAGTTTGGTATAGTTATAGATTCCTTTAAGTTTTGATTGACATTGTCCATTTTCCAAGATGTGAAATTCAAAAAAAAATAAAGGGGGGGGGGGTACCTTGAATTTTATGTTTCCCAATCCACTTCTTGATGGTACCTACAAGATTGTAGCTTTAGGTAATACCAAACTTAGAAACAGTAAGCAGAGAGATTCTTGTTCTGTCCCTTTAAGAGTTTGGGATTGTACTGGTCACCATCAGCTTTATATAGGAAGAAGAAGGGGCATTGTTACCAAATTGAAAGTAGTAGTAGATATCAACAAAAGAGTGTAAATGTTCCATGCTGATTTAGAATAATCTGTACAATTGAAATAGAACGAAACATGTTAATTTTAGATTTGTCTAGTCGTGTATGGGCTACCTAGTTAATTTAATGCTTAATATTGCTAATTTAAAGATATTAATGATATATGAAACTCCTAGATTTGATTTAATGGATTGACAGGTTGGATTGAAGTTGGGTTTAGCATGTATGGGTTATTTAAATTAATGTGATGACCAATATATTATTTTGGAAACTCGTTTGGCTATCTGTAAGTCGTTTGGTCATATTATCTACCTAAAACAAGCGCCACTAATTAAGAACAAGATTAGTTGTCCTATTTAACAAAACTTGTCTTATATCGTCTGATATGATAATTTAAAACTAGAAGAGACTGAGTTAAGTGGGTTGATATGGTTGAGGTTATATGATGTTATTTATGATGGGAATTGATAAAGGGTAGCCTATGTGATGATTGTGAATTATGAATGTTACCTAAATTCTGAGCCTGCTTTACTGATTTGGGGGTATGTTAGAAGATATGACTAAGCATGCCTAATTAATGTTATTATGATTTGGATATATCTGTAAGTTTTGGATTAGTAAGTTCAATACGGTGTCGACTTGTAATAGATAAAGTCTTGCTAATCATTGTTAAAAATGAGACATTGAGTAACCTGGTTTGATTAACTTAAGCTTTCAATTTATGCTCATTGTTTAAAATTATTCTTAATATGGGTATTAAGTATATGTTAGGCTCAAATAACACGATATGGATAACACTTGCTATTTGAATTATTAGAGAGATAGTGATTAATATCTGGACAGGAAAACTTAGCTCATTATATGCCTATTATGTGTTCACTTGTTCTGATTTAGGCTTGATGTAGGTCTAATATAAACTTTAAGACTTGTTTAGCCTTAGTACCTGATCATAGGCATGGTAATGATGGATTGGATATTCATTTAGCATCTCTTGTGTTCCTAAATATATATGTGTGGTTGGGACGGTCTAAGGTAGTCTGTATGCATATGTCACTTATTTACACCTGCCTTGTGATCCCTTGTTTATGGTTCAGACTAGGTAACTAGTGTCTATGCCATGTTGGTGTCTTGGGCATGTTCATATGTATATCATCATTAGGGTAGCTTGTGTGTTTTTCCTTAGTACCCTGCATGATCAAACAACGCCTCTATTATGTATATTTGGATTCTACTATATAGAATGCTTGCATCTTGATCCAGGTAGAGGATATTAGGCTTTTGGGAACTCGGAAATATATATATATATATATATATATATATATATATTTTAGTCTCTGCTATTACACCATTTTGAAGTTATGTCTTCCCTGATCCTTATGTGCTTAGTTGAAACTGCTGATTTTGAGTTAAAACATTCATTTAAGTACTTAACTACTGGTTAAAATAGGACCAGGAATCTGAATATATAAAATGGGGATTAGTCATTGGTTGTGAAGATGATATCTGTTCTCAAGTTTAAGATTAAGGTATAGATTATGCTCAAAGTTTTTGTATATATGTACATAATGTGGTACTGCGGGAATAATGACTCTACTTAGCCTTAGTTTTAGTATACTTCACTTTTAGAAAATTACGAATAAGCTAGGACGTATGTTGTTTCCTTGTTTATTTAAGTCCTTTTGTTAGATAATGGCAAGAGTTGAGTTGCTTGTAAGTGGGATATTTGTTGGCAGAAACGTGTATCATAGAGTCTAAGATGACCTAATATGCAAATTTCTGTGTGCTTGTGAATCCTGGAATCAATTTGTATAAGATGTGCCCAATAGTATGAACATTCGAGGACGAATGTTTCTAAGGGGGGAAGAATGTTACACCTCGTAATTTTAAGACTATAATTAGAGGACGTAATTAAGGAGGTAAGATTCGAATCTTGGATATAGAGTATATTTATATATGCTAATCCGGAAATTAGTATACAAGAGGATGTGATTCCGGAAAGATGTTGGTCACAATAAGGGTGACGTTGGATACTTATAGCAATAATTGTATATTCCCGTTATGGAATAGTATTGTATTATAAAATTATGACATTGAGGATACGAGGCTTATGAAATTCTCGGGAATTAAAAGAAGTGGGTTTGAGATTTATTAATTGAAGAACTTGGGGGCCAAAGTGTAAAAAGAAAAAATCAGATTTTTTTTATAATAAACCTACACTTACCTCTTCATCTTCTTCTACACTTAAACAAAAAAATAACTCTCCTCTCATTCTCTCCTCTACACTAATCCGAAAATCACCCTCCACCCATAACCAAAATTAAGGTTGTTATCTTCTCTTCCTAGACTACATTCTTCACCAAAAATTAGAAGCAAAACAACACCAAAAACCGTGGCGAAAATAGTGGAAAAATAGCCACTGCTTTGCCGAAAATTGCCCAGAAAATTATGATTTTTGCGATGAAATTTTGGAAGAAAAACGTGTAGGGATGATCGCTTAACATTGTAGAACACTTGCATGTCAATTGGAGTTGAAGAAGTGAACAAAAAGGAGGAGAAAAATTACAAAACAGTGGGGATTTTCGGAAAAACAGTGGCAGAAAATTGCGGACTGTTTTGACAAATTTGAGGTATAAAAATTCTTATTTCTATGATATAATTGGAATGCATGTTGTTAGAATTAAGGTAATGAATTTGTGTTAAGGAAGAATTGGAATTTAAGCATTGCATGTGACCATTTTGGGCTAGTTGCCAATTTGGGACAGATTTTGGTGTTGTTGGATTCGTTGGTTATTGTTGTTATTATTATCACTAATTGCATGATGAAATTGAAAGGAAACGTGGAGATTTAGTTGGAATTAGTTATATGGAAGTATTAAAATCCGAAATTGGATTATAGGAATTAAGATAAGAGTTATGGAATTATGACATGTTGTGGCCAAGAACTTGCATGAAATTGTTGGACATGTTGTGATGTATATAGACTGTTTTAGGGACTGTTTTTTGGTGTTATAATTCTGGAAATTTAGTCACCATTATGCATGTTTAAGTGTGGTAATTGCTAAGGTAAGTCCTAAAGGAATAAAGGTGTGGAAAGGCATAGAAAGGCTTCACATTCTACCCTCATTGTTGTTGGAACATGGGCTGTTTTGTGGGCTGTTTTAAGGTGGATTAAGAGGCTAAATTTACATGAGAAGTGGGTGTGTAAATTCCCTTTATTTTTGTCTTGGTTGTGCCCTAAATTGGTGCTTGTTTATTGATGTTATTAGCCTCGTTTGAAAGTTGTGGAAACATGTATAAACAGGGGAAGTGCTGCCCGAATTTTTATAAAATAAGAAGTCGTTATTCGATATAAAGTATGCTAGCGATCATCGAATTGACGAACGTATTACCATTATTATAGGTTGAAGTTCTAAATCGAGACGTACTCTAATATAGAGTTGATTAGTTCGTCTAAGAGGTATGCGAAACTCTTACTTCTTTCTTTTTGGCATGATTTAATGAAAGTACGGCGGAAGTACTTAATTCTTATACAGTTTAATTCCTAATGAGGATTGTTATGAGAAGTGCCTATGATTTTTCAGCAAAGAGTTTATTATGACATTATTACAATGATTTTATTGAGAGTCAGATGATAATTTTTACTTGCATATGGTTACTCACGATATCTACTCGTGCTAAGTGTTACTACTTCACCTCACCGAGTCCCGGGCCGGGTTACGACTCGTGCACAGCCTTGCATTGTTCACCAAGACCCTCACTAGAGGGCCGGGTTACGTAGGATGGATCCATAGATGAGAGATGATTTTACCGAGTCCCAGCATGGGCCGGGTTATGATATGATTCCACCGAGTCCCGCATTAGTGGGTCGGGTTACGTTACAGGTATATATATGTTTATGGAAATGCCTTCATGTTTTCTTGACTTGACTCTCATTTTTATAAGGCACAACTGACTTTTATGGTTTATGGCACAGTTGGATTTGAATCCTTATTTTTATACTGATCTTCTGTTTCTGTTGGCTAATTATGGTCTCTTTTACAGCTTCATGTTTTACATACTCGATTACATTATTTCATCTTGACCCTTTCTTCTGGGCTGCGTTTCATGCCCGCAGGTACATGTTTTCAGTTTGGTGAACCTCAGGCCTAGGTTCCTACTCAGCAGGTTGGAAAGCTCCTTTGATCCAGGGCTTTGTCATTTTGGTACCGAATCTCTTTTAGACTTATGTTCGTATTTAGGGGCACGACGGGGCCCTGTCCCGTCATATGTCGTTATTCTTCTTATAGAGGTCTGTAGACAGTGGTGGGTTGTACGTATGTAAGGGTTATGACTCTGTTTTGGTCGGTCATGTTATTGTATTCTGTGCTGGGGTGTTCCCATGTATATACGTTACTATCTGGTGGCAGCCTTGTCGGCTTGCTTGTTATGTTATATTGGCTAGTTGTGACTCCTCAGGAGACAGGTACAATCTTGGGTAAAGGCAGCCTCGTCGGCTTGCCTACCCTGGCATATGTTGCTATTGCGGCGTTATGCTGCCGGATTTCAGACTCATTAAGTGTTAGTTGGATTATGTGTGACAGGTTAGTATAATGACGTCATTAGGGCGGTTAGTCGCGGCCCGTCGGGTCGGGTCGTGACACGCATTTTATATGAAAATGGTCTGGAAAAGATGGAGTTAAACTATTTTTTAAAATTGTAATTGCGTAATTGTTATTAGAAGCGTTATCTAATGTAATAGTCATAATTTTATCGGTAATTCCGTAATAATCGCACATTTGATAAATATTTTCTGCAATAAAAGTACCAGTGTGCCTATCATCTATATATCTATACGCTAAAATACGTTTTTGCATAGACCATTTATAATCTATCCAATGACAAGTTACAGTTAAATAATCATGGCCGTTAGTACTACGACCTATATCAGACGTGATAGATACTTTGCCATTAAAATGATATAATGAAAAACGTAAATATTGTTGATATTCATGCGCGAATTTAAATACATCTCTCTTAACAGTTGATCTAGGAAAACCGTTAAAAGCAGGATTATATATATCTCTAATGTAATGAATAAAATCGGGAGATGAAGGAAATGAAAAAGGCAAACCCTCCACAACAACTAATTTTGATATTGCTTCCCTATCTCTATGTTTATTGTATTTAGAGCCTACAATTCCCCCCGTCATAAGGTTAATTTGACCAGACTTGGTCCTGACAAGACGTGATGTGAACCTTGTCCCGATGGAGCGGGCGTTTGCGCACCCGGTTTTGAAGCCTGGTATTGGGCATACCTAGCTGGATGAGTACTTACTACGTGTCTAATTAAACCCCCCGTCCCACCATGACCTTTTTCAGTTTTAAATTTTAAAACATTTTTACAAATTTTACATATGGCTACTTGATTCTCTACGTCCCTATCAAAAAATGTCCATGCATATGATTTTAATGGTCGTTTTGCTGGACCTCGTCTCATACTAGGGGGAATAAGAGGTATTTCAGTTGAAGGTGTACTAGTGGGTGTGTTGTCATCAACATTAGTGGGTATATCATCTAGATCATCGTCTAAATTAAAGTCTTCTTGAGTTCCAGAAAATAGCTCCTGGTCTAAATCTAATGGTATTGTAGGAAAATGTTGAGTATCAACAAAATCATCATGTGTAGGAATAAGATGACTAGAAGAAGTACCCTTGCCCTGGTTGCCCCTACTAGAAGAAGCACCCTTACCCTTAAACATACCTTTTAATCATTCCATTTTAATTATGATAATAAATAATTAAAGACAATAAAATTAAGTGCGCTAAATAAAATAAACAGACAATAATAATTTAATGAATGAACGAATGTACCAAACGCCGACGTAACGTCGACGTGTAATCGAGATGTTGAAAATTGAAACTTTGCTCGATAGAAGATCCTCAAGCTAGTTGCCAACTTCACTCCCAATTCCCAAATGAATAAATAAAATTGAATATTTAGCAAACAATGTAGACTTGTAGAGAGTATATTGAGAAATTAGAGAGATTGTAGGAAGATTTGTGAGAAAGATGAAGAGAAAATGAGTTATTTATAGTTGAAAATTGGGTTAAAGTGTAAATATAATAACTTATGGGTTAAAAATAAATATTAAGGGGTAGGGGGTTTGGGGGAGGGGGGGGCCTAAAATGGCCGTTGGCCAACGACCATAATCTAAAATGGTCGTTGGTGCAACGGTCATATTTGCAAAGGGGGGAAAAGGGCGGGGTCGGGGCGGGGTCGGGTCTAGCGGGCCTGGGGCGGGCTCAGTTCTGGCGGGACGAGACATCGTCCCGTCCCGAGTTCGAGTCTCGTCCCCGTTATTTTTTTTTTTAGCAGGGTCGTGGCGGGACCGGGGCTGGCTCGGGACGGGGTCGGATCGGGGTTGGGCCGTCCCGGCCCACTGCCAGCCCTAGATGAGAGTAGCTTCTTTAGTTCTGCCGAAGTTGTTGTTGGTGGCTGTGCAGTTCAGTCACGTCATTCGTTTGTTCCGCATAGAAAAGTGTCGTGTGTACTCCACCAAGTCAACAAGTTAACCTTTAGTCATAGGAGTGTTTTTAAGCTACAAAATTGTAGTAGATATATTTAAGCGCCAATATTTTTAAAACAAATCCAATAGTATAGTGATATTTTGACATTATTTTTCAATTTTTTTTTTGTTAAAACAAAAGCCATGTCAATTTAATTTAATATCATTAATTAAATTCTTCTCACGAAATCTAGGGGTATATTTAATCCTTCTCACAAATTCTAAGTGTATATTGAACACTCCAAATTTGTCGTCTTATTCTCCAATATTTTTTTTTTCAAACTGAAGAGACCCACCTATTCCCCCCCCCCCTCCCCTTTTTTACCCCCACCTCACATTCCCTCCTTTTTTTCAAAATTAATCGTTACCAGAAATCCCGATCAGAATATAAGGGTTCAACTCCTCCTTTAACTTTGGCTAGGGTTTTAATTTATCCATTTAATCCGTCCACCTCTTCAATTGCGATTTAACTTCAAATTTTCCTTTGAAGATATTTTTTGAAAGTTGAAGTAAGTTGTATGGTTAGAAGCGGAGTGTCAATATGGAATTGATGCCTACCATTTTACGTCTTAGATCCGTTAAATAGTGGTAGATGTTTTTTTAGAGTTTACAACCTAAGGAAAGTAAATTTTATCACGATTTCTTTATGTTTTTCATATTTATGCACACTAAATTGATAAGAGGATTTTTAGTAATTTTATTTAGATGTTCTTGGCAGGACAGAAAATGTAGTGGTTGTTGGGAATCAGAGTATGATGAATTTCCTCTTATAGCATCATCTTCAATTTGAAAAGAAATGAAAAAAACTCTTCAATTTGAGAACAATATGGTGTAGAAGATGGTGACAAATTTGGAGTGTTCAGATATACCCGTAGACTTTGCGATAAGAATTTAATTAGAGGGGTGAGGGGAGGGATTTCATTAAATCCACGTGATTTTATTTTTTTTACAAAAATAAAAAAATAATAATTAAAATTGCTTATTTCACTTTCGTCAGCCAAAAAGGGCATATCTGAGTCATTTATGTAATGAAGGAGCACAAATGTATCATTTTTTTTACGGAAGATATATTTGTTCTAAATCATATAGTATATGGTATATTTGGACCTTTTGCCTAAAAGATATTTAGGGGAGAACAAAATTAAAATTTTAAAAAATTAGAGGTTGATCAGGATTTGAAATATATGAGTTTTAAATTTTAATTCTTTTTGTTGGATTTTAAATTAATTATTTATATATATATTAAATGAATTTTAATAAGACAAACACAAAGTTTGTATGAAAACTACTTAATTTTACCGAACTCGTATGTCAACCTACCTCCGCCCCGTGAAAACACCACTTAAATATATGTTCAAGGTAATACAGAAAGGCATGCAAACGCGACGAATCCAATAGTAAGTTTGCAATTTCATCAAAACAGTATATAACATATATATGAAAAATAATTATATATAAAAAATACGGCAGTATATTTTTTAGGAGCAATTCTCAACTCAAACTGATAACATAGTTTAATTTTGAATTTGTGATGTGTAACAAAAGACAGAGTGTATGTTAGTTTGGCAGGATGAGGATTGTAAGGTGAAAGAGTGGCCACCCACCCAAGAAAGTAGTGAAGTATTTTGGCGAAATTCTCAAAATTTAAAACCCTATAAATCAAATACAAGAGTAGGCTCGTTTACCTTGAGGAGAAAGAAAAAGAGTAGGGTTGTTTGTAATTCTTGTCCAGAATTTAATTTCTGTAACAATTTGATTCCAAGAACTTTTTTGTTAATTTTTGTTTTCTTTTTTGGTGCTCTATTGATTCGTTTAGTTATTTTTTGTTTTCTTTTTTCTTTTTGGTGCTCTATTGAGACACTTGATGATAAATCTAATACAAGACAAATCCAAGAGTTGACTATTGAGTAAGCAGATGTCATTTACTTTGTTCTTGAATTCGACAGCAAAGATATTATCATTGGCAAACTAAATACGACAACCACTCGTGGGATATGAAGAGGTAGAGTGTATGCATGTCTTATCCCTACTTCAGAAGGTAGAAAAGTTATTTATGGTAGACTTTCGGCTCAAAGAAAAGCAAATTCAAACAGTCCTAAAAAGGAAAGAACGGAAGTAAAACAACTATGACAAAATATCATATAAAGCATGACAAAGCAGTTTGAAAAAATAATACCGCAACTATCACAAAATCATACAATAATAGTAGTACAAGGAACAATGATAATAACAGAAATCACAGGACAAGACATTACAAGAGTAATACTACGATTACAAGTACGGAAGAATACTCGTGGCAACGTTCAACTACCTACTAGCCTTCTACGTCATCCAGAACCCCCTATCTAAGGTCATGTTCTCGATGCGCTGAAGCTTCGTTATGTCCTGTCTAATCACCTCTCTTCAATACTTCTTCGGTCTACCTCTACCTCTCCTAAAACCATTTATAATCAATCTCTCACACCTCCGCACTGGGGAATTCATGCATATCCTCTTTGCATGCCCGAACCATCTCAGCCTAGCTTCCGTCATCTTGTCCTCCACCGAGGCCACCCCACATTGTCCTAGATATCCTCATTTATAATCATATCTCTCCTCGTATGCCCACACATCGATCGCAACATTCTCATTTCCGCCACCTTCATCTTCTGAATATGAGAGTTCTTGACTGGCTAACACTCCGTCCCATACAACATAGTTGGTCTAACCACCACTTTGTAAAATTTACCTTTAAGTTTCGACGGCACCTTCTTGTCACACGAGACTTGAATGCAATCCTCCACTTCATCCACTCTCCACCGATACGATGTGTAACATCTTTATCAATTTCCCCATTTCCTTGAGTAATAGACCTAGATACTTGCCACTTCCTCTCACTAAACACAACAATTGAGAGGGGAAAAAAACAAAAATGGTTTTTTATGCTTGTGATAAATAATCAGATAAATATATTTACGAGCAGTTTTGATCATTTAAGTTTGTTAAAATAAGTATTTTTAGTCTCCAATTCTCCATCTAATATTAACAAAATATGTTTGTTAAATGTGACAAAACTGTGAGAAAGAAAATGATTTAGGCGAACTCACATTTGGAGGTTCAACTTTTGTAGTTATGCTATTTTGATCTATTTTCTAGAGTTTGGTGCACCATTTTGAGGTGCAATTTTTACTATTTCTTAAAAATATCTAAGTGCGATTTTTTGTATTGTGATTTTTAGGATTTGATGAGATTTTCTTAGAATTTTCTAATTAAATGTTTTTATTCACAATTTTCTCAAATCTAACCGACAAAATTATTAAAATATTACACAAAAAGTACTCACTTTGGTAAATTTGAAAGACCAAAGGCTCGAAAGTATATTTATAGGAGTACTTTGAAGGGGGAAAGGGGGGCTTTTGAGTGATCTTTAAAGTCGAGGCATTAAAGAAAATAGTTAATTAATTGATAGAAAAGAAAATCCTAAAATTAGTAAGTAATGTATAGTATACAAATACTTAATTTATTTTTAGCATATTGAAAAGAAAAAAAAGGCTTGATTGATTTCTTTATAATACACCATCTATGTTTAATCTTTCTCTCTAAAACTTCAGTATACTTCTACGCTTTATATGTCTTTTTTATTTTTTCAATAGTCTTTGACTAGTTTAGTATGAAAGACAAGAGCAACAATGTACGAATTTGCTATTATTTTTTGGGCACCAAATATTGAAAGAGGTATATTGAAGCACCCAACATCTATTCTCAAATCAAGTTATCAACTTCTTGAATCAAGTTCTGCTATTTCAATTTGGTATTACTTTCATCTAAAATTTGCTTATTTTAATATTTTACTACGTAATATATACTTTCTTTTTAATTATTTATTAGAACATAAAATATCACAACTAGAAAAATGAATCTGGTTGCCAAAACTCAGAAAAAGAGAGAAGAATTGAATCTTCGATACAATCTAAAAAGGAGATCTTGAGGAAGTTAGTGAGTTATCATACATATATTCTCAAAAAATATATTTCAAATGAAAAATGTACATAAGAAATGTTTTTCTTTTCTCATTTTTATGATAAAAAACTAAAGCCTCTTATTGAAATTTGGCTTTCAAATACACTCAAATACACGTGAATTGCCTAAATGTAGCTAGGAATTATAATTTGAAAAAAAGATAGTTACGGATGATTAGAATCTCCTAAACTGTAGTTATTTATGTAAGTTACCCTTTAATTAAAGCTCCACTCATGTCATCTCATAATTCCATTAAAGGGAATGATAATTCTTAAAACTTGAAAATTAACGTTAAAGACAATTGGGGTCCAAGAGGTGGAAGGTGAAACATTATTAACTAACAATCTAACGTTAAAGGTAATTAGAGTCTAATAAATGAAAGAAGGATAAATTTATACTATTTCTAATATGTTAGAAGTTTTTAACCCTTTTCCGTTATTCCATTGCCAATTTTACTTTAAAAGAAGGCATATACTTTCCCTGTTTCAAAATAGTTATTTTTTTTCATTTACACACCCTTAAGAAAGCATTAGTAAGGGTATCATTTTAACTATTTTATTTTTATAAAATACTACATCATGTTATAATAAATATTTATTATATATCTACGCCAACTCTATTTATGATGTACTCCCTATTAAATGGTGTAATTAATAGAAAGGGTAAAATGGAAAAAGCTACTTAATCTTGTACTCAACATCCATGAACTGCATTCAAAGACCATTTAAATGGCAGAAGCCAAAACTCTGAAATATATATCCTCAATTTCATCTTGCTAAGATGCTCCATTGTGTCATGAACTGCAAGTTAAGCGTTGCTCTATCCTGAGGTTTTGATGTATCGCAGAATCCGAAAAGCAGCTTCTAAGTGAGATGATCTCGGCTTGTCCATATAAAAATCGGCTGATCACTTCCTCCTATGTTGTAAGTGTAAGCAATGTCATCCACGTAGAAAAAACATATTTGAACTATCATTTTTTTGCGAATTTTACACATAATTATTTAATATTTTTTTTCATATCTAAGCTATCACTATCTATGTATTAAAACTTATCTCAAAGATGACTAGGTCAGATGTTTGAAAACAATCGGCAACAAACGTGTGGGAGTTTAATTTATTCATAAAAATTAGTCCACATGACTGATTGAGCTGTCAATTTTTTTTTCTTTCTATTTTTCATTTAATTCATTTAAATCCCGCTCTTCTTCATTAATCAAATTTTATCTCACTTCTTATTTATTTATCAGCCTTTCTCCTTCACTTCTTGTTTAATCAAAATTTCTCCTTTTTCTTTTACCAGATTTGTTCTTCTTCTTCTTCTTCCTCTACTTCAGTGGTCATATTTTCTTGGCCAAATACATATACAATGACAACATTTTTCACATTGACACTCTAACTTAACCTTGTTTCTACCGGACACTCCAATATCATTGAAAATGTATCTATTAAGCCACTTGTGACTGATCAGTAAAACAACACAAGTGGGTGCTACTCACTCTCAACATTGTGGCAAACTTATCCAATGAAAAAAAGCCACATAGCTTTGACAGAATATTTTTTAAAAAAAAGGAACAAAAAGTATCTTCTCTTCTGCCGTATGGTTTTCTTCGCCCCATCTTATCAGTTCCTCCAGATTTTTCATTGGCATAATGTTATTCTTTTGACAAGAAAGGTCACTTGAAATACAATCACAAATAAAGGTGCTTAAGAAGAGTCAGTTACTAAGTCCATTTTCATGCTAACCAATCTGAAAATTGTAAGGTTTCCATTAATCCTTAATTTTTTCATCTTCACGAAAAATCATTTTTACATAAGATACCAAACAGGGCCTTAATATGCTAAAACTTTCTGTTTTTGATTAAAATAATTTCTCAAGGATGAGTTTTTCAAAGATCTGACAGACACCCTAAGCTCGATCTTATTCGTCACTCCGTTATTATTTTTGTCTCCGATTGAACCGTATTAGAAATCTGATTGGAATGATGGCGGCAATAAAGTCGAAATCGAAGTAGAAGTCGGTGGTGGTAATGGCTGGAAAAGAAAGATTTGAGGGCGGTGGCCAAACGGTACTGCTGGTAGTGGCGGAAGGATGGTGGCAACCATAGGGAGAGAAAATGTGAAACTTTTAAGGGAGAACAAAAAGAAAAATTATTAGATTGGATTCTTTCACGTGCTCAAGGAAAGTGAGAAACACTCTCTTTTCTATGTGAAGGGAAAAGTCCGAAGGCGAAACCCCCCACCTGTATCAGAGGTCATTGGCCAGGTGGGATGTAAATCGAGGAATATGCGCGAGTGACAGTCCTGCAAGGAAGAGGACCAACGGGACACGAACTCAGCAATATCCCTTGCAATATTTCAGCAAAGACTGTCACCACGCGGATTCGAACCCGCGACGTCAGAGTGGTTGTACCTCAATCACCTTGCCACTTACCAACTCGCTTGTGCCCCTGGGAGCAACACTCTCTTTTCTTTGTGAAGGGGAAAGTCCCGAAGGCGAAACCCCCCACCTGTACCAGAGGCCCTTGGCCAGGTGAGATGTAAATCGAGGGATATGCGCGAGTGGTAGCCCTGCAAGAGAGATGACCAACGGGACACGAACCCAACAACAATCCTTGCAATATTTCAACAAAGACTGTCACCACACGGATGAGAAACACTCTCTTTTCTCATGTCAACATATTGTGCTTAATAGAAACATTTTGGATGAAGTTGGAGTGTCTCATAAGAACAAGGCTAAATTAGAGTGACAAATGAAAAATGTTGTCAAATTTAGATGGTTGTATATGTATTTGGCCTATTTTCTTCTTCTTCTCTCCAAAATGAGGGTGAATTTCTTTTGCAATTGTGGGCGCCTACAACGATAAAATCACACAAGGAATTATCTCTCTTACTTCTCACAAAAGGAGAAAATTTCGGACATAACTAGACGGCAAAGGAGGAAAACTTAAAATTTAGCTGGAGGTCTGCAGCGTAGGATCGAACCCTGGTGGTTGCAATTTGCTCTCTTCTGGGGGTAGGACCTTGTAGGTAATATTAGTTGCTCTGTTCTCAAACCTGGTCATTCAGGTACATCCCGCGATTTACTGATAGTAATCTTGTAGGTGATATCAGTTGCTTTGTTCTCAAACCCTGGTCATTCAGACATATCCTACAATTTACCAATACTAGTGCTGATGAATCGAGATTACTATCTCTGAGAATAATCTGATAGCTGAATATATATAAAAAAAAAAAAAGGAGAGTGTCTTTTTCTAATTACTCTGTAATCATCTCTCTCTTACAAACACTGTTTCTACCTTTTCACACTCTCAATTACTTACTGCTACTCCAAATCCATGCACAATACTACATTTCTTCTTTCTCTCTCCTCTCTTCTTAGCTTAGCTTAGCCTACATTTACACCTCTCTATCTACTCCCCTCATCTCCACCAGCATGCTTCCTTGTTTCTTCTTCCTCCTCTTCTCCTCCGCCGACAACCGTCGTGTTCTTCACCAACCCTTTTTCCCTCAAGATTCACATCCACCTTCTTTTGAATCTTCTACTCCTAATAATAACAATACTGGTCCCTTTTTCCCTTCTTTTCCTTCTCCTCCTCCCCCACCTTCCCCTTCTTCTTTTGCTTCTTTCCCTGCTAATATCTCTTCCCTTATCCTTCCCCATTCCTCCAAATCCAAACCTGTTAACTCCAAACTCATAGCCTGCGTTGTCGTTGCTGTCATCGTTCTCTCCATTGCTCTCTTCTTGCATATCCGCAAGCGAAGAAATCATGATTCAGCTTCTAGTGATACCAAAACTCAGAGATCTAATAGCAGCACCCGATTCAATTATTATAATAATAACAGTAATGGTAACCCAACTCATATTCCTAAACTACAAAGACCATCTCAAACTAGTTCCGAATTTCTCCATTTGGGTACTATGGTCAGTGCACATAGTGGGATGGATACACAGAACTCGCAACATCGCAACGTTACCAGTGCGAGAAAAATGGATTCGCCAGAGATCCACCCATTGCCGCCATTACATCATGGGAATGCAGATGTTATTTCTGGTAGAACTGAAGATACTGAGAAGTTTTACTCTCCAAGGGAATCTTTGGATGGGAGAGAAAGTTCGATCGGGACTGGATCGGCGTCAAGGAGGGATTTTGCTGCAGTTGAGGTGAAGAATTTTGGTGGATCGAGCTCATCTTCTTCATACTCCTCTTCTAGTTCGGGTTCAGGCTCACCAGTTAGGTCTGTATCGCTGAGCATTTCTCCACCGGTGAGTTTGAGTCCAAAGAATTCACGGCCCAAATCACCGGAACTACTTGCTGTTCATACTACTCCGCTGCAACCTCAGTATCGTCCTCCTCCGCCAGCAGATTTTGTGCCTATATTGGTCATCAATGGGGAATCTGATGCACCATCTCCTGAGAGATATTCAAGTAGAAGTATTGACTCATCACCCAGAATTTCCAATGTTTGGGATCACAATCTTGAATCTCCCATGAGAATTACCAATCACATACAGCAGAATGCGCCACTTTCTGTTCCCCCACCGCCACCGCCACCGCCACCACCTCTTTTGATTAGTATTCTGACTAGTGTACAGCCTCCACCTCCGCCACCATGTAATAATTGGGATAGTCCAAAAACTCCAACACCACCAGTTTCAAAGGTGCCACCATCTAAGCCTCCAGTTCTTATAACTCCTTTAAGACCCTTACAACTTGAGAGTCCAGTCTTGATTTCCCCAATGGAGTTGCCTTCTAATTCGCAACCCGTTGACAAGAATGAGCAGAGTATAGAAGGCTTATCAAATGAGGAAACTCCAAAACCAAAGTTGAAGACTTTGCATTGGGATAAAGTAAGAGCAAGTTCTGATCGAGAAATGGTGTGGGATCAACTGAAATCAAGTTCATTTAAGTAGGATCATCTAAACTCTTGTTATTACAGATATTAAATACTCTTCTTTTTTGTTGGGGCAATTAAGATTGAGCTGATTTATTTGCAGATTGGATGAAGAGATGATAGAAACCTTGTTCGTCGTGAAGACTCCAACTCCGAATCCAAAAGAAATGAGTAGACGCCCTGTTCTTCCTTCACAGAGCCAAGAGAATAGGGTACTTGATCCAAAGAAGTCACAGAACATTGCAATTTTGCTAAGGGCACTAAATGTAACTGTTGAGGAAGTATGTGAAGCCCTTTTAGAAGGTGTTCTTCTAATCTGTTATTCTCACACTTGAAAATTAGAACTGGGATGTAGTAATGCCAGTTTATTGTTGCCTAATCGCTCATGTTCTACAGAAAAGATCTTCTGCAGGGTACTTAATCATCAGTTCACATGTGCTGTTGTTAAAGAAGAATTGATATGCATTGATCTTACTAGTTTGAATGAATAGTGTAGATATTCACATTGTTTTAGCAGGTAATTGATAGCTGACTAGTTTAGAGGTGTTCAAAGGGTTATATGGTTTTTGCTCCTGGATTCCAGGGTATTAATAATTAGGATATAGCATCTCACTTTATTTGGTTGTGGAAAAGTATATTGGTGTATATCGTTCCCGAACAACCATGTCTATAGCTTACCTTTTGGATTTTCTGCTGTTGCTGCCTTTTACCTTCAAGAAGATGATCCTTGCTCTATCTTCAATTTAGTGTGCTAGTCTATATAGAATTTATAATGTCTCTGGATGTAGAAATGAAGTACATTCTTTTCTTTTTTTCAGGAAATGCTGATGCCCTAGGGACTGAGCTCCTTGAGAGTTTATTGAAGATGGCTCCATCCAAAGAAGAAGAACGCAAGCTGAAAGAATATAAAGATGATTCTCCATTTAAGCTTGGGCCAGCTGAGAAGTTTCTCAAAGCAGTGCTTGATATACCTTTTGCATTCAAAAGGGTAGATGCTATGCTGTACATATCAAATTTTGATTCTGAGGTTGACTACCTCAAAAAGTCATTTGAAACTCTGGAGGTAATTATTTCAGGTCATCTTCAGCTTCTCGTTGTATATTGAGTTCTCTAATACTCACTAAACAGTTCTCATTTTGATTTCATAGAAGAAAGGTTTGTGTAAGGTCTTGCTGTTTAACATGCTACATAAGTAAATATGCTGGTACCTCTGATTAATGAAACTCAAAAATAGCGTTATGTGGTTTTGGAAGGAAGTGCCATTGCATTGTTAGACTAGAGAATTATCAAGTTTTTCATCTCGAACTGTAGGAACTTGATACTCTTGTGATAAACTTGTCAGTTGTCACATGTTTCTCTCTTGAACTGTGGAACTGCGTGCTTACTGGACCTGTTCTACTATTCGTACTCTGTTTCCTATCTCCTCACATAAACCAATAGCAGAAAAGTCTTTTCTTAAGTTTTTTGGAGAAGACTTCTCGGGAGTTTTAATCCTTATAAAGCTTTGCTACTTGACAGGCTGCTTGGGAAGAGTTGAGAAGTAATAGAATGTTTTTAAAGCTTCTGGAAGCAGTGCTGAAGACGGGTAACCGCATGAATGTTGGGACAAATCGGGGTGATGCACATGCGTTCAAACTAGATACCCTCCTGAAGCTTGTAGATGTGAAGGGAGCTGATGGGAAAACAACCCTCTTGCATTTTGTGGTACAGGAGATCATAAGAAGTGAAGGTGCTCGTCTTTCTGGTGGAGATCAAGATCAACAGTCCGCCATTAATGATGACGCCAAGTGCCGGAAGCTTGGCCTCCAGGTTGTTTCCAATCATAGTTCAGAGCTTATAAATGTTAAGAAAGCTGCTGCCATGGATTCAGAAGTGCTTCATAGTGAGGTCTTAAAGCTTTCTAAAGGGATTGGAAACATTGCTGAAGTTGTCAGATCAATTGAAGCAGTTGGATTGAAGGACAACAGCATAGAAAGATTTCCCGAATCCATGAGAAGGTTTATGAAAATGGCAGAGGAGGAGATCATAAGGCTCCAAGCTGTCGAAAGTGTCGCCATGTCCTTGGTGAAAGAAATAACTGAATACTTTCACGGAAATTCAGCCAGAGAAGAAGCTCACCCTTTTAGGATCTTCATGGTGGTAAGAGACTTCCTAATGGTTCTTGATCGCGTTTGCAAAGAAGTTGGAATGATAAATGAAAGTACAATAGTTAGTTCTGCCCACAAGTTTCCAGTTCCAGTAAATCCAAATCTACAGCCTGCCATTAGCGGGTTGACCGCAAGATGGCAGCATAGTTCATCGGACGAGGACAGTTCATCCGCTTAGTACCAACAATAGCTTATAGATGCAGGCAGAACCCTAGTTTTTGTTTTTGGCCAAAACCAATGTAATCTACTATAAGGGCCATCTAGGAGTTTGTCTGAGACTGTGCCTGCCTTTTGAGGTACATGTAGTCTTTTTTTATTTATATAGTTCACTGTAAAAGATCTGGAAATTTACCCATTCCCATAGATATATATAGAGCATCTCTTTAGAAAATAACAAAGGCATGTTTGCCGGAAAAATTGTGTTATATCTCAAAGATCATAGCCTCCAAATCAAGAAAAGAGTGTTATTTGTAAAGAGAAACATTTCAGTATTATAGTCAGGGTTGATGCTGAAATAAAAAAGGGAAAGGAAATTTTAATAATTAACATTGTGAGCCAGCTGTGTAGTTGTCAGTTGATGTCTTCAACTTTATTTGACCGTTTTGTTCGAAAGAACTTGACTTATTAATTACTATGAAAAACAAGAAAACATGATTGCAGGAGAAAGTAAAGCTCGCAACGCATTTTAAGGAGAGTATAGCCAGATGCCCCGCATTGTAAGATGCATTTGTGCAAATGTTCAAAGGTGGGCAGAATTCACCTACACCCAATATACCATACCATATTAATTCATTAAGTGATAAATTGAAGTTATATGTATAGGAATATTATTTAGTGATAACAGTACATTTAAAGTACTTGTTGACTTCCTAGAAATGCATTCAGTAATATCTTTTGGCATTTGCAAACCCGTGAATTCGATAGTTGGTTCCCCATTCCACTTGAAAGGAGTTTTCCAAGAGTTGCTAGTATTTTGGAAAACCATAAAACAGTATCAATAGACTGATAAACTGACTTCCAATACGAATCACTCAAAGTCAGGTCAAGAAATGACTATAATTGGCGATGCCAGCCTAAGCTGGATATACAATACAACTGTTGGTGGCTGCAACGGAACTTGAGCATAAAGCCTCTTTTGATTCATAGCACAACTAATCTAGTAGATAAAACAGGTCTTTGGTATCTCAATATAAATTTCAATGGACTTTCTCACTTACAGGAAGGGGAGCCTTGGAGTAACGGGTAAAGTTGATGCCATGTGATCAAGAGGCCATGGGTTCAAACCGTGGAAACCTCTTGCAGAAATGCAAGGTAAGGCTGCGTACAATAGACCTTTGTGGTCTGGCCCTTCCCCGAATCTCGCGCATAGCAGGAGCTTAGTGCACCAGGCTGCCTTTTTTTTTCCTCCCACTTACAGGTTAAAGCCCAACTGACATCTATCTAGTTTTCTAAGAGATGTTCATTTGTTGGTGTATACTTAATTGACTGCAGATGATCAGCATCCATGCGTTCCAGAACCCTATCTTCTATAGCTGGGACGGCCTTCCGAATCCTGAATTGATTTGTGGCCTTAGCCTCTGGACGCACAGTAAATGTGAAGTAGAACCTATTAGATACCTGCATTTGGGATTAAAGAATAAGAGCACTTCCAGGATTTTGTAGATTGCTGCATTAGTATTTCATCTTTTCCATGTTCACATACAAAAGTAGGACGTTTCTTCCTGCTATTGTGGTTAAATATGATTCAACTAATCAGTAATGAAAAGTACTTAGTGCTGGAGGAACAACGAGCATTTCTTGCATTTTTAAATTGTGTGCAGTTAACAGGTATTCTAGTGCTGGAGGAAAGAACCGTCCTTGTACTAGTTTTGGTCATGGGTAACAAGTATTATCTGGTGTTGTATGAAAGGTATTCTGGTGTTGGTGCGACACCAACCATAGCCACTGGTTAAAAAGTATTTAAACAGCTCCACTATGAATCAAGTTAACAGTGATAACTGAAGAGGAGAGGTTCAAGATAGTGCACTCACAGGTCTAAGGAAATTAACATGATCAACCTCTAGGAAGGATGGCATCAGACCGGCAAAAGCATAAGCTGTCGAAAATGCTAGTTCGAATGCTCTAAGCATCAGGAATCCCCCAAAGATCCGACCATGAATATTTCTTTGCTGGGGCTGACAAATTAAAGAATTTTCAACCGGGTATCTCTGAGAAGAATGGTGTCCCTATCTGCCAATGCTGGCATGTCACAGAATATTCTACCTTCAGCTAATAGTTCTTCAAGTCTGTTAACTCCCCCATTTTCAATCTCCTTGTCTCCCCCCCTCTTTCTTTTCCTAAGGTTATTTCTAGCTTCTGCTGCTTCATAAAAAAGTTTTTCTGCTTCTGTCTCGGGACACAATCGATTCACTGGAGCAGCTTTCCCTGTCTTGTAATCACGAGCAACAAAAATGAAGTTTGCAGTCAGAGTGACTGATTCCGAGGCACTACTCCCTGTAAGAAAATCCTCCAAGTTAAACTGGATTCTCAAATGTCTGAAAGAAATTCAGCGAGTACAATTGATGAAGGTGAACACATAATACGTAAAGTTACTTTATGGGGTTTAGTTATCAAACGAATAAAAGATCTGGTGAGACAAAGAATAAGAATGAGAAGCTAGCAACATGCGGTGATTCACCACTGTATTTAATGATGAATTAGCTGTATAGCATAAGCTCCTTTCTCAGCTTTAATAAGAGTCTCAGCGGCATTGTCTGATCTGGTCTCTGTAAGTATTAACTAAATCCTTTTCTTAATAAGTATGAAAGTGGTTTAACTAAAAGATATTAGTTGATACATTTGAGAGGAGCAGCTAATGACCTTGAAAATTGTTGCATGCTAATACATGAATTTAGTTTGAGAAAATACCATTTGCTGGCTGTATAACGTCAACTTGAATTTCAATTGAAGAAATGCCAACCCAAATAACTGCACCAACCATTTTCAGATCAGTGTCAACACTGATTGGCTTCTTCAGCACCATTTTATCTACAGAAGCAGTCACCAAATAGAGTGGTCTAGTCATGCTATCAACGTCAGAGCAATGCTGATTCAACCAACAGCAAGTTTAGCAGACACATTCCAATAATATGTTGGAAGTACATAAGCTAGCACTTAAGAATGTCAAATTCTAAAGAAGTTCCAAAAATTGTACAGTACACCTCCATATTGTTCCTTGAAAAAAAATATACTAGTTAAAAATACACCAACAGAGTTTAGCAAGTAAGAGAACACATTAAAAAAAAATACTATCTACAAAATGAAGATCTTGTTTGAACCAAATATAAATGAGAAAGAGAAACTTTTAATCCCCCAACAGAGTTCTCAATACCCTGCAAAATTCTACTATTTCAACCAAAAAATTACAAAAGAGAGAAATTCCACGCTTCTTTCTTTCTTGTTCAACCTTTCTCATCCTCCAACTTGCTAAAATCATTGACATCTCTTCTTCAGCAATAGCTACAGCATTAATAGGATTAAATTAATGCCCATAACTCCACCGCAAAATTACAATATAACGGAAGGGGATCCCACATCCTCACCACTCCTCTTGCTCATGCAGTACCAATTATTACTATGCAATCCCTCCTTTTTTAGTTATCCACCATTAGGGTTAAAACACAAATGGCGCCCGTGTAAGGAAAGTCACTTTCTTCAGAACCTTATTTTTCCATTTCAACGTCAAATTATCTTCTAGCACCCCATTGCATAAACAACTATACTACGAGTTCACCAAACCTTTTTTCATGATGTTCTTTTCTATATCTGCTTTCTAAGTATATCTTCCCCTTCTCAGCCTCGAGTCCACAGCCTCATTGGCAATAAAACTTATCCAAGATCTGTCTTCCACTCACAAAGGCACTCTAAGTAAAAGATACTTATCCATTATTATCCTCCACCTTACTGATAGTACCTTTGCTATGATCTTGTACATGCTCACTACCATACTTATGGGTCAAAAGTCTTCAATATCAGATCCCCCCTTCTCTTGATGCTCATCTCAAATGACCCACAATGATGGAAATATTTATGCATTCAAATACATCTTTTTAGAACCATTTTCTTATAATGTTGAAGAAAGTTAGGGTTAGAGGTCAAACCATCCAATTCTGGCCTCATTACCTAAACAACAACAACAAACCCAGTGTAATCCCACAAGTGGGGTCTGGGGAGGGTAAGATGTACACAGTCACACCTCTATAACTTGTTTAACCTCCTCCTCCACTGAAAGGTTTCTCAAGTTACTCATCCTCATGGCTCATACTCCAAAAAGCAACACCATCCATGCCTGGACTCCAGCCTTCCTTCTTCAGTATATAGTGTCTGATACTACTGTAGGATTGTTTACCAAACTCCATTACTCTTCAAGAGCTCGTGTCCGCAGATTTCTATGTTTTTAGGAAATTATATCTTTTAAGGGCATTAGCCTTGCATTGTAAGAACTTGATTTGTTGTCTCCCTCTTTCAACCAACTTATCCGAGATTTATGTTTTTAGCAAGACTACTATGTTTTCTCTTCCTCAAATCCAATTATATTGCTTTCAACTTCATCGATTAAGAAAATGGATCTTGGATCAAATTCAATCTTAACTGTTAGTTCATGAAATGAGAATTATAGAAACAATACAAGGAGACAATAGAAGGGGAGCCTTGGAGTAACTGGTAAAGTTGCTGCCATGCGACCAGGAGGTTAGGATTTAAGCCGTGGAAAAAGCCTCTTGCAGAAATGCGGGGTAAAACTACGTACAATAGACCCTTGTGGTCTGGTCCCCGGATCCCGCGCATAACGGGAGATTAGTGCACTAGGCTACCCTTTTTATACAAGGAGACAACAACCTCAATCAATGTGGAAAAATCTACCACTCCCCTATATGCTCGGGACCGGACATCTGGAGCGTGGATAATATAATATGGAGGAAACAACCTCTGCACGGGGTAAAACTACGTACAATAGACCCTTGTGGTCTGGCTTTTCCCCGGATCCCGCGCATAGCGGGAGCTTAGTGCACTAGGCTACCCTTTTTATACAAGGAGACAACAACCTCAACTAATGTGGAAAAATCTACCACTCCCCTATATGCTCGGGACCGGACATCTGGAGCGTGGATAATATAATATTGGAACCCAACATTGGGAAATAACATATAAATAGGTATAACTCAATCCTACAAAATAGCTCGGGATTTTCCTAGAACATATAAGGAGATTGCAACTCATTCCATTGTCAAGAAAATGGATTTTGGGTCTAACTCAATCCCAAGAACTAGATCAAAGGGTGATGATTGCCCAAGACTTGTAAGGACTACAACCCATTTCCTCAACCATGTGGGACATTCTAACACCTTATCCTCCCTACCCCCTCCCACATTCCCATAATTGAACATTTGGAGCGTGATTATAATGTGGGGGCCCAAATCGGTAATACAATAACAGGGATGAGTCTGGACGTGATACCATGTTAAGTAAATATATCTTGAGCCTACTTAGTTTCAAAAGCTAGCCTATGAAATGAGGATTGTCCAATACCATGCAAGCACACTGCAACTCATTGCCTTAACCAATGCGGAACTCTTTAACACCTCTTTTCCCCTCCCTCCACACGCCCAACATTGGATAGCATAATAATAAAGACGAGTCTGTCTCTTATACCATGTTATGAAAATCGACCTTGGAGTTAACTAAGCCTTAAAAGTTGCCTCATGATATAGAATTGTCCATATTTATATAAAGCAGACAACTCCTTCCCTTAACTAATTGGGAGAAATGTCCCAAAATAGTCTTTATCGTTGGGCTTAAACTTAAAATCACCCCTCTTCTTTTACTTGGAGCACTAGTACTCATTATTTATTAAGCTAGTGCACTTTTGATCCCTCTCCGAATAAAACTTGTAAGTTCTTAACGGGGAGAGCACCAGGGTTTCATCATCTATTGTCTGTATGATCTTAATTCGCTCACATCATCTCCTAAAGTTCTGCTAAGGTTTTCTTCTCTATTTTATGATAGCCTTGGAGATTTTCCAACTAGGATGGCTGATATTTAAACTTATTTCAGTTGTGCTCAATCAACAATTTTATCTTCTTGGTACTCATAATTTATGATACGGTCTTCGGAGGGTCGAGGGTTTATGCCTGAGTAGTAAAATCAGTTGTCTTTTCCTTTTCTCCAAAGATTCTTTAGACTGTAAAAACTTGAGGTCTCTCTTTAGTGATGTAAATAAGGTCGTGAACTTAAGTGTCCAACATGAGCCACTAGGTGATTTGCTAGGAGTGCCGAAGATTGCCAATCTTCCTATGGTGATATGCTTAATGTGGAATGGAGTGTGGTGTGGAGTGGATTGAAGACAAGACTTGAAGATCCAAGAAGGAAACATTTTTTCGGCTTTTATGTAGGTCTTAGCTGAGACTAACTTTTAGCTTGTTTTTAATTCCTAGCTTAATTACTAGATCTCCATATAGATTAATTACTATGTCATGTAATAAGATAAGATGACCAAGTCGAGAACCATCTAGAAGGAGAAGCTTCCAACTTTCCCCAAGGAGGTAATTCATGAACTAGCTTGTTCGGGCACTTATCTACATGGATGACAGAAAAAAAGGTGGCCTAGAGAATATGAAGAGTTGGGTCTTTTCCCTTCTCCCAAATCGGTCGAACATGTCCCCCTTTCCCATTCGGCCTAGAAGCATTTTTATGTCTATCTTGTTACCTCTTCTATAAGGCTTAGAACTAGTATAAATAGGGGATGTAGTTTATGAAAGAAGACATTGAAGTTTTATGAAATATATTTGAGTTTTCTCAAACTTTGCCAAGTTATTCAACTTTTGTGTTGATATCTTAGTTGGTCCTTTTGTGGTCCAAACCGTAGGTGTAATTCTAGTTAGAACTTTTGTGATCTAACTATACCCAAGCCTTGGGTGGTGCACGGCTCAACCATTCTACTTATGACAAAGAATTTTGTATTGTGAGATCCTTGGTCCAATGGGGACATTATTTGAAGTCAAAAGCCTTTGTCTTGTATTCGGATCATTTGGTTTGGCCATACATAGATGACGAGAATTTGCGGGCAAATTCTGTTACAGAAGGGGAGTATGATGTAAAGAAGGCTGTGAGCTTAAGTGTGCAACATGAGCCACAAGGTGATTTGCTAGGAGTGACGAAGATTGCCAATCATCTTATGGTGATATGCTTAATGTGGAATGGAGTGTGGAGTGAAGTTGAAGAAAAGACTTGAAGATCCAAGAAGTGCCATTAATTTTCGGCTTTTATGTAGGTCTTGGCCGAGACCAACTTTTAGCTTATTTTTATTCCTAGCTTAATTTCTTTTTAGCTTAATTACTAGGCCGTGTAATAAAATAGGATGACTAAGCCGAGAACCATCTATAAAGAGAAGCTTCCAACGTCTCCCAAGGAGGTAATTCATGAACTAGCTAGTTCATGCACTTATCTACATGGATGACACAAAAGGTTGGCCTAGAGAACATGAAGGGTTGGTAGAACATCTCCCCCCTTCGGCCGAGATACATGGATGACACAAAAGGGTGGCCTAGAAAACATGAAGAGTTGGGCCTTTTCCCTTCTCCCAAACCGGTCGAACACCTTCCCCTTTCCCATTCAGCCGAGTGCCATGTTTGTGTCTTTCTTGTTTCCTCTTCTAGAAGGTCTAGAACTAGTATAAATAGGAGATGTAATTGATGTAAGGGGACATTGAAGTTTTATGAAATATATTTGAGTTTACTCAAACTTGCTAAGTTTCCAACTTTTGTGTTGTTATCTTAGTCGGACCTTTTGTGGTCCACCCCTTGGTCCTTTTGTGAGCCACCCCTTGGTCCTTTTGTGGTCCAAACCCTCGGTGTAAGTCTAGTTAGAACTTTTGTGATCTAACTATACCCAACTCACACCCAAAAGGTCGTCAACCGACTCCTGCCACAAACACCCGAAACCCCCAACCAATTCCCCACCAACCCGATGGCATCCCTATTCCGCCAACCTTACTGTCCCAACCAATTTCCGCCACCTTACCACCACCCAACCACCAACATAACCTACGTGTCTAGTTCATCCCCTCCAAACGCCTTAGCCCAACACCCTCCAAATTCACCCGCACACACCCCACCAAACACACTGCCGGAAACCCGCCAACCTCCATTTGACCCCCATTTTGGTATCCACCCGGTCCCAATCCAACTCCGACCCACCTAACCATACAATCCCCTCATTATATACATCAGTTTGGTATCAGAGCAGGGCTTTCCTGTCCCACGCCTTGACGTTATGGCTAACATAAATGAAGAACTTCGGAGGACTATAAGTGACCTTATTGCGGAACAAATGCAAATCTTGAGAAGAGAAATTGCGGAGCATGCCGTGATTAATGATGTCGAGTCCAGGAGGAGGTTGCACAAAACAACCCGAGACATGAAAGGAAAGATGTCCAAGACAACCCGAGGCATGAAAGGGAAGATGACCGAAGTCTACGGTTTGATCTTCCACCGTTTGAAGGAAATATGGACCTGGAAGAGTTTCTTGAATGGTTAAGGGCCATTGAGAGGCTTTTCGAATACAAGCAATATGATGACCACAAGTGTTTTAAGGTTGCTACGTTGAAGTTGAAGGAATTCGCTTATGTGTGATATGAAAACCTCAAAAGAAGCCGGAGGAGGAATGGGAAAACCAAGATTGAATCTTGGGACAAACTAAAGAAACATTTGAAAAAGAAGTTTTTGCCAAGGGAGTATGAACAAGACCTATACCTCAAGCTCACCAAACTTCGTCAAGGAGTTCTTAAAGCTCACCAAACTCCAAATTCACCCTCACACTCCCCACCAAACACACACTGCCAGGAAACCCGCCAACCTCCATTTGACCCCCATTTTGGTATCCACCCGGTCCCAATCCAACTCCGACCCACCTAACCATACAATCCCCTCCTTATATACATCATTTAGATTCTCTGATCTTAGTTGTAGTGAGAAAAAAAGGGTATTCTAATTCCCGAATTTAATGCCTATCCCGAGTATCATAAAAGCTCACTTTTTTCTATTCCCACCTCATATCAAATGTCTTTAGCAATTACAAGATAGGTAAAAAATGGAGATGAGTAGTATATTCTACGTCTTAAGCAAATTTTGAGGATTCTAGCATTGACCTGCGTCTGGAAGTTGTGAATTTGGAAACTTTATCTCCTACATCGTTTATCCAAATTCAAGTTGAATGATGCAACTGTGCAAGAGCATATAATAGACTTTGCTGGCCGTTGTTCTTTGCTCCTTTATCGGAAATAAATTATCGAACTTCGCTGGTAGTAATTGAAGAAGATGATGATGATGGTGATGAAATTATGGTGTTCTCTCCAGTAAAATCTAATGGTTTATTTTGGAGAGGGATTAAAAGTGAACAAGTTTGGAAAAGAATAAGGACTGTAGTGCTCCAAATTGAAGAAGAAGATGATTCTGAGATTCAGCCCAAAGATAAGGGACTATTTTGGGGCTTTTCCCACCAATCAATCGCCAGCATGAAACTTGGTAGCTTTCCTACCATTCCTTTTCCATCTTTTTGAAGACATGTTATTGTACTAACATATTTTCAAATCTGAACAGTGACAGACCTCCATGCATTCCTCCACGTTCTAATAAAATGGGATAATGCACAGTATAATTGGTAGGATAAGTCCTGTTGAACTGAGTCTGGGTATCTCTCATCCCATTCAGTTGATATAAGAACTCCACGTCAACCTTACCAGAAAAAGCTGGTACATATTTGAATGACCTTAATTTAGCCATTTACTAGTTAAGAAGTTCGGTCCAATCTACATTTCACTTAACCATACACTATATTTACAATCCATGCAAATCAAATTGTAATCAATTCGTTGGCGAGATTGGATGATGGCTGCTCGCCAGATATTATATTTGGACCCATGATCTTGTTTGCTGTTGATTTTAAGACAGAAGAGGATCATATCTCTCTCCGTAGGACTTCATCTGCACATAATTCTTGGATGAAACAAAGACAGGAAACATAATTCAACTTGAAACCTCATAGGTGAATCTCATCTACTCCATAATCTGCCATTTTTCAATAGCTTTTTACCAAATGGTGCAGATACTGACTGACATATTTAATAGTTCCCTTTCTCCACAAAAAAAGAAAGACTGATTTACATATTTAAATAGTTCTTTTTCAGAATGCTTTATCATGGCTTATTCGCTTTTGTTACTCTCGTTTTCATACTGCTTTAAATTTCTTGTCCGGGTCTGACCGTTTCTTTTGCTTTTGCCTTTTTCTTGAGCCGAGGGTCTTTCGGAAACAACCTCTACCCTCCCCAGATCCCACGTTGTGGGATTTCACTGGGTATGTTGTTGTTGTAGGTCGGAGATCTTTATGTGTAAGTGCAGGACATATGTGTAATATATTCCTCAAACGAAGTGAATTTAGATGAACATATGGAAGAAAATAACCGATGGGATTAAATCATGTATATGATTAGTAATCCTTACATCACATATTAACGATCCAGTTTTCTTTTCTATAATATTTTGAACAATGTCCCAGTAGTACTATATGCATCACTATACACATCAATCCAATTTCTCGAAATCTAGTCTTGTGGTTCAAGAAAAAACAAATGTTCTGCAGTTTAACACAACACTCCGACCATAGATAAAAGGTTTTAAACTTTAAAAGATCTTACTCAAAAAGAGCATTCTTTTAACTCTAGAGCATAGATATTTACCATAATCCCCTTTTCAATGGTGCCAACCATAATGAACATATGCAACTCAATTATGAGTATGCATACTCCCCTTTTTGATGGTGCCAAGCATAACAAGATATGCAACTTGGAACTGAGAATACAAATGTACCACTACTGAGCATACATACTATCCCCTCTTTGATGGTGCCAAGCATAACAAGATAAGCAGCTTGGTACTGCTGGATACCATCTAACACAGGCGTAATAGGATTGAGTAGCATCATTAAACGGAGCCATATTCATAACTAGTTTTGCCAATAGAACCAGACATTGAAATATGTGGAAACACAAAAAAGTGAAGGACGATAAACATCTATATATGACAGCAACACACAATCCACCTCTTTACCAACCTTAAGCTTCTATACTCAGCCCGTGAAAAGTTCAAATGTTATGCAGCAATGCAAATAAAGACATACAATGAATCAGATAATAAACAATGATAAAAAAAATATGTACCTTAACAGAAATAGTTCCAGCAAGAGCATCGAGATCCTCAAGCAACTTGCCTATTCTGACCTCATTCCATGGATCCCTGTACTGTTCTCTCAGTATATAATCAGTTGAGAAATTATAAAGAATTGAAGTCCTGCTCTCTGATGGGGTTTTTGTAAGTAATTCACTTTGTGGAGGAGCATCAAGAAGTCTTTCAAAAAATTTAGACCTTGTTTCCCAAAGAGCATTAGTCACAGGAGAATGATACATTCCTGGCCACAAACCAAGGGGTTTTCTGCTGGAATTCAGGAGAAGCCTCAAATGGTGAAGCGAAAGTGGAGACAACCCGAATGGTATTTGGAGAACAAGTATTAAATTCCATGGGAAGGCAGTAGATTCTTGATATGGGTATGTGGGGAAGTTGAAAAAAAGATGGATATATCCAAGTGTTAGCCAGTTTTGACTAGGAGGTGAGATTGATGAGTTTGATAAGAAGCCGATCAAGTGTGGAACGTTGGGAATTCCGAAAAAACAGGTCATGAAGAAGCTGTTGGAAAAGGACGAGTTTGGACTTTGGACCCCCACGACACGAAGGCTAGGAGTTGGGACATAATTGGAGCTGTTGAAACCAAGACCAAAATGGCACTTCAGGGACCGTTTGGCCATAAAATTTGGAATATCTACTTCTTTTTTCCCAATAATTATTCACTTTATTAGAAAATCAATCTTTAGCCATTAAAATTTCAAATTCAACTTGAAGTGTATTTCAAATTTAAAAAAATAGCTTATAACCTATTTTTCAACTCACTTTTCACTTTTGAAGTTATATTGTAAATTTGAAAAGTATATTCAAGTATGAACAATATTTCAAATATTCTTTACAAAAAGTATAACCAAACACAACTCCATCTCCATAAGTTTCAAATAAAGTGGAAAAAATTGGAATCTATGGCCAAACGCCTGCTGTTTAGCCTAAAATTTGTTTCTTAGGAAAACTAGTTGAGTTTGTACGAAAGGTGTCTATAGCAACATAACTAATCCAATTATTTAGTGAATCCTTAATGTTAGATTTGAAGCAAAGAACAATAATGATGAACTAAACGAGGCAGTAAAGAATGATAAAAAATAACTTAATTAAAAGGAAAAGAAATTCTTATTCAACTCTTGGAACGTTAAAACAGGATGCTCGAATGATAAAAAGGATCCATGTAGACAGTCGTCAATTCATAGTGAACAACAGTAAGTAATATTATATTCAGGTGAGACATTTGATTGCTACATGTTAGGGGTTATGGGGTACATATAGGTTTGACCTAGCTAACTACTCCCCTAACCCTAGACATGTACTATTCGTTATTGACATGAAGATCGTACACCCTCAGATTCGATAGATCGTGATCCTTTGAATTTGGAGCGAATGGCTATCTCCAACTGTTGCACGAGGTAAATTCCCAGCTTGTGATGTGTCATACGTGTTCAGAATGAAGTCGGGTGCATTCATATCCGGAAACATTATTCGCATAATGCCTCGTCCTACTAGGCTCAGCCTTCGAACCTTTCCGCTTGCCTTGATATTGATTCATCTTTTTCAAGTGTCTTCATCTGATTACTCGAAGCATACTAACCAATATAGATAGTCCCCGCATTTTTGGGAGGTTTCGAAACCATCTCGAAAAATGAAAGAGATTGAGCGGGAAATAAACATTGAACCTGATGCTTCGTCGCTTTAGGTGAGAATACGTCATAACCATCATTACATCATGCGAAAAGGCCAATAGGTACAACCATCATTACTATCCTCGAATCTCGACCACCGGTATCTTTTCAATCTGGCATTTAGAACACGTGCCAGGACGGGATTAGATTCCTTATCGCCACATCCCAAGGCAATGATGATTCCTCCACTTATTTAAACCAGCATAGACCTTAGACTCCATATTTTTTACTTCTCTTTCTTGTTTCCATTAGAAATTTTGCGGGTTTAATAGTTTTTCTCTCTTTCGAAAAAATTGTCTCATCCTTATCTTGGATACTTCCATCAACCAACTCTTACACCCATGTCTTCTCCTTAGCAATCTTCTTATAAAGGTCTCCAACTTACAATTTGGTGCCTCCTCCTTCTACGAAAGAGCAAGTTGAAGAGGAGTTGTTAGGATCAGGCTACTCTTATAAATTCTAAGAATCTGGCTCTTAGAGTAATCACGTAAGAAGGTAATGTAGTGGAATATAAATCAACACAAGAATTTTTATGAGAAAAATTCCTTGCTCAATTGAGTCAAATACCAAGACCTATCTTCTATAGGATTTACCCAAACTCTTGACTAAATTAAGAGTCTTATAAAGGTTACAATTAACCTAAGGATGATCACAATTTTAACCAACGAATACCTCTTAAACAATACTTGCAAAGGTAAATATATGGAACCATAACAAAACCTAACATATACAAACTAAAGAACTTAATGCTAATTTCTTGATAAGCTTCGGTTATTCATCGTCGTACAATTGGCTCTTCTTAAGACTAGTATTGACTGCGTTCACTAAGTCTCTCATTGAAATATTGTGATTTGAGGTTGTGGTGAAGCTCCAAAACTTGTTCGTGTTATGTTTATATAAAAGTAGTTGCCACCTCTTGAATGTAGAATTCAACCAAATTTTGATTTCGTAATTCTACGAAAAGACCAAACCTTGTTTGACTTGGATCTTCCTTCTTTTCTTGTATACGCGTCAGCAAGTTGCATCTTACTTTAATGCTAATTCCATGTTGATCAACTTATGGTATTTCATAAAGATATTACCATGACTTGAAATTCAACTCGTCATCGAATAAGAATCAATCAATATTCTATTTTCTCTAACGTAGGCATGAAATAACTTCCAGTCTCCAGTCGCGTGATAGTAAGGATCAACTCCTTTGTTGATATGATTGCTTCACTGAATCCTTTGGAGATCTACTTGGATATATGGTTCTTCAATGAATCCTTCCTTATGTCTCCCTTGATTGTCATTGGATACATTATTTGTTAAATCATCAAAACTTCAACGTAAACTCATAATTATTGATACAACAGTTACTCAACAATTTTCCTCTTTTTGATGATGACAAACACCTATTGCTTTATATATCTTCATGTGCATGGTGAACAACTTACTTCAATCTTCTTCAGTTCTTTCCCCTTGGGCGTTACTCCTATGTTGATAATCTTCCCCTTTAAAATCAGCTTCATGTTATTCTAACACTACAAAATTGTAGATAGAATGAATAACAACTCTTTGTATTGATTCTTGCAATGATTCAAAACAGAAGAGCACATCACTATTTATAAGTAACTAAAGAGAATAAAATAAAGAGAATATGTTGTTTTTCTTATAGATATTAAACTGAAAAGAAATTAAATAATCTGTAATTAATGTACATCGTAGACTTAGAAAGAAAGTAAATGTTCTTAAATATTCCTATACTAAAAAGATAAAAGTAAATATTCTATCATTAATGTAAATGTTCTTAAGTATTCCTTACTGATCGGAGTTCAAATACATTCATATACAGCCAAAACAAAAGGATAAATCAATATATAAATACACTAAAATACACAGCTCCGTCGTGTATTTAAATACACTGGAATATAATTATTTTTAATACATATGTATTCAAAAAAATTAAGGTTGCATGTATTCAAATACATCTAAATACACTCGACATCAAATAAAATTAGATATAACTGAACAGTGTATTCAAATACACTTAAATACAATGAATTGTTCTAAACTAGCTACAAAATGTATATATTTATTGTTAAAAGCTCTTAAAAGGTAGTGATTTCGGTAAGTTACCCTTATGAAAAACCCTAATGGACTTTGGTTGTTGACTAAAGAGAAATACTGATTTACAAGAATGGCATTGGAGGTGAATGATCTTGAATTTTTGACCTCGCTTGTTCAATAAAAAAACTTTAAACTTAATAAGTTTTAACTTTTGATCTTGAAGATTTGCTCATGGGACAAGCGGAGGTTAAAGGTTCAAACTATCCATTTCCAAGATCATTAAATGTAATTTTCTAAAAGAGAAAAGGTCATAGCCAATTTGAGATCTTGTTTCACGAAGACGACCCACTAGTGAAAAGGAATTCAGGCTTAATTTTTTAAGTGAATGTTTGTATTTGGTGATATACTCATATACTCCATACAAATATAGAGAGTCTAGTACTTTTTACTTTTCTTTTTATAATTTCTGCTTGTGATGAATTTAAATTATAAATATGGTTGGTAAGCATATACACGATCCCATCGTTTTTGGGACGGAGGATATATTACTGTTTAATGTACTCGATTATATACCCTATGAATCTGTAAACAAATTTAACAGGAACAGTTCGTATCCTATTTGTCAATTTGGATACAAATTTGCAAATATCAAAAGACAGAGGAATACCCTTTTATTTCACCATTTTTAAGATGAAAGGGAGGAAAATTGAAAAGGAGAATAAAAAAAAAGGGAGCTAGTGAAATTTGGTACCAAGTTTTATAGGTTCTTAAAAAATCACAGGCAATGAAATTTACCAAATAAACCTAATTACTAATTAGTTCTCATATATCGTTTTTTGTATAAGTCGGGGAAAATCTTTAGTGATATCACACAAGATAGTGTCAGCAAACAGTGTCGACTGCTACACACTTGTTCCTACCATATGAAGATCAAACATATTTACTTTGTTTATCTTATTTACTTGCGTTAGTTATTGCTTCTTTTTCAGAATACTTTGTCGTGGCTTATTCGTTTTTTGTTACCATCATTTTCATACTGCTTTAGATTTCTTGTCCGGGTCTAACCGTTATGCTTTGTCTTGAACCGAAGGTCTTTCGGAAACAACCTTTCTACCTACCAAGGTAGAGATAAGGCCTGCGTACATTCTACCCTCCCCAGACCCCACATTGTGAGCTGGGTATGTTGTAGTTATTGTATCCTTCTAAGTAAAAAATCCAGAAAAAGCAAAAAATAAATAGACTTAAAGGACATTCAAGCCAACCATACCCCCACCGTTGGCCCTCCTCCCAAAACAAATGGAATAATCTTAAGAAGATGGGAATGGTGCGGCTGTGTGGGTATATTGAACGTGGTACTTGTATAGGATAAAAGAAAATACAGCAGAAAGCAAATCTTACAATTACATGGGACTGGTTCTACTAGAAAGCCTCTTTTACATCTTGAGCAACAATGAACTCCACCATTTGAATACCATCATCACTCTCCGAAGGCATCAAAATGTCATTTTCTGTAGTGAAATTATATCGTTCTCCGATGGCTCTTAGAAGCTGGTACACTTCAAACATTGTTGGCCTCTCCTTAGCTGCAGACAATACACAGCGACAAGCAACTTTAAGAACCTGGAAGACCTCCTCATCATGACCTTTTCCAGACAATGAACTGTCTATTGCATCTTCAAGCATTGAATCACTCGAGAGATGTGTGATCCACTCCACCAAATTTCCCTTAAAGCTCTCAGGAGCTTTGGTCACGTAGGTAGGCCTCTCACCCGTTACCAACTCAAGAAGTACAACACCAAAACTATAGACATCACCTTTTGGTGTAGCCACAAGAGTTCGCAAGTACTCTGGAGCGACATATCCCATGTCCCCAAATTCTCCATTGACAAAAGTACTCAAATGAGTGTCGATTGGATTCATGAGCCGAGCAAGTCCAAAATCTGATATTCTTGGCTCAAATTCCACATCTAATAAGATGCATTTAGAACTAATGTTTCTGTGGATAATACGAGGATTGCAATTGTGGTGGAGCCACGCAAATCCTTTGGCTGCTCCGATGCCGATTTTGATTCTCAAAGGCCACTCTAGAGCTTTGCCCCCTTCACTAACCAAATGTAATTTATCATGCAGGTTACCATTTGGCATGTAATTGTAGACCAACAGTCTTTCTTTCTTAGCCACGCAAAAACCAAGAAGTGGAACCAAGCTACGGTTCTTTACCTTACCCAAAGTAGCCATCTCAGACACAAATTCTTTCTCCGAGTGTTGTGTATTTTGCAACCTCTTAATCATAAGGGAAGTGCCATCATCAAGTACTGCTCGGTAGACAGTACCTGTCCTTCCTGACCCAATAATATTATTTTTGCTGAAGTTGTTAGAGGCCTTCATGAGATCACTTAGTCTCATTTTAGAAACAGACTTCTCAAACATTGAAAGCTGAAAAAGAAAAAGGAATACCAAATGTTAAATTAGGCATTAACTAGAGTAACTGAAAAATCACACTGGAGCAAGTGAAAAAATCATTTGCTTGTTAAGGAATGAAAATGAAGAGAGAACTTGTAAGAAAAATAGAAGAATTATGGTTCTATATCCGGCTTAGATGCTTAAATAAAACCTATAGCTAGACGAATCAAGCAAAGATGAGTCAAAGAGAAAATCTTAATGAAGTGAGAACTTACAATGATTTGCCACAGAAAAAACTTCTTACCTTGATTGCTTTGGCGCCCTTAATACTCTTGGCCCATTTATTCCCCTCAGGATCTTCGTCCTTTTTCTTCTTCCTGGACAGCCTTCTTAGATAAAAGAACATGCCAATGGTCATGGCTACAGCAGCTACAGTCACTCCACCAATCGTTGCACCAACAATGGGTCCAATAGGAGATTTCTTTGCAGGACCCCGGCAGACAGGCAGAGGAGTTCCACACAGTCCTTGATTATTGGCATAACTCTCAACAGGAAACTTCGTATCATTTATAAAGTTTGGAACTTGCCCATTCAGTAGATTGTTTGCTACACTAAACGTCTTCAGTCGACCAAGCAGGCCAATCTCAGGAGGAATGTGACCTGTTAATCGGTTGTTATCAAGTTTAAGGACATTTAGATAAGAGCAATTTGCAAGATTCACAGGGATATTTCCTGATAGTTGGTTGGAGGATAGATCAAGGTTCACCACGAAACCTATAACTTTGGAGATATTAAAGGGAATACTTCCATTGAGCTTGTTATTTGAAAGATCCAATTTTGTCAACGATGAGCAATTCTGAATACCACGTGGGAACTCTCCCTTGAGCCCCATGTCTCGAAGACTGATACCCAAAACCCTGTTCTCATCAGGATGCCAGCAATCAACCCCAGTGAATTTGCATATATAACCTTCAGTCTGATTATTGAAATTCCATGAAGAGTCTAAGATATTGAATGTGTCTTCTAAGGAGATTTTAATAGATTTCAGACAGTCAATATCACTCTGAAGAGCACAACAGACAGTGCAACTCAAGAGCAGATAGATCAAAATAGCAGCAGGAATGGTAAGGGCTCCGCAATTTGACACCATCTTTGGGAACGGCCAAATCATAGTTGCATAAACTTAGGGCCCAACATTTAAGATCTCTATAGACTAGTATGCAAAGCCTAAAGCATTTGATATCAGTTGGACGAACAACTCCAACAATCTGCAAAGTATTTTAAGGAAAATATTAAGAACTGAAGGGAGCAATTGACTTGCAAGCAGACAGTTGTTTCTCATAGACCACTACAACATATAACTAACTAAAGGCACTTACAAACTGTGGAACTGAACAATGGCACCAAGTTATATAGCCAGAGAAGAAAATATTTAGAGAGCAAGTAAGAACATGCCAACCAAGGAAATCAGTCATTACAGTACAAACTATCGTCAGGATTAACCAGCTACAACTATACAATTAATAACCATGAAGAGAATTTCTTTTTCAACTCAGCACACCAATATGTTGGGATCAAAATAATTAGACGTCATGCGGAACCTAACGATTGCAGACCTTGAACACGATAAATGAGAAGCAAGAGAAGTATACTAAAATATGCATAATAAATTTAATATGATTTGGTCAACTAAGCTACATGTGAGAAAACTAATATAAAAAAAGCATAACAACTATTGAGAGACTAATCTCTCCCTAAGCAAGACTCTTTAAGGGAGATGGAGAATTGAATTGAAATCCAACCATTCAAATTTTGTATGACATGTGACACTAATCAAATAATGCATTAATAACTACTGGGGGAGATCCTAATCCTTGATAAAAAATGAAGTTTACCTTATCTTCCACTAGCACAAGCAGAAAAGCTCACAATTTCAAGGTAAAAAATGAACCCCACTTGATATAACACAATATCCAACCCACAAGGCTCAAAGAACACAGAAAGGTTCGTTAAAATGGAACAATTAAGAGTAAAATTCAATATCTAGAAAAAAATCAGAGCTTCCTGATCACGATTTCATGATTCCTCAGTCCTTGTTGAAAGCATTTAAATTAAAGAAACAGTTACTTACAAGTTGGCATGAAAGAAAGTATAGCTTAAATTATTGTAAAAGAAGAGCAGATAAAGGGGTACAATTACTGGCGTGGGAATTGGGGTGAGGGTTAATCAATCAAAAGAAGCTTCAGAGGAGTAGAATTTATGACATAGAGCTTGAATTGATGGGTCAAAGAAAGAAGAGGAGAGCGACGACATAAGACTTGCAGAAAATGAAACACAAGACTTTGTTTTCCAAAAGCGGCTGTGAACTCCTGACTTTTCTTTTAATTTTAATTCTTATATTATTTTCCATACTAGGCGAAAACTTAGTGCATCCATGTCTTTTTATTTATTTGATTATTTTTTTATTAATTATATTTATACTAATTAATTCCTAATTAATCATTAAAATCTTTCAATAATTATATCTTCTTCATTACTGAATTATCCCACAATCCCATCTCATCGAAAACACCATATCCGCCATCACCATCATTTCACCAGATGTACCACCGCCGGTTTGAATACAATACCACAAAAAATCACAATATTAAAGAGAACTGTTTTTTCATTGACATATCTTCAACTAAGGACCAAAAATATTCAAGCTATATCGCTTGTTTTGCTCTTCGCTATGCTAGTTTTCCCATTGTGCTTAAAAGAAAAAAAGAACTTTGTGTCATTCTGAAAATAAAACACTTCTGTGTCAATGTGATTGACTAATAGGGTTATGAAAATGTACTAAAATTATCATAACATATTAACATCTCATTTCAGACAACTTACATTTAGGATATTTTGCTTTTGAAATACTACCTGCCCGCAAAGCGAAGGAGGAGCAATCCAGTCAAATTACATACGTAATTGATCTGTATTTACATACAATTAGGTCTGATTCTTTCGAATCCTTTTTATCTGAAATTGCTTCAAAATTATGATAATTTCAAATGGAGGCGGGGTGGTGTGAAGGTGGAGAGAAGAGGGGGTGGGGGTGATGTGGAGGTGGATGAGAAGAGGGGAATAGGGATGACAATGGATCGGAGGTGGATCGGGTGAAGCTCAATCCGCCTCCACCCGCCAACTATTCATCCATCACCGACCCATCCATCACCCTATTTTTTCTTCATCCACATCCGATCCACTCATCATCCACGGGTACATTGGGTGCTTCGCGAATGAATTTGAATTTGAAATTGATCACAATTTCTCTCATGGTTTTATAGTTTTATTATTTTTTGCTTTATCATTAGTGAAACAGCTTCCTCTTGAAGGAAGATGGTAAGAATATTTGAAAAAAATAATCAATTTTTCTGTATTACATCTTTGTGGATTTCTTTCCCCCAACAGACTGTTTGCTATCTGCACCGATGCTTATCCCATGTCTTTTGTTATTATGCATCATGAGGAAGCAGAACAAAAATTTATCTATTTAGAAAGATGTTTTTATTGAGTCAAAACAAAAAGAGGCAAGTTGTTGTTTTCGGCTTCCACTGTATCTTAAATATATCTTAATATCATGTTTTCTATATATCTTATTTTCTCTGTTCTCCAAAAATTAAAATAATAGTACAAAAAGGAGGCTCCAGAATCAATTATTACATGATATGTTTAACGTTTCTAATTGGAGAATTAATCTTCTATTTTATTTCTTTTGGCGTCCATCAAAAATTTAACATTCAGGCACTTTGCAGGCTTCATATGGAATCAGTAAGTGAATAATGATTTTCAAATCTATTATCAGTGGGATGAAATTTTTATTAGTTTTGTTCACGGTATTGGTGGCTATAGATATAGTAGTAATAGTTTTTAATGCTTATAACCTCTTTTCATCCACAGTAATGCTCCTAAAATAATTAATTTATAAACGGGTGGATGGATGGGTCGGGTGGTGGGTTGGATGTATGTCCATCCAAATCCGACTCGATCCGTCACCCGATTAAAATCCGTATTTTATTGGATTTTCGTTCATATAATCGGGTCGGGTGGATCGGATATCCATCGGGTCAGGGTGAAGATGTCAGCCCTAGAGGGGAAGAAGGAGAAAATGGGGGTGGGGATGGGGATGGTGAAATTATTTTTTTATTAAAATTAAAATTTAATTTTGACTTCAGTTTCCTATTATTTAATCACATATTTTTTTGTGCCACATCAGCTTATGGGGTGGTATTAAATTTACTTTTAAAATTGTCAGGGGGGTAATAGGCCGCCTTAATAGTTTGAGTGTGATATCGAGATTTCGAGTATAGTTTAGGGGTCAATCTATGTCTTTTGCCTAAAATTAACGAAGGGTTCGTTTTGTAGCGCGGGATGCGATAGTAACTCCATGGAATAAATTATATACTTTTCGTATTTAATTTGTGAAATAAAAAATAACAATGTCATGAAATGTACTAAAATGGTCCGATTAATTATTTTATATAAAAAGTAGAATAATTCATTCAAAGTTTTCTAATAATATATCAATAATATTATTTTGAATATAAGACACAATTAATTCTCAGTTAAGAGAACATACATAGAGATCGCCCAGCCCGCCGCTGGCAACTCTATTACGCCCACCAACCGTCCGCTCGCCACCACCATCTAGTCCCAACCCCGACCACGTCCAGAATCACAGATCTTACCTCCTCTTCGCCGCCTCTCCACCTCTCCACCTCCTTCCCCGGACAGACCACCGGTAAATCACACCACACCGCCCCCACTGCTCTGACACTCCACCACACACACACCTCCACCACCTCTCTCCATCTTCCTCAAACCAAAAGCACCATTCCCTTTCCTTTTCTTTTATTCCGGTGAAACCACACCAAACAACTCCAAAATCCAGCGAAAACCCACTCCACCTAGCCACTTCCACACCGAATCTCCAAGCTCCGAATTTTGCTACTACTCTTTGTCACGATACTATTTCGAACTATTTTATTTTATCTTATTTTATATTATTATTATTATTACCTTTTCCGGCGATTTTCTCATCGATCTACACAGGTACTCGACTTTTTGGTGAAAATTCAAGTGAACAGTACTTCCGATGCCGGTGAACAGTATCGGTGAACAATGATTTTCACCGGCAAACATGTCCGATTCAACTGGAGTTGGTACCTCCGGTTGCATGTATCAATTCTTTATCCTTAACCTTGTTAAATTTTGTCGCTTCGTTGTATTGATTCGTGACTTTACGTTCTTGCATTTACCCTTCTTGTCTTTAGTTATAGCATTCTTGGCATAGTGGTTTTACTTGCCTCTAGATTCTTGTTAACGTGTGCTTTCACTTTGATCTCTTCCTGTTTCAGGGTAAATGTTTCAGTAGTTTATTATTTTTTAGTTGCTTTAGTGGCTTTGGTAACTGATGGTAGGCTAGGGTCATGTTCTTAGTTGGGGACGGGGGCGAGAGTAGCTGAGAATAGGGTCTTGGAACTTTAACGGGGAAGTCCATAGAGCTAGTTAAGATTCTTAAGAAGATGATGATTAATATAGCTTGTGTCTAGTAGATCAAATGGGTAGGACCTAAGGCTAAGGATGTGGACGAGTATAAGTTATGGTTCTCGGGTAGGTCGAGGTATAGGAATGGGGTAGGTATTTTAGTAGACAACGAGCTAAGGGATCAGGTGGTAGAGGTTAGGAGAGTCAATGACATGATGATGACGATTAAGTTGGTAGTTGGAGGGTTCAATATGAACATTATTAGTGCTTACGCGCCGCAAGCGGGCTTGAACGAGCAGGAGAAAATGCACTTTTGGGAGGACTTGGACGAGGTGGTGGGTGGTATACCACCCATCGAGAAGTTATTTGTAGGAGGGGATTTCAATGGACATATCGGATCACTTCCGGGGGTTATGATGACGTGCGTGGAGGATTTAGCCTCGGGGACAGAAATGGAGGAGGCATCGCACTTTTGGAGTTCGTTAGAGCTTCTGGGATGGTGATATCCAATTCGAGGTTCCTAAAGAAGGAGGAGCACTTGGTGACTTTCCGTAGTTAGGTGGCTAAGACTCAGATAGACTTTTTGCTCCTTAGGAAGGTTGACAACGGTCTTTGTAAAGACTGCAAGGTTATTCTGAGGGAGTATCTTACAACCCGACATAAACTTTTGGTGATGAATTTGGAGATCAAGATGGAGAAGAAGAGGAAGGTTGTGGATGACAGGTTAAGAATCAAATTGGGGAGTTGACCATGGCTAGTGTAAATGAGATGGGGGAGAGGTTGATGGCCAAGGGGGCTTGGGAAAGTAGTAGGGATGCGATCGGTATGTGGGATAGGACGACCAGTTGCATTCGAGATGTAGCTAGAGAATTTCTTAGGGTCTCTAGGGGTAGCCGTGGTAGGCATCGAGGGGACTGGTGGTGGAATGATAAAGTTCAAGAGAAGGTGGAAGCGAAGAAAGTGGCGTATGCAAAATTGTATAAAGCAATGATGAAGTGGAGAAGTGGACGAATAGGAAACTGTATAAGATGGCGAGGAGGGAGGCGAAGCTTGCAGTTACGGCGGTGAAAACGACAGCTTTTGAACGCATGTACGTGGAACTAGATGAGAAAGGCGGAGATATGAAGTTGTACAGACTAGCCAAAGCGAATGAGATGAGGGCTCGTGACTTGGATCACGTGAGGTGCATCAAGGACGAGGATGACAAAGTACCGATGGGGGACGCGCATATTAGGCGCAGGTGTCAGTCTTACTTCCATAAACGCTTGAACGAAAAAAGGAGATAAAGACATTATGATGGAAGATCTGGTAGGTACTGGGATTTTAGGTATTGTAGAAACATTAAGGTTGATGAGGTTAAGGGTGTTGTTCGCAGGATGCGCAGGGGACGAGCGACCGGGCCTGATGAGATCCCAGTTCAATTTTGAAAGAGCGCAGGCAGGGCAGGTTTGGAGTGGCTGGCTGAGATGTTTAACGTCGTTTTTAAGACGACGAGAATGCCTGGATAATGGATGTAGAGTACAATGATCCCTTTGTACAAGAACAAATGTGATATTCAGAGTTGCAACAACTATAGAGGTATCAAGCTGCTAAGCCACACTATGAAAGTTTGAGAAAGGGTCATGGAGATGAGGGTGAGAAGATGCGTGTTTATTTCTGAGAACGAGTTTGGATTCATGTCGGGGTGTTCGACCATAGAATCCATTTATCTTATTAGGAGGTAGTGGAACAGTATAGGGAGAGGAAGAGAGACTTACATATAGTTTTCATCGACCTCGAGAAGGCATACGACAAAGTCATTAGGGAGGTTCTATGAAGATGTTTGGAGGTTAGAGGTGTACATGTGACATACACTAGGGTGATCAGGGATATGTATGATGGAGCCAAGACCAAGGTACAGAAAGTGGTAGGAGACTCGGAGCACTTTCCAGTAATGATGGGGCTGCACCAGGGATCATCTCTTAGCCCATTCTTATTTTCCTTGGTGATGGATGGACTGACACGACAAATCCAAGGGGAGGTGTCATGATGTATGTTATTCGCAGATGACATAGTCCTGATTGATTAGACTTGCAGAGGAGTGAACGCTAAGCTGGAGGTTTGGAGACAGACTCTAAAGGGTTCAGGCTGAGTAGGACCAAGACAGAATACTTGGAGTGCAATTTCAATAATGGGAGCGATCTTGTGACATGCGTGGAGGTGAGGCTTGGTACTTATGTCATTCTAAAGAAAGGAAGCTTCAAGTATCTCGAGTTTATTATCCAATGGGATGACGAGATTAACAACGATGTCACACATCGTATTGGGGCAGGGTGAATGAAATGAAGGCTCGCATCTGGAGTCTTATGCGACAAAAATATTCCACCAAAACTTAAAGGCAAGTTCTATATGGCGGTGGTTAGACCGACTATGTTATATGGGGCGGAGTGTTGGCCAGTCAAGACTTCGCAAATCCAAAAGATAGAAGTTGCGGAGATGAGGATGATGAGATGGATATGTGGGATATAAGGAGGGATATGACAAGAAATAATAATATCCGGCCTCGGTGGAGGATAAGATGTGTGTAGCGAGGTTGAGATGGTTTGGACATGTGCAGATGAGAGACAGAAATGCCCTAGTGCGGAGGTGTGAGAGGCTAGCTATGGACGGGTTCATGAGGGGTAGATGTAGGCCGAAGAAGTATTGGGGAGATGTGATTAGACGTGATATGACACAAGTTCAACTTACTGAGGACATGCCCTTAAGATAGGGGGTGTTGGAGGACACAAATTAGGATAGAAAGGTAGTAGATAGTCGAACGTAGTCCTACTTATGCTTGCAAATTGGTAGTTGTAGTATTAGTATTGTAGGTCCGCTTAGCCTATCATACTAATAGGCGCAATATTACTCTATAGTCCCCTGGAGCTTGATTTCTGCTGGTATGTGTCCTACTTTGTATAACTTATTTACATGCGCTAGTTACTGCTTACTTTTCGGAATGCGCTATCATGACTTATTCACTTTTGGTACCAGCATTTTCATACTACTTTAAATATTTTTTGACTGTCTCTCTTGCTTTGTTTTTGTTGTTGCTTTGCTTGTGATTATGCTCTGTCTTTAGCCGATGGTCTTTTGAAAACAACCGCTCTACCTACCCAGGTAGATGTAAGATCTGCGTACACTCTACCCTCCCCAACCTCACGTTGTGGGATTTCACTGGGTATGTTGTTGTTGTTGTTGTTGTAATAATTAATTCAATGGAACATCCCAATCCGTAGAATATACTTATTTATTTCATCGCCCATATCAGAGTTTAAAAATTATTAAGTTGAAATTAGTAAAGGAAAAATAATAAAATTAACAATTATGTATAAATGACGATTGACTTTGAGGCCTTTTCCTTTTCCTTTTCGTTTTCGTCGTTTTCACACTTGCCCAATTAATGATATCATAATGTATTAGCTAATTTTTCAGACCGTGACAACAAAAGGAACCAATCAGATTGTTGGTCCATCCCTGATCTTTTCTTCATCTCCCCTTTCTACCTTCTTTTTTTTCTGTGTATGAAGTGTACATGTATATAAACTATTATTGTTATAAAAGAAAATATATTTTTTCACCTCTAAACTTGCATCGAAAACTTATTTTAATAATTAAAATTTACTGATAATTATTTATCCTCCTAAATAACTTACGCGTGAATTAAAAACAATCTTACGTTGCCCAGGCCTATGCACGTACCGAACCATCGCCCATCCGCTCGCTATTCATTTTCTTTAACGATTATTTTTTTTTTTATAGAAAATACCATTTTTAAAGGGGACAACAGTAATATTACCATTCCCATAAAAATTCATACCCGACCCACACATATAAGAACCCTAAAATCTCTCTTCTTCCTCACCTTCAATCAACCCCAATATTTCCTTCATTCATGAAATTTCTTCTTTCTCACACATTCAATCAGCCCAAATCGTTGCGCCATTTATATAATGTTAGTTCATCAAACCAGATTGACGGACCGCCAAAAAGACCGTCCTTTTGAGGTGGTGCAGATTTTGCTTCGGGTTTAAATCAATTTTTTTTGCGATTTGGGGCTCATTGTTTACCTAGACCAGACCCTAAATTCTCCCCAAACCCTCCCCAAGGTACTTTATCATCTCAAGATCAAATCCAAGCCTTAATTCACAAAATTTACGTAATAAACCCCGTGGTTATCGTAAGAATTGTCGTCTTCTTGTGGAATTGATTTTGGAAACCCTTGAAAATAAAATACTGCTATTTTGAGGAGATTATGATGCGTAAATGTAAGTTTTATCCTCCTCTATATACATTTGTGATTAATTCATGATTTAGAGCAAGTTGTGAAAGAATTTTCATAATCGAAACCCGTAAACTTGTGAAATCATCGTGGTATAAGTTGTTGGGTTGTTTTACTTAAAGTATGGGTTGAATTGGATAATCAAACTGATTGTATACGTTATGGACTAAGGCAAGTACGTATTAAAGGATTGTGGGATTGAATTACATAATTATCCGTATAAAGAAGTCTAAGAATCCTATATGCTTAAAATTATCGAAGGACACCTAAATGAGTTTTACTATGGGATTTGGATTCAATATTGATATCAACCCTTTTCATGATATAGATAATCACCCGTAAGGAATGCGAGGACTTGTAGAATGATTGTAACTTCGTGGACAAAGTATGTAAGGCTATCCCTTTCTTTCAAAAGCATGAAATCCAAAGAGTTAGAAATTTTCAAAAAGAAACGTCGAAAGCTTCATTCTATTGTATATCGAAATCCCTTGTCGAGAATTGATCATTGTTATTTCTATCCTTATGATCATTGTTATTTGGTTACTGGTTTACCTTATCATAAGTCTTTAGAAAAAAGTATTCAAAAGAGTTAATCATTAGAGTCGACTAAAAGTTATTCCAAAGTAAAGTCAAAAGAAGTTCTGAGTTCTAAAGAGGCCTTAAGTGCTACTATTACAATATATATATATATTATTCACACCACTGTTTCAAATAGTCAGTGGGAAGATGTACATATACATTATACACACCGCGCCGCGCTATAGTCGGTTGGGCAGGCACATAGATGTGCATCCATACATACACCTTAGAATGTACCTAAGGGCAGTGACATATTTTACACCTCGCACTATAAGTTGATGGCAATTTATATAGTAAGGCCTATCTAGACAGGTTTCATTTTAGTTTCAGAGTTTCATTATTCGCCTTATATGGCATCCAGGTTGCTTTATCTTTCCTTGACAACTTATCTCTTCATATTGCTTTTATGCCTTTCTTTACAGCTTACAGTTTCATATTGTTAATCATACTTTAGATATCGATACATTTCTTTCATACTAATGCCGTTTTTGTTGGGGGTGCTATGTGTTCATGCCACAGGTTCTGATAGGGGCTCTGCTAGGCCACCAAAATAGGAGTTATCGAGTTCAGCCGTCAATAAGTGAGCTTCTTCTTTCTCGGAGCTTCTTGGTCAGCTAGTTAGTATGTTTTGCAGAGTTGTGTATAGTATGGGTAGGTCGGGGACCTGTCCCGACCATATAATAGTACAATTATTCGTAGAGGCTCACAGACTTGTCTGATATGTACAATTATTAATGTATAACCTTGTCGACTAAGTTTTTTTTATTGAACCATGTTTTGACCTTGTCGGTCTTATCATATGTAAGTGATGGACTAGTCCCTCTTGTTCAGTATTTTATTGTGTTATATTCCAGTACAGCCTTTCCTACCAGAAGTTTTACTTATACATAAGTCTGGTCATCAGAGTGGTACGCTCAGGCCAGTAGGACATCGGGTGCCGGCCACACCCCCTAGTTTGGGGTGTGAAAAACTTGGTATCAGAGCAGGTCAGTCTTAGGGAGTTTTTGAGTCGTGTCTAGTAGATTCTTGCTTATGGGTGTGTTGCGCGCCACACTTATAAACAGGAGGCTACAGGGAATTTATGGTATTACCTTTCTTAAAAATCTAGATCGTGTGTTAGAAGCGAAGTCGTAAGTAACTGAATTCCTATTTTTTCATCTTGATTCTCTTTTTCAATAATGCCGAGATCCAAGGAAAGTAATGGCAGCAGGAGTTGGGTCAGAAATACGAGAGAATGTACTAGCCGACAACCACCCATTAATATGGGTCTGAGGGGTATAAGGGCACCAGAGGACAATATGAGTTATTCTATGAAAGAAGATCCATATGAAGAATAGTCTATGGAGGAGGACCCATCTGAGGCCCCAGAAGAATCGCTCTTCTGAGTGCCATCGATTCCAGTAATGTTGCCACATCATATGAGGGCTCGCACAATACAGAGGCCATCAACGCAACAGTTGTTTTCGATTGAATTAGGTGTGAGTGGTATTATGTATACAACGACATATCCAATTATCTTCCAAGAGCAGGGTCATGTTCAGTTGCCCTCACAGGTTAGACCTTCTGAGAGGCCGAGAAGCCATTATCATAGAAGTCAGTTAACCAAGGTTCATCCCTAACGAGTAAAAGCAAGGAAGAAGTAACCAGTACACAGACCGGAAGGTTTGGGATGGAAGCAGGTACCGAAGGATTTGTGTTACGAGATGCATCAAATCGAAGCTCCCAGATAGAAATCAGGCAGGTACAAGAAGATATTGGAAGTAGTAGACCACGCTGTCAGCAATGTGGAAGGAGATTTGATGGAGTATGCTTATCCGATATTGAGTTATGTTCTAGATGTGGAGCCTTGGGACATAGGTCTAGAGAATGTCCCAAGAGATTTCAGTCGTTGTACCATCAGTGTGGACAAGTGCATTATGGGCAATGTTCGAGTGATGTTGAGGAATGTTATTAGTGTGGGAGCAGAAGCCACAAAGTGTATAGATGCCCGAGATTGATTCAGGGGGAATAGCAGATCCCAATGTTACCTAGAGTTAAATGCAATTAGTCAAGTATATTGATAATTTAATTAAGAATAGTTGTGTTTATGCCCATGATCGGTCGGTTACAATTGATATAGAAAGTGTGTCATACATATGTATATAAACCGTAAATGGATAATAGGAGTGGAACGTGTTAAGTGAAACTATAGTTATGTTCAAGGTTCTAAGTAAAATGACTTAGAAATCAACCATTACTTGGATACATATATACACAGCATCCTTAGGCTCTGTAGTATGAGTGATATTGGAACACATAAGATATATGAACACGTGACCTAAGAGGGATATTAATGAGTCCAAAATATAAAGGGAACCCCTAGAATAATGATAAGGAAATGGATTTCTGGGAATAAGTTACCTGAAGTTTTGTTCAGAAAACAGTTGAAGGAAAAGGGTCGCGAAATGTTGTACATAAACTAGTAACCCCAATACTTCCACAAAGGTTAAACTATTTAAGAAGACCGTGAGACGGGAGGAGTGTTGTTAAAGGCGAATGATATACCTCTCTTACTATAACAGTACGTGTGTGGATGACAATAAAAGATAGCAAGATTTTCAATATTAAATAATGATAGATGGTGACCGAGTGTCTAGTAAACACAAGCACAAGTGTTATGGCAACATAATAAGGCCGAATGATGTTTCTCACTCAAATAGATCTGTGGAAAGACGGTAATGGTAAGAATACCAATAACAGGATTGGAGTGAGACCCCAAGCAACATGACTACCATTAAAGGATAAGGATATTAGTAAAGAAGTGGTTCTTAAGCTTTCCGAGCCAAAAATATAATCTATGACGTCTATAAATGATGCTACTGGGAACACACTAAGATGAGGAATCTTTAAAGGAATTCGAATTGGTAGTATACAAGTAGGTTGGTTGAACGATGGATAGAGAAGGACTCTACTACAAATTAAGGGGAGGAAGCCCGAATCAGTGATAAGATTGAATCCAACCACGAGTTGAATTTGAGTATGTCAAGCACTAGTTTTGCCATGAATATCGATAAGATCCTTAAGGATATGTGAGTGAAAGTAAGGACGAATGTGAGCATATGATGGGATAATAATGAAATGGTCTAAGATAAATGATAAGGAGAAGAGCTAAGGAATAAGAGCAAGGAAACAAGAAATGAGCGGGTGAGTAATAGTAGATTTTGACTGCCAAATGAACTAGAAAACTTACAAGAAGGATGATTCAATAGTCATAAGGTTAAGGACATTAGTTACTAAGGAGGCCAAAATCAAGAAATAAAGGCAGTAACGATGACTTAAGTACGGTAACCACTTAGGGATTAAGCAGATCAACACATTGCAAAGTAAATCCTTCAATAAAAAGGGAGGTAGGATGACCCCTAGCATGAGCAATGTTGCAAAATAACACGAGTATGCCAGAGGTTTGCTTTAGGGAATAAGTGTACAAGAGATACTCAACAAACAAACGTATATAGGATCTTAGAGTTATACGTGGCAAGTATGCGCTCTTAGTATGAATGAAATGCTATTTTTTTCCAGAAGACTATAAGTCCCGAGCCAGTAAATATAGTAAACGCTCAAGAACTAAGGTAAAAAAAAAAGAGAAACAACGTCAAAAATGAAGGAATGTCTTGTTTTCAGTATTTAACAAAAAAGGGAAATTAAGGAAATTAGAAAGGTAACGGTACAAATCGAAAGAGGATACTTCAGCTAATGTGGAATACAACTAAGGAATGATGAACCTATCTTGGAATTCATAGCATCGCCAAACAAGTATGCGAACTCGAGACGTTATGAGAAGGAAGAAGTTCGGACATAATGAATAGGAAGATAATGGACCATATAGTTGAGTACCGTTGAAAAAGAGGGCCATTATAGGAGTTACAAGAAGTAACTGACCCAAAGAAGTAACAAGTGGCCAGCCATAATAGAAACTGGATGATACCACTCCTGAAGCTGTAGGTAAATGAATTCTTCCTTATATTGGGGATTTGAGGAGCGTCAAGACAAAGTACCTCATCTAAAGCCCATGAAAAGGTATTGTAACATGGGGTAAAGGTAATAACAGGAACCTTATCAAGATCAAAGGATTAAGAATATCGATTAACAACACTCAAGAAGATTTGCCCTTGAAACTGAGATATTACATAAGGATTATTGAGTGATCCGAGGATCATTATGGGCCATCATATTACTATTGGAAACTATGTCTACATGGTAACAACTAAGTCTGTTTATACAATCGAAGTTTGGTCAAAAATTTATCTTAAAGGCTATCTCAAGCCATTATACAATCGCTTGTTATGACAAACAACTAATCGAGGAACCAGTTTGAAAGAAGCTCTGGATATTCAGGATTTCCTTCGCTCCATCCTAAGATGACCAATGAGAATTTTGGCTCAAACCACCAAACCTAGGCAGAGAATGAATCTATGGAACTTGGAAGAAGTTGGAATAAGGATTGATGACTATTAAGCGACATATTACCAGATTGATAAACAAAGAGCTATACACGGCAAAGGAGTAGGACTCTTATCGAGTCAAAAAAAAGGGAAGGAACCCGAAGTAACAATATCAGATTTCAGGTAGTAAATTATGAGAGAATACCTAGATTACCAAGGAGACGTTTTAAGAGATTTTGTGCCAAGAGTAAGATTCAACTTGACAAGGGAGAATGATTCTGTCTAAGTATATTCGCGATCATAATACAGAACTCAGTTATAAAAGGCAGTAACTAATAAGAAGAGTATAATCCCAACTGGAGACACTTATTCAAAATTTACTTCAAGAAAAAGCGGAAAGGAATTTACTGACAAAAGAAATTTTAAGACCAGTAAGTTGCTCCAAAATTATGTACCGTATGAAGATACTATAGAGAAATGAAAAAGAAGAGCAGAGAAAGAGATGAATTCAGATAAACCTCCTATTTTCACATCCTCGGCTCTGGCGATCTTCGTACCACAATCTTTCATCATCATCTTATTTATATTCCATGCCAACGAACTATGTCACCTAAATTCCATCATAAGATGAAAATTGTAACACATAAATGAAATATATAGCCCAAATGTCAACATTCAATAGCTTAGACAAATTACAGCCACCAAACAATTGTGTAAAAGAATGTATGACCATGTGAAGATCGGTGATGTATAAATAATTTAATGTTAGTATAATCTGATTGAATGACAAGTTGAGATAGTACTTGGTCAGAAAGAAATCTGTCATAGTGGTCAAGGAACCTAAGAATTGCCATACTCGAATATTTTAAAATCCAATTTCTTATTAGTATTCGTGCGATATAATCTCTGTATTCCTATTCAGTTTACCGAAGTTGGACCATTTACCTTATTTAGATAATATTTCTGAAATAAATGTATCAGGTGCAACTCGTGTATTAGCAAGAGAATGTTAAGGTAAGTTATGGCTGAACTCTCTCTGACTATTATAAGTATAAGCGGTCATGTGAGGCCGATTTGATGTTATTTTGTTATTATATCTCTATGTGTGGTGTTGGATGCATATTTGGGTTGCTTAACAGACTTTGGATAATCATGTTTACAAGGGAAACTCTGCCAAAATTTCTGGAAAAAGACTTCAGAAGTTATAATATCTTCAACATTTGCGAACGAATGTTCCTAAGAGAGGAAGGATATTACACCTTATTATTTCATATTCCGTCGTGTCGTTAATGGATACCAATGCCTCGGGAAGAGGTATGACCTTACGGAAGGGTAATTAAGGTTTACAATTTGTGTATGGAAGTACCAGAGTGTTTGGAAGTTAAACGGATCGAGAATATATGTTTCGACGAAATCGAAAATAGTGGCAACGGGAAGATTGACGGACCGTCTAATTCCCACTATGAACTGTTAATTTTCATGAGAAATTGAATTACAGATCTGGATTGACGGTCCAGATTGACGGACCGCCAAAAAGACCGTCCTTTTGAGGCGGTGCAGATTTTGCTTCGGGTTTAAATCAATTTTTTGCGCTTTGGGGCTCATTGTTTACCTAGAACAGACCCTAAATTCTCCCCAAACCCTCCCCAAGGTACTTTATCATCTCAAGATCAAATCCAAGCCTTAATCCATAAAATTTACGTAATAAACCCCATGGTTATCGTAAGAGTTGTCGTCTTCTTGTGGAATTGATTTTGGAAACCCTTGGAAATAAATACTCTACTATTTTGACAAGATTATGATGTGTAAAGGTAAGTTTTATCCTCCTCTAGCTATATTTGTGATTAATTCATGATTTGGAGCAAGTTGTGAAAGAAATTTCATAATCGAAACTCGTAAACTTGTGAAATCATCGTGGTATAAGTTATTGGGCTGTTTTACTTAAAGTATGGGTTGAATTGGATAATCAAACTGATTGTGTACATTATGGACTAAGGCAAGTACGGATTAAAGGATTGTGGGATTGAATTACATAATTATCTGTATAAAGAAGTCTAAGAATCCTATATGCTTAAAATCATCGAAGGACACCTAAATGAGTTTTACTATTGAATTTGGATTCAATATTGATATTAACCCTTTTCATGATATAGATAATCATCCGTAAGGAATGCGAGGACTTGTAGAACGATTGTAACTTCGTGGACAAGGTATGTAAGGCTATCCCTTTCTTTCAAAAGCATGAAATCCAAAGAGTTAGAAATTTTTTAAAAAAACATCGAAAGCTTCATTCTATTGTATATCAAAATCTCTTGTCGAGAATTGATCATTGTTATTTCTATCCTTATGATCATTGTTATTTGGTTTCTGATTTACCTTATCATAAGTCTTTGGAAAAAAATATTCAAAAGAGTTAATCGTTAGAGTCGACTAAAAGTTATTCCAAAGTAAATTCAAAAGAAGTTCTAAGTTCCAAAGAGGCCTTAAGTGCTACTATATATATATATATATATATATATATATATATATATATATATATATATATATATATATATATATATTATTCACACCACCGTTTCAAATAGCCGGTGGGAAGATGTACATGTACATTATACACACCGCGTCGTGCTATAGTTGGTCGGGAAGGCACGTAGATGTGCATCCATATATACACCTCAGAGTATACCTGAGGGTAGTAACATATTATACATCTCGCAGTATAAGTCAAGGGTTGTTTATACAGTAAGGCCTATCTAGACAGGTTTCATTGTAATTTCAGAGTTTCATTATTCGCCTTATATGGCATCCAGGTTGCTTTATGCTTTCCTAAACAACTTATCTCTTCATATTGCTTTTATGCCTTTTTTTACAGCTTACAATTTCATATTGTTATTCATGCTTTAGATACCAGTACATTTCTTTTGTACTGACATCTCTTTTGCTGGGGGCGCTATGTGTTTATGCCGAATGTTCTGATAGGGGCTCTGCCATGACACCACAATAGGAGCTATCGAGTTCAGCCTTTCGTAAGCACTCTTCATCCTTCTCGGAGCTTCTTGGTCATCTAGTGAGTATGTTTTGCAGAGTTGTGTATAGTATGGGTAGGTCGGGGCCTTGTCCCGACCATATGATAGTACAATTATTTGTAGAGGCTCATAGACTTGTCTGGTATGTACAATTATTGATGTATAGCATTGTCGACTAAGTTATCTTTTGTTGAACCATGTTGTGTCCTTGTCAATCCCATCATGTGTATATGTTAGGATAGTCACTCTTGTTCAGTGTTATTGTTGTGTTATATTCCAGTACAGCCTTGCCGGTCGGAAGTTCTACTTATACAGAAGTTTGGTCATTAGAGTGGTACGCTCGTGCCAGCAGGGCACTGAGTGCCGGCCACCCCCTAGTTTGGGGTGTGACAAGATTCATTATGAATATATTACCCTAACCGTCCTTAATCTCAAAGTCATTCCATTTAAGATTGCACTTTATTGACTTTGTTGTGTTCTCTTGTAATACCTTCAAGGCCATTGGAGAAGTATCAGTTATCCAAGTATCAGAGAACTCCCTTAGTTGTCTTATCCTTCTCATCATTTTGACTCTTATTTCACTACCAAAAAGGATAATTTGTGAAGGTGGAAAGTTTCAATTTGCGGAGGTTTTAACCTCTTCTAGCAACTAGAATTGCAACTTTCAACCTCTGCAAATTACCTATTTTTATAGTGTTTCCTCAACCATTGTGATGATGGTATTGTGCCTTGGCCCCAATACCCATGAATTGAAACTTTCAGCCATGTTGTTGTCAACACTATCACAACAACTGAAGAATTTGAAGTACATCTTGGACAACATCTATATGTTGTAATACAACAAATCTTCATTTATTCCTTCCCCTAACTTGTCCATATGATCCAAATTTCTTTGCAACTCTTGCTCATATGTAGAATTAGCATTTATGAAGAAGCAATTTCTACACTCTATGCCTTTCCATTTCTTGGACTAGTTGGCTAGGACTTGTCTGGTACACATCATTTGTTCTGCATTTGGAACAACTCCTTAGTAGCTATATCAAGACCCTACAACAATATTTGAAACATATTAGGTGATAGTAGTGCAATATAATTTAAAGAGAATGAAAAAATTCAAAAATGAATAACAAAAAATACATTACCTTTTTGCATATACATTACCTTTTGCATATCTGAAGAGTTGTAAATTTTGTCCCATCTCCAAGCTCACCATCATGCCTTACAAGGTTGACAAACTATCTCCAAGTAAAAGTGTTCTCAACTTCAACCACTGCCCAGGCCAGTGGTAGCATCTTCTTGTTCCCATTCTTACAAACAACCACAAGTAATTGGCCTTTACTAACACCTTTCAAAAAACAACCATCAAACCTAATACATCTCCTACAACCAGCTTTGAAAAAGCCTCTCAGAACATCTGACTAATATAATATAGTATAATATAGTCAGGACAGGGCCCCCGACATACCCAAAATTTCAAAAGGATATAAACATGACCCTAATTCGGTAATGCTCCAGGAGGAAATGGAGCTTATCAATACAAGCTGATATTTGGAGGTGATCTACAGTGGCGGGTCTTCTCCTCGCCTACCTGCACCTACGTGGCATAAAACTAGCATGCCCAAGTAGAGGAACGTCAGTAACTGCCCGACCGGTCGTAGTCCGGTAGTAAATACATGTATGTCATAGTAGTATTAAATAAGGATACATAACTGCCCAACTGGTGATAACTGTCCGACCGGTCATAGCCCGATGGTAAATAGAAATACATAATCTGCCCAATCGGCCGTAGCTCGATGGTAAATCATAATAGCATATCCATGCCCCTTCTGGGTACTACAAACATACTTGAAAAGTCATAAGATACTTCTATGAACTTATCGTAATGACGTAATATTGCTAGATTCCTAATTTGCATTTGGGGATTACCATCAACAATATTCATTTATTTTAAAGTAAGCGATTTCTTTTAACATGAATGCATACATCATACGAGGCCTTACATAAGAGCTCCTAATCCATTAAGAATAGAGTCGTTACACTTTTGACTGTCATCATGGAGATAACATACCATTTTACTCTTTCATACGAATCTACAAGATAATATACATCATTTATAACTTTCATGAAAATCAACAAGGGCTATAAGATGTCAATAAAGATGAGATTCTATAAGGTGCTGAACGTACTCCCAATAAGGGACAAAAAGAGCCATATACTTAATGAAATAGAAGATATAGACATCTAAAACTCAACAAGAATGGAGTCATTTTGAAAGACGTTTCGTTTCATTTTTGTTCTTTAACAAAATCATGCCAAAAGAAGGAATAAGCCTTAACATACCTTATAATGAATCCTTACGTATACACCCGAGCTTAGCCTTATTCACCCTGAATATACAATCAATAATAAGGACATTAATATCACTATAATGAGCTTAATAACATTTATCGAGCAGCAAGCTCGTTATTATATGAAATCGAACATCACTTCCACTACTTTCTTTACTTTCTCAAGCTCTCATCAATACAAAGAACATCAACCACACCATATCCAAGCTATTCCACCCATCTCCATCCACAACACATGATAACCATGACTTTAAAATAGTATCGTACCACACGACATCAACAAGATCGTTCTACGACAATTTGAACATCATCTCCCCCGTTTATTTTACATATCCCCAAGTTCATAATATCACAACTACACAAAAAGCATCTTATGCCTTATCTATCTAGCACTTTCTAATTCTGCACATCTTGTGCCCTCAATCCATAACTTACCCCTGACAGGCCACTTTGGTCGTATCTAGACCCTTGACATCCGAATGAACTACATCCCATTTGCTATACGGACTGACCCCTTCTTGCTGACTTATTCTAGTATCTACTTGATGGCTCTCTATACTAACTAATTACTTTACTCATTTTACCTTGTTGTTCACCCCGAACATGGTCTATCTATTGATGTTGTCTATGCTCCTCTAAGTTGGGAGCGAAATCCTGAATATGTGAAATATCCATATTATCATTCTAGGATACCGTGGTGCAATCATCTATCAAATGCGGACTAAGACTCACTAGAAATCGATGTACTCTTGCCCACATTGTGTCTACAATCGACAAACTCTGTTCTATTACTGAGCCTGAGCGGCTACTAACTATGTCAATAATAGTATTACTCTCCTGGTGCCATGATCTGATAAAATTGAAGGAGGAACTGTAGATGCTGAGGATCTATAAGGCTCCCCAGGTACTTATTGAGTAGGGGATACTCTAAAAGGTGACTCGCTTCAATTCCCAGATTGATCTACATCAGTCGGCAGTGGTCTACTCATATTTCCCCTCTCAACTATCTTAGCCTTCTAGGTAGATGTAGCTTTTCCTATCTAGTACTAGGACTAGGACTAGTAGAGTAGAGGCACTATTGGGTGGGGCTTCCTCGATCACAGCTTCTCTCTTAGCTAACTGCCAGACAAGGATGCAAATCAACTCCTTATATAGAATGCAGATCGACACATTCAATGAAGCAGCCAGTACGGCAGACAAGCTACTTTCTTATTCGTAGACTGGAAGATCCTCTATCTATTAGCATACCCGTACCGGCAGTTAGACTAGCACTCTCTCCCCAATCAATCGCAGTAACTGGTTGCAAGAGAGCTGACTGTCTACTATCTATGTCATGGGGTGGCAGGTTAATATGAGAGAGACTGTAAGTGCATTCTCTCCTTCTCCATCTTCTGGAAAGCACTAATCAAACACGAGTGACATCTAACTTCTTATGACTCAGCTCTATAGTACAATTCAGATCTGAAAGAAGGGTAGCTAATCCTAAATGCCTTGTAGCCTCCCATTTATAAATGTGGTGCACAACACATCCATAAACTAGACTCTACTAGACACGGCTTTGTAGACTCCCTAGAACACGACTGGCTCTGATATCACTTTGTCAAACCCCAACCTAGGTGAGATGGACATACACCTAGTGTCTTACACACGTAAGCGACCCGTCTTATAAAACCATTAAACTTACTGCATTTATACACCTGCAAGCAGAAAATTCCAACAATATATATATATATATATATATATATATATATATATATATATATGCCTATGAGGCCTCGACATGTACAGACACTAGACCAACATACTGAACCTGACCACAGGCATACATGCATCTACAAAAGCCTCTAAGAACATCTGACTGATATAATATAGTCGGGACAAGGTCCTCGACATACACAAAATACCAAAAGGATATAAATATGACCCTGACTCAGCAATGCTCCAGGAGGAAATGGAGCTTACCAACACAACTTGATATCTGGAAGCAATCTACAATGGTGGGTCCTCTCCTTACCTATCTGCACCTGCGTGGCATGAAACACAACATCCCCAGGCAGAGGGACACCAGTACGAATGATGTACTGAATATATAAGGCAGAAATCACAATAGTAAGTAATCATAAAAGAGATGGATACGAATCAATATGAACCTTTGAAATGCCACTGAAGACCATAATATACATAACAATCATACTTACCTCATAACCTGATTCTATGTCATTACATCAACGTCGTAAATCTAACCGTTCGATTGTCCAATGATCCGTGGTAATTGCCCAACCGGTGGTAAATAATGATACATAACTGCCCAACCAATGGTAACTGCCCGACCGATCATAGCCCGGTAGTAAATACATGCCTGCCATACCGGTGATAAATAAGGATACATAACTGCCCAACTGGTGGTAACTGTCCAACCGGTCATAGCACGGTGGTAAATAAAAATACATAATCTGCCCAACCGATCGTAGCTCGGTGGTAAATCATAATAGCATATCCATGCCCCCTCTGGGTACTACAAACATACATGAAAAGTCATAAGAGACTTATATGAACTTATCGTAATGACTTAATATTGCTAGATTCCTGATTTGCATTTGGGGACTATCATCAACAATATTCATTTTATCTTAAACTAAGAGAGTCTTTTTAACATGAATACCTACATCATACGAGGCCTTAAGTATGAGCTCCTAATCCATTAAGAATAGAGTCATTACACTTTTGACTGTCATCATGGAGATAACATACCATTTTACTCTTTCATACGAATCAACAAGACAATACACATAATTTCTAACTTTTGTGAAACCAACAAGGTAAGATACATTATTTCTAACTTTCATGAAAACCAACAAGGGCCATAAGATGTCAATAAAGACGAGATGACATAAGGTACGAAACGTACTCCCAACAAGGGACAAACAAAAGTCATGTACTCAATGGAATAGAAGATATATGCATCTAAAACTCAACAAGAATGGAGTCATTTTGAAAGACGTTTCATTTCATTTTTGTTCTTTAACAAAATCATGCCAAAAGAAGGAATAAGCCTTAACATACCTTATAACGAATCCTTACGTATACACCCAAGCTTAGCCTCCTTCACCCTGAATATACAGTCAACAATAAGGACATTAATGTCACTATAATGAGCTTAATAACATTTATCGAGCGGCAATCTCATTCTTATATGAAATCAAACAACACTTCCCCTACTTTCTTTACTTTCTCAAACTCTTATCAATACAAACAAGAACAACATCAACCACATCATATCCAAGCTATTCCACCCATCTCTAGCCATAACATATTATAACCATGACTTCAAAATAGGAGGGTGTAGTTAAGGAGAGAACTCCCGAGGATAGTGATTTGACTCATAGAAGCGAGGATCTGGAAGACAGGGTTAACTATGGAAGTGACTGAGCGGCCCCAATCGCAAGTATAGATCCAGATCCCCCATAGCCTGTTCAGCATGAGTAATGGCTGGCGGAGCATCAGGATTTCCTTAATCCATTCTCAAGATCTCAGGCCCCCCTACCAACTCACTTCCGATGACATTATGCACTACCTCATTTGGGCTGGAAATGATATAACTGTCCATAAAACAAATCATTGTTGTATTTTCGGTCTCGTTGAATAAAATGCAAATGAAATGACTTACTAGCCACAGTATATCCCCAATACAACTGCGACTAATACTAAAATAATAAGTGAAGTAGTCATCGTCTGACCAATCGGCTCGGACACCAGACTGCTTTTGTTTAAAAAGGCCGGCCCATTTTGTCTCGCCATAAATGGAATTGCTCTCTTAGTTACGCTGCGCCCCGACCCCTATTTCCCTCTCGACTTTGGATCTTAGCACCCAAAAAGTCTGTCTGCACAAACGATCTAGGCATGTATTCGGAGTTTCCCTCGGGCTGGTAAGGAGAAATGAGGCCACCCTAGCCCATTGAGTGCTCTACCTCGAGCCATCGACATCATACGCTCTACTGAAATAGATTTTACAAAAAACCAGTTATATCCGATCTTGGTTGGCCTTTCACCCCTAGCCACAAGTCATCCCCGTAGGCCACAGAGCCCAACAAAAGAGAGCTTTCGACCTTTCTTTCTTCCTTTGGAAATAGTGAAGTTAGAAGGGATGTATTGGAAGGGACAATAAGGAAACTCGACTTGAACCACATCCTCGTACCACACGACATCGACAAGCTCGTTCTATGGCAATTTGGACAGCATCTCCCCCATTTCTTTTACATATCCCCAAGTTCATAATATCACAAATACACACAAAACATCATCAACAACCAGAAATCACACGTTCAACCCTTTAATAACACAAGAACAGTCCCAACAATCCACTACAACAACATTCAACACTAGTTTATAACTTTTAGTTGCTATTCCATATTTTTTCCATGGAGATAACACAACTATAACTAGCACCAATTCATATACATCAAGGGGAAGGGATTTATTACCTTCAATACAACCAAAACAACTCAGATTATAGCTTGCTTCAACCTGGAACAACTTCTAAAATAGTCCAATATAACAAAATAATTTAAACATGGTTTTCGACCTTTATCTCATAAGTTCTTAACCAAACAACACTTCAAAGACATCAATAAACTCTTATACACATAGAAGAAGAGAAACCCTACCTATATATCAAGGGAAGTTCGTCGTGAAGCAACTTCAAATCTATCCACAACAAGAAATAAGAGGAGTAATCTAGCACCATGATTTATTGGAAGGGAAATTCATGTTGTAATCTTGGAAATATTTACTTGAATGGTAGGAAAACTCTTAGATGAGCTTTGGGAGTGTTTTTGGATCAGTTGGATCGAGATATGATATAACATAAAGGTTGCACCGCTTAAATAAGGAATTGGAAAGTTCCACCGCCTATGTGGGTCCTAATGGGTCTACCTGCGCAGTCTCGCAAAAATGCGAACCAAGCACATCTAGGTCCTTCCTCCTTCAAACACATGGGTTACCCCTTGGGGTCCCAAACCCTTAGCCAATTTTGAGACTTATAAAGAGAACAATTCTTCTTTTTCCCACCGATGTGGTAGATTTGTCCCACACCATATTTCCATGCCTCAAACACCTTACTTCATGGACCAATATCTCTTTCATTTCTTAACGAAATTTGACGATCCTTGGCCCTACAATCATCTACTCACTTAGTAGATTATGCACGTGAGAAGAGACAAAGCCTCCAACATGCGGAACCCTAGTGTTTAAGTCATTAAATATGGGTAGACGCACCTCCCCACCAAAGATAAATTTCCAATAAAGTCTAGCTATATTTGCTTATTGTCATAGTAGACAGTTTAGAAACACACACAAACATGTACATAAAACATCAAAAAGGACTTGGAAGAGGAGTATTATTCCAATTTGGATGACCTTCTTTCTTTCATAACATTGAAATCCTATCTTAAAACATGTACAGAAAGATGCACAAAATTCTAAACATTACATAATCCAACAATCAAAGGATGTAAAATCCACAAATTTAACTCACTTTTTTAAAAAAATCTCATGAATAAGAACAAAAACAGTTGTTACACCCCGTACTTCATACGTCATCGTAATTATAAGATATCTAATGTAAGATTATAAAGGATGAAATCCATATACTAGGTTAAGTAAGGTTTATCAGAATCTTAAGTAAGTTAAGGTGAATGAGACTTGGAAAACAAATGGGATATTTGATACATAAAAATTGAGCTGCTTGCTTACCGTCCTACTTGCTTGAGCAACTTGCTTACCCGTCCTACTTGCTTGAGCTACTTGCTTACCCGTCCTACCAGCTTGAGCAAATTAACGCATGTCATGATTATTAACGAGGACGAGATACGTGTCTAAGTGAAGAAGGGTAGCATGTGTCACTTATTAAATTAAGCAATCAGGTGACAAGTAGGTGTGTCACCAACTTGCTAAAAGGTAAGGCCCAAATTAATCCACCTAATGGGGCAAGTGTTGGTAGACCCAGAGGCCGCTTAAAGGGTTGATGAACATCATCTTTCTCCAATTTTACATTCAACAACTTCACTCTCAAGTTATCCATGGAAGCCTTATCCAAAAAGCTGATTTTTTCATAACCCTAAGAGACCTCAAATGATTCTCTTTCCTTTTCAAGTTTCAATTGGAAGAGAAACTCCAGTCATCCCTAAATTATAAGAATAGTTACCATGCTAGTATCAAAATGGCTCCATATGAGGCTTTGTATGGGCAGAGATGTAGAACTCCTATTATATGGTTTGAGGTAGGTGAATATGAACTGTATGGACCTGATTTGGTGCATCAAGTGGTAGACAAGGTAAGGATAATTCAGGAGTGATTGTTAACCGCTCAGAGTCGTCAGAAGTCATATTCAGATGTACGACGACAGGACTTAGAATTTCAGGTTGATGATTAGGTCTTTTGGAAGATTTCACCAATTAAAGGCGTCATGAGATTTGGGAAGAAAGGAAAGCTCAACTTGAGGTACATTGGGCCATGTCGTATAAACCAGCGAATAGGACAAATGTCCTGGTAATTGGACATACCACCAGAGTTAAGAGTTTGTTCATCTAGTATTTCACGTTTCTATGTTAAGGAAGTGTGTTGGGGATCCCTCTCGGACCGTACCAATTGATGATGTTCAAGCTACAGAGGACTCTATCGTATGAAGAGGTTCCTATTTCTATCCTAGATCATTAAGTTTGCAGGTTGAGGACTAAAGAAGTAGACTTTGTGAAAGTGCTATCGCGGAATAAGAATGTAGAAGAGATGACATGGGAGGCGAAAGATGAGATGAAGCACAAATATCCTTACCTATTTCAAGACAACGCCGAGGGTCCGAGAGAAACATAAGGTGAGTTCTATTTTAGATTGTTATAATTGATGTTTAACAACTATGTGAGGTCTGATAATATGTATGTTGCATTGTATGGCCTTACGAGGAAAGTTTGATATTTTTTGTGTGTTTACAGGGGTTCTGATGGTCCCATTTATAAGGGAGACTCCATCGAAATTTTCAGAAAGACATAAGGATTGTTTGTATTCTTGTGCACGCCCTACATTCGAGGACGAATATTTCTAAGGGGGAGGATGTTACACATCGTACTTCATACGTCATTTTAATTATAAGCTATCTAATGTAAGCTTATAAAGGATGAAATCCATCTACAAGGTTAAGGAAGGTTTATCAGAATCTTAAGTAAGTTAAGGTGAATGAGACTTGGAAAACAAACGGGATAGTGAATACATAAAAATTGAGCTGATTGCTTACAGTCCTACTTGCTCGAGCTACTTGCTTACCCGTCCTACTAGTTTGATCTACTTACCACATGTCATGATTATTAACGAGGATGAGACACGTGTCTAAGTGAAGAAGGGCAGCACGTGACACCTATTAAATTAAGCAAGCAGATGAAAAGTAGGTGTATCACCTATTTGTTAAAAGGTAAGGCCCAAATTAATCCACTTAATGGGACAAGTGTTGGTCGGCCAAGAGGCCCCTTAAAGGGCTGAAGAACATCATCTTTCTCCCATTTTACATTCAGAAACTTCACTCTCAAGCTATCTATGGAAGCCTTCTCCAAAAAGTTAATCCATAACCCTAAAAGACCTCAAGTGATTCTCTTTCCTTTTCAAGTTTCAATTGGAAGAGAAACTCCATCTAAACTGGTCATCCCAAAATCCTTAAGAATATGGAGTGTAGGATTGGTAAGCTTTGCCGGAATGGAGCTATTCGACTAATTCAAGAGGCTACTACCGGCGAAGCCCGCTTGCTTTGGAGCGTGCTATTGCGTGAAGCAGAAAGGTACATCGGAAGACCACACCAGACAGGGAAAATGAGGATTAGATATTTCGTCAACGACCACTTGAGCACAATTTCCTGTGATTATTTTTAGTATGGAATGAGTCAATCATCCACTTTGGTATCTTATTGAACAAAAATGGTGATATTGTTCCTCCATTGATCAAGAATTTAGATTTTTGGGAAGTATCATGATCGTCCAATAAGAAGGGTCAGATTGGAGCAAGATTTTATGAGAACATATTCCCCATATTCGGGGACAAGTGGCGGAACAACCTCTCGATCTACTTACTCAAGCCCAGGAAGAAAAACGTCATCTATGCGTTCCCTGTTGCTCCGATCTCCCCATACTATGCGGTACAAGGAATTCCCAGCATCTCGTAGAAAAAGAGTATGTAATGTAGAATTTGAAGAAGAGTATTTGACTTATATTATTTTGATTTATTTTAATCCTCTCATACCTACTAATTGATGTACCTGAGATGCATTTCCTCTAGCTCCCGAGAAAGACATTCACTCTTCTTGTTCTTCAATTGAAGTTGAAAGATTGTCTTCAATCTTGAAGAATCTAAATAAAGGAAATTGGTTATCTCATCCAAGGTAAGCTACTACCATGTTTCTGCCCTTTTAGCGCTTGAATTAGGTTAAGAAAACCTCTCTCCTTTATGTATTTAAGTTTATCTAAGTTCTAGCTAGTTGTGTGGTAAAGAACTTGTGAAATAGGAGCTGAAAATCGGGTGAAAGTTATTGTGTTGTTATGGACTGTTTTGGAGTAGTTTCATGTTATTATATGGTTGTCACGTGTTAGGATTGGTTGGAGTATGTTGTGGTTAAGCTTATTTGTTTCTTAATTAGGTTGTGGAAGTAAGAATTAATGAAGAAATGATCTGAAAATCAGTTTTGGCTTGCTGTAAATTGTTGGACTGTTATGATTTCGTTTTAATGTTGTGTTGTGGCTGAAAATCAGTAGGAGTAATTGAATATGTTTTGGTTAATGTTATTAACAAATTCTAGAAGGAGAAAAGGGTTTTAGAGCTATAATTATTTAATCTTAAACCAAGCTTGTCGCTTGTTGTGCTATTGCTTGAGTTGCTGGTTATTGATGGTATAACGTGGCTATGTTATTACCAATATTGTTCTGGCATGTTGGTCTTGTTGTTTGATTTGAGGAAAGTGAAAAAAATAAGGAGAGGTGTTGTCCAAATTTGCGTAGAACGACTTAGTCACTCTTTTACTTCGAATTATAGCTTCTATAGCTTAACAACGGTTCCTTAATGTTTATTGTAGTTCGGAGTACTAATGGGCTGAATCGATGCAGAACAAAAAAATATTTTCAAGATGTCAAGCAACAATGTCTCTGTTTTGGTTTAGTACTTAATAAATACCTATGTCATAATAGTCATCAGCACCTAGCAGCAATCTTCTCCACATTAATTCCAATATCATCTTCATCTGAATCATCAACCGCTAAAAATAGATTAAAAAAGAATTGATAACTATAGAGAATGAGTAAGAAAAAATTGACATGACACATATCAATAAGAATAAGTTTTACCTCCATGTTTGTAGAGCCAATCCTGATAACACAACTTAACAACTTAGCTTCTGCATTTTTTGGTAAAATTGGACTTTGATATTTCCTAATTACTCATCCTCCAATACTGAAGGTTGATTCAGACGCAACAATACTAATATGTATACTTCAAACATCTCGTGCCATCAATGAAAGCTCAAGGTATCTACTCATGTTATCTTTCCAAAATTAAGTACATCTAAATTTTCATTTCCCTTATGGACAAGTACATGCTCTTCCAAGTATAACTCTAATAGTATTTTTCCTAATTAGGTTCTGACTGAATTTCAAACAAATCATATTCATCCATTTCATCTCTTATTTCAGTATCATCAATAGTACTTTCCACCAATGCGCTATTAGATGTTGGAGATTTCACATACCTTAAATAATCGATGAAAATTATCTTCAACAACCTTCACCTTTTCATTACAAGTCAAATAATCAAGCTTTGAGAAGCAAAATTTCACTAACTGTAACTTGTATCGAGGATCAAGAACTACTGCCAGAGAAAAAACTTGAGTATACTCTTCCCAATATTTTGAAGATCTCTTTTTCATTTCCTCCACCACTTCCTTGATATTAGAGTGTTGACTATTTTTCTCTTCTATGATCAACAAATGAATTTTCCACAGTTTCTGAAAAAACAAGCTGGTCGTCGGATATTGGCTTCTTGAGAACAAAGTAGTGATTTCATCAATAGCTTTTAGGAATTTGGCAATTGTTTCTGCCTTATTCCAATCCATTTTCGAAGGACAACATTTAAAATTCGCATCAAGTAATTTGAAGTTAAAAAATGTAATGACTTGCATAGTCGTTTTTTTAACAAATTATACTCTAATAGGTCTTTTATTGCCTATCAGAGTTTTTATTAATAATTGCAAAAACAAAAAAGTGTTATGTTACATGATGCCTATAATATGAACTAGCTAAAATAAAATAAAAAAGAATGGGCTATCATGTATGATCAGTCACAAAATATAAACTTAAGCTAGTGTGTAATATGATCTCCAATTGAGTTTTGAGGTTTGATGTTGTCTCCATACTGTGGCATATCCAGTGTAGTTGTAGTATGATTGTGATCTCCCAAAAGTCCATATGTATCTTCATATCTGAGTGATTCTCCTTATTTTGATCCTCAGTTGAGGAATCTGATTCTTGTCCATGTTTATAATTCTTCTTCCTTCTGCTGGCATGTTTACTACCTACCTGGATCTCTGCATTATCCAAGGCCTGATTTGCTAGAAAATCTGCAAGCTTGTTTCCTTATATGGATATATGCGAAATCTGAGCTTGTACTATAATTTTAGTTTTCTACCTAAAATTCCTCAAAATTCCCTTCCCGTAGTTTCTTGTGCCGATGGGTGGCACAATTCCTGAGATAATCATATGGGTTTCAGATCAATTTTAGTAAATTTGGAAGATTTTAACTTAAAGAGAGGGAAAAGTTTGACCAAAGTCAAACTTGAGGGTAAATGCATCATTTACAAAGTTTTGTAGATTCTATTAGGTCCGAAATAACAATTATGACTTAGTCAAGCCTTTGGTTCGAGTCCCGGGGCATTCAGGTGCGCTTTGGATAGTTGTTGAGAAATAAGATTTTCATAGTTTAAGAGTTAACCTTGGTCAACATCGGATCAAGGAGACCTTTTTCGGGAATTCAGAGTACACGAGCGAGTCTGAGGCATGTTTTATGATTGAAATGCATAGTTAGTTTGTGTTCGGAGGATGTCAAAAGAGTCTCGAATGTTGGATCGAAGTTTGGAAACTTGGAAGTGGGTTGGGTTTGGCTGGTTACTGATGTGACAGCACCTGCGAGCCCAAACCTACGCTGGAAGGTATGCATGTGCGGGGTTAGATATGGCAGACCTTTGTTGCACATGCGATGTGGGATGCGAAGATGCGGATCCACCTGCGAGTGGTCTCTCGCACCTGGGGAAAGGGGCCATGGAGTTGGGCCTAGCACCTATTTGGATTGGGCCGCTGGTACATGTTCGCACCTATGCTGGGCTCCTCGCACCTGCGATTAGCCTGACAGTTTAATTGCGGATTTTTCCAATTCGAACCCACTTCATTCTAAAATTATTTTGGGAGATTTGGAGCATGAAATTTAGGGATTTCAAAGGGTGTTTTCAATATTCGTCTTTGGAGTTAGATCTTAATTCTAATCTAAGCATTTATTCATTTTTCCATACTTAAATTAGTGATTCCTCTTATGATTTAGAACATAGAAATAAGGGTTTTATCCATGAATATGGGTTTAGTGTTCTTGATCAAATTAAAGGCTTATTTGGGGTGATATTTAAGATTATGACTATCTAGACTATGGGTAACATGATTTTTGGGACCGGAACCTTTATATAGCAATCTGGATATTGTTAGCTTCTTATTCTTATGTAGATGTTGTATTTGAAAAGAGTGGGCTCATTCGGAGGCTCTAAGGAAGGGAAAGGTCGCGTAGTGGCTTTTCGGCTACGGATTCAGGTAAGTTCAGACTTACTAGACCTTTCATGTAGTGTTTTGTGTTGGTTAAATTAATTAAGGGGCGTAATTCAAAATTGGGCGTGCCGTACTCGTAAAGTGACGAACACTTGTGCGGGTACCAGTGTATCTATAAGGATAAATAAAATACAAAATAGTTATACTTGTGATATACACTATGTGTTTAGCCTTTGGGCCTTGGAGGTGGTGCATAAATATACTTAGATTGTTTTGACTGCTGTTTATTTGGGCTATGTTAGTCATGATTGATTGATTTACGTGATTATTGACTTTTCATGCATGCACCACCCCACATCTCATCTAAACTATGAAAGAAGAGTTCATCCTGATAAATTGAATTGATATTATGCATTTTCATAGTGTACGCATATCCATTACATTCATTCATTATATTATTAACATCTTCATTGATGGGATATGAGGAAAGGGCCGGAAGATGCCGGATGAGGATATGGTACATAGACAGGAGTGATGATGAAGAAAATGATATGATAGCATGCGGGCTAGTACCCGATGTGATCTTGGAGATCTAGTATTCCAGGTGCATCTATAGACCTTATGAGTCCCTCATGGGTCACGTGAAACCTACTGCAGAAGCGTGTGTATACCGGATGCATATGGCCATTGCATAGCATACATTTCACTTGCATTTCATATCATCTATCTTTATTGATTTGATTTCGTGTCATATGTGTCCTAAATGAAGTAGTTGGGATCCTTATGACGATATATGCTTAAAATGATAAAGGTAGAATCTTTATGGCATTCAATTTCTCGAGAGGTGGAAAGATCGAATATTTAACGATATAACGCTTTAATTCTTGTAAAGGTCGAGTCTTTATGACTTTTCTTGGCTTAGTAAGTGGAGAGCCTGAGTCTTTACGTACTTATGTGCCCTAATTAACATAAGGATTGAAGTTTTACTACATAACGTGCTTAAATTGATGTAATGGTGAACCCTTTGTAATCATACGAGGAAAGGATAGGGATTTGTGACTTGGTTTGACTATAGAATCCGTACTTAAGTGTTGGTTTGCTTATAAATTGTACAACTCTATTCTAATTTATATGACACTTTTTTTTAGCCAGTTCCAAAAAGAATGACACATTTTCTTATTTAGCAACAAGTTAACTTTAAACTTTATCTTTTACGCTTAACGAGATGATCTATAATCACACAAATACCTACCACCTCCACCCCCTGCTCCCTACACCCCACACACCTCTACGCCACCCCTTACTCCCCCCCACCCCATCCAACTCCCCCACCCCCACCCACCAATAACACTCACCCCACTACCACCACCATGCCCCCACATCCCCCAACCTCTCTCTCCCGAATTTTTATTTTATATATTTTATTGTACTTTTATAAAAGATTTATGAAAAATCAAATTTTTTCTTACTGACCCCTCGCGCACACACATATTTTCTATTTCATATCTTTTATCTTACTTTTAGAAAAATTATGAAAATTAGAAAATTATTTTTGACCCCGCACCACCACCCCCCCCCTGCTTGCCCTCCCCCCTCCCCCCAGCACACTCACACACCTCACATTTTTATTTCATTTATTTTACTTTTATAAAAAATGAATTTTTTTACACCACCCTCCCCACCACCACCACCCCGCCTTCCCCCTCCTTCCCCCTTACACACACCACACATTCTTATTTCATATATTTTACTTTTATAAAGAAAATTTTATTTTTACCCCGCACACACATTTTCTATTTCAGATCTTTTATCTTAGTTTTATAAAAAAATTATGAAAAGTATGAAATCTTTTTTTACCCCACCCATCCCCCCACCACCACTCCCCCTCCCCCCCCCCCAACATATTTTTTATTTCATATATTTTACTTTTATAAAAAAATTATAAAAAGTGAGAAATTACTTTTTACCCCACATCCCCCTTACCGCCGGACACATTTTCTATTTCGTATATATTATCTTACTTTTATTTTAAAAAATTATAAAAAGTGGTAAAAATTTCTTATCCCACACCCCCACCCCAACCCCCCTCCCCACCTCCTCCAAACACACACACACACACACACATTTTCTATTTTATATATTTTATTTTTTATAGAAAAAAATCATTTATATAATTATAAATATATGAAACAATTAATTGAATTTGACAAAAAAATTATAACATTACAATTGAAATAATATTTCACTTATATAATATGAGTTAACCCATAACCAACCAACCCATTTATCAACCAACCCATATTTACCCACATTAAATATGGGTAGATTGAAACCCAACCCATTTTTATTCAAATCATTTTCAATCAAATCGTGACAGGTAACTTCCAAAAGTGATCCCATACCACAGAAGTCTTCCTACATGGATTTGTAGAGCTGAGTTCAATCGACTCTTCAACTTCATCTATATGTTCAATCGAATTTCGAGGATTGCTGCTAAATAAGACAGTTAAAACAATTAAGTACCATATTACCAGAAAAAGAACAAAATCCACCAACGACTGAGACTTTATTATTTGTATTAAACATAAGAATGATGGATATTTGAAAAATGAAAGCAATCAATCATTACACATAGATTAGAAGCAAATTCTGTATTATATAAATTTGCTATGCACATTTTACCCTATTCATGCCAAATCAAACAAAGAACAATATTTCATCAATCATTTCACTAGGCATCTGTACCAAGGAATTCTTTTTGAGATCCTATGTAACTACTTTGGTTCATTATAGCTAAAACTAAACGAGAAACATAAATTAACATGTAAAAGTCACAAGAAAACAAATATATGTGAGAAAAGTTTGGTAAAATCAAAATGAACAGTGGATACTCAGAAATATGAGCAAACACAACATTAATAACCAAAGTAGCTACTCCATATGTCCTAAAAATGTCAAACTAGGACAATCTTTTTTAGACGGAGAGAGTATTTTTTTGTGTTTTACTGCACAAAAAGTCAATGCAAGAAGTAAATAGAGAGAGGAGGAACTTACTATTTGAAGGTGACGAGTGCGACAAAGAGTTGAAGGAAGAAGAAGATAGCGGCTGAGTGAGGGTTTGTGAAGAGAAGTTGAACCCGTACGTTTACCCTAAGGGTGGCCAACGGGGCAGGTACGGGGCGGGGTGGAGCGGGGCGGGACCCAAAGGGACGAGACCCGACGGGACGGGGGTAGGGCCGGACCGGTCCTCTGACGGGACTGGCAGGCCGGCACTGGCAGGATACGCCGATGTCCCGTCCCGTTCCCGTTCCCGTCGGAAAAGGGGACAGGTATTATTGGGTCGGGGAGGGACGGGGTCGGGTCGGGATCGGGTTATTCCAAAAAAAAAATTTGCACATAATTTTAAAAAATAACATATATATAAACACCTCAATAACTGAACAAGATAGTGTAATAAAAATATCTCAATGTTGTTTTTGTGCCTCTTATATTATTTAATAGAAATGTGATTTTTTTGTAATACAATTGTCAAAATTGCAACTTTGTTGATTGGGTTGGGTTTCAACCCACCGGGTGATCCCTATTAAAACCTTTTTTGGCCCAATCTCCCCCGGGTCTTTTTGGGTTTAAACCAATATAACTCATTATCTATTTTATTAAATAACCCAACCCATTCAAATCTAAGTTGTCGAACAGATTGGGCTTATTTTTTCCAGCCATATATACAACAACAACATATTCAGTGAAATCCCACAACGTGGGGTCTATATACATTGTCACATTTGCATTTTGAGATATTTCATTTAGATTTTTAAATTACTATATATGATTTTTTTTTATTTTTACATTTTTTCATTTTTAAACGACGTATTAATATTTCAATGAACTTGTTTTATGAAAATGTAGCATTAAATACATAAGGCCAAAGTCCAAACAAAATATACATAACACAAATTTGCAAATGAAAGAATGTGCCCATGTCTTAAGTTGGTCTTCAAACCAAAGAAAAATAAACATGACGTAAGATGTTGAAAAAATAGATCACCAACGAATAATCGGTGTGAATATGTTCCCACAATTTTTCCGATCAACATCTTTTGAGCAACCTTTCTCAAGATTTTTGTCTACAGTGTAAGTATTTCTCAGATTATAAGATCACATTTTAATGTTTAAGTCAATAGCGTCAGTTGAGAATAACAACGTACGTATGGACAAAAAAATTATATCGGAAATGTCACGACCCAAATCACGGATCATGATCACATCTACATTAATTCCTCGGTAGGCGAATCATCCCCAACAACAACAAATCATTAATCAGTAAGTGCAGAAACATGAGAGAGACAAAACTATCTTCAAGTCTTAATAACATAAATAGTACAGAATAGAACTTAGTCAATACAATCCCAAAATCTGGTCTAACTAGTACAAGAGCTCTAAAAGAGTAATACAAGTCCCAAGACTAAAATACAAGTCTGAAAATACCCAAATATATTGTATGAATGCTAAAATGACATAATAAATAAAGATAGAGAGAGAAGTGGGTCGCGGAACAGTCGAGCGCCTCACCACAACTCCAAATGTAGAAATTAAGCTCACAGTGCTCAGCGAGACATACTCGTACCCGGGATCGAATATTTACCACAAAAGAGTGCAACAAGTATAGTATGAATACAAATCACTAGTACTCCGTAAGTATCATAGGCTGACACCAGAGAGACACATAAAGAATTTAAAGACAAATATAATATTCGTATCCAATTAGAGAATTTATTTCTTTAGGTTACGATAAAGAAAGTTACGGTTCATGTAATACAATAGATAGGCATATAGTCAATTAAAACAATTAAAGGAATGAATGCAATGCCATGCATTTGTCCAATATAAACCTGGTGACATAGGGTATGCCACATAGTCATGACTCATTGGGGATTCACGAGGTCTATTTATCTATCACTATACCGTCCGGGCCATTTCTCATCAATCTGTGACCACCTATTGTACCACTCGAATTTACCGCCGGACTATGAGAACCTCACTATACCGCCCGTCTTTACCGTCGAACTGTGAGAACATACCATAATGACCTATTGCAGGCATGCAATCCGAGCCAGCCATAATATAATTCATTAGAGGTGTGCAACCCGAGCCAACCATAATACAATTTGTTACAGGTGTGCAACCCAAGCCAATCATATGCACGTGTATGTTATGATACATAAGAAAATAATCATTTCAAATTTGGACTTAAAAGCCAAGGTTCCAACAATTTCATCAACAATCCGGACTTAGTAGCCGATAAGTTCATAAACATGTTATCATAATTATATAAGGTCCATTTTTATTCCGGATCGTGAGAACATCACTCTTACTTTTTTCCGTACCATTAAGAACCACCTCGTATCTCTTTTTGTGACTCACTCCAACAAGTATATAAGTATGAATTATCACCACATGCGTAATATCGTATGCAAACAATAGATAGCTCATATTGCTCCAACAAGATCATAAAGTTATGAATGGATATAAATATGACACGTGATTGCATTATATCAATTCAACGTCAATAATAGCTCATTTTTCATATTTTAGACAAGATGTGGAGTGATGAATATAATGAAGAAACGATTTCAAATATAATTCAAACATGGTCATTCAAGCTCACATAATCAACAATCATACCAAGCCATTAGATTTATCGCTACCTGTATTTTCTAAAGGCTCACATGCATACTCGGTAAATACTTACATATTATATACACATATCCAATAAGAGTCTAAAAGAGTAAGACATAATGCAATCTAAGTTGTTCCAAGATCGTCTATGTGGAGTCAAGGGCATGAACTCCAAACATCACAAGGGTCGCACATGAAGATAGGCGCTCATAAGCACATATTTGCGTCATCCCAAGGATTCCAAGTGTGGAAGATTGCATGGGAAGGCGAGATCGCGGCGATTGGTGAAGATGACACCTCATGTGAGACACAGAAGGTGTCTCAAGATGGTCATGCGAGTCGCACATCAGCCACAGAAAGTGATAGAGATAAGGAGATGAGTGGTGCTGAGGAAAGCTCCTCCTGCGAGACACATGGTAAGCCACATGAGTGACCTGCAAGTCGTCGGCCTACCTTGAGATTTGACAGCTGGCCATTTTGGCTATTTTTACAATCCAATAGTGTAACTTTTGATCTTCTTGTGTAATAAATTAGTCCTAGACTATAAATAGGGAACCTAAGTCATTTCATTCTTAAGACTATTTTGATTACTGACATTTGTATGCTCGTTGAGAGTTGTGAGCTTGCTAATCTTGTGATTGAATAATTGTTGAGAGGATTGATTGTTTGAGAATCTTGTTTCCCTTGAGGTCATCCTTAGAGGTTAGGTGTTTGTTGAATACTCAATTGGAGGCTTTAGTTTATCTAGAACTTTGATTTTCAATTGGTGTTTATCTTTGTATCAACCTATTTATCCCTTTTCTTTCCATGTTATTTTCCTTGTTTTCATATCCCATATTGTATCAATTGGTATTAGAGCTTGATTAAAGAGTTGTTTCTATAATTTTTGTCTTGGGTTTTGTTACTATAAAAAAAGAGTCCAAAATTCAAAAATATTAATATAGTTGTTTGTTTGTTGATTCTAGCATTATATATGAGTTCCTTAATATAAAAAGAGTCTAAATCTCAAGTTTCATGTCTTTTAAGTCAATTTTGAGTCATCTACCATTGTTGGTCATTGAAGAACTTGATGTGGGTCTTGAGAAAAAGGAGAATTGAAGGTTCTAATACATTGGGTTTTGATCTCCTAGTTAAGAAGGTTTGAAATCTGAAATTTGGGGTGAGTTGAAGAAGGTTTGAAGGTCTGAAAATTTTCAAATCTTCAAGTGTTCTTGAAGACCTTCAATGTGTTTTTGAGGAAGAAGAAGCAAAAAAAGTATCATTTGATCTTCAAACCCTAATTTTCTTCGATGAAAAGTGTTATTTCGGCTCAAAAGGAAAATATCTTAATAAGGTAGGCCCAAGTAGTTATAATATTTAGAAAAATCAGAAAAAGGTCAAAAAAACTAATCCCAAGAAGAATTTAACGTCATAGGGTTTTGGCTGCGCGGCACGTCCTAAGACTCACAGAACGAGTCGCATGAATGTCTTGAGAGTCGCAGGAATATCATAGGAAGAGATAGAAACATTTGACACAAGTTTTTCATCCTGAGACACGTAGAAAGGCATCGCGGGACCATCCTGCGAGTCGCAGGAAGTACACAGGTGTCTCTGGAATCACATTTCACGTTTTTTACTCAAATTTTCTTTGTTTCACTTTATTTTCCACTTCTTTGATTTTATATACTAATTAACTATTGTAATCGATCCTACTAAGAGTTAATTAGTTCTTGAGTGTTCATTTTTTTCGTGCTGCTTCTTTCTTTCTTTTCTCTTTTTAACTTTGTTACAACTTATTGAATCAAATATGTTAGTTTGAGTTGAGTCATTTCTTCATCGAGTCTAACAAGAATCCATTCCTGACTGAGAGTAAAAGCTAGTTTCCTTATGACTAATCAGATTAATAAGAGTACAATCATTGGTTGAAGCAATTTGTGAGGCAATCAAAGGTGCGCATACTTGAGGGTTATGTGAGTTGATTGTACTAACCTAACGTGTTTGCTTGCTTTATTGAGTGTCTTAAACAAGTACGATGGTTCATAGAGAGATGAATCACAAGTTCCTACCGAGGAACCAACTTTGAGCCAAATGATAAGTGTGTTGCCATCCATTAGCCAACAAATGAGTGGTATGGATGCAAGATTGGGAGCCATTTAGGAAAGGACTAGAGAAGCATCCTCAACTCCCCAGAACCATTTCAAAGGTCACACAAGTGGATTGCAACATGAATCCTTATCCACTCTATCACCCGGAGTCATTCACCGAATGTACAACCCCACTATAATAAATAGCATACCACCACGAAATAACCCTCAACCATCACCAAATAACCCCCCCCCCCCCACCATCAAATGAACCATATCCACCACAACCACTTCCAAATACCCATCCATAACCCTAAAATGTCCAACTATTAGGTGATGAGTTCCAAGAGGAGTTAGGAGAGTTGGATGAGTAATATGGTAATAGAATGAGAGGACAATGGTTGCAATTCCAAGGTCCTTATCGAGGTAGGGGAGAGGAATGGTCATATCCCTCAAATAGGTATGCAAGGAGGCTATCAAGATCGAGATGGTCCCTAAGGCCGTGATTTCTACGGAGATAACTATCGTTTAAATCCTTATTGAGATCATGGAAATTATCGGAACAATTTGGGGACGAGACATAAGTCTTAACCCCATCAAGGTGTCCCTTCTAAACTTCAAATGGGGTAGTGATTCCAATGTGTTTCTTGATTGGATAATGCAATGTTATCGAATCTTCCTCACCAATGACATGTCCGAGGTGAAAAAGGTGTCCTATGCCATTGCTCAATTCGAAAGATTTGCCTCCACATGGTGGAGAAGTCAAGTGAAGATGATGAGGATAAATGGGTTAGCTCCCACTCTCACTTGGGAAAAGATAAAGAATATCTTGAGACACAAATATGTCTCGAAACATTACAAGCAAGAGCAACTCAAGAAGATCTACACGTTAAATCAAAACAACAAGAGTGTAGAAGAATATTAGGATGAGAATCAACTTTGACGAGGATCCAATGAATGTCATGACTCGGTTCTAAGCTCAGTTAAATAAAGAGATTGCTTCCCGAATGAGACTCCACAATTATCATGATATTGATAAAACTCTTGAAGTGGCCATTGAGATAGAGGAGGGGCTCAATGAAGATAAGATCGACAAGTCGAGAGGGTACAAAAGTTCATGGAACAACAACAAGGAAGGGGAAAATTCTTCCTCTAATTGGCAAAAGAACAAGGGCACTATGCAAGAATCCAAGAAGCCTCTATTGAGACAGACCCGTCTGAGGTTATGTCCTCTATTGAGATGGACCCATCCGAGATTATGCCCTTTGTCGAGATAGATCCGTCTGAGATATGAGATGAGTTACCACTATGGGAGTCTCTGACCCATATGGTATTAGAGGAGCCAGGAAGAGCTCCAGTATCACTAGTTTCCCCTGTGGCCCCAGTTGAGCGAGAAGTAAGGAGGGTAGCACAAGTGTTGACTAGATCAGTTGATCCCCATACCCCGTACTATGATGGTGCATCAGAGGATGTAGGGTCTTTTGAGGAATTGAGAAGTCCACGGTCTTGAGAGTTAGTTAACTAGGACTCGCCAGCATCCACAAAACAAGACCTAGATGAGGGTAGAGATCGGACCATGAGGGTCAGAATAATGGGTATTTTCATAGGAATCCCGAGCGGCAACAGACATCAAGTAAAAGGAGAATGGGTTGGAGGACTTTCCCCACCTATGTTAGAGCGGTTTTTGTCAGATCAGGGCTCCAGGGTAGGGCCATGGCAAGGTTCATATGCATTGCGATCTCAGGACTAGAGTGACTTATGATAGAAAGTATACTTACAGTTTTGATAAAATATCTTTATACCCATGAGTGTGATCTTGAAATGTCATATGTTATATTGTGATAATAATTCGTAAAGCTTTTCTGGTAGGGCTAAAGAGGGAAAAAAGTAATGTTAAAGGAGAGACTTAGATGGGATTTTCAGTTGAATGATAGTTAAGACAGTGCTTATATTGCGATTGAAGGGTAAAGTATGAGTACTTGACTAGTAGGGCAACAATATGTTAGATAAAGGTTATGTTTTCCATATAAAGGGATCACGGAAAGGATACGTATATGTGGTAGATTGATAGTTAAAGTTCATCTATGCAAATGTAAGTAACGAGTATTGGGAGTAATCGGTAAGATGCAAATGTCTTATAAGCTAGAGGTGAAGTACAAGTAATGGAATGAGTAAAGAGTATGGATTATAAGAATTACGGTGTTTAACGTCTATAATGATATGAAATAAAGTTATGAGATTCTCAAAAAGGTAATTACATTATTTTTTAGCTCGACAATGATTAATACATATATATAGGGTTAAAAAGGTAATGTATGATGCTCGATGAGTTATAACGCGGCAGAAGCAGTAAAGGAAAACAACAAAGGTAGGATAGGAAAGTATCTCGGGAGACCCTACAGTTAGAGGGTTAAGCGACAGAGATATATGAGACGACCACGAATAAGATTAGCTAAGGCAAAGGAACTACAAATGGAAGAATATCACGGGAACCTTTAGAACAAACATAAGGTAAAATATTATTGAAGGACTAGTGAAAATCCAAATGGAACACGGCAAATAAAGACAAGGAAACTATGAAGAGAAATGGTGACAACAAGACTCGAAGTCAAATTTAAATCGTGTGATGGCAAGTTGTGTAATTCTAAGAATTTACCTTGCTAGCCGACTGGGACTAGTAAATTACTTAAAGTACAAGTTCTCGCAAGTTTTAATAGGGGAATCGCCTTAAATCACTGGTAAGAAAGTGAAGTGATAATTTAAATAGAACTTATCATAGGTGGATATTTTAAAGACGTAACGGTACCAATGTTTGCAAGTACCTTAAGGCAAGTTCTAGACTTGGAGAGTTTCGACGGATCTTAGTGGCGTCATAATCATAAAAGTGGGAGATTAAAATTTTCACAAAGAAACCTCATACTATAAGATATATAAGTCTAGGGTATCAACCAGACATATGCCATCCCATACATCCGGACAACACGGGAATTGCCTCAACAGAAGGAGCATATCTTGGAAAGGATTAAGTCGCCAAGAAAGAAGAATCATAGTAGGATATGAGGGTAGCAATTAGACCTATAAAAACAGAGAATCCTAAAATGCTAGTGTTAAGTTACGCCCCTAAAGGGAGGAGATTGACGTAGTAGAACGTCTAAGCAGAAGTGTGATCCACTTGATGAGTACAAAAAGGAATATAGTAAGACTGCAAGCAAGAAAGGCAAGGATGTGTGACGATCTGGTAGGAGCACGTAAATATGGATGATGGATTGATTAGAAGGAAACTGAGGGATGAAAGTACAACTGAATCCTTTATTTAAATAAATGAGCATGGACCCAAGAGAATTATTATGATTGTGAGACAATGATGAACGGGCAAGGAAAGCAGAAACAAGTCAAAAAGAGACCTAGTTACAATTGGTCTAAGAATGATGAAAGTGTCGACAAGGTAACAGAGTGGCATATAAAGTTTGATTTTACGACGGCACACCTACAACCTCTATAGAGTACAATCGTCAGATAAAACTAAAAACCCAGAGAGTGAAGCGAGCGCTAACCCGAGACTGTAGAACTCAGGATACAGAGAGGAATACAAATGGCGTTCCAATTAAAGACGTGAGGAATAACCATAAAAAGTGGACTAGAGAGGTCAACGAAGATACAATAGAGAGTTGAAATGTTAGTTATCACCTTTTGGGCATGTTAGTCGAAGAATGAAAAGCAAGGATGATGTTATAGATCATACACGTAAGGAAAACCTAATATATGAGAGCTAAGGCAGATGGGAACATACTATGAGCAGCCGAAAAAGGAGATCGCTTAACCAAGAGGACAGAGGAAAACTAGAGGAATTATAACCCTTCACGAATATTACCACCATAACGTGAGCACCTCGTATATAGAGAACAATTATATTGACAATACGTCACGATATTTAAAACAAGGAAACTCTACTATTTAAATGGAGAAATACACCATAGTGATGAGTACGGTGACATAAATCTCTCAAAAGTTATAAATAAGTACCCTTCAACATCAGAATAATAATATAATCATGGGCAACAACTAGAAATTGCAATAAAAGACAAAAGAGACTAGGTTAAATTAAGTTGTTTAGTGAATTGTAGAACCCCGAGAGCGATATAAGCAGCATCTAAATGACATCAATACGATCAAGGGTAGAAAGATAGGTAAAAGTGACATTACGAATTGAGACCAAAAGAGATTTGATCTAATAAGGAAAAAATAGCGACAAGAAGGGCCATAAATGTCACACCCCAACCATGGGGGGTGTGGCCGGCACCCGGCGCCCTAAGGCCCGAGCATACCAATCCCAGTATCTATAACATCTTTTGACAAAACATGGGCTGACAAGGCCTCTAATGAATGATTACTGATCAAGACATAATCACCTACACGCAGAAAAGGCCTAACATCTACATATATAAATACCAAGGCTGACCTAGCCGACATGAACAACACAAGTCTACTGAAGAGGCCGGCAAGGCACATAAGACCATTATAAATAAAAATGACTGTCTACAAGCCTTTAGGGAGTATATCAACAATATCTGGTCAAGACAGGGCCCCATCATACCCAACTATATACATATATGCAACTGTCATACCTATTAGCTCACTAGATAGCTCTGGAAGAAAGGATCATGACAATCATCAACTGAGTCAAGTCACCCACTACGAGGTATCTTCTGAGTGTCTATATGTACATGCGGGCATAAAACGCAGTGCCCCAGAAAGGGACATAAGTATGAAAGATGTACTGAATATGTAAGGTAGGAAATATATACACAAAAGATGAAATACGAAGGAAGAGTATAGAAATTAACCTGAAACTCATAACAAGCCTTTGAGGGCCTACATGTTATAATCATGAGTATGTATGCATGTCTTGTAAAAATTAAGCCACTCATCAGGGCCATATGTATATAATATAGTATCAAGCCACTATGTGGGGTAAATTATGTCATGTCATAATGTACCCAGTCTCGTAGAGTACTCAATCATACCCGACCTAGATATGGGACTCCGTAATATCAAAACCAATTGCAGTGGTGTGCATATATAAGTGTCATACCCAATCGACTATAGCACAGCTCGGTAAGAAAATAGATACATATATATAAGTGTAATGCAAATAATGACTTTGAAGGGCCTTAGAGCTTCAATTTCAACTACTTGAATTTTCGATATTCCTTTTTATTTCTCATCAAACGAATCCAATCGGAGTGACTCGACGTCGTTATCCTCCTATTATCATTATTTAACTGTGTATGTATGAATTTTCCAAGAATCAACTAGGTTTGCAAGAAGGCATATCCTTAGAAATAAAATCAAGTCGAAAAATACTCTCGACACAACCAATAATATATATCAATCTAAAACAATGATAAGCACAAGATTTAGTCTTAGGATTAGAGTTCCTTGTGATGTGGCATCTTTATGTTTACGTTTATTTGTCGATCATGCCAAAAGAATGAAGGAGTGAGCCTTAACATACCTTGTTGATGACCAATACTACTCTGATGGCTCCTCGCTTGTTCTACAATCATCAACCTAAGCAATAAGGACAATCTGTATCAAAATCCATTCAAGAGTTTTAAGAACTTATCATTGTGACATTTCGTCGAACACTTAGCGTGCTTACCTTACTCCATTGCCTTATCATGGAAACTTAAGATATCTTCACCTCTTTTATAATAACAAAATATTATCAAGCTTACAACAACTATACTTCATGAAATTTGGCCATAATTGTCTTAAGAATCTCATCAAACTATCCCACAACTAACACACCAACTATCATGTTTAACCATAGAGTTTATCTCAATCTATCTATGTTTTACCTTGTCCAAAAGATTACTTTAAGTTAAGAGCAACCTAATAAAATTAGAGGTATCAAGAATCTTACATAAAACTAGCCAAGATTATCCCCTACCATGTTCTTCTTTGAATCTCCAAGTTTCCTTTCAAGAATCAATATGATGATCCAAGGTGATCTAGTCTTTTATGGTGGGAGATTGCATCAAAACCTCAAGGATATGACCTTTAATGGTTTCTAGGTCTTTATAGAAGGGTGGAGAGCATCTAGGAAGTGTTTGGGGGGTGAAATTGGAATATTTTGGAGCAAATGGCCGACTTTGGACTTATATATAAACTCCTCACCGCCTCCTATCTGCGGGAGGATATGTGATGCAGATGGGGTTCTGTGGTTGCATCATCCACTGCATATGATTTCATGGAGGTTTCCAATAGGGTGCCTTGATCCACTTCCCCATCAGCGATGCGAAATGGGTTCCGTGGAGCAAAACGCTTTTGTACCGTCCTATCTTCGTCAAACTTTATTGAGATGTAATTCATTTTATCCCAATGACTTATAACCATCCATAAACCTTATTAACATATATTTATGTCATAAATGAACCTCAGAACGTGGCTTGAGTCATCGGAACTTAAATCAGTTAATCGGGTTCTCAAACGTGCGCAAAATGACGAGTATAATTCGGAATCTTTTGAATATGTTTCCAACATTGGCCCATGGCCTTCCTCACCCATTTTAATGGTCACTATGCTATTCTCATGTTACATAGCTTGACACGACATACTCAATGTTATAAGCATGAAGGGCATAACAATGCTTTTAACTCTCATGACTTCTTCGGGTTTCAACTCTACTATTCCTTACCCTTCCCCATAGAACCTTCTTCCTTATCTTAGCCTTGTTAACTTAAGGTATATTCGATACGGGAATTTACGGGGTGTAATAATGAAGTCATGAGAGTGATATGATAGATATATAACGTTGGAAATCCAAAGGAAGGACTTAACGGTATTGACAGTCTACTAGTAATTATAAGACGTAAACGCGAGAATGATAGGGGAGATACGAGCTATGAAGGAAAAGGGATTGCTAACCAATGAATCCATGTGAACGTATATGGTAACAATTAACCTTCGAGAATTAAACCATGATCCAACAAAATGTACGAACCAGGAAAGATGGGCGGTATTAACCTTGTAAACAAAAGGCAACTATCTACTGCTGTAAAGAATCATTTACCATGACAGCACTAGTTCCAATATCCCGACAATTACTAATAAGAGCTTGGTGTAGAAATAAGTGACACACTTCAAGGGACTTTTAGGATTTAAACCAAGGTGGTAATGCCAAAATACAGGCAACTTAGGATTGATGGAAATTTTTCCAAGTATTTAACGACAAGAGTTAAGGAGGTGTAACCCTTGATCATAAGTTGATGAGCTCATGAATGTAAGCTAAATCTAAAGACAAGATGGGACTATATTGAAAATAAGAATATCCCTGAGAGGTCGAAGTTCATAATATGTGTAACCCTTCAAGGGCATCCCACATAAGAAACTCAACCAAAAGAGAAAGAGTCGACTACGAGGATAAGGATTCCACAAGTTAAACCTTGTTAATAGTTATAAAGGACTAGAACACTAAGGAAATTACTGGATGAAAGAAGCGGAATCAACCCTATAAGGTAATAATCGCCTATTCCTTGACACACAAATACAACTCGGTATAGCCCTGCAATAAACATAGGGTAGTATGAATGATTACATTTTGTAGTGAAATTTGTGACTTAATCCCCATGGATTTTTATATTCGAGGAAGAATGTCCTTACGGGGGAGATGAAGTTACATCCCATATTTTCATTCGCTAAAGTGTGTCATAATTTAGTCAACATACGCTCAGCGAGCAAGACTAATCTCAAGTTCATGAGTGTTTAAAACCATGTATAGCACATTTTGGAAGTTTTAAAAGTTAAATGAATCGAAAAAAGTAAGTTTCGTCGAAAGTCCCCAAGTTGGGAATGTTATGACCCGTACTTTTGGGGTAACACTATGAGTAGTTAACATACTAATAAGGTCATGTTATGAGGTATTTGAATCGTATAATAGTCATGTGTTAAGTTTTGAAGTCAAGAGAGATGAAAAAGAAAAGTCGGCAAAAGTTTTTGCAAGTTACATTCATAAATTAACTGAAAAATTAGGGTCAAATGTTGCAGAACATTTCTCCCAATCTATTTGAATTATTGGGTGATCCACCCACAACATTGAAGGTCTACGAGTATAATTTCCAATGTAGTAAACCGTTTATTAATACGACGTCGGAGTAGAGAGATATTCATATTTTTGTGAGACTGAACAACCAGCCAATTTGGGGCCCACTTGAGGCAGTGGCCGACCTTTGGCCCTTTAAATTGAGTTGTAGACTTCATTTCTATCATTTTATTCACCAAACATCTTCCACAAACTCCCCAAAGAACCTTCTCTACATAACTCCAAGGTTTTAAAGCCAAATTGAAGAGAAATCAATCCAATCTTTCATCAAAGTGTTGGAAACCACAAAGAACAACAAGTCTATGGTATTGTGATGGGATTAAGAGTTATGGTGAGCTGAACCAGCCATGGGTTTTTAGTCATATCTACTACTTGAAGTAATTTTAACATCCCTTTGGTCGTTCTTAATCTTAATTTCATATTGGTGAAGTTGTTTGAAGTAAAATACTACAAGATAGCATTGAAATAGCCCAAGATATGGCTATTGTTTTGTTGGACTATTTCGAGATTATAGACATGGTTTCTAATGGCTGGAAATTATTGAATATAATCTGGTTATGTTGTGGTTATTGTTGTTAAGACTATCTATGTGTTAATTAAGTTTATTGCAGAATAAAACATGAAAAACAAGAGATTGACAATAAGGGTTAATGTGCTAGGCGTGTGGACTGTTTTGAAGATAATTCTTTTGATGTTATGGGCAAAAAATGATATGGTAAGCATAAGTATGATGTTATAAATGTTGTAGGCAGATTCATGGAAAAGGAATAGATTCAAATTATATTTTGTTAATCGTAAATCGAGTTTGCCGCTCAAAATAGTTGTTGAAGTAATCGGAAAGCTTATTGTGAATTGTATTGTTGTTGTTTGGGCTGTTTGGTGACTTTTAGTAACTTATAGGATGTAGTATAAATAGGGGAGGTGTTGTTGAATTTTTCCTAAAAGAGCTAGTTGTTCGACATGTTGTTAGTTGGTTTAAAATGAAATGTGACATTGAGACCTTCGTTGTGATGGTTGGACTATTTGTATGCTTTTAGAGGTAAATATAAGATTGAGAATTCCCTGAATGTACTTGTTATAATACTGGGCATGTTGTTAAATTAAAAGATAAAGGATAATGGGGTTAAAAGTTTGTATGAGATTCAATCCGAGCTTGTCGCTTGTCATGTTAACTAGTGACTTCGTTAGTAATGTTTGTGCCCTTATTTTTGTGTACATTGAGATGTATCTTTGGGCTATTTTAGTTGTATTTTTGAGGTAATGAGGAAAAGGTATGTAAGTCTATCCTTTCCTTTTTTGGCATGACTCGTATGTAAACGAACATAAACGAATATTCGCCCAAAGTGACTCTACACTTAAAAACTAGGAATGTCCGTGTTCCAGCTCTGTTCAGTGTGTCCCTTATAATCTGTCTTGCATTGCACTTATATATATGTATCGATTTTCTCACCGCGTCGTGCTATAGTCAGTCGGGCAGGCACCTATATGTGCATACCACTAGTTGGGCAGTTATGTATCATTATTTACGATCGGTTGGGCAGTTACCACTAATCAGTTTGGGCAGATATTACCGCGTCATATATGGTCAGGCAGTTTATGATGAGCTTACTCCACAGAGGGACTTTCTACTATATTATATGGCCGCATATAGTTTTTTGATTTACTTACATGTATATATTCATGGTTATGTTAGTAGTATGCCCTCAGCGGCCCCTTTTTCCGAGTTTCGGGTTGATTTTATACCTTTTTATCTGGTATTACATTTCTTGTTTACATGTTTTACCTGCCTTACATATTCATTACATCTTTCGTACTAACGTTCCCTTCTGGGGCGCTGTGTTTCATGCCCGCAGGTACAGATAAAGATACAGACCATCCCTTATAGTAGGTGACTCAACTCAGCTGAAATTTCTCACACTCCTTTCTTCCGGGGTTGTCTAGTGAATTGATAGGTATGGTTGTTGCATATATATGTACATAGTTTGGGTATGGCGAGGCCCTGTCCTAACTGATGTTTTTGATGTACTCTCTAGAGCCTTGTAGACAGTCTTTGTGTATATAGAAGTCTTGAGTGGCCTTGTCGGCCTTCCTACTTGACAATTGTGTTATATTGTCTTTGTCGGCCTTGTGATATATACGTATGTTTGTCCTTTTTTACATGCAGGTGGTTATGTCCTCTGATTATGTAATCACATGTCAGAGGCCTTGTCGGCCCATGTATTATTGAGTATACTACAGGTATCATGGCCCATATGCTCGGGCCTTAGGGCACCGGCTGCCGACCACACACCCCAAGGTTGGGGTGTGACACTTGTACATGTGATGAGGATTTTGTGTCCAATGGGAATTTTACACTTGAGTTTGAATTAAGAGACATTTTCCTCTGCTATTTGTTTACTTATGATGATTGTCATTGTGAGATGATCCTCGTAGATCTCTCTGGTACTAATGAATCTTGTAGTGGTGGCATTTTGTCTTCTTGTTAGATGTGTGTAGGTGATGCCTTAAATTTGAGGACAAATTTCTTTCAAGAAGGGGAGAATGATGCAATCCAAGTTACCCCTAGATTGTTTATGTGGAATCAAGGTTATGAACTCTAAACATCACGAGGGTTGCACATGAAGATAGGCACTCGTGAGCATGCATTGCCACCATCCCGAGGATCCCAAGCGTGGAAGACTGCATGGGAAGGAGAGATGTCAAAGATTGGTGAAGATGACACCTCCTGCGAGATGCGGAAGGTGTCTCAGGATGGTCATGCGAGTCGCACATCAGCCGCAGGGAGTGACGGAGATAAGGCGACAAGTGGTGCTGAGGAATTCTCCACTTGCGAGATGCATGATGAGCCGCAGGAGTGACCTACGAGTCGCAGGCCTACCTCGGGATTTGACAGTTGGCCATTTTGCCTATTTTTGTAATCCAAGAGTGTCACTTTTGGGTCTCTTGTGTAATAAATTAGTCCTAGACTATAAATAGGGAACCTAAGTCATTTCATTAATTAGACTATTTTGAATATTGATGATATCAAGCTTCAAGAATCAATATAGAACACTCAAAAATTGTGTCAAACATTGAAAAGTTTTTTTCCTTTCTTATCTTATGTTAACCAAGTTTCTTGCTAGAAAACATCTTGAAAGGTTTACCATTTTAACAATAAGCACAAATTCTTAAAATTTTCATGTTACCTTGTTACAATATTTTTTTATG